>CM022297.1:519338427-520538427 GCA_011799875.1 Thinopyrum elongatum | reverse complement strand
CAGGTTCCTTTGGGATGAGAGTTAGCAGAGAGAAATTTAATCTATACAAATCTAGAGAGCCATTATTCCAGGCCTCCACCATCAACATAAGATCATTTTTAATGGTCGACCAGAAATGCTGATAGAAGAGAAAAGGAAATCCATCAGGGCCAGGGGCCCCTTCTGCATATGACCCAAAGACTGCTTTCCTCACATCCTCTTCAGTAATATCAGCTTCTAAGATTTTATTATGATCCTCAGAAACTTTTTCAGAAGGATCCCAAAAATCCTCATCTAGTGAAATATCTAGAGTATCCTCTCTGCCAAATAACTTCTTGTAGTAATCTACAGCAATATCCATGATATCCCTAGTGGTCTCTACAGGACCATTTGGCCCAACAAGCATATCTATTTGCTTTTTCCTCCTTCTATGGTTAGCAATAGCATGAAAGTAAGCAGTATTTCTACCTCCCTCTAAAATGTTTCTCTCTCTGGATCTCTGTCTGGACTTAATCTCCTCCAATCTCCATATTTTTTGAAGACCAGAGGCAATTTTGTCCATCCTGTTTTTAGAGGGTGGGGAAAGAACTTTAGAATCAGATTCTATATCTAATAAATCATATTCAGCAACCATCTGCTGTTTGCTCCTGTTTTGGGCAGCCTCATAATTGGCATTCCAGCCTTTACAAACTCTTCTAAGTAATCTGATTTTATACTGCCATCTATCCAAAGGATCTTTGATAGAACATGGAGCATTCCAGCATTTCTTCACCATGTCTTCAAAACCTTCTACTTCTAACCACCATTTTTCAAACCTAAATTGTTTGTTCTTTGGTGGCTAGATAGCCCCAGTATCTACCACTAGAGGAGTGTGGTCACTACCCACCCTAGGGAGAGCTTTGAGTTGTACAGCTGGGAAGATAGCTTCCCAGCAGGTGGAAATGAAGACTTTATCAATATTAGCCATAACCAGCTTATCCTGGTTATTGGCCCAAGTATACTTTCTACTAGAGTTTTTAAGCTCTATCAGACCATATTTGTTAACCTAGTCATTGAACAGGGTTACCCAATGCAAGTTAATCACTCCAGTACTCTTCTCTTCACTACTTCTGACCAGGTTGAAGTCACCCCCAATTATTGTGGGCCCCAGCCAGGCATCTAAAACATTATGTAGCTCATTGATAAACTCTAATTTGAGGTTATCATAGGCTGACCCATAGACTGAAATAAATCTCCAGTCAATTTTATTCTTCTTATCCTTAAGAATACAGGAAATAGAGAAATCTAAAATATCTACCGATACAACATCAAATTCCTCTGTGTTAACCCCTACTAGTAGGCCCCCAGCAGTGCCCACAGCAGGTAGCCAGTGCCAGGAGTACCTACCATGTGGGTCAACACTGGTAATTTGGAGGTCATTAAAAGACTCTTTCTTAGTCTCAGAAAAACCAATCAAGTCAGCATGAGTGTCTCTAATGAGCTTACCCACTGCCTTGAGTTTTTCAGGCTTATTCAAACCTCTAGCATTCCAAAATAGACTTACTACCATTATTGAACTCTAGTTTTCTACAACTACTCTTTCTACCTGAGACAACCTCAGCCCATGTAGGGGCATCTTCAGGGTGATCACTACTGTGATCACATCCTGGGGCTGATTTCTCAGATATATCTATTCTTATTTCATCAAGATTCAAGTCAAGGTTAGCAGGGAGGAAATACTCAGGATGAGTGTCTTTAAATGCAGATAGCCTGCTTTCCTCCACTTGCTTCATAACTTGGATATTTTGAGAAATAGTAATATCATTATCACCTAGTTTCAAGCCAGCTTTCTTTGCTTTCAAGAGTAAATCTTCATCATTTAAAGCAGAAAAGGAGTTATAATTTTTGTTACCTTTAGGGACTTCCAAATCTTTAAGTCTTCTGAGGTCTTCAGCTTTTTGAATAGCATTCCTCCCATCTTTTTGGATCCTGGTGCTCACTCTGGGTGCAACCACAGGGCCCCATTTGTATTTTTGTGGCCTTGGCTCCTCCAAGGTGGCACCATCCCCATCAGACTCTTCATCAAATTGTTCCAGAAGCTGAATACCGGTCTCTTCTTCTTCAAATCCTTCTTCATGTTAGAATCACCTTTCAGTCCCAGTATAGCACTTTGCACCTTCTTCTCTAGTGAATTCACTAGTTCCATTGGTGTTTTGGACTTAGTAGGAGCTTTCTGAGAGTTCTGAACTGGCCCCCCAGACTTTGGATTTTTGTTTTTGTCAGTTTCCATGTCCTTTGGGCCCTGCATTTGCATATCTTTTTCAGGATTCCCTTCCAGCAGATCTTCATCTGACCTGTCACCACCACTAGTACTTGGATTTATATTACCAGGAATTGGGGCTGTATCAACAAGGAATGATATAAGGAATAATTCCTTGTCAATCTCCACCAGCCTTTCTGTTGGGATCTTAGAAATGTCTCTCACAGCAACCTGCACCTTTACTTTTTCATAGAAGCTTCTGAATATTTCATTCCAGTCAACATTCACCAAGATGCCCAAGATGTAGGTAATCTGAGAAATCACTTTCCAAGTAAGCTTGTTAACAGGAATCCCAATCATGGTCACCCAAACCTCTTGCAGTTCAGCATAAGCTACCTCTTCACCATCCCATTTATCAAAAGAGACAGTCACCCCTTTCTTCTTGAGATTGATGGAGGGAAGCTCAACCAAATCCTTCACTTTCTTGTGGGGAGGGAACCTGACTAGGAATCTTTTCTCAGTTAACTGTCTCACTTGCCATGGCCAATTAGTTTTCCATATTTCAGAGAAGTTGTTTTTCAGTTCTTGGGATGTGATAGATCCTTCTTCAATCACAGCCACACACACATTGGTCATATTCAGCCACTTAACAACCTCCTTGTCATCTGATTCTATGTGGAAGAAGCCCAGCCCTGCATTGGCACTGCCATAGTATTGGGCAGTAGCTTGTGGCTTGTACCATTCCAAGCAGTTGTCCATATGATGCCCTGCTTTGTGGCAAATGAAGCATTTTTTGGGCACTGTACAGGTCCCAACAAAGTGAGCTGGCTCTCCACAGTTGTAACAAATGACATCTTTCAATTTCGGATCATAATTAATCACAGCTTCATCATTTCTGTTTTGAGAACTATCAGCCTTGTCACTGCCAGTTTTTCCTTGCTGTTCTTTTTGTGAATTGAAGCTCTTGCTTTTCCTCTTCTGTTGGTTCTGAGAATTCTGTTGTTGAGTGCTGGATTGCCCTTCTCCGAACCCTTGTAGCTGATTACCAGACTGCATTTGCTCTGAGGGGTGCCCATAATGCACTTGCTTTGGCTGAGGATTGGGTCCTCTTGCCAGTCTATTTTTTCTCACAGCCTGTCACATATATAGGTCAACAAAAATACATGTGTCCCTGCAAAAAAAAATGCGTTAGTGATCCAAGAACTTCCATGCTGAATGTTGTTAAGTTGATCATGGAAGCAAGTTAGTGGGTACAGATCCATAGCACTGGGAACAGTCGACTAAATTCTCAGCTCCTTAACATGTCAAAACAGCTGTAAAAATATATTCTCAAATATAGATTACAAATATTCTTGCAGATTTCCTTTTCCTGGTTACTGAAACATTATTAATCATACTGAATGCCATAATTCTAAAACCAGTGATGCAAAGTTATGATTGAAAGCAACAAACAAGAAAGTTTGCAAAGCCTACATAGCACAATAACACTCAATAACTGCAAAAGGAAAATATATATCAAAGTACACCACAAGTCCAATAAAGCAAGAACATTCCATCTTTAGCTGGCCATCTATTTTTATATTTTTTTGATTTGGATGACGCAACACGTAAGTGAAGCAACAGAGAAAAGAGGCACTTTGCAGAAAATACTAAACTACAAGTACGAGAGCTCAGGTACTATTCGAATATTGTTACCTCTCCTGTTGCAGCACCGCTGATAAGCCATTCCTGTAGCCATGTTGGTTTTTTTTTGAGACAATGTAGCCATGTTGGTTACAAGATCACCTAATTTTATGCAACAAAAAAATATTAGGGCCTATTTCCAAAGTTTAGAAAGAATAACTTAAGCCCACACTCACCACATTGGCCAGGTTTAGCGAACATTTTACAGTCAAAAGGGCGGCTTTTGAAAAACAGGTGGAAGAAATGAATAGATAATCAAGAAACCAATGATATATTTGCATACAAAATCATTATACCTAGGGATGCAAATTTGGAACTTTTAGGGTAGCCTCCGACCCTACTTAGTTCAATCAAATGAACTAAAGTTTAAAAATGAACTGAATTCTGAAAAGTTAGTTCATTTAGTTGAACAAAAGAGGGTCTGCGGGTACCCTCAAGGTTCTAAATTTGCATGCCTTGTTTCTTTCCTGGTTTTATCTCTTCTTTTTTCACTGTTTCTTTCTCGGTTTTCACTTGTTTTTTTTTTTGCCTTTTCTTTCTTCCTTCATTTTTTTTCATTTTTCTTTGTTTTTCTTTTGCCGTTTTTATTGCTTTTCTTCATTTTATTTTGTACTTTTTGGGTATACATCAGGACCATTTTTATATACACGTTCACATTTTTTAAATACATGATTAATATTTTTGAATACTTATATTTCTTGACATCTGCTTTCTTCCATATACATTGTATATTTTTGGTATACATGTTTAACATTTTGAAAATACATGATTAACATTTTTTTAACTTATATTTTTATGTCTACTTTTATCATAAACATTGCACATTTTTTGTATACATCAGGAGCATTTTACATATACATGTTTAATATTTTTCAAATATATGATTAACATTTTTTGAAACATATATTTTTTATGTCTAATTTTTTGATACACATTGTACATATTTTATACATCAAGAACATTTTCTATATACATCTTTAACAGTTTTCAAATACACAATTAACATTTTGTAAACTTATATGTTCTAATGTCTACTTTTTTCATACAGATTGTATGATTTTGTATGCATTTAAAAAAATGTAAAGTGTTTTTTGTAATATATATTTATAATATTTGAAAGTATAAAATTAAAAAATAATGTAAAAAATAGAAACAGACAGTGAGAAAACGAGCGCTTTTGAGGACTGTGGCCTCCTGCGTGCTGGGCCAGCCCAGTCTAATGCTCGCTTTAGACGAGGCAACAATACGTCTCGCTATAAGTGACACATAGGTGCACCCAACAAATGCTCAAACCAATTGTTCACTCTCCTCTCGTCCTAAAATAGTTCTAAAAAAATCTCGTCATAAAATGCCTCTAAAAGTAATTTTGCCCTAAAAATAAATAAATAAAATGTGTACTCTATGTCCAAAAAATAAACACTCTCCTTCCCAACACACACACACACACACACACACACACTTTTGTTCACCTTCTTGTCATTCTCAAAAAAGAAAAAACACCTCGTCATTGGCCCATTTTAACTGAAGTTCCAACAACGTGACTTTGTTGGTGGCCCCCAATATATATGTTGTTTTTCACATGTTGATTTTGATGTCAACTTGTGAAGTTTGTCACGACCCTTCTGGAGGCCGGCCGGAGCAAATGACACCATTTGCACGTCAACGCAACGACAAGGATGGAGATGAGAGAGAGGGGAGTGAAACACTGACGATGAGCCCTTCGTATAGTTCGACATACCAATCAAAAGTCAACCGTTGTGAATTTTACTTGCCACGCTGACAGCGGGCCTATCCGTCGGATTTAGTGTCAAAACGCATTCAACCGAGCATTTAGCGCTTTCAGAAAAATGCCTTGATATTCTTTCCTTGAGTCCCTTCTTGAATCTTAGATTGAAAAAGAAAGAATGCACCACAGGGACCTTTCTTTGGATTTTGGAAAAGGATGTAGCGCAGCTAGGTAGCGTGTTTGCTTTGGGCACAAAATGTCACAGGTTCAAATCCTATCATCCCTGTCCGTTACTTCTTTCTTCTTTATGGGCAGTAGCGACGAGATCAATTGAAGTAAAATGGGCATAACTTGAATTTATGGAGAAAGTAAAATTACTCAACACAGGTGGTTTGCAAATTGTTAACGATTACGTGGTTTCTCGAGAATTCGACAGTAATTCTGTTTGCTATATGCAATTTTAGTCTTTTCGAGAATCTCATTCTCTTGGATCACTGACGTAGCAGCTTTGGGTGGATAACATTTCAAACATTTCTCAGCCAACGAGAATATTTAGCAGAACCACTGCCAAAGAAAAGGAAAATCCACGCTCGCGAGGCGCGCTCGGCCACCTCCTAATTTTGGCGCCCTCTCGCTCTCTCCAACCACCGACGCGACGCGCCCGCAGACCCACCTCCCCGCCACCGGAAGCTCTCGCTCCTGGTCTCGCTCGACCCACGGACGGACGGATCGCACGCGCAGCAATGCAACAGCCCGCCTCCCCGGCCTCGCGCAGCGGCACCCCGCGCCTGCGCAAGCGCGACTCGTCGGCGCCCAACACCCCGCGCGCGGGCCCCTGCGGCCTCGGCGGCGTCGGGAGGCGGACCACGTTCCGGGAGGACGTCGGCCACGCAGCCGCCGAGACCTACCTCGTCACGCGCCTCGCCTTCATCCTCCTCCGCTCCCTCGGGTACGTAAGCTTCAATGTCTGTACCACACCATCGCATTGATCTGATCCACATTTGGCGACGAAGAGGAGAATGATTGGCATCACACCACACACAAAATTCTCCAACCGATCCAAACATTTTCATTCCGTAATGTCCATAGGAGACCTCTGTGCGGCCAAGTGCTAGAGACCCCTGTGAATGATTCCTAATTGATTTAACCTTCTATACAATATCTACTCTCCCAGTACGTACGTAGACCTTATGATAATATTCGTTACTCAGCGCAAGCTCATTAATTGCAGTGGAGTAATTTTCAGTGAATCTAACCTTCAGTGATTTTTCTGTTATGTACCCAAGCTACATATTTTGACTGCCTAGTAATCTATATTCACCAAAACATCCGAGCGCATATATGGTATTTTTGCCCAAAAGAAGTCTATATGATTGAGGTTGGTCATTTTCCTTACACTTTATTTTTTTCAGGGTAGGCTCTCGGTGGATATGTCAACTTCTTGCGCTCCTAATATATGCAGTTTTACTTATGCCCGGTTTCATAAGAGGTGTGTGAAAATCGAGTTTATCTTTCGTCTCATCATGATGGTCACATATTCTTGGCTCTTGCCAATAAGTGACTTTTAGCTTGTTATAAATTAAACTGCCCTCTGCACAATTGGTAGATGTTGTTGAAGCTTTCTCATCATTTCTAACATATGCATTTCCTTCTTTTGGGTTGCCCAGTTGGGTACTATTATTTTTTCTCAAGTCAGGTTCTTAGAAGCATAGTGTATGGAGACCAACCAAGAAATAGGTAAGCAGAGTTACATACCGCAGAAACAAGAAACATCTGATTTTTTAGCCGTGTTAGCGTTACTGAAAATCATAATATACAGGTTGGATATGTACATACCCAGTGATCGTAGCAAACCCAATCCAGTTGTGGTATTTGTAACTGGTGGAGCTTGGATCATTGGGTGAGTGAAATTTTTCTCAAGACGTCTTTCTCGGTGACTTCCATTGTTGATGGTCATGATTCTGTTTAGTTACAAGGCGTGGGGTGCCCTTCTTGGAAGACGGTTAGCGGAGCGTGGAATTATAGTCGCTTGCGTTGATTATAGGTGCTTACCCTTTGATGGCATTTCTATCTAATTTCATGACTTCCAGGCGAGTGAGTATCCATTTACATATGGCTGGTTGATGAAATATGTAAATATATCTTGCAGAAATTTCCCCCAAGGAACAATAAGTGACATGGTCAGTGATGCTTCTGAGGCAATTTCATTTATTTGTGATACTGTTGCTAGCTATGGAGGAGATCCTAATCAGTAAGTGATCCTTCGTTGTATATTTATATCACAGTACACTACTATGCATGCATGGACTATTTGAAACATCAGATAGACAGCTGTTCTTTTTATCATTATTAAGGAACTATGCACCGCACTTGAATATCTGATCCTTTTGGGCGGTGATTCTATCCAAAGTCCTTGTTGTGTTGATCTATAGCACTAGTGTCTCAATGACTTAGATGATTGAAATGTATTCTGCATATATTAAGGATAAGCGCATTGAATTTCATTTCTGGATGGACCAGTGTTGTCTACATCGAGCTGCAGGACTGTACAAACACACCTGCCTGCCTGGCCTAATGCAAAAATCAAGATGCACAATTTAGATTATTGTATTTGCAAATAAATCAAGCACAAAATAACTTTGCAGCTTTATTTCCTTATACTTTTACTAATGAGTTTTGTCAAGACATGAAACTTATTTATATCAACCTATTGGATTTACTCTTTGAGCTCTGCAACCGTTCTGCCTTAGATCTCGTCTATTAAGATTTTCAGCTTCGACTACATTAATAAACTTATTTACAACCAACCTACAGGATTTACTTGATGGGTCAATCAGCAGGAGCACATATCGCCGCATGTGCTCTCTTGGAGCAAGCAGTTAAAGAATCTCAAGGAGAAGAAATTTATTGGAGTGTTACTCAAATAAAATCATATTTTGGTTTATCTGGAGGGTGAGCGCTTAAATGAATTGCCATCTGTTTTCATTATATACATGCATGATAATTGTTCTCAATCAACTTATCCTTAACCGCAACTTAAGACCATTGTCATACATGTACGCACTGTCTGATACATGTACGCACCTTCTGATAGATACACCAAAACTTCTATTATAAAATCACAAGCATTTTCCTCTTCTTAATATAAAGGCAGAGCATCTACCATTTTCAGTCAAAAAATGACAACCATTTTAGAGCATCTCCAGTAGGTTCCCAAAAAAAAAAGCATTCCCTTGTAAGTGCTTATTGGGGCTCTGCCGATAAATTTATTCGGCTTCACAGGTGTGCTACTGTAGCAGACCCCCTCTTGGTGAATTGGATTGTATGGGAAGATGGGGTGTTTTTTTGTGATCACCAATTTTTTTGGGAATGGGGAATCTAGTGGAGCACGTTTTTTGTGCCAACTTCGCCCCATACCAGCAATTTTTTGGGGAAAGGGAAGCTGCTGCAGATGCTCTTAGGATTTCTTTCATGTCTACCTTTAAGGAGAGGCCCAATCACCTATATGAATGTACTGAAGAGTCTGTTGTCGATAATTGTTAGCATACATGATGCTTGATCTATAAATCCTGGAGTACGAGACTGCAATTAGCACCTGTTGTCTTTTTGTGTTTGTTTTGGAAAGATACTTATCACATTTCTCTTGAAAAAAAAGAGATTTATCTCATAAATTGTTTTTTCCCGGTAATTAAACATATGATAACCTTAGTAATTTCTAATCAAATTGCTGTCAACTGAAATTTTGGATTGGGATGTATATACAACATGTACAGCGAGGTATAGAATGATAGAGCAACGATCTGTTTCAGCTGGTCTCAGATACATATCTAGTGATACGACCATCCATGACATATATACTCATTTATTTGCAGATACAACATGCAAAATTTGGTTGATCATTTTCATAAACGTGGTCTTTATCGTTCAATTTTTCTCAGGTAATATCATGATTGAAATTTGATTTATAAGTGCTGTTCCAACTTTCCTCTAGTAACACTTAAGTAAAAGTACTCAAGAAATTATGAACTGTTTATTTCAGCATAATGGAGGGAAGGAGATCATTGCCACAGTTCTCTCCGGAAATTGTCGCTAAAAAATTAACTCATGGAGCCATAGCTCTACTTCCTGAGATTGTACTTTTTCATGGAACAGGAGATTACTCGATACCATCGTCTGCTAGGTTGGACTACTTAATTTTCGACAGATGCTTATTTTGAATGAAATGTTTTATACATTAAGTGGCTGTGTCTTTTCTGTTTCATCATTTGGCGCTTTCCAAAGATATGAGCATCAAACTGAAATTTGAATATGTGAAGTCAAAGGTAGTCATTACAAATTATTTTTGGATTAAAATATTTCTGCACATTAAAAAACTTAAATCGGCAGTATAATCCAGAATGTATGGTTTCACTGTTCTTTAATGTGTAGTTAGCACAATTTTAACCACTATATTTCTGCTTAACGTATTCTTATGTTCTTGTTCCATCTTCAACCTTCCAACCATTCTGTTTTATGTGTAGTAAATTTTTTGCGGATGTCCTAAAAAAAGCTGGTGCAAAAGCTAAAGTACAATTGTACAAAGGAAAAACCCATACTGATGTATTTGTACAGGTCAGTTATCTTGAATATCAGCTAGACTTTTGATGACCTGCCACTTCATTAATTTTTTGATCTTTGCTAACTGTGATTGGGGAAACCCTTTTGACATTACATCAGCAACGATCGATGAGCAGACTTTGATGTTCTTTGTGTTTTTTTTATCGGAATTCGATAGGATGCGGATAATTAGCACACTGGACACTACTTTGTTTTCTGGAGTTGGAAAGGAACTTTGCATCGATATCTTTTTATTTTTCTTGTTCGGATAAAGCTAGTCGTCTGAAAATAATATTTTTCTGAGGTCCTGACTTCATTTTTTCAATCCAGAATTGATTGTTCGAAGTTCTGACTTTGTTTTTCATTGTAGGATCCACTTAGGGGTGGCAAAGACCCACTGGTTGAGGATGTGGTTTCTATAATCCACGCCGATGATGCAGATGCACGCCAGAAGTCTGATGATTCGGCACCTAGCCCCGAGCGTCTAGTTTCCGAGTGGCGGATAATGTTGGCCCGGCAAATTAGCCCATTTTGAACAGGTTTTGATTCTCTCTACGTGCCAGCCTTTTTGCGCTCTCAAAATGATCTTTCGGCCCAGTGTTGGCGTTTCACTTTGATTTTTTCAGTAATGATGTACTAATGAATTTGTTTGTATGCATGCAGGTAGATTATTTCATCAGCCATTAATTTGCTTGTTTATTATGTTCAACACGAATGCATTAGAATGCAAGAATCTGGGCACGTGTGTTCTAAGATGATGAATTGCATGAGGTCCAGGAGAATTGTCATAGTTTTTTTTTAATTGAAATTGTCATAGTTTTGATAATACCAAGCAACGGAGCTTCAAGCTCACCTGTCGCAGCATGTTCGCACTGAATAAAATATAGGTTGTAGGTAATAGCAAAAATTCCGTGAACATAGATCCGAGTTTGTATAGTTGGTACAATTACAAATATCAAGCAATTCATTGAAATTTAGATATATTGCTTTCGTACACAAGAGACTTGTTCCTGCAATGTGCATAATCAAATACTATATCAAATTCGCACTATGTTTCACAGCTTGAGTCATAAAATTGGATGATACTTGATGGAAGTGGGCCACATTTATATTCTCCCTAAATATCATATTATCCTTGAGTCGCCCCGCGCGAGTGACTCGAGGGCACAAGCCCTTGCGCCACCATGCTCCGTCCTCCACCCGATCCCTCGCCGCCGCATGAGGCTGGCGCCAGCCAAGTCTGAACCCCATCCAAGGAAGGTGGCGGCAGGGTCGTGCTGCTCCGTCCCGGTGGAAGGGGTGGAGGGCCCTGGATCTGTGGTGGCTCCGTCTGGTCCTGTGCTGCTCCCTCATGGCAGAGGGCCTTGGATCCAGGGCGGCCCCCTGGTGTGGCCTCCCTATTCGGTGGCACGGCGGGGTGGAGCTGGGGTGGCTGGCGATCCACTGGCGGGTTGGTGCCGTGGCTAGCTGACACGGTGGCCAATGGCGCCGATCTGTCCTCTACCTCCATTCCTTGCTAGGTGCACTACGTCTCACCGGACATGTCCATGCTGGATGCTAGTCGGTCACCGGGGTGGGGCAAAGCGGGTGGAGAGGATCCAGATTGGGATAACTCCCTGGTCGGCTCCGGCTAGCCGCAATGGTGATGACACCCGAGGGCACCGGTCTTCTTCCTGGAGACACCGTTCGGGTCTGCCCTACCCCTTGCCACCCTACTGCTTCTCAGGTGAAAACCCTAACTGTGGTGGGCGGCGTGGCGCGGCGGAGACTCAGCGTTGGATGCGGGTTGATGGACCTGCGTAGGCTGGTGGCGTTTTCTGGCGTCGTGGTGACGTCGACGGCAGTTGGGCCTAGCAAGGTCAATGCGATGATCCCTCTTGAAGATGGGACGACGGAAGATGACGGCGGCGGATCCTAGAGCGTGTGCATGTGGTGAGCGTTGTGGGTCGCCAAGACCGGTTGGTGCTCTCGGCTTGCCAAGGGGCGGCTTCTTGAGGCCACTGAATTAGATGATGCGCGTTGGTGCGGTCATGACACATCATCATACTTGTAGGTGTAGCGACTTTGTTTGAACTCTTCCATGCCTGGTCTCCTCTTTACCAAGCATAAGTACTCCAGTATAGACTGCAAGCAATATAGGGTGCTATTGAACATTCATCGATATCAGTCCCCTGGATTTCGCCCACCAGCCGCAGATTGTTGTCGTTGAGAGTGCAGCCTGGGACGGTTAGTAAAGTAGCAGTGGTTAGCTTATTTTCAGCTTCACGAAGAGTCGCGGACTTCGCGGACGCGTCTACCTGCATCCCTAATGGGAAGCAACCAGATTTCTTTGGTAAAAGTGCCGTCAAGAAACAAGTGCTTCGCTGACTCGAGAGTTTGATCGCAATTGCTGCACTTGGTGATCCCATCCTATTGTTCTTGGCCTATTCGCCATCCAAAGCCTATTTCGGAGGAGAGCCCAAATAAAGAACCTGAGCTTCATTTCAGCCTTATAATGTTGCAAACCTTCTCGAGCATTGGACTAGGGATTTCGGGTGACGAACTGGACATCATAAGTAGATTTCGCAGAGTAATTCTCGTTAGCAGATAAGGCCCAAGAGATGTCATTCGGGACTCGAGGAAAGAGATAATTCTGCATCTTGCACCATAGTCTGATGAAAGAATCCATCAAGCTAGAAGAGTTGATCCTAGCCAGGCCTCCCATCCACATGCTAATCCACATTCTACAACGCCTCTTCTATTATTACTGTGAAATGTTTCGAACGAGAAAGTGCAAGGAGCTCCGGCTCCATCTTCCCTAGGTGGCTTCCCATCAAGCCATCTATGCCCTCAGAACTTGATCCTCTCACCATTACCTAGTGACAATTTAGCGCAAGCAGGGAAAAGATGCATATCCTTACAACCACACAAGCTTCGTATAGTTCTGTTAACCTTGTCCCATTTGAACTACGGCCATCTAAGCCCAAGGGGTCAACTAAATGCATTTTGGGGCACAAGAAGTTTCTTCTTAGGTTATCAACTTTCTTCTTAGCTTGATGGGAGAGGATCAAGTTTCGGGCGCATTCCACAAGAAGTTTCTCCTTGGCTTATCAAATTTCTTCATCATCCACTTATTGGGAGCGAACGCCGTTAGGAAATAGGAGGGAATTGAGCACCGAGTTGATAAGGACCCAGCCTACCCGTCCTATTGCATAGTTTGAAGTTTGAACTTTCAACTTTGCAAATCCCAACCTTCCTTTTTGCAAATGAGATGTTGATCTATATTAATCAAACATCAGCATTACAAGAAATCCCCAAAAGTAAAAGGAAATGCAGCCCACTGCTCATGGAATCCTCCACCCCCTCCATCCTGCACATGCGTGGACATGTGTTGTTGGCGTGTCAAATTGCATAGTTTGGCGCCGACGCCAATACCATGTGTCAAAAACCAAGCTAATACTATGGCAGTTTTCCTAATGGTCAGGCACCTGAAAGTCTTTTGTCATGTCAGTCAATTCCACGCATCAGCACACTTGGGCCATGGGAGGCCGCGGCCTCATTCTGCCTCGTTCCCGGTCTGAGTTGTGTAGGATGTGTTTGGTTACCTGCATCATTTTAGGCACTTTGCATACTTGTCCCAGCTGGGCCTGACTGAGCATATGTAGCCAAAAAACCAACATCTACATGTTGATTGGTTGCCTGCATATTCTCTCCATGCATCGTAACGACGCCTCTACGCACCGTGTTTGGTTGCTCGCATTGTATGTGGTCAGATGAGTGCATGATGTTTGGTTGCATACGAGTATAGAGTTGTACTCATCTTGTACCTGAGCTTATCCAATACTACTACACCTTACACACGATCACACCGAGCACACCAACGCCACAACACTGGTATGGCGATGAACTGGACGAAGATGATGAAGTTCTTCAGCCCTAACGGGCGATCCACCTTGCCAACCTCAACCTTGTTGCATGCCTGCTCTTGCACATACTTGGAGTAAGTGTGGCGCCCCGCCTGATTACCACTGTAGCCAGACGGTCGCCACGTATACCAGCCCAGGAAATCACTCTGGCATGCGCGCTTACAACAAGTATCATGAACACAGGCATTTCTATAAATGGATATATAAGTCTTACATGAGATATATTACAGAGGTGATGGCAGCGGAAAGGCTCTATCTAAGGCAGCATGGTCTTGGTGCGGCTCCAATCCACAGGGATCTGACTGGGTTACGCTCCTAGCCCGCGAACGCTCCGGCTCCTCGTCGACGAACGACGGATCCTTAGGTGAACCTGGCCACATTGAAGGCCGCTGAGTACTTTTGAATGTACTCGCAAGCAAACCAAACTAACATATACACCAAGCAAAGCAATCTATGGCATTCAAGCATGCACTTGTTGTTAGAGCAATATTAATTGTCATGACATAGCATAACTAGCTAGCAATATCAATTATCTTGTTATAGCAGGTTTATCCAGCAAGATAACTACTGAAGTAAATGCAGTGAGGTAAAGCATATTAAGTACATATTCCATGCTCTGAACTTTCTCGTGATCCAACCTAAATCCGATCCAAATCCGATCCAACTCATGTGGTTATCCGACCACTCATCATATAGTCATCCCATGGCTAACATATCATATTCCTGACATCATCTGATGTCTACACAAGACGAGTTCTTCCATCATTATTATCCTTATTATGGTCATTATTATCCTTATTATGGTTGACCACCTAGTGAGGTCTGGACGTGCTGTCCAATACCGTGGACGCGGCTATTCGAATAGATTTTACACTCTGCAGAGGTTGCGCACTTTACCCACACAATGGAGCACTGACCTCGTGATCCCATTCGGGTGGACCAGTGTTGCTCCAACGAAACCTGCCTGACCCGTGACTCCTCTACCGTACCACCGACAATCATACCCTCCCAGGGTCATGTCCTGGGTGGCCCCTGTGTCACCTCGTGACACCTGCCACCGTCGTGGCCAAACTAAACTGTCCCAAACGGGGACGCCGGCAAATAACTCAACTGGGCTCACAAGGTTATCGTCGTCTACCGGGCCAGGGCAGCGCGCACGCATAACCTTCCCTAGTTGGTGGTACCGATAAAAAAGAACGCGATCAGACCAAGTCAAGGCCGTCCCATACCGGCAAATGTGGTTGCACGAATAAGCCCGGACAGGTGACTCTAGATCAACCGACTAAGTTCATTTAGCAAGCTTAGTGATTCATCACAATAACTTAACATGGTGGTAACTATGTGTGAGATAACAACTGTGGAAACATAACCACCTATCTCCATATAACATCACAATGAGCCATTAGTGAAACAATATTTAAATGGCAAGTTATGAGTTTACCAGTTCTAGCTGTAAGTGACGACCATCGGAACCCTTGCACAAAACCGGCAAAGAAACCAGTAGCCACCAGAATGGTCTTTACAACTCAGATCTGGGACATTACCGGATTAACTCAACCCCGACTCAAGACGGCTGAAAAGCAGCTCAGAGCATGAGACGGTGTCGATAAGAAGAAAGTAGCAATTCCCTAAGACGGCCGAAAAACAGCTCAGAGCATAGGGTCACTACTACGGAAAGAAATTCAACAGCTGCCCGAGACGGCCGAAATGCAGCTCAGAACACGGACAATTGCTGACAAGAGAAATAAAAGTTGGCATCCACCCCGGACGGCCGGAAACAGCTCAGAACACAGGCGTGGTGCCGTCACCGAAGAAAGTGCAAGCAAGGGTTCGTCAGAGTCACATACAACTCACTACTACACAGACAAGCACATGCATATTAATCTAAACATGCAAGAAATGTCACAGAGCAATGCTTTAGGGCATATATTAGATGGTCGGTTTGCCTGAGGGCGAAGAAATACTCCGGGAAGAAGTGCGGTGAAGCCGCGGAAGAATTCGCTGGAACGATTCTCTCTCGGAGGGGGCTGATAGAGGGCAAGGGTAAAATGGTCATTTTAAGAATGTGTAAACATTATGAAAATGATACCATCGGAAAGGGCTCGACGAGACAAAGACGTGAGCGTTGGTTTCACCTGAATCGGAGTTACGAGCGGAAAGTTGTGGCCGTTCACTTTTTAGGCAGAAAAAATGCCCTATCCAGCGAACGTTCACAATGCAGCAGTTTCGGCAGAGGGGGCTGAAAACAGGAAGCGTATTTTGGAAAATACGCTTTCGGCGGGGGAAGGCGACTTCTAGCGAAGCCGTTTCCACTTAAGCTGAGTTGGCTCCACCTCTCTCGCTGACAGGTGGGGTCGGGGCCCACCGGTCAGCTTCTCTCTCCTTCCTCCAGCTTTCTTCTTCTTCCCCCGCTCCTCCTGTCCGATGCCGCAGCTGGGCTCGAGCTCCGGTGGCCGGTGACACTCCGGCGGGCCTCGAGGGCGGCCGACGGCGCGCATGGGTTCGCCGGAGAGGGCCGCCTCCAGGGGTAGGTGGCTCGGGTCAGGGGAATTGCTGGCGGCGAGGAGGCGTCCATGGCTGGGCGCGGTGGTCCCACTGCGGGGGAGGGGTTCGGGTGGCTGGGAAGTTCGGGCGATGGCGGGGGTGAGCTCGCCGGAGAGCTGCGCGTCTGGTGGAGTGGTCCACGGGCACCGGGGAGGGGTGGAGCTGCGGCGGCTCGGCGAACAGAGGAGCAGGGCGGGCGGCGGCCGTTCTTGGGGGCGGCGGCCTCAGGGACTCCGGCGGCGAGCAGAAGGGATGGGGAGGACCACCAGTGTGCGGGGAGGCTAGAGGGGAGTGCTAGAGGTGGAGGGGAGGGCTATGGCTGGAGCTAGCCGAGGGAATCGGCGGCGGCCATGGCGAATGGCCGGGGGGGGGGGGTGGGGGAGAGCGGGGAGTGGCTCCGGGAGCTCGAGGGGTGGAGCGGTGAGTTGCGGAGAAGCTCGGGGCTGCCCTTATATAGCCGCGGGGAGGGCTACACGACGACGGCCGAAGCTTCGAGAGCTCGTCACCGTGGCGGTGACCTAGTGGCGAATCTATGTCGGCAGTGGCGGCCAACAAGCTAGAGGACGAGGGGAGAAGGCTCCAGGCGGCGTACGTGTGCGGTGGCAGCTCGCCGGCGCTCCCGGACAAGCCGGAGCCCGGCGGAGAGTGCTCCCGAAGCCTCTGGTCACGCGGTGCACTGTCTTGGCGTGCACTGCACGCGGTCACCGCGTGGCCACGGTGTTGCCACGCCGCACACGAGGCCAAACCATGTCTGGGGTTATCTACACACTTCGTTGAGTTGACCTGACCTCTCAAGAAAGAACAGGAAGCTCAGATATGACTGCACCTTGGTCAAATGACAGCTGGCAGCAAGGTGTTTGACAGGTGGTGTGGTCATCACAGTGCTCCTCTTGGCCTGATCCTTGGCATAGGGTAATAATCTACCAAGGTGATCATCTTTGCCAAAATTCAGCACAAATGGACCAGTCTATCTTGCACTTCCTTTGTAACCTTGCAATCTGGCCAGAAATGAAGATGATGGTGCTGAGGAAAAATGGCTAGGTGGATATGGCTCAAACTTGGTGGAGAGTGATTATTTGAATATATGAAGGCACTGTAAAAGTTTCATACCATTTGGGTACACCAAAATGGTATTTGCTTCACAGAGGTTTCAAATGGACAGAAACTTAGGAAAATTGCTAGGGAAGTGTAACACCCCCTTGTAATAAGCTCTGTGACACTCTGTTAAAACTGCCAAGTCATGATCATTTGCAGTGCCATGTCATATGGGTTAATGATCCAATTCAAATTCACATCTGAAAATCAACTCAAATTCAAAACTGAATTATAAAATTGATCAAACACTGTTGGGAAAATGTTCATTAAATGGCAAATAATCCAGGAACATTTCTAAAACCAATATCAAAATATTTGGAGTTGGACAAGTGACTCAAACAAGGTGAAACAGCACCTAAACAGAATATTCAAATCCTTTTAAAATCATTTCAAACACAAATGAACTCCAAATCTGCCCAAACCACTTTTTGGTGGGAGATAATATTGCATTGCAATATTTGGGCCAACTCCCACATTTTATAAAAGAGCACAAGTGGCCTAATCATTTTGAAACAGAAAAAGAATAAAAGAAAAGGAAGAAGAGAAATAAGAAAAGGGAAAAAACGCTACTGTTGGCTGGGCCTAAGTGCATAGTGTGCAGCCCAGTCCAATAGCGGTCCACCTCACCTCCCTCCTCGTGCGTGTCGGCGCGCCCCTGGTCGCGCACGCCCGCGCCAGCCGGGCGGCGACACGCCGACGGCCACCGACGCCGCAGCCACCCGAGGGGATAAGGGCAAGCCCCAGTGCTTTCCCCTTGGCCACTCTATCCACTCCCCCGTCCTCTCCCTCGCTCGCCTCGCCTTCTCTTCCCCTCCAGATCCACGGTACCCGAGCGCCACCGTCGCCGCGCTTCGGCACCGCCGTGGCCACCGGTCTCCCCACGTCGCCTGGAGGTGCCGGGAAGGAGCGCCACGGACGACCGCATCCCCTGGAGCAACCGGACGGAGCTGAGGAGCACGGCAACGCCGGATCTCCGTCATCTTCCTCCTCGGGACACCGTCGGCTTTCTCCGACTCCGGCGAGCGCGGCAGCTACTAATCCCCCCAACGGCCTTACGTGCGTGCCGCGAGGTGAGCTTGCCGCCTTTCTCCTCCCTCCAGAACCCTCGATGCGCGCCGTAGCTAGGTGCCCCAAGCCCGTGCTCTGCCCGCCGCCAACGAGCTCAACGCCGTTGCTGTGGCCTTTAGCATGCTCGCCTGAGTCGCGCACCGTGCTCCTGGAGCTCGTGCGAGTCCAACACGCCTGTAACACCCCCTTGTAATAAACTCTGTGACACTCTGTTAAAACTGCCAAGTCATGATCATTTGCAGTGCCAAGTCATAAGGGTTAATGATCCAATTCAAATTCACATCTGAAAATCAACTCAAATTCAAAAGTGAATTATAAAGTTGATCAAACACTGTTGGGAAAATGTTCATTAAATGGCAAATAATCCAGGAAAATTTGTAAAATCATCATCATTGAAGTTGGAGTTAGAAAAGTGACTCTAACAAGATGAGACAACACCAAAACAGAATATTCAAATTCATTTAAATTCTTTTCAGCTTCAAATGAATTCCAAATTTGTCCAAACCACTTTTTGGTGAGAGCTAAAATGGCACTGTAATATTTGGACCAAGTTCCATATTTTACAAAACTGCTAAAGTGGCTTAATCATTTCCAAAACAGAAAAGAATTAAAGAACAAAAAAAAAAGTGAAAAACTACTGTGGACTGGGCCTAAGTGCACAGTGCACTTAGACCCAGCCCACCAGGCCGCTCCCCTCTCTCTCCGTCGTCGTGTCGGCGCGTCCCTGGCCGAGCGCGCGCTCGCCGCTGCGGCGCCGACACGGCGATGCCGCCGACACTACAGTGAGGAGGAGGGGATAAGACCGACGCCCGTTCACTCCCCCTGGTCTCCCTGGTCCACTTCCTCCCTCTCCCATCGCTCTCCCTCTCTGGATCTCGGCGATGCCCGACGCGGTCGCCGTCGCGCCCTGCTCACAGGCGCGGCCACCGCCTCCCATTCACCTCGCCGGGACGTCCTGCGGCTTCGCCTCGTTCTTCTGCCTCGGCTACCCCTCGACATCGAGCTCGGGGAGGACCGCCTGAACGGAATCGACCCCAGGCTCTTCTTCTCTGCCGCCGGCGATCCCCGTCGACCTCGAGCTCTCTACTGCTTCTAAACTATCAAAGGCTTTTCATAGCCGCTAGGTGAGCTCCGCCACTTCCTCTGTTTCCTTCCCCGCGTACTTGGGTGCCTCCGAAGAGCTGCCGACGTCGCCGTGTTCTGACCGCCGCCGCCGCAGCCATTAGCGTGCTCCTGAGCTTCGGCAGCTCGAACCAGTGGCGCCAACACGCTCCTGGAGGTCCGTAGCTTCACCCTAGCTAGTTAGCACGTGCGAGAGCCTCGCGTAGCCGCGTTTTCGCGAGACCCCGAACTCCGGCGCCGCCCGCGAGCTCACCGTCGACGACTCCGGTAGATTCCGGCGACGAGACCACTCCCACGCGACGGGCGAGTCCCCTGGCTTTCGAACGCGCCAAGCCACGGCCCGAACCGAGCCCTGTGGGCGTTTTCCGAGCGCTCCGGCGACGCGCCGCCGCGATTTTGGTCGCCGGCGCTGCTCCGGTCGCCGGAGATGACCTGGCGCCGACGTGGCATCTCCTAAGCCGCTGACCACTGGGCCCCGCAGCCCAGTTGACCGAGTCAACTTAGCTGACTGGGCAGCTGAGCCGCTGACAGCCGGGCCCCGCTAATTTAAATGATTTAAGAAAAATAAATAAAATACTAATTAATTTGATAATCCTAATTAAGTTAATTAGTTGACTAATGTGACACTGACAGTAGGCCCCACTGACTAATTAACCCAGCTAATTAATTTTTACCCCCTCTGTTAAGTCTCTGAGAATGACATGTGGGGCCCACAGGTCAGTTTGACCAGTCAGCGCCACTGTTGCATGCTGACGTCATCCGCACGCAATGCTGACATCATCAGGCACTATTCTGGATAATGTTGATTTTATTAAATAAAAATAAATTCCAGAAATTCATATAATCTTTTAAAATTAATAACTTTTAAACCGTAGCTCGGATCGAAAAAGTTAAAACATGAAAGTTGCTCAGAACGACGAGCCGAGTCTGATCGTGCCGTCTGTTTCTCCATCGGAACCTCCTACGTAGAAGAACTCGTAACTCCGGACCCGAATCCGGCAGATGAATAGTGCACACACGTCGGATATTAAATCCCAGAATAATTCTAAAAATAACTAAAATGACTTAGATGCATAATTAGGCAACCCTGCACTGCATCATAGCATCACACGCACCATATTGCATTTGTTTGCATTATGTTTACCTGTTTCTTCCCCCTCTTCTCTCTCGATAGACCCCGACGTTGACGTAGCTCCCGAGGCAGACGCCGCACAGGAGTACGACTACGTCCCCGACGATACTACTGAAGACCTTGCCCTTGCCCCCGAGCAAACAGGCAAGCACCCCCATTTTGAGCATGCCTATATCGCCTATTCCCTTCTCTCTTATGCTTGCATTAGAACTGCTACTGCTACTGTTTTCCTATATCTGCTCCATAGCCTGATTAGTGTACCCTGCTTTGTTACCTTACTGGTTATCCTAGACTGCTTAGTATAGGCTGGGTAGAGACACGACAGAGACCTCCACTTGATCCCGACTGCCCTGCTGGATATCAGAAGACCCGATCATCGGGATTGAAGACCAGACCCTGGCACCGCACATCACTACCCCTTAGTTGCCGACACTGCTGGGTTACCGTCGAGTGCCGAGGGTGATACCTCGTTAGCACTTCTGATGTTAACCTTGTAGGTTAGTTACTCGGTCGTGGTAAGCGAGGGTGATTCCTCCTACACCACCCCCGATAACGACATCGTCGTGCAACCTCTCAAGTGTGGACCTCGAGGGTGATTCCTCCTTCGTTCACCTTGATGATAACATCGAGCGGGAACTCCATCGAGGGTGATTCCTCATGGTTCCCTTCGGTGTCAGACACACAGTTACCTTGGATATTATGACTTGACTATGAACCACGATACTAAAGACGGGTCGGCCCTGAGGGGTACCCGCGCGAGCTTATTGCGAAGTGATGTGGAGTCGGGTTGACCTGGATGGTGCCCGCGAGATAACTACGAGGCGTGGCCGGGCATTCCTAGCCCTTGCCGCAAGTCCTCGAGACGGGGCGACGGGGTCACATCGATCGTGAGTCTCTGCTCGTTTCCGCGCGCTGCTAATCCACTACGGTTTGGATATTTGATCCGAGGGGCCTCTGGCCCGATAGCACTAACCATCACGTGGGCATAGTATGGGCGTTCTGCGTCGTATACTTCAGCCGGAGCTTAATGGACGTCAGCGACTGATGCGGCACACGCTGGGTTGGACTGGGAACACAACCGCGCTTGTATAAGGGGTTGCTAGGTCTGCTCACCGGCGGTGCACGTAACATGCAGGAGTTCCCGGGGCGATGGCCCAAGACCCCTGGGGGCATAGGTTAGTCCGGCGTGCTGACCTCTCTGTTAGGTATTTGGTCGGGTTGCGGCGTGTTGCTTAGCCGAGGCCGGGCATGACCCAGAAAAGTGTGTCCGGCCGGAGTTAAGCGAGCGTGGTGGGTAAGTTGGTGCACCCCTGCAGGGAAGAAACTTCTATCGATAGCCTGTCCTACGGTAACGGACACTCGGAGTTGTATCCCGATCGGTACAACTAGAACATGTGGTGAGAATTGGATAGTACGGCTCTGGGATTGCTTTCTCGCAGGGAGTCGAGAAAGGATCTCAGGTCGAGGTTGATGATACTACTACTACTACTACTTTACATTATTGTTCATCTGCTCTTTCCTGATGCTGCAAGACTGTCGAAGATTGATGAAGATGCTAGTCTTCGATAGGACTAGGCTTTCCCCCTCTATTCTGGCATTTCTGCAGCCCAGTCCACTTATACAGCCATTCCTTTGACAATGTTGCATATGTAGTGTAGATCCTTGCTTGCTGAGTACTTCGGATGAGTACTCACGTTTGCTTTATTTTCTTTTTCCCCCATATTCCATTTGATGCCACCAGACGACGGAGCCCCTGAGCCAGAAGCCCCAGCTGACGACCAGTACTACTACCCGCCTGGCGAGTACTACTACTACGAGGAGCCGTTCGACGACCAGGAGTAGGATCGGAGGGTCCAGGGCAAGAGGCCTACGCCTTTCGATCGTAGTATTTTATTTTACCCTGCCTCTGTGAAGGCCTAATTCTCTCTATGTAATATATCTGTACCCAGATATCTAATGCTTCCGCTGACGCTTGTATGCCATCGAGCTATGTATTCGAGCCCTCGAGGCCCTGGCTTGTAATATTAAGCTTGTATGACTTTATTTTATGTTTTAGAGTTGTGTTGTGATATCTTCAAGTGAGTCCTTAGGCTTGATCGTGCGCATTTGCGTGTATGATTAGTGCACGATTAAGCCGGGGTCGTCACAGGTTGGTATCAGAGCCGACTGCCTCTAGGTGTCCCCCTTTCCAACTCTTTGGCCGAAGTTGAGTCTAGTGGTCAAAAACTGTTTTACTAACTTGGCTATGTGGCTTACGGGCCCACGTCGCCAACTGGGTGGTATTAGGATCTTTTATTCCTCGTCTTTACTCTGGGATTCTAATCTCTCATCTATTCGGGTTTAATAAAATTTACTAACACCGACATTTAGGTTCTCGTTAATTCTATCCACCCGGAGAGCTGGATTCAGTGCGATTTCCCTGACGTTGATCTGATTAGTCTGATAATCATTTTCCTTTCCATTGTTTTGTTTAACCTTTCCTTCCGAGATCGGTTATATTTCTCATTGTCTTATGACTACCCTGAACCTTTCTGTTTCAGATGGATCGACTATTTCCACCGCGGCCTACGACCCAGCTTGTGCTTCGCACTTGGGCTCGTGATGTCCCTGGATTTCCAGCTGTTCTGATCGCCCTCCTGAGTAGACTGGGTTACCGCTGGTATCCCGAGTACATGGTCTATGAGGTTTACCGCGAGTTCAACCAGGAACAGTACTATGCTGAAGTTCGGATTTATGATCAGCAGAACAACTCAGACACTGAGCTACACCTTTTTCATGGATTAGGCGTGACGATTGAGATGGCAGTACATGATGCCGCCTACTCTGCTGTCGCACGTCTCCGAGGAGAGCACAATGCTAACTTGGATGATACTGTGTTTCGGTACATTCCGTATGCACCTGTTGGAGATGCTACTGGATTTTACACAGCTATCTGTGCCCCGTACGAGTCTCGACGCTACGACCCGCAGGTTCTGATTCAGTGCACTCAGGCTCTGGATCGCACTGTTCGGGCTCTGGCCGTCGAGTTGTTCGCTACTCGAGCACGCTACTACGAGGCAATGACACAGTTGCTACCAGCTGTTCGTGCAGGGATACATCCGGAGGATATTCTTTACCCACGCAGGACCGAGATGCCGCCAGGTATTGATTGGCCTGCAGTGGGAGGTCACACGCCTGCACGTGGACCTCTTCTTACAGTTCGAGACCGGGTTCTGCATCAGAGTGCACATGGAGCACAGGATCCTGCCGCGACGAACATTCGTCGTCCGCACTTGCAATTACCCCGTTTTCGTGGTTTTCTCCGACGCTGATGTAGCCTTTGCTATGTCACGTTGTGTACTTCCTTACCGCGTGCCTGCGTGCCGCCTAGTGTGTCTCTAGTTTTTCAATTTGCGCCGTTATGCTGCCCGATTTTAACCGACTATGTATGGATCTGTATGTCTTAATGACTACTTTAAGCATCTATTGCACTCTTTCAATAATGTCGAGTTACCTCATGTTTATTGTTAAACACTTGCATAAGCTATCGCTGAAATACCCCTGTTGGAATAGCAGGATGGCTGACAACAACCCGCCACCGCCACCACCACCTGATTACATGGCAGCGATGATGCAATAGTTTGAACTCAACCGCCAGTTTATGACGGGGATTATGCAGCAATTCCCTCGTCCTGAAGCTAATCAGCAGCAACCATCCATTACCTTGCCAGAGTTCATGAGGCTCAGTCCATCATTTTTCCGCAACACAGTCAACCCACTAGATGCAGATGACTGGCTGCGTGATATCTCTCATGAGATGGAGTCTGCTGGTGTCGCCGAAATTAACTATGTCACTTTTGCGACATATCTTCTTAAGGGTCCCGCAGCCCAATGGTGGGCCACTCACCGACAGACTCTGCCGCCTGGTACTGTCGTCACTTGGGCAGAGTTCAAGATTGCTTTCCGTGCCCGCTACATTCCTCTAGCTGTCATAGCTAGGAAGAAGGCTGAGTTCCGTAGCCTTGTCCAAGGAAACAAGACTGTGGAAGTCTATCAGCGCGAGTTTCTAGACTTATCTCGTTACGCTGAAGAGGACATTCCTACTGATGAACGCAGACAGGAGAAGTTTCGTGAAGGACTGCACCATGACATTCAGTTAGCCCTTCTTGTTCAAGAATACCCTGATTTCGCCACCTTGGTGAATAAGGCCATCATGGTTGAAACTGGACTTAAGAAGCACAAGGAAGCGTCCAGACGCACCCGTGAGTCGGGCTCATCTTCGGGCTCGTCTTCCCAGAAGCGACGCATCTGGTTTCCCCAAGGCATGTTCCGTTCAGCAGCTCCTGCAAATAGGCCCTCTTATGCTGCACCACGCCTGCCACCTCCACCACCGAGACAGCCTCTGCCAACTCCAGCACCTCGAGCTCCAGCACCTCGTCCTGACAGCGGACTATGCTTCAAGTGTGGCAAGCCAGGTCACCGTGCTAGAGATTGTTCTCAGAATCAGAATCAACTGGCTCTCCCTTCTGCTGGCCGTGGTATTGGCCGTGGTATTCCCCAACAGCACAACTATAATGCCAGACCTTCTTATGGTCGTGGGCAGTACTACCACGTCAACATGTCTGAAGCTCCAAATCAACCAGATACTGTGATGGGTACACTTCTCGTTAATTCAGTACCTGCATCCGTTTTATTTGATTCAGGAGCATCGCATTCATTTATGTCGGATAAATTCGCACTCATGCATGAAGTTAAATGTGATATGCTACCCCAAAAGATACGAGTAAATACTCCCGCGGGACACTGTCAAACCTCCTTGGTTAGCCCTGATGTTGTGATTAATATCGAAGGGTTAGAGTTCCGAGCATCCCCCATTATTCTCAACTCCTCTGGTATTGATCTTATTTTGGGAATGGATTGGTTGAAAGCCCACTACGCCTCAATCAACTGTGCCACTAAAGTGGTACACCTTCTACATCCCTCGAACGAGATAGTGAACTATCAAGCTCACCTTACCCAGAACGCTGAGGCTCAAATTTATGCCTTGAACGCGTTGAATGCTTCTCCACTTGATGGGATCGAGAATATCCCAGTGGTCTGTGACTTCCCAGATGTTTTTCCAGAAGAACTTCCAGGAATACCCCCTGCTAGAGCTGTCGAGTTCGTCATCGACTTGAAGCCTGGCACCACTCCTATTGCGAAGCGTCCCTACAAGATGCCTCCACACCACCTCATCGAGCTTAAGGAGGAAATTGATAAATCCTTAAGGAAGGGTTTCATTCGCCCCAGTTCCTCTGCATGGGGAGCACCGTCTCTTTTCGTCAAGAAGAAAGATGGAACGAATAGGTTGGTCCAAGATTATCGTCCTATCAACCAGGCAACCATTCAGAATAAATATCCACTTCCCCGGATCAACGATTTATATGATCAACTTGCTGGATCTTCGGTGTTTTCTAAACTCGACTTGAGGTTGGGTTATCACCAGATCCGTGTTCGCGAAGAGGATATTCCGAAGACTGCATTCGTTACTCGTTATGGCTCTTACGAGTACACAGTCATGTCGTTTGGTTTAACAAACGCTCCAGCTACATTCTCCCGCCTAATGAATTACATATTCATGGATTACCTCGACAAATTCGTCGTGGTATATCTGGATGATATTCTGGTTTATTCGAAGAACAAAGAAGAACATGCTGAGCACCTTCAACTAGTTCTGGAGAGACTTCGAGAGCACCAATTATATGCCAAGTACTCTAAGTGCGAATTCTGGCTTTCCGAGGTAACCTACCTTGGACATGTCATCTCCAAGGATGGTATTGCAGTTAACCCGGAGCGAGTTCAGGCTATTCTTGACTGGACCCCTCCGAAGAATGTCAAGCAAGTCAGAAGTTTCCTCGGGCTTGCAAGTTATTGTCGCCGATTCATCGAAAATTTCTCCAAGATTGCCAAGCCCCTAACTAATCTGCTTCACAAAGGCGTTAAGTTTGAGTGGACAGACAAATGTCAGGAAAGCTTCCAGACCCTCAAGGACAAGCTGACTTCTGCTCCAGTCCTTGCTCCTCCAGACTCCCGCAAAGATTTTGTGATCTTCTGCGACGCCTCTCGCCAAGGACTAGGTTGTGTCCTAATGCAAGAGCGAAGAGTTATTGCTTATGCTTCGCGACAACTGCGTCCACATGAAGAGAATTACCCAGTGCATGACCTCGAACTTGCTGGTGTCATTTATGCTTTGAAGCAGTGGCGTCATTACCTCCTTGGTAATCGGTGTGAGATTTACACCGATCATCAGAGCTTGAAGTACTTGTTCACTCAACCAGAACTTAATCTTCGTCAGCAGCGTTGGTTGGAAACAATCACCGATTATGACTGTGGAATTTCATACACTCCCGGCAAAGCTAATGTGATGGCTGATGCTTTGAGCCGCAAGTCCTACTGTAGCAACCTCATGGTAAAGCAAGCTCAACCCCAGCTATATGAAGAATTGCGCAAGCTGAATCTCTGCATTATTCTGCAAGGTTCTCTTAATAACCTTGTGATACAGTCAGATCTTGAGAAAGCTGTCAAGATTGCGCAAGCTAAAGATGCCGAAATTGGCCTAATGAAGAAAGAGCTTCACCTCCAAAAGTACAGGGATTTCTCGATTGCTGAAGATGGAACCTTGTACTTCCGAGACCGCATTGTAGTACCTCGCTTCGAGCTGATGACTGACAAAGTCATGAAGGAGGCCCATGATACACCGCTATCTATCCATCCGGGTAGTACCAAAATGTATCGAGATCTTCGTCAAAGGTACTGGTGGTCTAGAATGAAGCAAGATATTGCTCGTTATGTTGCCGAGTGTGACGTTTGTCGTCGCGTGAAGGCCGAACATCAGAAACCTGCTGGAATTCTGCAACCGCTCCCTATTCCTCTATGGAAGTGGGATAAAGTGCAAATGGACTTCATTACTGGTCTTCCCAAGTCTCAGAAGGGTCACGATGCCATTCTTGTCGTCGTCGACCAACTCTCCAAGGTTGCACACTTTCTGCCAGTTAAGGAGACTATTACTGCTAGTCAGTTAGTAGAGCTATATATCTCCAGAATTGTTTCACTCCATGGTATTCTCAAGGAAATCAGTTCAGACCGTGGCAGCATTTTCACTGGCCATTTCTGGGAAAGTTTCCAGAAAGCAATGGGAACTCATATTACCTGGAGTTCAACTTATCATCCCCAATCCCAAGGCCAAGTTGAGCGCGTTAATCAAGTGCTTGAAGACATGCTTCGAGCCTGTGTTATATCCTTCGGTAAGAAATGGGAGGAATCTCTCCCGTATGCCGAGTTCTCTTATAACAACAGTTATCAAGCCAGCTTAAAAATGGCCCCATTTGAGGTTCTTTATGGACGTAAATGTCGAACCCCTCTGAATTGGTCAGAAACTGGGGAACGACCTCTTGTTGGACCGGACATTATTCAGCATGCCGAAGAACAAGTCCGAATTGTCCGGGAGAATCTCAAAGCAGCTCAAGACCGTTAGAAGAGTAATTATGATCGCAAGCGATGGGGTGTGATCTATCAACCTGGTGATCAAGCCTATCTTCGTGTCACTCCAATGAAGGGCACCCGTCGTTTCGGAATTAAGGGCAAGCTAGCTCCTCGCTATATTGGTCCTTTCCGCATCGTGGCTAGACGGGGACAGGTGGCATATAAATTGGAGTTGCCACCGCGATTCTCCCATATTCATGATGTCTTCCACGTGTCGCAACTCCGTAAGTGCTTCAAGGAATCCCCGCACCGTGCAGTGGATCATGAGATGCTCGAGCTACAAGATGATCTTTCCTATAAGGAGCATCCGATTCGCATCCTCGACGAAACTGAACGTCGTACTCGTCAGAAGACGACCAAGTTCCTAAAAGTGCAATGGTCGAATCACACTGAAGACGAAGCCACTTGGGAACGCGAGGATCATCTTCGGGAAGAATATCCCGGACTTTTTCCTTCTACCTCCTAAATTCTCGGGACGAGAATTTCTTTTAAAGGAGGAGAACTTGTAACACCCCCTTGTAATAAACTCTGTGACACTCTGTTAAAACTGCCAAGTCATGATCATTTGTAGTGCCAAGTCATAAGGGTTAATGATCCAATTCAAATTCACATCTGAAAATCAACTCAAATTCAAAAGTGAATTATAAAGTTGATCAAACACTGTTGGGAAAATGTTCATTAAATGGCAAATAATCCAGGAAAATTTGTAAAATCATCATCATTGAAGTTGGAGTTAGAAAAGTGACTCTAACAAGATGAGACAGCACCAAAACAGAATATTCAAATTCATTTAAATTCTTTTCAGCTTCAAATGAATTCCAAATTTGTCCAAACCACTTTTTGGTGAGAGCTAAAATGGCACTGTAATATTTGGACCAAGTTCCATATTTTACAAAACTGCTAAAGTGGCTTAATCATTTCCAAAACAGAAAAGAATTAAAGAACAAAAAAAAAAGAAAAGTGAAAAACTACTGTGGACTGGGCCTAAGTGCACAGTGCACTTAGACCCAGCCCACCAGGCCGCTCCCCTCTCTCTCCGTCGTCGTGTCGGCGCGTCCCTGGCCGAGCGCGCGCTCGCCGCTGCGGCGCCGACACGGCGATGCCGCCGACACTACAGTGAGGAGGAGGGGATAAGACCGACGCCCGTTCACTCCCCCTGGTCTCCCTAGTCCACTTCCTCCCTCTCCCATCGCTCTCCCTCTCTGGATCTCGGCGACGCCCGACGCGGTCGCCGTCGCGCCCTGCTCACAGGCGCGGCCACCGCCTCCCATTCACCTCGCCGGGACGTCCTGCGGCTTCGCCTCGTTCTTCTGCCTCGGCTACCCCTCGACATCGAGCTCGGGGAGGACCGCCTGAACGGAATCGACCCCAGCCTCTTCTTCTCTGCCGCCGGCGATCCCCGTCGACCTCGAGCTCTCTACTGCTTCTAAACTATCAAAGGCTTTTCATAGCCGCTAGGTGAGCTCCGCCACTTCCTCTGTTTCCTTCCCCGCGTACTTGGGTGCCTCCGAAGAGCTGCCGACGTCGCCGTGTTCTGACCGCCGCCGCCGCAGCCATTAGCGTGCTCCTGAGCTTCGGCAGCTCGAACCAGTGGCGCCAACACGCTCCTGGAGGTCCGTAGCTTCACCCTAGCTAGTTAGCACGTGCGAGAGCCTCGCGTAGCCGCGTTTTCGCGAGACCCCGAACTCCGGCGCCGCCCGCGAGCTCACCGTCGACGACTCCGGTAGATTCCGGCGACGAGACCACTCCCACGCGACGGGCGAGTCCCCTGGCTTTCGAACGCGCCAAGCCACGGCCCGAACCGAGCCCTGTGGGCGTTTTCCGAGCGCTCCGGCGACGCGCCGCCGCGATTTTGGTCGCCGGCGCTGCTCCGGTCGCCGGAGATGACCTGGCGCCGACGTGGCATCTCCTAAGCCGCTGACCACTGGGCCCCGCAACCCAGTTGACCGAGTCAACTTAGCTGACTGGGCAGCTGAGCCGCTGACAGCCGGGCCCCGCTAATTTAAATGATTTAAGAAAAATAAATAAAATGCTAATTAATTTGATAATCCTAATTAAGTTAATTAGTTGACTAATGTGACACTGACAGTAGGCCCCACTGACTAATTAACCCAGCTAATTAATTTTTACCCCCTCTGTTAAGTCTCTGAGAATGACATGTGGGGCCCACAGGTCAGTTTGACCAGTCAGCGCCACTGTTGCATGCTGACGTCATCCGCACGCAATGCTGACATCATCAGGCACTATTCTGGATAATGTTGATTTTATTAAATAAAAATAAATTCCAGAAATTCATATAATCTTTGAAAATTAATAACTTTTAAACCGTAGCTCGGATCGAAAAAGTTAAAACATGAAAGTTGCTCAGAACGACGAGCCGAGTCTGATCGTGCCGTCTGTTTCTCCATCGGAACCTCCTACGTAGAAGAACTCGTAACTCCGGACCCGAATCCGGCAGATGAATAGTGCACACACGTCGGATATTAAATCCCAGAATAATTCTAAAAATAACTAAAATGACTTAGATGCATAATTAGGCAACCCTGCACTTCATCATAGCATCACACGCACCGTATTGCATTTGTTTGCATTATGTTTACCTGTTTCTTCCCCCTCTTCTCTCTCGATAGACCCCGACATTGACGTAGCTCCCGAGGCAGACGCCGCACAGGAGTACGACTACGTCCCCGACGATACTACTGAAGACCTTGCCCTTGCCCCCGAGCAAACAGGCAAGCACCCCCATTTTGAGCATGCCTATATCGCCTATTCCCTTCTCTCTTATGCTTGCATTAGAACTGCTACTGCTACTGTTTTCCTATATCTGCTGCATAGCCTGATTATTGTACCCTGCTTTGTTACCTTACTGGTTATCCTAGACTGCTTAGTATAGGCTGGGTAGAGACACGACAGAGACCTCCACTTGATCCCGACTGCCCTGCTGGATATCAGAAGACCCGATCATCGGGATTGAAGACCAGACCCTGGCACCGCACATCGCTACCCCTTAGTTGCCGACACTGCTGGGTTACCGTCGAGTGCCGAGGGTGATACCTCGTTAGCACTTCTGATGTTAACCTTGTAGGTTAGTTACTCGGTCGTGGTAAGCGAGGGTGATTCCTCCTACACCACCCCCGATAACGACATCGTCGCGCAACCTCTCAAGTGTGGACCTCGAGGGTGATTCCTCCTTCGTTCACCTTGATGATAACATCGAGCGGGAACTCCATCGAGGGTGATTCCTCATGGTTCCCTTCGGTGTCAGACACACAGTTACCTTGGATATTATGACTTGACTATGAACCACGATACTAAAGACGGGTTGGCCCTGAGGGGTACCCGCGCGAGCTTATTGCGAAGTGATGTGGAGTCGGGTTGACCTGGATGGTGCCCGCGAGATAACTACGAGGCGTGGCCGGGCATTCCTAGCCCTTGCCGCAAGTCCTCGAGACGGGGCGACGGGGTCACATCGATCGTGAGTCTCTGCTCGTTTCCGCGCGCTCCTAATCCACTACGGTTTGGATATTTGATCCGAGGGGCCTCTGGCCCGATAGCACTAACCATCACGTGGGCATAGTATGGGCGTTCTGCGTCGTATACTTCAGCCGGAGCTTAATGGACGTCAGCGACTGATGCGGCACACGCTGGGTTGGACTGGGAACACAACCGCGCTTGTATAAGGGGTTGCTAGGTCTGCTCACCGGCGGTGCACGTAACGTGCAGGAGTTCCCGGGGCGATGGCCCAAGACCCCTGGGGGCATAGGTTAGTCCGGCGTGCTGACCTCTCTGTTAGGTATTTGGTCGGGTTGCGGCGTGTTGCTTAGCCGAGGCCGGGCATGACCCAGAAAAGTGTGTCCGGCCGGAGTTAAGCGAGCGTGGTGGGTAAGTTGGTGCACCCCTGCAGGGAAGAAACTTCTATCGATAGCCTGTCCTACGGTAACGGACACTCGGAGTTGTATCCCGATCGGTACAACTAGAACATGTGGTGAGAATTGGATAGTACGGCTCTGGGATTGCTTTCTCGCAGGGAGTCGAGAAAGGATCTCAGGTCGAGGTTGATGATACTACTACTACTACTACTTTACATTATTGTTCATCTGCTCTTTCCTGATGCTGCAAGACTGTCGAAGATTGATGAAGATGCTAGTCTTCGATAGGACTAGGCTTTCCCCCTCTATTCTGGCATTTCTGCAGCCCAGTCCACTTATACAGCCATTCCTTTGACAATGTTGCATATGTAGTGTAGATCCTTGCTTGCTGAGTACTTCGGATGAGTACTCATGTTTGCTTTATTTTCTTTTTCCCCCATATTCCATTTGATGCCACCAGACGACGGAGCCCCTGAGCCAGAAGCCCCAGCTGACGACCAGTACTACTACCCGCCTGGCGAGTACTACTACTACGAGGAGCCGTTCGACGACCAGGAGTAGGATCGGAGGGTCCAGGGCAGGAGGCCTACGCCTTTCGATCGTAGTATTTTATTTTACCCCGCCTCTGTGAAGGCCTAATTCTCTCTATGTAATATATCTGTACCCAGATATCTAATGCTTCCGCTGACGCTTGTATGCCATCGACAGCGCCGCCGCCCGCGCTCATCGCCGGCCTCATTCCGGTGATCAGTTGGTCACAGGGCCGAGCCCTTTGTGCTCGACACATTGCGCAGCACCTCCCCAGCACCTCCATTTGCCGCCTAGCGCACTGCAGCACCGTTTGCGTCGGCGCCCGTAGCCGCTCCGCCGCAGACCTCGACGCCGGCGAAGTTTCCGGCCAGGTCCGGCGAAACCAACCCCACCACTCGACTCGCGGGCGGGCGCCCGTTCGAATGAGTCAAGCCGCGTGCCGAACGGCGGTCTGTAGGTGAATTCCGGCGAGAGCCGAGGCTCTCCGCCGCGTTCTGGCGTCGCCGGCGGCGAGACGCCGGCCACCGCCTACGTGGCGCAGACGGGCCCGCCCCCAGAGTCACTGACGCTGGGCCCCGCGGAGCCCAGTCGACTGGTTGACCCAGTCAATGGTGCTGACTGGGCAACCCAGTCACTGACATACGGGCCCCACCGTGTAATTAGATTAACTAAAACGTTTTTATAATTAAAAGTTAATTAGTTAGATAACTAGACACTGACAAGTGGGGCCCGTCCCCTAATTAACCCTGGAATTAAAATTAACCCACTGTTAAAAATAACAGAGGCTGACATGTGGGTCCCACTGGACCCACATGTCATATTTGACCAGTCAGCGCCACTGTTGCATGCTGACATCATCCTCACGCAATGCTGACATCATCAGGCACTATTCTGGATAATGTTGAGTTTATTAAATAAATAAATTCCAGAAATTCAAATAAACTTTAAAAATTAATAACTTTTAAACCGTAGCTCGGATCGGAAAAGTTAAAACATGAAAGTTGTTCAGAACGACGAGCCGAGTTTGATCGTGCCGTCTGTTTCTCCATCCGAACCCCCTACGTAGAAGAACTCGTAACTCCGGACCCGAATCCGGCAGATAAATAGTGCACACACATCAGATATTAAATCCCAGATTAATTCTAAAAAATTACTAAAATGACTTAGATGCATAATTAGGCAACCCTGCACTGCATCATAGCATCACACGCACCGTATTGCATTTGTTTGCATTATGTTTACCTGTTTCTTCCCCCTATTCTCTCTCGGTAGACCCCGACGTTGACGTAGCTCCCGAGGCCGACGCAGCTCAGGAGTACGACTACGTCCCCGACGATACCACTGAAGACCTTGCCCATGCCCCCGAGCAAACAGGCAAGCACCCCCATTTTGAGCATGCCTATATCGCCTATTCTCTTCTCTCTTATGCTTGCATTAGAACTGCTACTGCTACTGTTTTCCTATATCTGCTGCATAGCCTGATTATTGTACCCTGCCTTGTTACCTTTCTGGTTATCCTAGACTGCTTAGTATAGGCTGGGTAGAGACACGACAGAGACCCCCACTGGATCCCGACTGCCCTGCTGGATATCAGAAGACCCGATCATCGGGATTGAAGACTAGACCCCGGCACCGCACATCACTTCCCCTTAGTTGCCGACACTGCTGGGTTACCGTCGAGTGCCGAGGGTGAAACCTCGTTAGCACTTCTGATGTTAACCTTGTAGGTTAGTTACTCGGTCGTGGTAAGCGAGGGTGATTCCTCCTACACCACCCCCGATAACGACATCGTCGCGCAACTCCTCAAGTGTGGACCTCGAGGGTGATTCCTCCTTCGTTCACCTTGATGATAACATCAGGTGGGGTTCCATCGAGGGTGATTCCTCAGGACTCCCCTGGTGTTAGACATACAGTTACTGTTGATGAGTTGACTTGCACTAAACCATGATACTAAAGACGGGTCGGCCCTGAGGGGTACCCGCGCGAGCTTAACGCGAAGTGATGTGGAGTCGGGTTGACCTGGATGGTGCCCGCGAGATAACTACGAGGCGTGGCCGGGCATTCTTAGCCCTTGCCGCAAGTCCTCGAGACGGGGCTACGGGGTCACATCGATCGTGAGTCTCTGCTCGTTTCCGCACGCTCCTAATCTACTATGGTTTATATATTTGATCCGAGGGGCCTCTGGCCCGATAGCACTAACCATCACGTGGGCATAGTATGGGCGTTCTGCGTCGTATACATCAGCTGAAGCTTGTTTGACGTCAGTAAGGAGCAGCGCACGCCGAGTTGGACTGGGAACGCAACCGCGCTTGTATAAGGGGTTGCTAGGTCTACTCTCGGTGGCCCCGTAACGTGCAGGAGTTCCCGGGGCGATGGCCCAAGACCCCTGGGGGCATAGGTTTAGTCCGGCGTGGTGACCTCTCTTAGAAGCCTAGGTCGGGTTGCGGCGTGTTGCTTAGCCGAGGCCGGGCATGACCCAGAAAAGTGTGTCCGGCCAGAGTTAAGCGAGCGTGGTGGGTAAGTTGGTGCACCCCTGCAGGGAAGAAACTTCTATCGATAGCCTGTCCTACGGTAACGGACACTCGGAGTTGTATCCCGATCGGTACAACTAGAACATGTGATGAGAAATGGATAGTACGGCTCTGGGATTGCTTTCTCGCAGGGAGTCGAGAAAGGATCTCGGGTCGAGATTGATGATACTACTACTACTTTACATTATGTTGATCTGCTCTCTTCTATTGCTGCAAGACTGTCGAAGATTGTTGAAGATGCTAGTCTTCGATAGGACTAGGCTTTCCCCCTCTATTCTGGCATTTCTGCAGCCCAGTCCACATATACAGCCATTCCTTTGACAATGATGCATATGTAGTGTAGATCCTTGCTTGCTGAGTACTTCGGATGAGTACTCATGTTTGCTTTATTTTCTTTTCCCCCCATATTCCATTTGATGCCACCAGACGACGGAGCCCCTGAGCCAGACGCCCCAGCCGACGACCAGTACTACTACCCGCCTAGCGAGTACTACTACTACGAGGAGCCGACTGACGACCAGGAGTAGGATCGGAGGGTCCAGGGCAGGAGGCCTACGCCTTTCGATCGTAGTATTTTATTTTACCCCGCCTCTGTGAAGGCCTAATTCTCTCTATGTAATATATCTGTACCCAGATATCTAATGCTTCCGCTGACGCTTGTATGCCATCGAGCTATGTATTCGAGCCCTCGAGGCCCTGGCTTGTAATATTAAGCTTGTATGACTTTATTTATGTTTTAGAGTTGTGTTGTGATATCTTCAAGTGAGTCCTTAGGCTTGATCGTGCACATTTGCGTGTATGATTAGTGCACGATTAAGCCGGGGTCGTCACAGGTTGGTATCAGAGCCGACTGCCTCTAGGTATCCCCCTTCCCAATTCCTTGGCCGAAGTTGAGTCTAGTGGTCAAAAACTGTTTTACTAACTTGGCTGTGTGGCTTACGGGCCCACGTCGCCAACTGGGTGGTATTAGGATCTTTTATTCCTCGTCTTTACTCTGGGATTCTAATCTCTCATCTATTCGGGTTTAATAAAATTTACTAACACCGACATTTAGGTTCTCGTTAATTCTATCCACCCGGAGAGCTGGATTCAGTGCGATTTCCCTGACGTTGATCTGATTAGTCTGATAATCATTTTTCTTTCCATTATTTTGTTTAACCCTTCTCTCCGAGTTGTATTATACTCCGAGTTGTCATTCGATAAGACCGGATTCTGCATCAGAGTGCACACGGAGAGTAGGATCCTGCAAGTTGATCAATCTTCGGTGTTTTCTAAACTCGACTTGAGGTTGGGTTATCACCAGATCCGTGTCCGCGAAGAGGATATTCCGAAGACTGCATTCGTTACTCGTTATGGCTCTTATGAGTACACAGTCATGTCGTTTGGCTTAACAAACGCTCCAGCTACTTTCTCCCGCCTAATGAATTACATATTCATGGATTACCTCGACAAATTCGTCGTGGTATATCTGGATGATATTCTGGTTTATTCGAAGAACAAAGAAGAACATGCTGAGCATCTTCGCCTAGTTCTGGAGAGACTTCGAGAGCACCAATTATATGCCAAGTACTCTAAGTGCGAATTCTGGCTTTCTGAGGTAACCTACCTTGGACATGTCATTTCCAAGGATGGTATCGCAGTTAACCCGGAGCGAGTTCAGGCTATTCTTGACTGGACCCCTCCGAAGAATGTCAAGCAAGTCAGAAGTTTCCTCGGGCTTGCAAGTTATTATCGCCGATTCATCGAAAATTTCTCCAAGATTGCCAAGCCGCTGACTAATCTGCTTCACAAAGGCGTTAAGTTTGAGTGGACAGACAAATGTCAGGAAAGCTTCCAGACCCTCAAGGACAAGCTGACTTCTGCTCCAGTCCTTGCTCCTCCAGACTCTCGCAAAGATTTTGTGATCTTCTGTGACGCATCTCGCCAAGGACTAGGTTGCGTCCTAATGCAAGAGCACAGAGTAATTGCATATGCTTCGCGACAACTGCGTCCACATGAAGAGAATTACCCAGTGCATGACCTTGAACTTGCTGCTGTCATTTATGCTTTGAAGCAGTGGCGTCATTACCTCCTTGGTAATCGGTGTGAGATTTACACCGATCATTAGAGCTTGAAGTACTTATTCACTCAACCGGAACTTAATCTTCGTCAGCAGCGTTGGTTGGAAACAATCACCGATTATGACTGTGGTATTTCATACACTCCCGGCAAAGCTAATGTGATGGCTGATGCTTTGAGCCGCAAGTCTTATTGCAACAACCTCATGGTTAAACAGGCTCAACCCTAGCTATATGAAGAATTGCGCAAGCTGAATCTCTGCATCATCCCGCAAGGTTCTCTTGATAACCTTGTGATACAACCAGATCTTGAGAAAGCTGTCAAGATTGCGCAGTCTAAAGACGCTGAAATTGGCCTAATGAAGAAAGAGCTTCACCTTCAAAAGTACAGGGATTTCTCGATTGCTGAAGATGGAACCTTGTACTTCCGAGACCGCATTGTAGTACCTCGCTTCGAGCTGATGACCGACAAAGTCATGAAGGAGGCCCATGATACACCGCTATCTATCCATCCGGGTAGTACCAAAATATATCGAGATCTTCGTCAAAGATACTGGTGGTCTAGAATGAAACAGGACATTGCTCGATACGTTGCCGAGTGTGACGTTTGTCGTCGCGTCAAGGCAGAACATCAGAAACCTGCTGGAATTCTGCAACCGCTCCCTATTCCTCTATGGAAGTGGGATAAAGTGCAAATGGACTTCATTACTGGTCTTCCCAAGTCTCAGAAGGGTCACGATGCTATTCTTGTCGTCGTTGACCAACTTTCCAAGGTTGCACACTTTCTGCCAGTTAAGGAGACTATTACTGCTAGTCAGTTAGCAGAGCTATATATCTCCAGAATTGTTTCACTCCACGGTATTCCCAAGGAAATCAGTTCAGACCGTGGCAGCATTTTCACTGGCCATTTCTGGGAAAGTTTCCAGAAAGCAATGGGAACTCATATCACCTGGAGTTCAGCTTATCATCCACAATCCCAAGGCCAAGTTGAGCGTGTTAATCAAGTACTCGAAGATATGCTTCGAGCTTGTGTTATATCCTTCGGTAAGAAATGGGAGGAATCTCTCCCGTATGCCGAGTTCTCTTATAACAACAGCTATCAAACCAGCTTGAAAATGGCCCCCTTTGAGGTTCTTTATGGTCGTAAATATCGAACCCCTCTGAATTGGTCAGAAACTGGGGAACGACCTCTCGTTGGACCGGACTTTATTCAGCATGCTGAAGAACAAGTCCGAATTGTCCGGGAGAATCTCAAAGCAGCTCAAGACCGTCAGAAGAGTAATTATGATCGTAAGCGATGGGGTGTGATCTATCAACCTGGTGATCAAGCCTATCTTCGTGTCACTCCAATGAAGGGCACCCGTCGTTTCGGAATCAAGGGCAAGCTAGCTCCTCGCTATATTGGTCCTTTCCGCATCATGGCTAGACGTGGACAGGTGGCATATCAATTGGAGTTGCCACCGCAATTCTCCCATATTCATGATGTCTTCCACGTGTCGCAACTTCGTAAGTGCTTCAAGGAATCCCCGCACCGTGCAGTGGATCATGAGATGCTCGAGCTACAAGACGATCTTTCTTATAAGGAGCATCCGATCCGCATCCTCGACGAAGCTGAACGTCGGAATCGTCAGAAGACGACCAAGTTCCTAAAAGTGCAGTGGTCGAATCACACTGAAGATGAAGCCACTTGGGAACGCGAGGATCATCTTCGGGAAGAATATCCCGGACTCTTTCCTTCTACCTCCTAAATTCTCGGGACGAGAATTTCTTTTAGAGGAGGAGAACTTGTAACACCCCATTGTAATAAGCTCTGTGACACTCTGTTAAAACTGCCAAGTCATGATCATTTGCAGTGCCATGTCATATGGGTTGATGATCCAATTCAAATTCACATCTGAAAATCAACTCAAATTCAAAAGTGAATTATAAAGTTGATCAAACACTGTTGGGAAAATGTTCATTAAATGGCAAATAATCCAGGAACATTTCTAAAACCAATATCAAAATATTTGGAGTTGGACAAGTGACTCAAACAAGGTGAAACAACACCTAAACAGAATATTCAAATCCTTTTAAAATCATTTCAAACACAAATGAACTCCAAATCTGCCCAAACCACTTTTTGGTGGGAGATAATATTGCATTGCAATATTTGGGCCAACTCCCACATTTTACAAAAGTGCACAAGTGGCCTAATCATTTTGAAACAGAAAAAGAATAAAAGAAAAGGAAGAAGAGAAATAAGAAAAGGGAAAAAACGCTACTGTTGGCTGGGCCTAAGTGCACAGTGTGCAGCCCAGTCCAACAGCGGCCCACCTCACCTCCCTCCTCGTGCGTGTCGGCGCGCCCCTGGCCGCGCGCGCGCGCGCGCCAGCCGGGCGGCGACACGCCGACGGCCACCGACACCGCAGCCAACCGAGGGGATAAGGGCAAGCCCCAGTGCTTTCCCCCTGGCCACTCTATCCACTCCCCCGTCCTCTCCCTCGCTCGCCTCGCCTTCTCTTCCCCTCCAGATCCACGGCACCCGAGCGCCGCCGTCGCCGCGCTTCGGCACCGCCGTGGCCACCAGTCTCCCCATGTCGCCTGGAGGTGCCGGGAAGGAGCGCCACGGACGACCGCGTCCCCTGGAGCAACCGGACGGAGCTGAGGAGCACGGCAACACCGGATCTCCGTCATCTTCCTCCTCGGGACACCGTTGGCTTTCTCCGACTCCGGCGAGCGCGGCAGCTACTAATCCCCCCAACGGCCTTACGTGCGTGCCGCGAGGTGCCCCAAGCCCGTGCTCTGCCCGCCGCCGACGATCTCAACGCCGTTGCTGTGGCCTTTAGCACGCTCGCCTGAGTCGCACACCGTGCTCCTGGAGCTCGTGCGAGTCCAACACGCCCCCGCACGCGCTTCCCCGAGCCCTCTAGCCTCTAGCCCGACATGTGCCCGACAACGCCGCTGCCCGCGCTCATCGCCGGCGTCATTCCGGTGATCAGTTGGTCACAGGGCCGAGCCCTTTGTGCTCGACACATTGCGCAGCACCTCCCCAACATCTCCATTTGCCGCCTAGCACGCTGCAACACCGTTTGCGTCGGCGCCCGTAGCCGCTCCGCCGCAGACCTCGACGCCGGCGAAGTTTCCGGCCAGGTCCGGCGAAACCAACCCCGCCACTCGACTAGCGGGCGGGCGCCCGTTCGAATGAGTCAAGCCGCGTGCCGAACGGCGGTCTGTAGGTGAATTCCGGCGAGAGCCGAGGCTCTCCGCCGCGTTCTGGCGTCGCCGGCGGCGAGACGCCGGCCACCGCCTATGTGGCGCAGACGGGCCCGCCCCCAGAGTCACTGACGCTGGGCCCCGCGGAGCCCAGTCGACTGGTTGACCCAGTCAACGGTGCTGACTGGGCAACCCAGTCACTGACATACGGGCCCGACCGTGTAATTAGATTAACTAAAACATTTTTATAATTAAAAGTTAATTAGTTAGATAACTAGACACTGACAAATGGGGCCCGTCCCCTAATTAACCCTGGAATTAAAATTAACCCACTGTTAAAAATAACAGAGGCTGACATGTGGGTCCCACTGGACCCACATGTCATATTTGACCAGTCAGCACCACTGTTGCATGCTGACATCATCCTCACGCAATGCTGACATCATCAGGCACTATTCTGGATAATGTTGAGTTTATTAAATAAATAAATTCCAGAAATTCAAATAAACTTTAAAAATTAATAACTTTTAAACCGTAGCTCGGATCGAAAAAGTTAAAACATGAAAGTTGCTCAGAACGACGAGCCGAGTCTGATCGTGCCGTCTGTTTCTCCATCGAAACCCCCTACGTAGAAGAACTCGTAACTCCGGACCCGAATCCGGCAGATGAATAGTGCACACACGTCAGATATTAAATCCCAGATTAATTCTAAAAAATTACTAAAATGACTTAGATGCATAATTAGGCAACCCTGCACTGCATCATAGCATCACACGCACCGTATTGCATTTGTTTGCATTATTTTTACCTGTTTCTTCCCCCTCTTCTCTCTCGGTAGACCCCGACGTTAACGTAGCTCCCGAGGCCGACGCAGCTCAGGAGTACGACTACGTCCCCGACGATACCACTGAAGACCTTGCCCTTGCCCCCGAGCAAACAGGCAAGCACCCCCATTTTGAGCATGCCTATATCGCCTATTCTCTTCTCTCTTATGCTTGCATTAGAACTGCTACTGCTACCGTTTTCCTATATCTGCTGCATAGCCTGATTATTGTACCCTGCCTTGTTACCTTTCTGGTTATCCTAGACTGCTTAGTATAGGCTGGGTAGAGACACGACAGAGACCCCCACTGGATCCCGACTGCCCTGCTGGATATCAGCAGACCCGATCATCGGGATTGAAGACTAGACCCCGGCACCGCACATCACTTCCCCTTAGTTGCCGACACTGCTGGGTTACCGTCGAGTGCCGAGGGTGAAACCTCGTTAGCACTTCTGATGTTAACCTTGTAGGTTAGTTACTCGGTCGTGGTAAGCGAGGGTGATTCCTCCTACACCACCCCCGATAACGACATCGTCGCGCAACTCCTCAAGTGTGGACCTCGAGGGTGATTCCTCCTTCGTTCACCTTGATGATAACATCAGGTGGGGTTCCATCGAGGGTGATTCCTCAGGACTCCCCTGGTGTTAGACATACAGTTACTGTTGATGAGTTGACTTGCACTAAACCATGATACTAAAGACGGGTCGGCCCTGAGGGGTACCCGCGCGAGCTTAACGTGAAGTGATGTGGAGTCGGGTTGACCTGGATGGTGCCCGCGAGATAACTACGAGGCGTGGCCGGGCATTCTTAGCCCTTGCCGCAAGTCCTCGAGACGGGGCGACGGGGTCACATCGATCGTGAGTCTCTGCTCGTTTCCGCGCGCTCCTAATCTACTACGGTTTATATATTTGATCCGAGGGGCCTCTGGCCCGATAGCACTAACCATCACGTGGGCATAGTATGGGCGTTCTGCGTCGTATACATCAGCTGAAGCTTGTTTGACGTCAGTAAGGAGCGGCGCACGCCGAGTTGGACTGGGAACGCAACCGCGCTTGTATAAGGGGTTGCTAGGTCTACTCTCGGTGGCCCCGTAACGTGCAGGAGTTCCCGGGGCGATGGCCCAAGACCCCTGGGGGCATAGGTTTAGTCCGGCGTGGTGACCTCTCTTATAAGCCTAGGTCGGGTTGCGGCGTGTTGCTTAGCCGAGGCCGGGCATGACCCAGAAAAGTGTGTCCGGCCAGAGTTAAGCGAGCGTGGTGGGTAAGTTGGTGCACCCCTGCAGGGAAGAAACTTCTATCGATAGCCTGTCCTACGGTAACGGACACTCGGAGTTGTATCCCGATCGGTACAACTAGAACATGTGATGAGAAATGGATAGTACGGCTCTGGGATTGCTTTCTCGCAGGGAGTCGAGAAAGGATCTCAGGTCGAGGTTGATGATACTACTACTACTTTACATTATGTTGATCTGCTCTCTTCTATTGCTGCAAGACTGTCGAAGATTGTTGAAGATGCTAGTCTTCGATAGGACTAGGCTTTTCCCCTCTATTCTGGCATTTCTGCAGCCCAGTCCACATATACAGCTATTCCTTTGACAATGATGCATATGTAGTGTAGATCCTTGCTTGCTGAGTACTTCGGATGAGTACTCACGTTTGCTTTATTTTCTTTTTCCCCCATATTCCATTTGATGCCACCAGACGACGGAGCCCCTGAGCCAGACGCCCCAGCCGACGACCAGTACTACTACCCGCCTGGCGAGTACTACTACTACTACGAGGAGCCGACTGACGACCAGGAGTAGGATCGGAGGGTCCAGGGCAGGAGGCCTACGCCTTTCGATCGTAGTATTTTATTTTACCCCGCCTCTGTGAAGGCCTAATTCTCTCTATGTAATATATCTGTACCCAGATATCTAATGCTTCCGCTGACGCTTGTATGCCATCGAGCTATGTATTCGAGCCCTCGAGGCCCTGGCTTGTAATATTAAGCTTGTATGACTTTATTTATGTTTTAGAGTTGTGTTGTGATATCTTCAAGTGAGTCCTTAGGCTTGATCGTGCACATTTGCGTGTATGATTAGTGCACGATTAAGCCGGGGTCGTCACAGGAAGAATGGATAGAGGGATTGAGCTTATTTTTGGTATCCATGGGTTATTTGTCAATGTTAACCACCATGAAAAATTTCAGCTCAAAAGGATCAAGGGTTCAAGCACTTCCTTTGCAAACTGGAAATCTGGACAGAATTTGCAAATGGATGTTGTGCTCAAACTTTGAACTGTGGGACTTGGATCTAGATGGAAATGGGGAATATATGGATAGGAGAAGCTCCACAATTTATTTGGGATTTTTCTTGGCTACCAAAATGGTAGTTCCTTTAGAAACTGCCCAAAATGCAATATTTGCATTAAATAGGAAAATGCAATTTCCCTTATTTAATTATGGCCAATATTTTTATGGGAGCTCAATATGATCACAAACAATATCTTCACAAGTTTTCATGAACTTTGGAGATGGATAGATATTTTCCTGCATTTAATTCCTTTAACTGGCAGAAAAAGGAATTAATTATAAACGAAAAATATTGCAAATGACTTGGCAATATTTTTGCATATCCAGGGTTTGCAAAGATAGTATGATCACTGGGAGAAGTTTGGGAGGCAACAGATCAAAGGAAATTGGGGTTCCTTTGTAACTGAAAGAATCAGGGTTTCCCTTCCGGCAACTCGGAAGGTAGGGTTTCGGTGGAAAAACCCCGAGAATAGATCTTGGGTGTCAAAGATGGAATGGAGAGAATCTCGGGTTGGATAGGAAAGGCAAGGCTAGATGACTATCTTCACATACCCAAGAGCTAGAGAAATCCGATAACACCGAGGAAAAAGACGGGAGTCAAATCCCGTGAAGGAAAAAAAAACAGGGAGAAAAACCAGGGTGTTATAGTAAGCATCTCCTGCCACCTGCCTAGTCTTAAACCCTCTGTGGCTGCTGTCGTTGTACCGTGAAACTTGTTGGTTGCAAGCTTCCCATGTACTGTAAACCCCTGGAACCCTCCATTCGAACACTGCATACCACTTTCCCTAGCAGTGCAAATGAGCAATAAGTTGAAGCAACAAGCATTGGAACACACAAACAGCAAGCAATGAAGCACAGAAGCAATGGATCAATGGAGCAGAAGAGCATTAGTAAGCATGCATGATCATACCGCATAGCCAGTTCAACCTACCACTACTTTGGTGTCATCCTACCACCACAACCAAAAGAGGGTGTAATCCTACCACCGCATGTTCATGATCACCGCGAGGATCACCGTGAGGGGTTAGTATATACCACCTCACCAAAATATACATACCATAAGATTGTTTTCAAGCCCTGACTACACAAAACATACGTCGTCCTTGTCGCCATCGCCATCGTCTTCAAGGATCATGCACACCGTCACCACTAGCAGAAGCAGCACTAGTAGTAGTGCTTGACCAGCCAGGTCCTCAGCCAGAGCACCCTATGGGTGTCTCCCATGGCAACAAACCCAACACCCTGGGCTTTATTGTCCAGCAGGTGGCTGAGAGCCACCATGAGAGCCTCTGGGCTGAAGCCACCATGCTCCATGAAAGCGCCGTAGAGCTCAAGGTGGATGTCGACCGTCTTGCTCTCCTTGATGGCGGTGGCCACCTCCTTCATTGACTGAATCATGCTGCTGAAGACGCTCAGCTCCTCCTCCATGAAGCATGCCCGCTTCCTCTTTCTATCAACCACAGGAACGTGCTCACCATCCTTCTCAGGAGCATCAACATTGATGTTGTCTGACTCCTAGGTGTCTGGATACTCGGTCATCGGCGAGCCCAGCGGCTAACTAGAGCCCATGGCATGCTTGCCGGTTGCCAGCCCGAAGGAGAAGATCTGATGCATCTGGTGGTAGTTCTAGATAGGTGTGTTGAGGAACTCTGCGTCCTTGGGGTGAGCCTAAGAAGAAACTGGGTAGAGTGGTTAGTTAGTATGGCAATGGTTCATAGGCTTAAACTGCTGGTTAGTTAGAATGGCATGGTTTGTGAGCTAACCGCGATGTGGCCTTGGTAGTGCTCTGCCTCCAAAAGGATCGAGCAGGCGTCCTCATCTCATGAAGCACTGCTGAGGTCTCTAAGCTTGGAAGCGGTGATCCACCTCGCTCTCCACTTCCTCAGGTGGTTGTACACCTGGGTCGAGGTGACCTCCTGTCCACAGAACTCGAACACCTGCTTTGCAACAAGGTTCAAGTGCACCTCCTTGAAGCCCTTGTTAGTCCTCACCCCACTAGCTATGATCTCACACATCTTGTTAAGCACGAAAGTGGAGAGGAACGATTGCCATTTCATGTTGTTCCCCCTGCCATCCTTCTTCTCCTTTACGGCTGCCTTTTGAGCAGCAGCATGAGCAATAGCATTGGGCTGAGCCAGCACAAATGGAGGAACCGTAGGCGGCACCTCGAAAACGTCTGAATCAGGAAGCATTTGGTCGTTGGGAGGCTGGGAGTCCTCGACGTAGAACGGCGAGAACTAGCTCTCGGACAGCACGAGGGCCTGACTAAACTCTTGTGTGGTCATGTCCTACAAATGTAAGCGTCATCAACACCACAACACACTATAGATGGACAGGAGGAACTACCAGTAAAACATGGACAGATCCAACAAATCATGGACACATGGATGTTCTTGTTCAACACTTGCGCACTAGCATATCACACATCTAAGCATACTACCATTCCCTCCATGGCCACTAGCTATCAATGCTTGCCGACATGGAAACGACCCCTACCATGCTTCAAATCCATCACAACTAGCTACTACAACATCACAGTCAAACAGATCAGAAGATCTAACCCTACCACATCGACAGATCTAGTTAGAACTAGTAGAGAGGATGGGTGATTCAACTTACAGACGCCATCGGAGGAGCCGCGGAGGAGGTTCCTGGCACGTCGAAGAAGAGGAGCAGTCGATCCACCGCCGCAGTCAACCGGTCGCTGGAGTAGTTGCGCCGCTTACCTCGTCGTGGAAGTCGATCCGCGCCGGAGGAAAAGCTCGAGAGGGGGAAATGGTGGCGGGATTTTTGCCGCGGCGGTCACCATGGCTATATAGGGCTACCGAATCGGTGGGTGGTGACTCGAATTCGTCCCGCCGCTTTTTTGGAGACGCGCCATCGCTCCCGCCATCTCCCTGCCCACAGCTACGCAGTGCGGCGTTCCCATTCCCTGCATCACTCGAGTCTGAATCGCTGGAAACTACCGATTCGGCCATTCCTAGTGGGCCTAGCTAAGCACTGCTTCAAGGTTCGTGCGGGCCAAGATTTAGATGCGGGCCAGGCAACCAAACAGGTCGAAAACTGCCCGCCCGGGCCTGGCTGGGGCTAGTGCGAGCAACCAAACGCGTCCGTAGTGTCTTCGTACTATGTTGTGTGCTTTCTCTTGTCTGTTCACTGTGGCACATGTGTGTGACTATTGTGCGTGACCCCTCTGTGTGTTTGTTGTATGTGCATGTGCCGAACAATGCAAGTTTTATGATTGCTCTTGTATAGTGTCGAACAGTGCAAGTTTTATGAGATCTCTAGAAATTTTTGTTATCATTTGCTTTGAGTTTTTCCTTTATTTTCCTTTTATTTTAGGTAATATCAATGCCCTTAAGTCATTCTACCTTAGATTTTTTTTTCTAATTGTGTCTTTGTATGCTTGGTTGATTTTCTTCCTATATTTGTGCATGTGATGATGTATTTGACGTTGCAATCCTCTGACACTACTTAATTTTCTACTAGAAAATTAAAATGAAATACATTTTGTAATTTATCTAATTAAATCAATAAAAGGGTTGTTTTATCTTGTCTTTTTTACCGATGCTTAGTCGACATTTTTGGCTGTTGGATTTTGCCTCTATAGTTGTGCATGTGACAACGTATTAATTCCGCAATTATGTGGCATTGTTTATTTTTTGCTACAAAATTAAAATAATTTTTTTATGTACTGATCTATTTTGAATCGTTATTATTATTAAATTTGCACTAGTTTACACTTGTTCTTTCACACTACCGAATTGTGCAAGTTTTGCATATTTTTTGTGCAATTTTTTAAAAGATTTTGATTCCTCCATATAAGAAAGAAGTTTGACAACAAGTTTTTATGATTGTTCATGCTAGGCATATTTGCATAATATTCCTCACGTTTCTTTTCACTATGCATGTTAGTTTGTGTTAAGTCAAACTTTGGGAAGTTTGACAATGCTTATAGAAAAGAATATCGACATACAAAATACAAACTTTTCCTTTCGTTTTCTTTCTTCTTTAGGGTAATATCAATGCCCTTACTTCATTCTTCCTTAGAATTTTTTTTTTATGTTTGTTTTAGTTTTTGTACTGCAACAAATTTTGTTTAACTAGGTCATTGTGTTGATGTTAATTCCACACCTTAAAGCTCATAGTGTGAGAATTATGTAGGAATCCAATATGACCAATGTAATTTACCGTGTGATTTTAATTAAAAAATTGCTTGTATATTGGTATTTACTTGTTTGAACTCTATGTATGGCATCGAGGTATACATACAAGTTCTATACAATGTATGTGCAAAATCATATTGTTGTCTGAAAGTTGCACTAGTATATGATTGTTCTTGTATATTTTCAAATCATGCAAGTTCTATGAAATCGCTAGCATTTTTTTGTCATCATTTGCTTTGAGTTTTTTCTTACTTATATTTCTGTTTCGGGTGATACCCATGTCATCATTTGCTTTTAATTATGTATTTATTTATAGATGCTTAGTCAATTTTCTAGTCGTTTGATTTTCACCTATATTTGTGCATGTGCCGATGTATTTGATGTTGCAATCCTCCGACACTAATTAATTTTTTGTTAGAAACTTTAAATGACATTTACTTTGTAATTGATATAATTGAATCAATAAAAAACTATCTATTATGTCTTTTTTGCCGATGCTTAGTCGAATTTTGTGGTTGTTGGATTTTTTCCCCTATAGTTGTGCATGCGACAACCTATAATTCCACAATTATGTAAAACTACTTAATTTTTGCAAGAAAGTTAAAAATGGAATTCCTTTTTTGTGTGTCGATCTATTTTGAATCATGATTATTGTTAAATTTGCACTAGTTTGCACATGTTCTTTCACACTACCGAATGGTACAAATTTTGTATATTTTGTGTGCAAGCTTTTAATATATTTTGGTTCCTCCATATAAGAAAAAAGTTTGAGAATGAATATTTATGATTGTTCATCTTAGGCATATTTGCATAATACTCCTCATGTTTTTTTACTATGTACATTAATTTTGTCATAAGTCAAACTTTATGAAGTTTGACCGAGCTTATAGAAAAGAATATCAGCATTCACAATACGAAGTTTTTCATTCATTTCCTTTCTTCTCTAGGGTAATACGAATGCCCTTGATTCATTCTTCCTTAGAAAAAAAAACTGGTTTTGATTTTGTTTTAGTTTTACTTCTAGTTTTCTTTGTAGCAACAAATTTTGTTTAACCAGGTCGTTGTGTTAATCTTAATTCCACACCTTAAAGTCTATAGTGTAAGAATATAGTAGAAATCGGATATGATAATTTATTGTGTGGTTTTAATTAGAAAATAGCATAATGTTTGCTAAAATAAAAGACTAGAGTCAGGGTTTTAATCATGTGCTTGTGTGCAAGTAAATATATTTGGCAATATATACACTGTGATGACTATATAGTGATTGACATGTGTATGTGTGTGCGCATGCATAAAGGAAAAGTTCAGCTTGTAGTAGTGGAGTAGTGGTATAGGCCGCCGCAGCCATGAATAAAATGTATTTTTTTGCGAGTGAGCCATAAATAAAATATACAAAACGAAAGAAACTTTTGTCAACTTAGCAATACACTTTTGTTTCGGCCTTTGGATGCAAATCCAATGGACAAGCAAAAAATTGACTGAAACCAGAAAAACAATCAGACACCTGTCAGATAGGTACTCCATGGTTAGTGCCAGCGAAGTCGGGCGAGGAAATCGAGCGCACGAGACATCCGCCGTCACTATCGTTAGCAGGGAGGGGAGGGGTGCGGGCATTTGTGGAGGCGTGGAGGGGCTGATGTCCAGATTACTTCTCTAGGTCGTTTGTTTCCGATCTGACGATGGGAGATGGGTCAACCCGAGTTGGCCCATATAAGCCAAATTACGTAGGCCCGGTTAGCACGCACGTGTAACAGCTGTTTGATTGCGCAAATGATATATGTCCTTTTTTTTGAAATAAATCGAAACTTTATTCATTAGAAATAACTATTACATCGTTTGTGAGGATCATTACAATTTCATTTAGAGGCTTCTCAAACCAATCCAAAGTCGAAGAAAATCTAGCTAATCTAGCAAGTTCATGAGCTACTTTATTTGCCTCTCTATTACAATGTTCGAATCTAGTCATGACAAAATCACAGGCATAGTGAAAATAGTCATCGAATATTGTCGCCGCCGCACCCGCTGATTGTCCTCCGTCCTGCATGGTCTCAATCACCTCCAAATTATCTGAGTTGATGATTAGGCGATTACACCCCGCCCTTTGCGCCAGTGTTAGGCCAAATTTGAGAGCTAAGGCTTCTGCCATCAGAACATCCACACAATAGTTGATCTTTACATTTCCTCCTGCAATAAACCTACATTTGTTGTCTCTCAAGACTGCCCCCATCGTACCCTTCAGCGTGTCATGATCAAAAGAGGCGTCAACATTGAGTTTCACAAAACCCCTAGGAGGGCAATACCAACCCCCCTTTCTCATGGACGCCTTTGAAGATGATGCATTTACAAAGTTGGATGTAAGGGCTATGATCCCCATTGATATTTGAGTTGCATCCTGAGTTAAGTCCTTGTGCACTAATTTCCGTCTTTCCCACCATAGATACCAGGCTGAAACAGCTATCATTTCTCGTACATTTTGGTACCCCATAATACTCAAATCTTGATCTGGGAGAAGTAGAAGGTATTCCAATATCGCCTCTCTAGCATGATCCACCTCACAAGCTTTATCGATAGTCTCATCCATCCCTAGCCTCTTCCATACCTCCTTTGATTTGCTACATAGGAAGAGCATGTGCTTCGTATCTTCTAAACCCTGAGAGCAAGTAGAACAAAAGGGCGAGACCTTCATGTGTCTATTGGCGAGTGTTACCCGGCATGGAAGGTTGCCATGTAACATACGCCATATAAATTTTTTGACTTTTGCCGGACAAGATAACTTCCATATCTGACACCATATAAGGTTTTGTGTGGTTCGCCCCATCCCCTTAGAGTGTTTTAGTTTACTCCCATACTGATAATTCCACTCCACAGAGTAAGCAGACTGTACCGAGAACATATCATTCTTCGTATAATTCCAGACGATGAAATCTGACATATCATGTTGCGAAAGCGGGATTGAAAGAATCCATTGTGCGTCGATGGGCCACAAAGTTTGTCTAATCAGGTCCTCATCCCAATTATTGGAGGCAGGGTCAATCAGATCACTCACTTTCGATAACAATTGTCCCCCCCCCCCTAGGGTTCTAGTGGCACAATTTGGGATCCAGGCATCTTCCCCAATATTGATGTTAAGTCCATTCCCCACTCGCCAAATGTAGCCACGTTTCAGAGTAGTTATACCTGCAATAATGCTTTGCCAGGTGAAAGAAGCGCCATGCTTTGGCTTGGAATTCAGCAAATCGCCATTCGGATAATACTTGGCCCTTAGAATAGTAGCACACAAAGAATCAGGATTATCAAGGAGACGCCATGCCTGTTTGGCGAGCAAAGCCAGGTTGAAACAGTGGATGTCACGGAATCTCATTCCTCCTTGGTTTTTTGGAACGCACATTTTCCACCAGGCCATCCAGTGCATCCTCCTCGTCTCCCCACCAGAAATGCGCTATCGCGTCAATGATTCCTTTACAATTTTTTTAGGAATTTTAAAGACCGACATTACATAGGTAGGTATGGCTTGGATCACAGCCTTGAGCAGGATCTCCTTCCCCCCGGCAGATAGTAATTTTTCCTTCCAACCACTAATCTTCTTCACAATACGTTCAATCAGAAATTTAAAATAGTTCGTTTTATCAACGCCCACATTTGCTGGCAAGCCCAAATATTTGTCATTCAGGGCCTCCGTCATAATATATGTCATTCTTTGCAAGATCACTAATTAAGGTGTATCCCTTGTAAATGTCACTCCCACCTTCTTAAAGTTTGACACGTGGTGTACCGCATGTGTGCCACTTGTCGCAATCTAGGAATTTCTCTTTTCTCGTACATTTATTTATTCAAAGCACTTTATTTCTTAAACCGTGCGTCCAAATCCTGAACCGTTTTCACATTGAATTTCTCGCATCGAGATCTTTGAAACTAGATCCTATGTTAATAGGTTTCGACGAACTTTTTTCATGAAAAAAATCCAGAAAAAACTGGAAGAAGAAAAAATGAGCTGGAGGAAGGGTTTTTTTTCCTTTCACTTTTTTCCCTTTTCGAGAGGCACAATTGTGGCTCTCGCAGAAGCAAATCTATGCCTTACGAGAAGTAAATTAGTTCTTCTCGCGGAAGCCAAAAAACATATTTTATCCGTGGAAGGAAATCTGTGCCTCCACGATAAACAAATATGTACCTTCGATGGAAGCAAAAAAAAAAAAGGAAAACATGTTTCTTTCCTTTTCCTAGTGTCTCTCGCGGAAGAAAATCTATGACTCCCATGAAAAAAAAGACATGTTTTTTCTTTTCTTTTTCCGAAAGGCACAGTGCCTCTCGCGAACTCAAATATATGTCTTCACGAGGAACAAATTTGTATCTTTTGTGGAAGAAAAAATAAAATAGGGTTTTTCCCTTTTTCGAGGGGCACAACTGTGCCTCTCGCGAAAGCAAATCTGTACCTCCTTGAGAAGCAAATTTGTACTTCGCATGAAAGAAAAAAAATGTGTTTTCCGCGCAAAATATATTTTAATTGTTTTTCTCCAAAAGCTATGGAAACCCTGGCGAAAACCAAAAATGAAAAAAAATCTAAAAAAACCATCCAAAACCTGAAAACGCATACAGAAAAATAGTAATAAAAAAAATCCTATGGAACCTCCCCGCATGTGACACGTGACGGCGGCTGAAGTGGCACGCTCTCAGTCCACCCAAGTGACCCTTGCGGAGCACCCACAAGGGGTATCTCTCGATCAATTGCTCTCCATTCCCTTGCGGAGCACCCGCAAGGGGTATCTCTCGATCAATTGCTCTCAATTCTTTGTGAGCGTTACAACGTCGATCGCCTACACGCGTGTCGACTGGGCCGACCCACTAAGCGGAAGCATTCCTAGAATTTTTGGGAAGCTTTCGGATGGACTTTTTTCTTGTCTGCTTATTTTTAGCTCGGTTTTCTGATGTTCTGACCGGGTTTTTTGACTGGTATTTCTGTTTTTCATATATACAATAATTTTGCTGTTTTGACTGGTTTTTGTTTTATTTTGATTTTTCCTTTATTCCTTTTTTTTGTTTTCTTCACTTTTTTATTTTTGTATTTCATAAAATATTCAAAATTTCAAAAACGTTTGCGTTTCTGATAACAGTTCTTGTTTTTAAATGTGTTTCTGTTTTTTCAAAAAATTATTCAAAATTTCAAAAGTAGTATATAATTTTAAGAAATGTATACAAATTTTCGGAAAAAATATATTTTTCAAAAACTGTTTGAAATGTCGAAAATTGTTCACTATTTATAAGAAATTCATGATTTTCAAATTTTGTTCACTGTAAATTAAAAAATGCTCAGTGTGTAACAAAAACTTTCACCTTATAATAAAAAAAAAATTGTATAAAATTAACATGTTCACTGTATATTAAATAATTGTTCAGTGTGTATTTTTCTAATAAAAATCATTGTATGTGAAAAAATTTCATTTTATATAAAGAAAATGTCTATCGTATATTAAATAATTTTTCAGTGCGCATTTTGTAAAAATGATCACATATTCGAATGTTCAGAATTTTGACTTTGTGAAAAAATGTTTTGAATTCACATTGTCTTTTGTTTGGGATTTTAAAAAATGTTCCTATTTTCTAAATTTGTTTGCGTTTTCATAGGATGTTCGAGGAATTTCAAAAAATGTTCACGTTTTCAGAAATTTCTGATTTTTTTAAAAAAATCTTGTCTTGAAATTTTGTTCACAATTTTCATAAACTTGTTACAATATCTCTGGTTCACTACAGTGTTTTTTTTTCTCAAAACCATTGGAAAGAGAAAACCCCAAAAAACGGATGTATGCCTTTTGGCTCGCTCGTTGTGGGAGGAGTATGTCGTGTCGTCCCAATGATGGGCTAGGCCCACGAAGTGGGGGCAGCCTGAGCGTGCGAGCGAACGGGATCGGAGAGGAACTAACTAGAGGTTACCCCTTGCGGGGGACCTCCAGGGGTCACTTTTGGTGCCTTGAGAGCACACAAGCGGTGCGTCCAACCACCGCCACATGTCGTATGTTGTCACTCCATATGGATTTTTTTTTTATACGTGTTTTCAGATTTTTAGGTTGGTTTTTCTCTTTTTTTTTTGCTTTTTATTTGGCTTGGTTTTCCCAAGGTTTTGGATCAAAATAAATTTAGCAAATAATTTTCTTTTTTCCATGATTTTCTTTGGTAATAAAAAAATTGTATCACCAGAAGCACATATTTGCTCTTCATGGAGGCACAGATTTGCTTCCGCGAGAAGCACATATCTGCTGCTCGTGGAGGAACAGGTTTGCTTCCGCGAGAAGCACGGTGGAGAGGTAAAAATATTGTGCTTCCACGAGAAGCACATATTTGTTTCCGTGAAACGCATAGCCCGGAAAAGGAAAAATTATGTGCTTCCAAGAGAAGCAAAGATTTGCTTTCGTGGGAAGCACAACTATGCTTCTTGAAAAAAATGTGGAAAACCGCAGCCGTGCTTCCCGCTCCCGTTTTTTCGTTCGTTTATTTGTCATTATTTTTTTGGTTTTCGGTTTTTTGTTCTCGAACCGTTTTCCCCTGGTTTTTTTCAGCATCTGGTTTTTTCAGGTTTTTTGGTGAAAAAAGTTCGTCGAAACTTATTAACATGAGATCTAGTTTTAAAGTTCTCGACACGAGAAACTCGTCGGTGAAAACGGTTAGGAATTTGGATGCACGGTTTAAGAGATAAAATGTTTTGAATAAACGAATCTACGAAAATACTTTCAGGTTGCGACAAGTAACACACATGCAGTCCGTCACTTGTCAGCGCCTCAGAAGGTGGGACTGACCTTTGCATTGGGTAGCCCTTTACTAGTGATTTTGTCTGGATCGCTACGAGCGATAAATAGCACCTTCCGTCCAACTGATTGATCTGACCGTTAGTTCTTTTATCGGATGGATGAGAATATTGAAATGTTGAGGAGGCTTGTAGGTCACCAAGTCTTACTATTTCTTAACTAGACCATCAAGGCACGTGTTGCTCTTGGTCATAAGAATCCAGCTGGAGTTCGAAATCGGAGATAAGAATTGAATCAATTTCAGTAACTTCCCTCGAGCCGAAATCGGAACAGGAAACTTGTAACTTCTAGCCGAGAAGGATAAGAGAGGTTTGTCTTGCTTTATCTTGTAGTGATTGTGTGCCAGGGGTCAGCGAAGAGACGGGACGCTATTGTTCTGGACTACTTGGACTAGTCTACGAGGACTCGGGGGAAGAGACTTGTTTGTGAAAGGACGAGAGATCAAGTACAGTGTTCGGTTCAAACTAGGCAACCTCTTCGTTATAAGACCGACAATAGTATATGCCCCGTCTCACCACTAGCTAGAGCCACCGGCATTAGGAAACTAAGGAAATCTCAACTTAAGATGACTTTCGGAGTAGTTCTGCTCGAGCTGCGAGTAATTCATTTTCCGGATGGTGCTTCTCAATAGAAGGATCGATACGGGTAGGACCACTAACCAACGGGAAAGCATCTCTAGATCCCCCTAAGGTGCATAGCCGAAAGTTACTTTTTCTCTATAACAGGATTCTTAGTTTCTCGTTGGGCTTCTTTGGGACATTTTCCATTTAAGTAATTTATATGAAATGGACGAAGGAAGAAATTTAGCAACACTTTTCCCGCTGGATCTCTTGCAAGAAGAAAATAATCTCCAAATTCGACTTGTCAATTCTATCCCCACTCCGACCAAGATAGAACTTTTACCAAAAGTTTATTATGATCTTTTTGTTCAAATAACAATTAAGGTGAAGCCGGGTCAGGAACAACATATCTATTTATGATAAACAGAGAAAGTTTTACCAAATCCTGCAGGGGGTCAGACTCAACCCGTAGACGCATCGCCAGTTCTACCGCGCCCGTTCAATCTAAGTAACAAATATAAAAATATTATAAACATGGGCAATAGAAGCATCTTGAAAATTTTAGAAATTTTGAATTATAATGTGTCATACGGGTGGCTAGAGATATTTGAGTCAGACCTGATGCACTCATGTAAATGCTTTCATTTTCGCCACATCTAATTCATGATAAGAAGATTTAAAAATGGTGGAGCGAAAAAATGAAACATATATCAACTTAGAGGTTAGCATTTGGCACATAATTCAATCATAATAAGAATGTCATGTGTTGCACCCTCCATACGTAGCCACCTCCTCTAAAAAAGCTTAGTGTTCTTGCCTCCCGTCGGCACCGCTGCCGATCTGCCTCGTCTCTTGTGGCCTTAGGGCCATGGGAGCGCGGTGGATCTCGGCCCTTGCCTGCAGGAGGGTGTAGGGTAACGCAGCAGAAAACAAAAAATTTCCGACCTACGCACCAGCCCAGGACCACTATGTAGACTGCATACAAGGTTTGATCATTTTCGTTACCGACTCGTATCGCAGCGGAAGTAGAGTCGATGACGATCGGCGGTGCCGATCCCCGCAGCTAGGATTTACAACCTCCCAACCGCGAGGATGTATACCCTCATCCGCCCCTCGGACAGCCCTCCGGGAGGCGGTCAGACAGTCCTCCGGACGATGTCGCGGACAGCCCTCCGGGAGGACCTTCGAAACTGGGACGATCACTCGGACAGCCCTTCGGGAGGACCTTCTAAACTCGGACGGTCACACGGACAGCCCTTCGGGAGGCACTCTCGAACTAAGACCGAAACAATGATCTCTCTACAGAGTTGCATACATACGGTGTCATCTATCCGGCAGGGCTTCGCCGTCCAGAACTAGTTCCTGCCGGAAGCCAGACAGCCTTTCGGCTCTACTAAACTATTTTGCTGGGAGGGAGAGAGAAGACAGACAAGTCAAATGGCCTGTGTATGTGAGAAGGGATGAGTGAGTGGGCTGCCCCCTCCACTCCTTTTATAGGAAACCCAAGGGGTAGGGTGGTTTTACAAGAAAACCCAAAACCCACATGAAAAGGAGTCCTTCCCAAGGACCCAAAAGTGAAACCAAGGGACAAGTGGGGCCTCCATGGAGGAGCCCCCATGTGGCCGGCCACTCCTATTAGGGCCCCTTCAAAAGGGGCCTTATCCTTCCATGTCATCCCCCAAAAATATCTTGGGACAAAACCCCAAAATAATGGCTTTCCAAAAAGTAATCCAAAAAGCACTTTCACTATTCACGACGACATTTTTCAGCGTCTGTTAGAACTGAAAATATTTATGTGGGCTTAGAACATTTCCAGTACCCACTAAAATAATTTTGAACACATTCCGAAACAATTCCGGATTAGTGATTTTCATCTGCGAAAAGCATCTGAAGTGGTTCCGGCAGCTCCGGAACATTTCCAGTTTTTCTTCCGGAAAATTCCCAGAAGTTTCCAGAATGATTCTGGCACCCTCCAAGAATTATCAGGCGTGTGCCGAAACCATTTTGACTTCATGGTATCCCCTGAAACAACTTTTCAGTTTTACCGGAACTCATCCGGTGACCTCTCTCTTCGAAACTTTTCCGCTGTCTCCGAAAACTTTTTCCGGAGACTTTCTCTCAGACTCCCTGTCTAATATTCAGCAGATAGATAACCCTTAAGCGTGTGATCCTATAGGTTCGGTGAAGTATAGACATGACCCGGAACCCCTTCCGATCAATGATCAACATCAGAGCCGTGGACACCCATATTGACCCCTATACCCACACGAATGAATATTCGAGTGAACCTCCAGTTGCCGTGTGCTATTCCTATTGTTTCGCGATATGTTACAAATACCCGAGGTGAGACATGTTGGCATCCCTGTGGATCAACACTTTGTCCACTATGCCAGTTACCTCGTTGCCGGTATTGTTCTCTTTTCTCGTTACCGTGTTCCGGCATCCCTGTGATCAAATCACAAAGTGTCTGGCCAGACGGTGATGGATACCGTAACACCGAGAAGGCCCAGAGATATCTCTCCATCGTCGAAGGAGCAAATCCCAATCTTGAGCTATCAAGTTACTTGACATACTTTTCCATGAACCCGTAAGCCGCCGTAGTAGCCACCCATTTACGGATGACGTTTAACAAACCCCAAAGTTCATGAAGCAAGCATGAAGAAACTCGATACTCTCATGGTCTAAGGAATCATGCAAACGTTAACCATCTCTGTGTTATAAACCATTAACTTGTGACGAATGAATCTCATAGCATAACATCAATTCGGGTCGATTCAACACAAATGTTCTGCTAACATTGTGCCCTCAAAGTTGCTGGCATAGACATGCCCATGATCAGAAAAACAGAACCATCATGCAACACTTGAGTTAGTCTTAGAGGCCAGACTAGGAATACATTTTACCGTTTATTATCCCACACGTGCATATGAGTCTTCCTCCGAGCCTCGTGGTTATTGCAGGCTCGAGAACCATAGCAGTTATAGCATGGAACATAAACCTAATTATGAACAGGGAGATAATCAATAACATTTATTATTGCCTCTAGGGCATATCTCCTACAGAGGGCTCCGTTGTTAGACCTTTCTTGACTTTTGTTATGGTTTATTTGTGTCCTGCTCAAGAAGGTGAGATGACGACGGCCCTTGAATATGCAATAATGTTCTCCCCACCTAGCCCCAGCTTAGTGTTCTTGCTTCCCGCCGGCGCCGCTGCCGATCTGCCTCGTCTCTTGTGGCCTTAGGGCCATGGGAGCGCGGTGGATCTCAGCCCTTGCCTGCAAGAGGGCTTCTAACATCGTTGTAGGGCATGTGGAGGTGTGTCTCCGACGGATATCTAAGGATTTAGTCGGTGCTTGTCTTTGGTGGATCTACTCGGATCCGGTCTTTGTTCGTCTATGTTCATCTGTCTTCAGGTTGAATCATTTCGACCTACGCATCTCTTCATCGGCGGCAGTTGATATTCTGGTTCACTGGTCCCATGGGGCCTTAGCATGACGAATTCCCGATTGTCTACTAGAACAAGTTTTGCCTGGCTCCGACGAGAGAGGGGCGATGAATGTGGCGCGCCTTCAGCTCGCTTCAGTGCTTATAGTCGTTGCTAGGTGATCTATGGATCTGAATGTAATTTGTATTATTTCTGATGTTCGCTGTACTGTCATGATTAAATATGAACAGATTGGTTGTTTTCCAAAAAAGAAATGCCATGTGTTCACGAGGAATTCAACTCTTCGCACGAGGAAAGAGGAATTCATGTCACATATAGCCCACCTCAAGGACCTTCGTGAGCAAAACAAAACATTTTTTTACAGCCAACGCACAGGAGATCTCTAGAAGGACGAACATGAAAGATGAGGTGGGTGATGAATATCTTGATGCCATCGTCCTGCGTAAGTTCCATGCTAGTGCAGTACTTCATCTTGGCGAGGTGCTCCTCTGGATAGCCAGAACGAAAATAAAAGCAAAACATGAATTAATCACCAAAATCGACTTCTTGTACAGACTGAACTGCATCTTGAAGAAACCAGCATTGTTCTTCCTGGCGCGTCGTGCACCTGTTAGAGCATCTCTAGCAGACCCCTTAAAACTGCGACCTGTATAAGTGTTTTACGGGTTGAGAAAAACGCATTATAAGGACCGATTTTAGCTGCGACCGAACATAACTCGTATAATCAACACGTAAAAAAGAATATTCTCTGAATATAGATACAACTAGCTTTTTTTTTTGTCGTCATCTTCCTGAAGCCAACTTGAAATCGACCAGCGCGGCCGCCGGCGGACAAGCGGACGAGGAAGACACGGGGCGGCCACGGCGCGCGGACGGAGGCCAGGGCGGCCGGGGCGGCGGCGGGACTCCGGGGACCGGCGGCTGGCGGGCGCGGCCGCCGTCAGGAGACACGCATCGAGCTAGCTAGCTAGCCGTGCGAATCGATTGAGCGAGCTAGCTCCGTGCGAATCGATTGAGCTAGCAGCTAGCTAGCTCCATTCGAGAGCCGGGCGAGCGCGGCTGCCGGGGTGGAGGGCCGGCTGGCCAGGCGGACGGCCGGCGGGCATGCGGCCGGCTTCCAGGGACCAGCGGCGGGCGAGCGCGGCTGCCGGGGCGGGCGGCCGGCGTCGAGGACGAGCGGACGGGAGCGACCATGAAGATTCCACTGGCAGTTAAACTCCCGCCAACGGTCATTCGTGTATACAGGGCCCCTTCGGTTTGGCTTCGAAATCCTTATATTCACAGTTTCGGCGGGGATGTTTTCCGCCCCCCTTAAAAAATTTTACGGGTCGAAGCCGTTTACGGTTTCTATTCGGGTCATTTTTTTCGCCGAAAACTGTAAACCGGCGGTTATTTTACAGTTTCATGCGTTATACGGGGTCTGTTAGAGATGCTCTTAGCTGCGAAACCTGCCACTGAGTGATTCGATCAAACACCCGAGTGACTGCAAGAGTAGAGGACGGTGGCACGTACGTACTGCCGCGGAAGGGGTAGAGAGGGAGAAAAAACTCACATAAAAACCAAGTTTCTGTGGAAACTGATGTAAACCACGTGGAAACAATATTTTGGATAGTGCCAAACAGTAAACATCATTATTCATTGTTGAATTTGTTGTTTTCATAGATCATACATGATAATATGTTTGAACTTCAAATTTCGCAGTGCCAATAGAACATCACCCTCTTAACATGCTGCATTTTTCAGATTATGTTGAACCCTTCAAACGTGGGTTTCACAAAGTTCTCTTTGAAACTTAGTTTTCATGTGATATCCTCTCGGAGAGAGGAGCCACGACAACTTGGCATTGTCCGTTACCTCCGCTAGTGCAAGATCGCGATTAGGGTTCATGTCGCTAGCTGGGGAAGAGAAAAAGGGTAGTGGCCGAATGAGATGGTGTCATGAGTGACAACCTGGGTACGTAGAAGCTTTTCTCGTTGTTCCACCGTCGTTCACCTCCAGATGTGACATTTCGCATCGAAGAGAGAAGTCGCATGCGTGCGGGCCCGATACTCTTGCAGACTCATGCAGCAGAGAAGGCGCAAGATTTTTTTTAGGAGTTTGTATTTGCAGTTTAGATGATGTTTTATGAGGGGAACCCTATTATGCGTGTAGGTCACTACGAAGCGACCAAGCGCCTACCCCCCTCATGCGCGTGGTCCTCTTCTGGGCCGGCCCATTCTGGGTTCTTCCCCATACCAGTTTTGGGAAAGTTCTAGAACCTTCCCTGAACAGTTTTTTTTCTTTTCCATTTTGTTCTTCTGGTTTTTTCTTTCTTTTTCTCTTTTAGTGTTTTCCTTTTCGTTTTTTCTTCTCTTTTCTCTTTTTCTGTTTTTTTTCTTTTTCTTGTTGCGGACATCTTTTAAAATATGTCAACATTTTTTGAAATCATGAATATTTTTTGATTCATGAACATATTCAATTCGTAAACATTTTATGAATCCACGAAATTTTTTTATGTAACCATGACCATTTTTCAAATTTGACGAACATTTTTTAAATCCCAAAAAAGCTATTTTTTTGTGAACTTTTTTTGTTGAATTGTGAACATTTCATTAGATCGATGAAATTTTTTTTGAATCATTTATTTTGTTTAAATTGTGAACATTTTTTTGAAACTTGAGCATTTTTTTGAATCGGTGAATAGTTTTTTAATCACTGAACCTTTTATTAGTCGGCAAATACTTTTTGAATCGATGAACATTGTTTTTGAACCAAGAAACTTGCTTTGAATCCATGAACATTTTTTGAATTTGATGAACTTTTTTTGAATCAACGAACATTTTTTTGAGTCAATGAACACTTTTTTAAATCGGTGAATTTCTTTTGAGTCTGTGAATTGTTTTTTATTCGACGAACTTTTTTTGAATTTTGTGAACATTTTTTTAATCAACGAACATTTTTAAAACTCATGCACATTTTTTTACATACGTGGATATTTTTCAAGATCATTAATAGTTTTCCGAGTCCCCGAACATTTTATGAATTCAGGAACATTTTTCTGAAATTCATATATTTTTTAAATTTTGGAATTTTCTTGAAATCTTGAATTTTTAAAGAAGAAAATAAAACAAAAAGGAAAAAAAACAGGGGGGGATCTCGGCCGCTAGCCCAATAGGGCGCGCGGGAGGGGAGGACGTGCACGCTGGCTCGTTCGTCAGCATGTCACGTGCGGTATTGGAGGTCTCGTTTTATGAAGAAGTTTCTCATCCCAATTAATGGCAGGTCGTCCTGGTAAGTCCCTAGAGCAACGGCCCAGAGACATCGAGGCTTGCATGACGGGGAGGATACATGTGAAAAAACTAGGGTGCACGATGCCACGACCAGGTGATCCAAGGCGTCATTTGCGAGATCCGAAGGCCAATTAACTCAATCCGTTGTGAGTTCATAACTAGCTCGGTTTTATTTATTTTTAATAATAACAACATGATAGAAGTGGTGGAGCTACAACCAAGTAAAACTGGGCCATGGCCCGCCCAGATGATCCAATGTAGCTCCCCCACTATGACATGAAAATATCAAAATTATTAATTAAGAAGTACCACTTTCAAATGTCACTCCTACCTCCTCTCGTAGTGAACAAGTTTCGAGTTTCGTGCTTTTTTTGTACATTCATTTTCTCAAAACGTTTTATCTCTTGAACCGTGTGTTCGAAACATATTTTATGTGTTGCGTTTATCGCATCAAAATCTTGGAAACTAGATCCCTGTAAATAGGTGAACAAAAAAAAACCAAACACTGAACAAAAAACCAGAAGCACGGTAGTTTTTTTCACTTTTCAGGAAGCACAGTAGTGCTTCACATCGTGAAGCACAACTGTGTTTTTCACACTTCTAGAAAGCACAACTATACTTCAAGGATAGCTGTGCTTTTCACTTTCGAAAAGCACAGTTGTGCTTCACGTGGAAGGACAACTTTGCTTTTCACTTTCGGGAAGCATAGTTGTGCTCCGTGAAGCCCAACCATGCTTTTTCACACATCGCGCTTGACGGGAGGAAGAAAAATATTTTTTCTAGGAAAACCAAGCAAATTTCAAAAACAAAAAAATCACGAAAATCCAAAAACGCGTTAAAAAAATATATTCACCCATGGATTCGCCTAACACGCAACATGTGATGACAGCTGAACACACCACAAGACTGACACTAAAGCGCTCCCGTGCGCCTGCTGCTGTCCGTTGGGAACCCCCCGCAAGGGGTACCCACGGATAGTTAATCTCGGGTAATATGGGTGCGCCATACTCTTATCTACAAGGTCTAGCGTATATATGTCAGAGAGTAACCGAATAGGTGGCCACATAATAACATGACCAAGCTATGTGGTAAGACTGAACATCTACAGATTTTTTTGAGAGAGTTGAATAGAGGCTGGGTTATTGGTAGATCAAATGGGTACACAATTTAGGTAGGTTAGATAATCCACAACCTGACTTATCATATCGTCTTATACGTTCGGATGGAAATCCCGGTCACAATTTTGCCACCCAACCAGACCCCGCAAACCTACCCTATGCATCCGAGTTGTTCAGCACCCCTGATGCCTAGACCATATGTCGGGGGAATACGGGGATGCCCGGGTGCATCTGCCACATTGGGCAGATGGACGGGGCCGACACCAAAACCCATCTGTCTGACAAGCGCCAGAGGAGGAGATGGAAAAGGCGGAACAAGAGCAGGAGTAGCCGCCTGATGCTTGTAATCTGCGTTGGTATTTCCCCGAAGAGGAGGGGATGATGCAGCACATCAGAGGTAAGTATTTCCCTCAATTATGAAACCAAGGTTATCAATCCAGTAGGAGAACCAAGCAACACTATGTAAACAACACCTGCACACAAACAACAAACATTTGCAACCCAACGCGTAAAGGGGTTGTCAATCCCTCAACGGTATTGAGATAGATTAAATTGTATGAGATTTGATAAATAGATCTAACTAAAACACAAAATAAAATAAATAAAATAAAATTGCAGCAAGGTATTTTTGGTTTTAATATATGATAGAAAATAGACCCGGGGGCCATAGTTTTCACTAGAGGCTTCTCTCGAGAAACTAGCATATGGTGGGTAAACTAATTACTGTTGGGCAATTGATAGAAAAGCAAATAATTGTGACGATATCCAAGGCAATGATCATGTATATAGGCATCACGTCCAAGATTAGTTGACTGAAACGATTCTGCATCTACTACTATTAGTCCACACATCGACCGCTATCCAGCATGCATCTAGTGTATTAATTTCATGGAAAAACGGAGTAATGCATTAGGCAAGATGACATGATGTAGACAAGATAAACTCACGTATGAATAAACCCCATCTTGTTACCCTTAATAGCAATGATACATGCGTGTCATGTCTCTTTCTGTCACTGAGATTGAGCACCGCAAGATCGAACCCATCACAAAGCACCTCTTCCCATGGCAAGATAAATCAATGTAGTTGGCCAAACCAAACCAATAAATCGGAGAAGAAATACGAAGCTATAACAATCATGCATAAAAGAGTTCAGAGAAGACTCAAATAATATTCATGGATAGATCTGATCATAAACTCACAATTCATCGGATCCAACAAACACACCGCAAAAAAGAGTTACATCAAATAGATCTCCAAGAACATCGAGGAGAACATTGTATTGAAGATCGAAAAGAGAGAAGAAGCCATCTAGCTACTAACTACGGACCCGTAGGTCTGTGGTAAACTACTCACGCATCATCGGAGGGGCCGCAAGAATGATGAAGAACCCCTCTGTGATCGTTGCCCCCTCCGGCAAAGTGCCAAAAAAGGCCTCTAGATTGGATCTCGTGGTTCTGGAACTTGCAGCGGCGGAAAAAGTATTTATAGAGGCGGAGGTAGGTCAAGGGGGTGGCTGTGGGCCCTAGTACCCATCAGGGCGCGCCAGAGGCCCTTGGTGCACCCTGGTGTCTAGTGGGCCTCACAAGGCTCCTCTCGTGTACTCCAGAAGATTCCAGGGTCTCTTCCTGCCAGAAAAAAATCTCCAAAAATTTTCCTGGAATTTGGACTTCGTTTGGTATTGATATTCTGCAAAGTAAAAAACAAGCAAAAAACAGTAACTGGCACTAGGCACTAAGTTAATAGGTTAGTCCCAAAAATGATATAAAGTTGCTAGTAAATGTATATAAAACATCCAAGATTGATACTTTAATAGCATGGAACAATCAAAAGTTATAGATACGTTGGAGATGTATCACCGTCGTCGGACGAGGAGCGGGAGGCGCCAACGCCGGAGCAGGACAGACTCAGCATGGAGGATGCACTGGCGGAGTTCGAGCTCGCCCAAGAGGGGAAGGCGGCGAAGCAACTGGCCATCCTCGAGTCCATCTAGTCCGAGGCGGATGTAGTGGTGAACCGCCAGTTCATCCACGAGGCGGACGTGAAGCGCGAGCAGCTGTTCATGGATGAGAAGGACGAGGAGGAGGCACCTGCGTTTCGCCCAGCCGCAAATGATCATGAGGCCGGCGGCTCCGGCAAGGAGGTCATCGACATATCTGGTGAGGAATAGCTACTTTACTAGTTTTAAGCTATGTATGACGATGAAAGGGTATGTTGCATTTAGTAATATGAAAATGAGGATTAGAGAATGAGGCCTATGGTTGGAATGGCTAAGATATGAGGGGTGGCCGGACGCTATCCGCCGATACACCCAGACATATAGGGTCCTAGATCTGTGCAGCCTAGGTGTAGATGATCTTATACTAGTTTTATTTACAGTTAACCAACGTAAAATAAGTAAACCATACTACAATTTACATAAGTTTCAATTCTAGATACCCGTGCACGAGAGGGAAGATAGGATTCTAGGGCAAGCTAGTAGTTGACACTTCATAGAAAACTAGAATTATCTTTTCACACAAAAAATATGTTTAGTTTCACCTAAGCTCGATAGACTTCTACTCTAGAGATCCTGGCTCTACGAAATTGTGTACATGTTTAAGCATAAAGAGTGAACATACTTATAAACATCTCAAAATAAAACATATTTTGTGTCAAAATGCAGTTTTAGTTCACCATAAACAAATGATTATAATGACGAGTATTAAACCATCATTGAAAATAGGTACCAATTTTATATACATGAATGCCTTTAATTATATTGCTAATTCTGCTAATTATACATTGAGTATAGTTTTCAAGATAATCTACTAAATGGTTTATGTAAATAAAATCAACCTACCTTTAACAATAAGATAACGTATGATAAAGTGAAAAAGTCCAGTATAAATAAACGAGAGCGTTTAAATTTGGCCTAGTCCCATAACAGCCAGTTTGTGTTTAAGAAAAAAATCTGGATATTCAATCATATGTAACTGTCAGAATGACCAGCATGTCAGCGACCCTACATGTCAGAAAGATCTTTAAATAACTGCAGCAAAAGTGAAGAAGAAGAACAATGGAAGCACGAAAGAACTAAGACAAAGCTTTGCATCGATCCATCAAAATATCCAGCTCGCACGTCATCCATATTTGTCAAACATGTCGTTGATTCCTATGCCATGGAATTCACCATCAGGTACGATTGGTTACACTCAATAGGCTTATTCTGATCCATGGATGAAATACAATTTCTTAAAGGGTATTATCAAATCATTATTAATTTTATTAGCGACAATTTTGTTGATGATCCAAAGGGCCGAAATATTGTACTCGTTCTATTTCGGCTAGCATGCTTTAATGTATAGAATTTACATGATCTTGAACATGGCCAAAATATACTTATCGCCCTAAGCATGAAGGTGTCCAATATAGACTTACCACCCAAAGCACATATAACATGACCGATGAAGTGTTGACATCGTCCTTGAAACAAATATTGTGTACAAGTTATTTTTTGGTGGGCTAGCTTTGCGGAAAAACAGGGGGGGCATGTCTTGACACCAGTTTTTGGCTTGCATGATAGCATTCTCAAAACAACCTCAAACTGAAAGTGTTCAACATGAAAAATTCTTCATCTAGTCGAGGTGAATGATTTTGCCTTCTAAATCATCTCACTCTTAGGTCTTATGCAGAAGTTACAGTCAAAATAGTGCGCTGCATCGCTGGAAAGCCTGGAATAAATCCAGGAAAATACGAAACATTGCATGCGGTGCACCTAGAAAACTAAAGTTGTGGTATTTTTACCATTTTGTGGGCAGAAATTCATCCTCGAGATGATCTCAAATGGAAAAGTGTTGAACATGAAAGTTATTCATCTCGACGTGAAGAACAAATTTGCTTTTGGAATCATCGCAATATGGGATCGTATGCGACCTTCACGATCAGCACAAAAGGGCTATTTTATACATATTGAGCACGGAAATTCAAGGCCAGATCGGAAGTTCCGGCCCTACCTGTCCGAGTTAGGTTAGATTTTGATGTTTTGGACGGGATTTGAGTCCTTTTCTTGTATAGGAAGGCCACCCACCTCATATATAGATGAGAGGTGGCAACCGATTGAACAACACATAATCGATCAATCAATCTATCATTTTTATGTTTACCTTTTCCTTCTCCCTTTTTCTTCTTCCTCCTTGTTATTTGTTATTTTTGTGTTCAACGACAATGATCCAGGGGCCATAGGAGCGATCAAGTCGACCTGGGGCAGCCCATAGCTGCCGCAACCCTGATGGGTCCCTCCCGGGCATGTGCGATTTCTGGTCTCCAAAAGACCTTGCGAGTGTGCTTTGCGTATCACGCTCCCGACGAGGCTCCTCCGGCGACGTGTCCTGTGTAATGCGCTTGATGCCGGGGATACATGGTAACGTGTTCGTGTGCAATCGAGGAAAAATCTCACGCATCGGTTAACACAATAAAAAATGACACGATAGTGGTCTTCAGCTTGGAAACCAGGTCGGCAGCACGCCGTGGATGGATTTGTGTTTTTTCTTGGGGGGGGGGGGGGGTGTTAAACGGAGATAGTTTGGATTTCCGATAGAGTTTTGAGGGTAAATGAACTTCTACTTTAAGCATTCTATTTGCTTTATAATTTTTTGAATACCCATCTCTAAAATACTGGCCTGACACCTACATTGTGTCGGTGATTCTTTTTGTTTGTTTGTAAGGTAGGGCATTTAAGTCACTTAAGACAAAGTAGGGCTTGTAGCCCAAAGGGAAACCTTAAGTGCGTGTTTGGAATATGGGACAGGAAAGGCACAGGAAAAAAAGTGTAGGAATTGGATGCCATGTTTTGTGGAACCCTTTAAGAATATTAGACACAACTATTATACAACATAGTCGTTTGGATAGAGTCACATGAATTTTACGGAAAATCATCAATTGAAAAGAGAAAAGAGTAGAGATGAAGACATGTTGCATTGAACTTCTCAAGGGGTGTGAAAACATGAGATTTGAGAAAATGTTTAGAATTCTCCGAAAAATAGATGGAAGTATAGATTTCTATAGGAATTCTCTATGCCATTCCTACGGTCGGAGGGACACCATAGGAAATGTTTTTACAAAGCTCTATTCCTATGGGAATCTTTTGTTTGAAGGACACCAATAGCTATCTCGCATTCCCCTGGGAGGGTAACCTGAGTGAATGAGTTTGCTCTAGGTGGCTCTCGCGAGGGAACATATTCGTTCCCTCAGAAAACCGCTACCAGTGAACGCCACGCCACCACTAACCCCTCTCCATGCTATCAGATAGCAATTGCCATGCTATGGCAATGTTATCTGCGGAAAAATTGCCATGTTGTGATGAGTGTAAGGATTGCAATGCTGCAGCATAGAAGAAAGTTCGTGCTACCTATCAGTAATTGGCATGCTATTAGAAAAGATTGTTATGGTACAGTGAAAATGGAGATTTGCCATGCTACAGAATAGAGATTTGTCATGCTACAATATAAAGAATTGCCATGTTACACGATAGAATTTGCCATGGTACAATATAGAGAATTGGCATGCTACAAGATAGAGATTTGTCGTGTTGCAGCTAGAGAATTGCCATGGTGTAGTGTGAAAAGTTGTCATATCATGTTTTCAAAAGAAAATAAAGTTGCCATGGTATAACACATATAGCTGCCATGTGTGAAAAGTCTAAATACACAAGAATTGCCATGCTAAAGCTATTGGCAATGCGCAAAACTTAAAAACGCATAATTTTCCATGCTATACCTGACATGGTTGCCATGTGCAAAATGACTAAAAAGTTGAATTTGCAATGCTCTAGATAACCACTTGTGGAAGATTAGAAAAGTGAAAAAAAAAACACAGAAAAATCAGACCGTTCGCTGGGGGAGGGGGGTGCGGTGTAGCGAACCATTCATTCGTTCCCTAGGGAGGGTGGTGGGAGCAATCGCTTTGAGATTTGCGTGTAGGATCCGACATACCCGACGGCGTTCTTTCGGAAACAATTTAGAACTGGCGTCTTCTATAGCATTTAGGTTGTTTCGAACATGGCCTAGGGAAGGGTTTATAGTACAAGCTGATAATGGTAGCAGGAGAAGATATACATGGACTGCACTTCCGAGAGTGTCCTTCTGCTCTGGGGTGCAAATGCACCCGGGATGAACAGTAAAATAAAAAATATTTAAAAAGTTCAAAAAATTCTGATTTTTATTTTGTGATAAACATTATTGAATGTTTCACCTTCGGGTGAAGTTTCATGATGAAGTGGCATTCATGAAAGTTGGGCAGAAAAAACAAATTCAGTTGTCAAAAAATAGCATTTTCAGAGTTTTTTTTTTGCACAGATCACTAGAAAAACAAAATCAGTTGTACAAAATGCTATAAAAAATAACATTTTCAGAGTATTGTTTTTTTTTTGCGCAACCACTAGAAAAAACAAAATCAGTTGTCCAAAATGCTATCAAAATAAGCTGTCCATGGTACTTTGCATGCAGTTGAAACACCTAACAATTTGTGCCCCATTTTATTTTTCAGAATTTATGATTTTACTTTTCATGGTACATTTACTGTTCATCCGGGTGCATAGTAGAAACGCCACGTCCCCTGCACTTCAGCACTTGTACATAGTAAACTGCAAGGAGCAGCAGACAATCTGTAATAAGCGTGAGCTACTCTGTAATCAGTGGATTCTAAACCCTGACCACCGTCTGTGATCCCTCCTTCGTTTTGCTAAGTACAAGTACTGTGCACCGTATCGTGTCCTCTCTCCCCGGCCATCAGCTAAGGGCAACTCCGACCATAAATCGTCCGGGTCTGTCCATTTAGGCATAAACGGACAGGCGAGGCGGCCCAACACGCAACTTCATCCGCAAAAAATGTCTGTTTCTGGTCCGGCCCGCCCCATCCCGAGCGCAAATTTGATTCGGCTTTGCGGTCGAGCGAACACCGAACGGACGCATTCTGCTCCTCCACGGCCGCTCTTGTCCGGGCTTGAACCCACTTGTCACCCACCCACCCCCCACCGGTCTCCCTCACCCTTTTTCTCTCTCTGGAGCGCGCCCGACGCCGCCGGCCTCTCCCCGCTCGCGCACCTCGCAGGACCAGCAGCAGCTGCAGTCCCCGGCCATCGATGCCCCACCACTGCCCACCGGCCACTCTCGTGCCTCGTCGCAGCAGCAACAGCAGCGGCAGCTCCACGCGAGCCAGAACGTGGGCGGAGGGCGCGGCAGGGCGGGGCGCGGTGCGGGCGCGCGGGAGCGGGAGCTGAAGCGCAGCGAGCGGGCGCGCGAGCGAGGGCGCGGCTGTGAGCGCGTAGCGAGCTATGGTGCTCGGCTCGCGGGCGCGCGATGGCGAGCTGCGGCTGGCGGGCGCGGCGGAGGGGGGCGCTGCTGCCGCGGCTGTCGGGACGAGGCGCGGCGAGACGAGGCAGTGCAGCGCTCGGCGGGACGTGGCAGGGCGCGGCGCGGCACGGGCGCGCACTGGCGGGCGCGGCCCCGCGAGAGAGTGCGGGCGCGGGCGAGCACGGGAGGCGGAGGCGCGTGCTGGCGAGCATGTCCGGGCGCAGGCGGCGAGCGCGTGGGCTGCGGCGAGGCGGGTGGCGACAGGTGGGGCACGGGCAGGGCACGACACGGCGAGTACGACGAATCCGGCCAGCGCCTGTGCTCGTCGTCGACGCCGGCGGCGGGCGTCTGTGAAGTGTTTGGTGAAATATCTAAACCGGACAAAGCCAGATATATTTGGGATGGGTCGGCCGCGTTGGGCGCATCCACGACGGGACGACAACATGCGGATGGGCGTGTCCCTTTTTCTACCCTAAACGGACAAAATCCAGACGAAACGGGTGTCCGTTTGGGGTTTGTGCGTTGGAGTTGCCCTAATGGCCGGTGATAGCTCGAGATCAACATCAGCGTGTAGTAGGAACCATCCATGGGGAGGAGTAAAATCGATCACCTCCCACTAGTAGAAAAACGACCTTACGTTCACCTCATTAGTCCCGGTTCGCTTACGAGCCAGTATTAATGTGACTATTAGTCCCGGTTCCAACGGCTAGGGCGCGTGCATCATTAATCCTGGTTCGTGGCGTACTTCTAGTCCCGGTTTGTGCCACAAACCGGGACTAGATGTAGACCTTTAGTCCCGGTTTGTATAACCAACCGGGACTAAAGATGCTCCTACATAAACCCTTCGTCCAGCCCGAGCTCATTTTCCCCTTTCCTCTCCTCTTTGTTCTTCCCCCTCTTGCTCGAGCTCATCCTCCATTTTTGCCAAAATTTGTCAAGATTTGAAGGCACCCCATCCATCCAAGTGTTCACAAAGGTTAGCAACTTTGTCCTTTCATCTCTCATTGCTAGATTAGCTCTTACAATGCTCTATAAGTATAGTGATTTGTGAGTTTTAGTTTAGGAGTAATTATATGTGGGAGTTTATTTGATTTATATGTAATTTGAGCTCAAATTAACTTCTTAGTTTGCATATGTAGGTGTGGTTTACTTAGTACCTTCCCGTCTCCGTCCTAACCACCGTCGATCGCCCGCACCGTCCCGTCGCCGGCACCACCTTGGTGAGCCTCTTATTGTTATCCTTTTTATATAAAAAATCATGTTTGTATAATTTATATAGTTACTTGTATAATTTTCTTACCTGTATGGTTGTTTGTTATAGATAGTGCCATGATTTTGATATCCGTCCCCGTCGGCCCTCGTCCGGTTTATAATTCGGATGTGGTATATTCTTTTTTATAACTATTTGTTGCATTTCGTGTTTATGATAATTATGCCCATCAAATTGACATAGATATTTTTATCTAGGAGGTATGTGAACCAGAAATTGTAACCGACCCTCTTGTCGAGAAGTTAAATTTAGTTGAAAAAGAAAACGAGTATTTGAAAGAAAAATTGAAAATAATTGAAGAAGAGAAGATGAAACTGGAGTTGTTTGTTGCCGATGTCGTCGATGATCACAAGATCAAGATGAATGCAATGCGCTTGAAGATTAGAAAGATTAAAAAATATGCCGTTAATCAAGAGGCTTGGTATCACTATGCTGCTGGATCAATTGTTACCTTAGTTGCGATCTGGATCGCATTTATTGTTGCATTTAAATGCTTTAGTTAGAGAGTTTGTATGTTGTATTATGAGAATAAGTGTGTATGAACTATATGTATGAACTTGTATTAATTTGGTCTTTTTGGTGTTGTATAATGAAGAAGAGCTGGCAATGGATGTACGATGACCGATACTCTGCCCAGTTCATTAATGGTGTGCATACATTTTTGGCTGCGGCTGAGGCAAACAAGCGGGTGGATGGTTTTATGTGTTGTCCATGTGCTGTCTGTAAGAATGATCACAATTACTCTAACTCAATAACCATTCACGTCCACCTATTTACGTCCGGTTTCATGTCCGGCTATAACTGTTGGACCAAGCACGGAGAAAGAAGAGTCCTAATGGAAGAGAATGAAGAAGAAGAGGATGATGACAGCTATCCTGGCCATGGGTTCCCTGAATACGATGGTACAACAATGGGGAAAGAAGTTGAAGAAGAGGCATCAGATGAGCCCGCTGACGATCTTGGTCGGGCCATTGCCGATGCAAAGAGAAACTGCGCAAGTGAAAAGGAGAAGGTGAAGTTGCAGCGCATGTTATAGGATCACAAGAAATTGTTGTACCCAAATTGCGAAGATGACAAGAAAAAGCTGGGTACCACACTGGAATTGCTGCAATAGAAGGCAGAGAATGATGTATCTGACAAGGGATTTGAAAAGTTGCTGATAATGTTGAAGAAGATGCTTCCAAAGGACAACGAATTGCCCGACAGTGCGTACGAAGCAAAGAAGGATGTCTGCCCTCTAGGATTAGAGGTGCAGAAGATACATGCATGCCCTAATGACTGCATCCTCTACCGCGGTGAGTACGAAGATTTGAATGCATGCCCGGTATCCGGTGCATTGCGCTATAAGATCAGCCGCGATGACCCTGATGACGATGTTGAGGGCGAGCGCCCCAGGAAGAGGATTCCTGCTAAGGTGATGTGGTATGCTCCTATAATACCATGGTTGAAACATTTGTTCCAAAACAAAGAGCATGCCAAGTTGATGCGATGGCACAAAGAAGACCGTAAGAAAGACGGGAAGTTGAGAGTACACGCTGACGAGTCGCAGTGGAGAAAAATCGAGAGAAAGTGGGGGGACTTTGCAGATGACGCAAGGAACGTATGGTCTGGTTTAATTGCAGATGGCATTAATCCTTTTGGGGAGCAGAGCAGCAATCATAGCACCTGGCATGTGACTCTATATATCTATAACCTTCCTCCTTGGTTGTGCATGAAGCGGAAGTACATTATGATGCCAGTGCTCATCCAAGGCCCCAAGCAACCCGGCAATGACATTGATGTGTACCTAATTAGTTGAAGAACTTTTACAGCTGTGAAACAAAAAAGGTTATGTGTATGGGATGAGCATAAACAGCAGGAATTTGACCTACGAGCGTTGCTGTTTGTAACCATCAATGATTGGCCTGCTCTCAGTAACCTCTCAGGACAGACAAACAAGGGATACCACGCATGCACGCACTATTTAGATGACACCCAAAGTATATATTTGGATAAATGTAAAAAGAATGTGTACCTGGGACATCGTCGATTTCTTCCGATCAATCATCTCTTAAGAAAGAAAGGCAAGCATTTCAAAGGTGAGGCAGATCACCGGAAGAAGCCTCGCCACCGTACTGGTGCTGATATACTTGATATGGTCAAGGATTTGAAAGTAACCTTTGGAAAGGGTCTTGGCGGACAATACTCGAGATGTATTCGAGATTATATTCGATAATATTCGAGACGGTGTATTCGAGATTATATTCGATGATGCATATTATCTGGATTATTCAAGATGCATTAGTGATATTATTCGAGATGCATATTATCTACTATGATTCAGTTTTTCCTTATTGATTGCATTCTAATTTGAATACTAAATTATTTTATCTTTCTTCTGGATTAGTTAATATAAGCTATGGACAATACCGACAGAGACGGAGAAGAGACCCTGTTCGACATCATACGCTCCCCGAGCCCAGACAATGAACCTGAAGATGACGGCTCGCAATATCTGAACAATTCTGGTGAGGGAGTATTTGATGAAGACGAACGAAGAGACGAAGGCCACAACAATGATGACGAAGGAAATGTTCTTCAAATAACAAAGACCGGCGAGGTATATATATATAAGGCCTCTGGTGATCATTACATGTATTAATTGATATATATATATATATATATATATATATATATATATATATATATATTAATGAATCGATCTTTCTTCTTTTAGCCCTCCGGATTAAGCAAATCTTCTACAAGCAGGGCAGTACGAGGCCCGGCCAAAAGGTTGCAGGTTGGCATAAAGTACAACATCGATGCCATCAAATCAAATGGCGAACCGCTTGCTCCTAAAAAGAATGCGGACAAATTTACTCGTCAATGCGGAGTTATTGTCAGGGACCAAATCCTGATCTTCGTTCAAGAAAGGAATAAGCCAGCAAAGGGAGATCAAGGAGTTAGTTTTGTCGACGAAAGAGCAAAAGATCTGCTTTGGGAATCGCTCATGTCACATTTCACCCTACCAGATCATTTGACAGATGCAGAACGGGAGAAAGTCAAGAAGAGTGCTCTTAAGAAGATGACGATAGCATTCAACAACCACAAGAAAAGAATATGGGCCAAGTACGAAGCAGAAGGAAAGCAGATTCCAGCATTCAAGGGAACACTGGAGAAGGCAAGAGATCACTCGGATGCTTTCGTGCAGTTCAAGGAATCGGAAGCACTCAGGAACGGTTGAGAATAAACAAGATTAATGCTGCGAAAAAAAAGTGGCACCATACTCTGGGGCCAGGTGGCTACCAGGTCGGCCGGCCTAAGTGGGATCTCGCTGAGGAACAGATGATTGCTGCAGGGGTCACTCCAGTTATATTGAGTTGGCCCGACAGATGCAGGACTTGGTTTTATGCGCATGGGGGGAAGTTGGACCCAGAGACAGGGCTGGTTATGGAGCGGGCAAGTCTTAAAGAAGCCTCCGACGCTTTACTTGTTGCAATAGAAGATGCTCAAACGGGGGCGTTCAAGCCCGAGAGAGAGAACGACGAGCTTATGCGCGCCCTGAAGAATCCTGAACACCCGGGACGAACACGAGGCAAAGGCATTGTTCCGTGGTTTGTGGGGTTTGCGGATTGGAATGCCACTTACAGAAGCCATGCGAGAAAGAAGAAGCAAGAGGAGGAGCAGAGGAAGCTGGAGGAGGCGCGGAGGAAGCAGGAAGTAGACCGCCTTCAGCTGGTAGAATCAAAGCACGCGGAGTTGGAACGCGCTTTCATAAGGCAGCAGGAGCAAATCGACTCACTTAGCCAGGAAAGGGCGTCTCGGCGGCAGCAGCAATCAGATCCAGCATTGGATAGCACCGTCCCATCTATGCCGAACAGCAGCATGGGTTCCACCCCGGCCGATGATGCACTGCTGGCTAGATACCCCGTGGATGATATCGAAATTTCGACACCTTGTGAGCTACACATGAAACTCAAGAGCATATCCATGAAGGTGACGGACGGCTATGCTTTACCAAATCCCCCTGAAGCAACCTTCCATGGCAATCCGATTCCAGCTGGCTATGCTCGTATCGGGGTGGATGAAGTGATGTTGGGATATAACCAGCTAGAGCTTGACATTCCTGGAGGTGACGACGAGCACATACTGGGAGGCGCCATACGTCGTATCATTCTATGGAGAAAGAATTGCATCGTGTTTCCAAGGCCACCGACTCCTCCTCCAAGTCCGCCGCATCAGCCGACTCCTGCTCCTCCAAGTCCGCCATCGTGTCAGCCGACTCCTCATCCAAGTCTGGCACCACGTCAGCCGACTCCGCCACCTCAGCTGTCTCCGGCGCGTCAGCCATCTCCGCCGCCTCAGCAACAGCGGAAGAGAGGCGCCGCCGCTACGGCGGCTAGCAGTACAACAGACAAGAAATTCAGAGCTGGTCCAAGCCTCAGGGCTCCTCCAAAGTTACCATATGAGAGGACTGATGAGGAAAACAAGGACATCAGTGCTGCCGAAGTGCAGACCCATTTTGAACAGAAACGTCCACCTCCGAAGGAAATAATAGATCCGGTGATAGCGAAGCACACTCTTGATGCCCTTAAGCGACCACCACCGCCTCCGCCGCAATCACACTATGACCGCTGTATTGGCAAGACATGTGATGAAGCGCGGCGGTCGGGAAGTACTACCAGTGCTGCAAGACGAACTGGGAAAACAATTCCCCAGCTCGGCGAACAGGAGAAGCAATCGTGCCCCCCGCTCAAGGTGTCTAGCGATATCGCTAATCATCCAGGGCTAGCGCCTGGTACCACTCTTGGTGATTACGTGGGCGATGATGTATAGTTTGAAATGGCTGAGGTGGTACCGCCCTTTAGATACGAGCACGGGAAGCCTCTCGTCAAACTTGATCAGCTCCCGCATCTACCAACGATGATGCGAAGATTGCATGGCTGGTACTTGGAAACCTGCAGCAAGGATGGGACCGACAGTATGTTGCTGCGAATTAAAGATGAGCACGACTTCATTGGAGTCGACCTGATGTACGTTCAATTTGTGGAATTATTTCAGTTATTCAATCAAGACGCCCTCGACAAAACTCTCATGACTTGCTACTGTCTGTAAGTATTATTTTTGTAATTAAGTCTCTAGCTCAGCTTGTTCATTGCATGTATATATAATTATCCTCACTATATTATGCAGATTGAAGATCGTCGAATGTAAAAGAAGACAAATCTATGACATTGGGTTCACTAGCCCAAATAACGTAAATGAATGGGCGGTACAAAAGAAAGCCAAAGATACTGAGGAAAACTTGCTAAACGCGTTCCTTCGACATCAAAACAAAAGGGAAATACTCTTTCCTTACAACTTCAAGTGAGTGTTACTGTCTTGTGCATATTCGGTTTCGCTTACTCGAGGTTAAGTACTGTAATTGATGAGTTATGCGTGCGCAGGTTCCACTTTATTCTGCTATCCATTAAACTTGACGGGGGAGTAGTAATTGTCGTAGACTCGAGACGTAAAGATCCTAACGAGTGGTCGGACATGAGTGAAATGCTCCAGAAGTAAGTTTAATCATTATCGCACCATATCAGCAACTTTCGTTCATTTCCTGATATCAAGTAATCATTTTCTTTGCCGAGCAGGGTTTGGAAAAAGTTCACCAGAATGGTTACGGGTCTGAAGAATGAGCTGCAATTTACACACCCCAAAGTAAGTAGTACTAGTTCCGCGCATCTCTCATTGATTCTAGTTTCATCAATACCATTATCATGCTTGATTATCATTTTGATTGAACTCTATTCTCGTAAAGTGGTTGTTGCATGCATCCGGGAATAATTTATGTGGATACTATGTTTGCGAGTTCATGCGCTACTCGACCTCTGAGTGGGGCTTCTCTGACCACCAATTTGAAGTACGTAAACAATATTCACAATTTTATTTTATTACCATCAATTGTGTTGAGTTTCATTCATATATATGTATTGACCCCCTTCTTTAAATTAGATGGGGGAGATGTGGGATGAACTCCTACCACATGATCGCATAAGAGCAATTCAAGAGGAATTGGCGGGATTCTTTGTTGACCACGTCATACCTGAAAAGGGAGAATACCATATGGAATTGCAAATGGATTTTGGTAGATGATGCCAGGGATCGTAAGAGATGTTATATTGTATATATGTAGTAGCGTCGGATAGATATACGAAAACTTGTTGTTCGACCAAAGCACGGAGAAAGAGAAGTCACTTCTCTCTATATATGTTCATGACGATCTTGTGTAATGGTTCCTTCATTGCTATATGTAGTAGTTAGCGTCGAGTTGAATGGAAAACATTAAATAAAAATGAAACCCTAAATGTAAAAGAAGTGAAGGGTTAACACAAAAATAAAAGGGGGAAACACAATATGAAAACCCCTAAACCCCTCCTTTTTCAAAAAAAAAACCAACGCCTGGCAACTACTGACGCGTAGCTGCCTTTTAGTCCCGGTCGGTGTTACCAACCGGGACTAAAGGTCCCCCAGCCCCCGGCGCGGGATCGTGCCACGTGGTGGGCCTTTGGTCCTGGACCGTGACGAACCGGGACTAGGGGGGCTTTAGTCCCGAAATCACTAGTTAAGGAGTACTCATTGCAAGGATCACTTTCAACTTCCCAGGTTGTGCGCCACTTGTCGCAACCTGGGAGTTTCCCTTTTTTTCGTATATTCGTTTATTCAAAATGTTTTATCTCTTCGAAAGAGGCACGCCCGTGCCTCTTGCGAAATCACAATCGTGCCTCTCGCGGAAGCAAAACCATGCCTCTTGCGGAAGTGAAAAAAAAAATAGAAAACGCGTTTTTTTCGTTTTCGAGAGGCACGGCCGTGACTCTCGCCAAAGCAAAACCGTGCCTCTCGCGGAAGCAAAACCGTGTCTCTCGCGAAAGGAAAAAAAAGCGTGTTTTTTTTCGTTTCCGAGAGGCACGGCCGTGCCTCTCGCGGAAGCAAAACCGTGACTCTCGCGAAAGAAAAAAAAACACATTTTTTCGTTTCCGAGAGGCACGGCCGTGACTCTCGCCAAAAAAAAAAGAAAATGCATTTTTTTTCGTTTCCGAGAGGCATGGCCGTGACTATCGCGAAAGCAAAACCGTGCCTCTCGCGGAAGCAAAACCGTGACTCTCGCGAAAGAAAAAAAAAAGGAAACATTTTTTTTCGCGAATTTTTTTTTTCCAAAAGTTAAGGAAGACCGGTGGAAAACCGAAACGCCGAAAAAACCCGGAAAAAGAAACCATTTGAAAAGCCGAAAACGCGTACGAAAAAAAAAACAAAATCCGGAGGGAGCGCCCAGAGCGCGACACCTAGCGGGCGGCTGAGAGAGCGTCAAGTGGCGCTGATCGTTGTGAGGCTCCCGAAGAAACGCTCGTTAACTAGTTGCTCTCTTTTAGTCCCCACTCTTTAGTCCCGGACTGATTCTGCAGCAGTGTGCTGATGTAACTGAAGCCCGATAAATGGAATGCAGCCACGAGACAGAATTCAGGTCACGTATACATCAGCAGTGCAGAGAGCCAAGAGAGAGAGATATTGGCAGGGGAGGGAGGGTGGTCGGCAGAGGTAGCTGCGTCCTGTGTCTCTCCCCATGTTGGCAACCGTAGCGCCACTGCACCCACAGAGCGTAGCTAGGTACTCAGCTACGACGAGCAGGAGGCGAGGCTGCTGTAGTGCTGTGCACGGCGGTGTCGCGTCGTCACCCGGACCCGACCTGCCTGCCAAACTGCCAATGCCGGTCGTCCCCTCCCTGGTCAAAGCTGCTGCAGCTCTCGCTGGCTTTGTGTCCGTGTCTGGACCCCATGCGCGCCGATCCCGATGCACGGCAAGGAAACAACGGCCTCCCCGTCCGTCCCCATGCTCTGCCTTGATCGGCTGACCATCTCCTCTTTTTCTTCTTTGGCTACCTCCTTCCCTTCTCCTGCCGCGTTGCCTTCGCCTTTAATTTCGTCTGGATCTTGGCCTCTTTCGGCTTTACCCATTCAAAATCAAAAGCGTACACTGCATGCCCCAACGGAACCGATGTGAATGAAATGAAGGCAACAACGACGACGACCATGACAATGACGACAACGACCACATATCTATAATTTACGTCTTACTACTATGTTCCACAGACTTCCGTAAACAAAAACGCCCAATTTACCCTCTGCTTCCGGTCACTTTTCACTTCAAACTATTGTCAACTCATTCGACCATCCATGCTACCGAAACTCCGGGGAGAATATATTCAATGATTCAGGTGTAGGCAGCGCCGGAATCGTCGTTTGAAATTTCCAACGCGAGGCGGCATGTGGTAGTGTTGAGGAAGCAGAGACGACCATGTGCTCTCGGAGGGCATCTGGTTGGTTCGTGGGTTGATCTATATGCTGACCATCATGGATCCATGCACACCTTAGTTCTCTGTTTCCATTTTCATTTAACTAAACATGCATAATAGCATCAAAGTTGTAAATTTAGTTATGTCTATGGGTTGTGCTTCAAACTACAATTGTTCACTTCTATTTGTTAACCACGGTGATTAAACAGTGTCGTAGCCCGGTTAGAATCACACTGATTGGGTATCCCTATTTGAGGTGGCTTTCCCTCCAAATATTGTTGTGTGCCTCACTCTAGTCTATGCTTACTGATCAACTTAGCAAAGTTTGAGATTTTAAAAGCTATCATTTCGACCCAAAGCGATGAAGCCCACGATGTCGGTGTACTAAGTATTGGGCCATTAGTACCCCGTACTTGTGCACGGGCAGTTGTAGCCATACTCGCGGCAAGGCTTGTCGGGGAACAGTTCGAGGTTGACTCAGGCTAACAAAGAAATTCCCAAGTCAACGATCTGAGGATCAGCAGATAAGAAGAGCTAGAATCCGAAAGCCAGCTTCCCCGACAAGATCTTGCCGGGGTGGTCTGCGAAGCCCGGCAAGATTCGGCACCCGGCAAGGTTCGGCGCCCGGCAAGATTCTGTTGCTGTGCCACCGCTCTGGCACAGCAACAAGCCCGACATTCTGGGTCCTTCTTTGGATGCGTGGCAACGCGCCAGTGGAGGAGAGCTTAAGCGGTGCTGATGGGATGGCCCCTTTTTCCATCCCCAAGAAAGTGAGGACACCTAAACGGACACCTCACGGTGCATTAAATGCGTTCGTCCTAATCCGTCAGTGGTTAGGTATGATAACCCTGTAGCCACTTTACACCTCAATGTATATACATTTTGCCACTGTGGTGACCCCTTTGAGCATATAAAAGGAGGCCCAAGGCAACTGCTACAGGGAGGAGGATCTTCTGGCTCATTCTGCATGCGTAGCTGCTCTTTGAACGTATTGTTCATTGCAAGTGCTCCTGAAGCCTGTGCTCAAGAACATTCATAATAAAACAAGGCAGGAGTAGGGTTTTTACGCTGATTAGCGGCCCGAACCTCGGTAAAATCGCCCCGCGTCGATCGTTGGTTCTGCTCTTTGCGCATACCTCTCCCCCTGCCGAATCGTAAAGGGATTCCTTGAGGGTCCCATAGGTGTCGCACGCCGAGCGCGCCAGGTAGGGGGTCGTAGGTTGTGTGAACCTGATCCAGTGATCGGCGCCTTAGTTTCTTCATCATCTTCATCATCATGCCACCCAAGAAGAAGAGCACCGCAACGGCACAACCATCCACGTCCGTTTTACCTATGCCCTCGCATACGGGCGATGGCGTGGGTGCAGAAGGAAGAGGATTAGAGCCTCCACGGCGTTCCGGTGATCCAAGCCAGGCGAGCGGCGTCGTTCGCAGCGGCAGCGGCAACCCACACGCCGCTGGATCCAGAGATGGAGCTGTGTTGCCTACGGGTGGCACAATGAATTCCAGAGATCGGAGGACGCTTTCTGTGGCTCCTGCGCCGGCGCCAGCGTCACGGCCTTCCCAGGCCGTGCACGATGAGCAACGTCATGGCGCTGGTGGTTCAGGGCGTCCCCATGAAAAGATTTCTGCGCATCGATCCCAAGGTGCGCGGGCCCAGCATGCACACCGAGCTGCCGGCGGAGGTGGCGCGCGGTCGCGTGACCGTGACGGTGCTCCTTCTAACATGGCTAGGAGTCAGAGCACCTCACGTACCTCGCACCTGTCGTCACCGCCTACGCCAGCGGAAGCCTTGGCACGTGCGCAGCTGCTCCTCGATTTCCCTCCTGCTCCGGAGAAGATGGTGGAGTGGCGAGCTACTATCCAGAGCCTCATTGGCTTCGCCAACAAAGATGGGCCACAGGAGGCAGGGCCCTCATAGTGGCGGCCCATCGATCCGGCGCGAGCCGATGTGGAGAAAATCGGAGGTGGTGCAACCACGGTGCACTCCCCTCCGCGACACCAGCGGCGGTCGACAACCCAGCGGGTCGATCGCCGTGATGATGATTCCACGGCGTCGTCCGATCCACGGATGCGCCGCGACCAGCGTCAAGTTCTCCAGGAACGAGGCAAAGAGGACGCTCGAACCACCATCGAGCAGCGACGGGAAGCGCGCTATCAATCTGATAAGCGCGCAGGGCCGGCTGTCGACAAGCCTGCGCCAGGGGACGCAGGTGACTTGCCTTACGAGGTAGGGGCTCCAGCGTTTACCCGTGAGCTGCGGCAAGTCCAGTGGCCCAATTCCCGAACCTTCAAGCCAGAGGTCCCGGAGAAATATGACGGCAAGACTCATCCCTCGGAGTTCCTGAGCATCTACACCATTGCGGTGCAGGCTGCCGGGCGCCGAGATGACAAGATACTTGCCAACTACTTCCCGTTGGTGCTCAAACCCAACGTCAGGTCGTGGTTGATGCATCTGCCGGAGAATTCTATTTCTTCTTGGTCAGATCTGTGCCATCAGTTTGTTGGCGCCTTTGTCGAAGGCCACCAAGCTCCTGGGCAAGAGAGTGATTTGCATATCATCCCTCAGAAGGAGGGCGAACCCCTGCGCAAGTTTATGCAGAGATTTAGCCGGGTGCAGTACAATATTCCTGACGTTCACCCCGCCGCTGTTGTCAGCGCGTTTCACCAGAACGTGCGTAACCGCAGAATGCGGGAAGCGCTGGCAATGAACAAAGTCAGGAGTATTGCCGAGCTTTACGCTTTGGCCGACAAGTGCGCCCGAGCTGAAGAGGGGAGGAAACTCCCTGGCGAGGCTGTTGGCACGGGGAGCGAATCAGAAGATGAAGATGCTGCAACCCCGTCAAGGAAAGGCCGGCGGCAGAACAAGAAGCGCAAAGGCAAGGCCGTGCTTGCTGTCGAGGAATCCGGCAACCCCGGCGCCGCCAAGAAGACCAAGGTTGACGACCCCGGCAAGGAACTTGCCGGGTGCTCCTCATGCCAGGCCTTGGCGGCTGCTGGCAAGTCGGAAAACTCCGGCAAGCAGTACTGCAAGATCCATCGCACCAAGGGTCATGATCTCCAAAACTGCCGGCAAGTTGAAGAGCTTGTCGAGAAGCAGAGGGCTGAGTATGAAAGGCGAGATAAGGAGAAGGCCCATGACGGTGCTGAGGAGTCTGGCAAGAAGCGCGGTGGCCGAGGGGGTTGCCGCGGCAAGGCCAAGCAACAGAGGGAGAGGCCCGCTCGAGGCCGTGACAAAGAAGAAGATGATGATGAAGAAGATGATGAGTCCAGTGAGCAAGAATTCCAGAAAGCTACAGAGGCCATGTGTATCGACGGGGGCGCCTCGTTGCATTCTTCCCACCGTCGGCTCAAACAGTGGGTGCGAGAAGTCAATGCAACAGAGCCATCGCTGGATGCATGTAAGCCCCTGAAGTGGTCCAACACGCCTATCATTTTCGACGCTGAGGATCACCCTGATCGCACAACCGCGGTCGGGTGCTTGCCATTGTTGGTCTCACCAACAATCCGCAACCTCAAGGTGACGAAAATGCTAGTTGACGGTGGGGCCGGGCTAAACCTAATCTCACCAGATGTGCTCAAGAGGCTCCAAATTCCTGATGAAGATCTCGAAGAAACGGGCACGTTTCAAGGGGTCAATCCAGGAAGAACCCAGCCAAAGGGCAAGATTACGCTACCGGTGACATTTGGTAGCGAGCTCAACTACAGGACCGAGAAGGTAGTGTTTGATGTCACCAAGATCCCTATGTCAAACAATGGGATCCTTGGTCGGCCAGCGCTAGCTAAGTTCACGGCGGCATCACACTACGCGTATAATGTTTTGAAGATGCCCGGGCCGTTGAGTGTCATTACTATCCATTCCGATAAGAAGGATGCGCTCATCTGTGCCGACCAACTCTACTAGGAAGCAGTTGCAGCACCTGCCGTCAAGGCATCTGCTCCTGCCGCTGGAACTCCCGGGGGGAAGAAGAAGACCGGCGAGAATCTTGGCACGAACTCCGGTAAGCGCACCTCCTCGGAGTGCTGCGCTTCCATTGAGGATGCACCAGAGAGTTCCACCGGCAAGAACAAGAGATCCAAGGCCGCTCCACCAGAGACCAAGAAGGTGCCCGTCAAAGAGGACGGAACGGGAGGAACTTTCACCATAAGTTCCACCCTTGATGACAAATAGGAAAGCGCGCTCATTGCCTTCCTGCGGGCGAATGTCGACGTGTTCGCATGGCAACCGTCTGACATCCCCGGAGTTCCCAGGGAGGTAATTGAGCACCACCTTGCTGTCTGTCCTCACGCGCGGCCCGTCAAGCAGAGGGTCAGGAAGCAAGCCTTGGAGCGGCAAGAATTCATTGCCGAAGAAATCAGGAAGCTGGAGGCGGCAGGATTGGTCAGAGGAGTACTTCACCCAACCTGGTTGGCTAATCTGGTTGTAGTGCGCAAGGCGAATGGGAAATGGAGGCTGTGTATTGATTATACAGATATCAATAAAGCCTGTCCAAAAGATCCTTTTCCCTTGCCGCGCATCGATCAGATTGTGGACTCCACTGCTGGTTGTGATCTACTGTCCTTCCTTGATGCCTACTCAGGGTATCATCAGATCTTCATGGCAAAAGAAGATGAAGAAAAGACCGCATTTATCACCCCATGTGGTACGTATTGTTTTATATGAATGCCTTTCGGGTTGAAAAGTGCTGGTTCTACATTTGCGAGAGCGGTCCAAATTTGTTTTGAGCCTCAGCTCCATAGAAATATAGAGGCATATATGGATGATATAGTGGTCAAAACCAAGGACAAAGCGACGCTCATACAAGATCTAGAAGAAACATTTGCAAATCTGCGCAAGATCAACTTAAAACTCAATCCTGAGAAGTGCGTGTTTGGTGTTCCTTCCGGCAAGCTTCTCGGGTTCTTTGTATCTCAACGGGGAATCGAAGCGAACCCCGACAAGATCAAAGCTGTTGAGCAGATTGAAGCGCTAAGACGCGTCAAGGATGTCCGTCGTCTTGCCGGCTGTGTTGCTGCTCTAAGCAGGTTTATTTCCAAATCTGCTGAGCGCGCCCTGCCCTTTTTCAAAATTTTGAAGAGGGCAGGTCCAATGAAATGGACTCCGGTGGCGAAGGCTACGCTGCAAGATTTGAAGAAATACCTTTCTTCTCCGCCGACGCTAGTCGCGCCTAAACCACGAGAGCCGTTGCTGCTATATTTGGCAGCAACAAATCAAGTAGTTACTGCTGTGTTAGTGGCGCAGAGAGAAGCTGATGAGGAAGCAACACCAGCGGCAGGACCGTCAGGCGACGCGACAGGATCTTCCCCGGCAAGGGTTGATCCCGGCAAGACAGGATCTGCGCAGTCGGAAGAACCAGTGCAGAAGAAAAAGGTGGTGCAGCGCCCAGTTTATTTTGTTAGCTCTCTTTTGCAAGGAGTCAAGTCAAGGTATTCTGGCGTGCAGAAGTTGCTCTTCGGCCTCCTCATGGCCTCAAGGAAGCTGCGCCATTATTTTCAAGCACATGAAATCACCATCGTCACTCGCTTTCCGTTGCAACGGATTTTGCGAAATCCAGAAGCAACCGGCAGGATTGTGGAGTGGGCGTTGGAGTTGTCGAGCTTTGGTCTCAAGTTTGAAAGCACTTCGATAATTTAGAGCAGGGCCTTGGCAGAGTTCGTTGCGGAATGGACCCCAACGCCAGACGAAGAGGTTCAAGAAACAATACTCCCCGGCAAGGAAATCGATCAGGAATGGGGTATGTACTTTGACGGGGCATTTTCGCTGCAAGGCGCCGGTGCCGGCGTGCTGCTTGTCGCACCCACCGGAGAGCACCTCAAGTACGTAATCCAAATGCATTTTCCCCGGGAGAGTTCGACGAACAACACTGCGGAGTACGAGGGCTTGCTTGCCGGTCTCAGGATCGCGGCAGACCTTGGTATCAAGAAGCTCGTCATCAGAGGCAATTCGCAGCTTGTCGTCAGGCAAGTTAACAAGAGTTATCAGAGTCCATTGATGCAAGCCTACGTGGATGAAGTGAGAAAAATGGAAGAGCACTTTGACGGTCTGCAAATGAAGCACATCCCTCGTGCCGAGAACAGTATTGCTGACGACCTATCAAAGCCCGCCGCCCTCAACTTGCCTGTGGAACCAGGAACTTTTGTGCTCCATTTGACTCAACCATCTGTGGCGCCATCAATGCGGCAAGAAAAGAGAAGAAAGTTGAATTCTGGACAGTACTTTCCGGCAGAGCTCCCCGGAGCCGCCGGCAAGGAACCTGTCGGGATCAACGACAAACCTGCCGGGGAACGACAGGCTCCGGCGGAACCTCACGCTTTCGCTGTCGAGACAAATGTTCCCCCGGCGGAGGAGATGCCTTTAGTCCTAGCTGTCGAGCCCCAGGCTCCAGCATAGGCGCAGCACATTGTCCATTTCCTTCAGATAGGAGAACTCCTGGAGGAACAGGAAGAAGCGGAAAAAGTAGCCCGTCGGTCTGTTATGTACAAGTTCGTCGATGACGTCGTGTATAGAAAGAGACCGAACGGTGTGAAATTGAAGTGCATTCCTCGGGAGGATGGACTAGAGCTGTTGGCGGAAATACATGGAGGCATATGTGGCACTCACATAGGATCAAGAGCACTTGTCGGAAAAGCATTTCGGCAAGGTTTCTTTTGGCCCACCGCTCTCCAGGATGCAACTGCACTAGTAACCAAGTGTGAAGCGTGCCAGTTTCATTCGAAGAAATCGCATCAGCCAGCTCAAGCTCTTCAGACGATCCCTCTCTCCTGGCCATTTTCGGTCTGGGGGCTCGACATACTGGGCCCTTTCCCCCGTGCTACCGGGGGCTTTGAGTACTTGTACGTTGCTATCGACAAGTTCACAAAGTGGCCGGAGGTGGAAGCAGTGAGGAAGGTGAGAGCACAATCAGCCGTCAAGTTCTTTAAAGGGATAGTTTGCCGTTTCGGTGTGCCCAACAGGATCATCACTGACAACGGCACGCAATTCACAAGTCACACCTTCATGCAGTACGTCCAAGACCTTGGCGGCAAAATTTGTTTTGCCTCTGTTGCTCACCCGAGAAGCAAAGGTCAAGCGGAGAGGACCAATGCTGAAGTGCTGCGCGGTCTCAGGACCAGAACCTTTGACAGGCTAAGAAAGTGCGGAAGACGCTGGATTGACGAATTGCCGGCGGTTCTTTGGTCAATCGGAACGACACCAAATCAAGCCACCGGCTAGACACCCTTCGCTCTGGTCTATGGAGCGGAAGCAGTTCTCCCAACAGAACTCACGTACGGATCACCTTGAGTGCTCGCTTATGATGAGCTTGAGCAAGAGCAACTGTGGCAAGATGACACTGTGCTCCTTGAGGAGAATCATCTTCAGGCTGCTGTGCGAGCTGCACGCTACCAGCAAGCTTGGCGCCGCTACCATAGCCGTAAAGTTCATGCCCGAAGCCTTGAGGAAGGCGACCTTGTTCTTCGGCGGATTCAGTCCGCCAAGAATTCAAACAAGTTGACGCCGAAGTGGGAAGGCCCTTATCGGGTAGTACGAGTCACCAGGCCCGACGCTGTCTACTTGGAGACCGAAGATGGCGTTCCAGTGAGCAATTCCTGGAATATTGAACATCTTCGCAAGTTCTACCCATAAGGCGCGGTTGCCGGGGGCCCCCGGCAACCCCCTTTTTTGTACGAGTCTTGGCGGCAAGGAATGTGATCCTTTGTACAAAGCCAAGCGCAGACCCTGAGCCCAGATGACTAAGTTTAAGTGTTGTGCAGTTCCTTATTGATTTTCATGTTTATATATATATATGCATGTTTGTCTAAGAAGTTGTATGACACTTGCTCCCGGTAAGTTCTAACGAACCGCCAAGTTTTCATATCTTTATTTTCTCTTCTTTCTTTTTCTCAAAAGACAGAAGGGTTCCTCGCGTGCACGTTTGCCGGGGGGGGGGGGGAAGGAGGATATGGGTACCAGTTGGCGACGTTCAGAATTGACGCTCACCGGAGGAAGGACAGCGACAAAAAGCTAAGTTCTGAAACTTAGGGCAAGTTTCCTTTATTGCAAAGTTATTTTCCTTGGACGATTTCAACTTTTGTATGGAAAACCTGCACGCGAAGGAACCCTTGTTGTAATCGGTTGCGCCCTTATTTTGTTTCGAGTCCGCTCAACGATTTAAGTGGCTGCGTTGAGAACGCCAAGGAGTCTTGCCGGCCGTTGCACCTCCAGCAGGCTGCTGAAGTCCCGCACCCAGCGCTCGCGGCAGGTTGCGCGCCAGCAAGTTTTTCAGTAAGCGTAGGGTGAACTCCATACATAAAGGAATCAGACAAGGGAGATAGTATACATGTGCCCAAACATAAGCAAGTTATATTACACTAATACGTTGCCACAGTTCTAACTTAAGACTTAATTGTCTTTGGCATGGAATGGCGACGGCAAGAAGAGGTGGAGCAGTTAATCTCTGCGCTGGCCTTCGACCCTTTTGATTGAATCCACCTTCTCAAGGATAGGCGCGACAAGCTCCTCAAGTGCCTCGAGATTTGCGTCCTTTGGCAGGCGGCCGAGCACGTTGGAGAGGTCGATGCCAGGATTATTATGCACCACCTTGATAAGTACCTTGCGGAGGACGGCCCGGCAAAGCTGGCGGGACTCGTTGGCCAATTGGGTCGCCCGGTTAGACTGAAGCAGCTTCAGAGCATCAATGATGCTTTCGAAGAACATAGTCAACCTGGCGCTCGAGGATATTCTTTCTTCAGAGGAATACCTGAAGTTTGACAGGCCCATGGATGATAATTGTGCCGTGAATTTCTCCGCAGCATCGATGAGGCGTCCAGTCCAGATTTTCACCCCCTTTTTGTAATCAACTTGGGTGGCGGCAGCGCTCTTGAGCAGGTTCCTCTCTTCCTGGAGATCTTTGCACAGGGCCTTCTCGCGGGCCCTGCCATCCTTGAGAGACTTCTCCAACGTGGTCAGCTTCAGCCTCAGATCGGCAATAGCATCATTTGCTGAGGAGAGCTGCTTGGTCTTGTTAGACACGGCAACTTGCATCTCCGCCAGGGTGTGGAGGGTTTTTTCCCTGTCACCTTTGAGCGTCGAGAGCTCCTTGCCATGTTCTTCAAGATCCACTTCCAGTTTCTTGACTTTGTCGCTCAGCTCGTTCTTGGCGGCCTCTGCAGCCTCGACAGCATCGATGGCCTCCTTGAGCTTGCCGGCGTGATCTACAGTTAGAGCTTCGAGCGCCTCCTTGTGATTCTGCTCCAGCTCCTGGGTCCGCCGCGCGACAAGCTTCTCGATATCTTCATCTTTGCTGCGAAGCTTGGCGGCGAGCGCCTGCTCGCGTGCGGCAAGGTCTTCCTCATGAGCATCAAGCGCAATGCGACGCGCCGTCAGGAGAGCATCTTCAGCAGCTATTCTTTGCGTAGCTTCCTCTTACGCCTTCTCCATGTCAGATTGTTTCAAGAGGATCTCTTTCCAGTTTTGGCTCACTTGTTCCCGGCTGGCAGTCAACTCTTGGAGGGCCTCGACGTACCAGACTTGCATTTGTTCAACGCGCCTCTGAAAATCTGCTTCGGCCGCCTCGACAACTGCCATTCTGGAATCTGCTTTCTCTTTCCGAGCACGGTGAAGGGCCTGGAGGTTGCGGAAATTTTCGCCCATGACCTGAAGGAGCTGATCCTCTTCAGATTTGCCACTGCTGGCGCTTGGGTCATCAACAATCTCGAGCCCAACAGCGGTGATGATTTCTTCATCAAAGACTTCCCCTTCGGCCGGTGCCCCAACGCTTGCCGTCCCCGGCAAGTTGACAAATAGGTTCTCGCCAACTTTGAGATATTTGCTGGATGAGGGGACTTCGGATGTTGACGGTTGATCCTCAGCAACCGCCTCACCAGTAGCAGGGGGCTCCGTGGCCGGCGCAGCGCCTGGCGCTCCTGCGGCAGGAATGCCGTTAGTACGGTCACCAGCCTCCTTGCCGCCCTCTTCAGTAGACTCCTTGGCGGGTTCCTCCTGTGCAGTCTTGGCGGCCTCATCGGCAAAAGCACCACCGGCTTCTACAGTGGCATCCATGGCGGCCTCGCTGGCAGTGATTTTGTCGGCTTCGGCGGCAACATCCCTGGCGGTCTCCTCGATGACAGCGTCGATGTCCATGTGTTCCATCTCAGGGAATTCTAAAGGACAAGGGAGAGAAACAGAATGAGATCAAGATTGAAGTTCAAGAAGACAAAGGAAAGAGAGATAAAGGAAAGAATAACAAGCGCACTGAGGCAATTGGTTACCTGCATCGGGCTGTCGAGAGGTGGCCTCGCCCCTCCCGGCAACCTCGGTTGCCGGGGGTGGGATGCAAGTATCCATGGTTGTCGGCTGCTCTTTGAACGTATTGTAGCGAGGGGTAAAAACCCGCGCTACTAGTAAGTAGCAGTAGCGAGGGGTAAAAACCCGCGCTACTAGTAAGTAGCAGTAGCGAGGGGTAAAAACCCGCGCTACTAGTAAGCGTCTGCCTATAAGCTTTTCCCTAGTAGTGTTATCTAGCAACTCATTTTCTGCATCGTGAATTCGTGCTGGCACTTGTGTCTTTTTTTTTGCTTTTCCCAAATAAAACAACATATAAACGTTAAACTTTGCAGGACAAGAAAACATTCTAACTACAATGTGGGAAAAAGCTTTCATATTTTTTCATGCATCATAAATACTTAAAATAACTTTTGTACTAAAAAATATATCTTATTTTGAATACTTATGTTGGACGAAAGATCTGAAAAGTTTTTTCACACATTGAAGGTCTAAAGTATGTTTGACCTGCAAAGTTTGAAGTCCATATGTTGTTTCATTTGAGAGAAACAACATATTTGAGGGGTGAGGATAGGAGGCGCCATGGAGCTCGGCCTACGGAAGACCACACTCTTGATTGAAGGACCAATAGTTGTGCTTCATTATGGCTAAGGGCGGCCACCACCTTACATTTGTGTGACTGCCTATAGCTCAAGTCTCTCTCTTCTCAATAGGTTGTTTTCTATGAAAATGTGTTCCCAGTAAACATGGTGTTCTCGACGTGAATAGATTCCAAGTTGTGGAGACCAGAGATCACTTCAAGTCTCCCGATGAGGTTTTAGTGCCCCAAATATAAATGGTAATCCAAACTTCTGAGCTAGGCTGGCAATGCACCATAGACCTGATTGGAATGTAAGTTGAGAAGCATGAATGTGCTTGTGTTCAAAATCTCCCCTGGGAAACCACCGGTGAATGGGGTGTCCCAACACACAAGTGTGTGATGAGTTGTAGCCAAATATGGTAGGTTTCGAATGAACTCATAAGTTAAGGAGTTGAAAGCATTTGAACAAGAACGAAGTTCATGGGATGTATAAACCTGCTAAACGACATGATGTGGGCACACGACCTGAGTGTTGCCTCCATTAGTGTGTGTTGGGGTGTGGCACTCAATCTAGGCACTCTACACAATGGGCATCTCCAACAATCCTAATCAACCATTACTATGAGTGTCCACATCAGCAAAAAAATGGCATGGACGAGAAAATAGTGAGAGAGAAGGTGAAACATTTTCCGTGGAAAGAAATGATTGTCTCTGGAATACCAAGATAGAAGAAATGGCTCAAATTGATGTTGAAGGCTTAACTAGATGATCCTCGCACGTTGTTGCAGAATGTTTTGCAATACATTTGAATGTGATTTAATTGTATGGAACATGAACACTTGAAGTGAAAATATGAGAAGTAAAACTGAAAATACACATGGTTTATTTGTGTTTGATTATTGTATATCTCTAAAATATGTATCATGGTAGAATGTAAATTTTTACTTCATGTTTGCATGTTTTGGTGGGGCTTTTCTTATGCATGTTTGTGGAACCAATGTGATTTAAACCCCATTTAGAATGCACAAATGCATGTAGCATGGTAGAGGATTCACATCTATACATCAGACGGCTACAACAATTTTGATGTCGAAGCATGCATGTTAAGATGACTACAAGTAGTGGGGATCAGTCCCTTAGGTATATTGGATACTAGTGGGCCCCATTGAGTTGATGACTCGTTCTTGACATCTCATAATTAAATAATCGTGTGTGCTATAATAATGGGATAAAGAAATTCCTATTGAATAGCATGTTAATTTGTGTAAAATTGTCTCCTCCATGTCCTCTTTGTACGACCATAGTAACACCTTGTTGGAGATAACCTAATGGAAGGTTGAGCAAGTACCCTACATGCGTCGCCTGCTACCATGCGGAAAAAATGACGGTCGGATGCCTGGATTGGTTCAGCCTATGTGTGCTAGAAATAGAGCAGAGCCAACCATGGGAGCATGAGCTAGCTCATGTGGATGGTTGGGCTAGCTACGGGTAGGCGCAGCTAGCGAATGGCCATGGTGAGGAGCAGCGCAGCCGGCGGCGAAGAGGCATGGGCACCAATGCGTACACTGTTGTACGGGGATGAGCGACGGTGGGGACGAGCGATTGTCGATGGTAGGGATGAGGGATTGGGAAAGCAACCGAGCAGTGTGATGATGCGGTGAGTGGAAGTTCGACAGGACTGGTGTCGTGCGTGATGATCGCGGGCAGGAAGACGCCGTGACCAATTCGATCGTTTGAAATGAAAAAAAATCCAACTAAATGTGATTGACTAAATGTGGCACCCCGGCTCAGAGGAACCGGAACACCCCGTATTCCAGCCCAGAGATCAAGTCTTTTGGAATACGACACTGCTTGGCATAGAACAAGTCAGCTCTTTGAAGGAAATATGCCCTAGAGGCAATAATAAAGTTGTTATTTTATATTTCCTTATTCATGATAAAGGTTTATTGTTCATGCTAGAATTGTATTGACTGGAAACCTAAATACATGTGTGAATACATAAACAAATACCGTGTCCCTAGTAAGCCTCTACTAGACTAGCTCATTGATCAAAGATGGTTAAGGTTTCCTAACCATTGACATGAGTTGTCATTTGATTACAGGATGACATCATTAGGAGAATGATGTGATGGACAAGACCCATCCGTTAGCTTAGCATATTGATCGTTCAGTTTATTGCTATTGCTTTCTTCATGTCAAATACATATTCCTTCGACTATGAGATTATGCAACTCCCGGATACTGGAGAAATACCTTGTGTGCTATCAAACGTCACAACGTAACTGGGTGATCATAAAGATGCTCTACAGGTATCTCCGAAGGTGTTTGTTGAGTTGGCATAGATCGAGATTAGGATTTGTCACTCCGAGTATCGGAGAGGTATCTCTGGGCCCTCTCGGTAATACACATCATAAGCTTGCAAGCAAATGACTAAGGAGGTAGTTACAAGGTGATGTATTACGGAATGAGTAAAGAGACTTGCCAGTAACGAGATTGAACTAGGTATGAAGATACCGACAATCGAATCTCGGGCAAGTAACATACCGATGGACAAAGGGAATTGCGTAAGTTGTCATAACGGTTCGACCGATAAAGATCTTCGTAGAATATGTAGGAGCCAATATGGGCATCCAGGTTTCGCTATTGGTTATTGACCGAAGAGGTGTCTCGGTCATGTCTACATAGTTCTCGAACCCGTAGGGTCTGCACGCTTAACATTCATTGACGATATAGTGTTATATGAGTTATATGATTTGGTGACCGAATGTTGTTCAGAGTCCCAGATGAGATCACAGACATGACGAGGAGTCTCGAAATGGTCGAGAGGTAAAGATTGATATATAGGACGATGGTATTCGGACACCGGAAGGGTTTCGGGATGCACCGGGTAGCCATCGGGTCACCAGAAGGGGTTCCGGACACCCCCGGTAGGTGTTATGGGCTTAATGGGCCAAGAGAGGGACAGACCAGCCCACAAGGGGCTGGTGCGCCCCTCTCCCTGGCCGGCCAGCCCTAGGGAAGGAAACGGGGGAGAGATAGCCCCTCCCGCCTTTCCCTCTCATGGGAGAAAGGACAGGGGGGCACCACCCTCCCCTGGCTTTCCCCCGCACCTATATAAGGCAGGGGGCGCGGCTTGGGAGAGACCCCAAGTAGGATTCCCCCTACTTGGGCGCCCCCTTTGGCTGCTCCTCCCTCCCTCCCACCTATATATATGTGGGAAGGGGGCGCCTAGCACACAACATACAATTGCCTAGCCATGTGCGGCGCCTCCCTCCACCGTTTACATGCCCGGTCATATTTTCGTAGTGCTTAGGCGAAGCCCTGCGGAGATAGCTTCACCATCACCGTCACCACGCCGTCGTGCTGTCGGAACTCATCCACCACCTCGCCGTCTTGCTGGATCAAGAAGGCGGAGGACATCATCGAGCTGAACGTGTGTTGAATGCGGAGGTGTCGTACGTTCGGTGCTCGATCGGTTGGAACGCGAAGAAGTTCGACTACATCAACCATGTTGTCAAATGCTTCTGCTTATGGTCTACGAGGGTACGTAGACACACTCTCCCCCTCTCGTTGCTATGCATCTCCTTGATAGATCTTGCGTGTGCGTAGAATTTTTTTGGTTTTCCATGCAACGTTTCCCAACAGTGGCATCCGAGCCAGGTCTATGCGTAGATGATATGCACGAGTAGAACACAAAGAGTTGTGGGCGGTGATAGTCATATTGCTTACCACCAACGTCTTATTTTGATTCGGCGGTATTGTGGGATGAAGCGGCCCGGACCAACCTTACATGTCCACGCATATGAGACCGGTTCCACCGACAGATATGCAACTAGTTTTGCATAAAGGTGGCTGACGGGTGTCTGTTTCTCCTACTTTAGTTGAATCGAATTTGACTACGGCCGGTCCTTGAAGAAGGTTAAAACAGCAAACTTGATGAAACACCGTTGTGGTTTTTGCCGTAGATAAGAACGGTTCTTGCTAGAAGCCAGTAGCAGCCACGTAAAACTTGCAACAACAAAGTAGAGGACGTCTAACTTGTTTTTGCAGGGCATGTTGTGATGTGATATGGTCAAGACATGATGTGATATATGTTATTGTATGATATGATCATGTTTTGTAAATTATCGGCAACCGACAGGAGCCTTATGGTTGTCTCTTTATTGTATGAAATGCAAATGCCATGTAATTTCTTTACTTTATCGCTATGCATTAGCAATAGTTGTAGAAGCAATAGTTGGTGAGACGACCACGAAGCCAGTGACGATGGAGATCATGATGATGCTTTGGAGATGGAGATCAAAAGCACAAGATGATGATGGCCATATCATGTCACATATTTTGATTGCATGTGATGTTTATCCTTTATGCATCTTATTTTGCTTAGAACGGAGGTAGCATTATAAGATGATCCCTTCACTAAATTTCAAGATAAAAGTGTTCTCCCCGAGTATGCACCATTGCCAAAGTTCCTCGTTTCGAAGCACCACATGATGATCGGGTGTGATAGACTCTACGTTCACATACAACGGGTGTAAGACAGTTTTGCACATGCAGAATACTTGGGTTAAACTTGATGAGCCTAGCATGTACAGACATGGTCTCGGAACACTGGAGACCGAAAGGTCGAACGTGAGTCATATAGTAGATATGATCAACATAGAGATGTTCACCATTGATGACTACCCCATCTCACGTGATGATCGGACATGGGTTAGTTGATTTGGATCACGTATCACTTAGATGACTTGAGGGGTGTCTATTTAAGTGGGAGTTCATTATTAATTTGATTAATTGAACATAATTTATCATGAACTTAGTCTTATACTTTTGCATATCTATGTTGTAGATCAATGGCCCGAGCTACCGTTCCCCTGAATTTTAATGCGTTCCTAGAGAAAGCTAAGTTGAAAGATGATGGTAGCAACTACACGGACTGGGTCCATAACTTGAGGATTATCCTCATTGCTGCACAGAAGAATTATGTCCTTGATGCATCGCTAGGTGAAAGGCCTGCTGCAGGAGCAGAAGCTGATGTTATGAACGTCTGGCAAGCTCGATCTGATGACTACTCAATAGTTCAGTGTGCCATGCTTTACGACTTAGAACCGGGACTTCATTGACGTTTTGAACGTCATGGAGCATATGAGATGTTCCAAGAGTTGAAGTTAATATTTCAAGCAAATGCCCGGGTTGAGAGATATGAAGTCTCCAACAAGTTCTATAGCTGCAAGATGGAGGAGAACAGTTCTGTCAGTGAACACATACTCAAAATGTCTGGGTATTATAATCACTTGACTCAGCTGGGAGTTGATTGTGTTATTGACAGAGTTCTTCAATCACTGCCACCAAGCTACAAAGGCTTCGTGATGAACTATAATATGCAAGGGATGAACAAAACAGTTCCCGAGCTCTTCTCAATGCTCAAGGCTGCAAAGGTAGAAATCAAGAAGGAGCATCAAGTGTTGATGGTTAACAAGACCACTAGTTTCAATAAAAAGGTCAAGGGAAAGAAAGGGAACTTCAAGAAGAATGGCAAGCAAGTTGCCACTCCCGGGAAGAAGCCCAAAGCTGGACCCAAGCCTAAAACTGAGTGCTTCTACTGCAAAGGGACTGGTCACTGGAAGCGGAACTGCCCCAAATACTTGGCGGATAAGAAGGATGGCAAAGTGAACAAAGGTATATTTGATATACATGTTATTGATGTGTACCTTACTAATGCTCGTACCAGCACCTGGGTATTTGATACTGGTTTGGTTGCTCATATTTGTAACCCGAAATAGGAGCTGCGGAATAAATGAAGATTGGCTAAGGACGAGGTGACGATGCGCGTCGGAAATGGTTCCAAGGTGGATGTGATCGCCGTCGGCACGCTACCTCTACATCTACCTTCGGGATTAGTTTTAGACCTGAATAATTGTTATTTGGTGCCCGCGTTGAGCATGAACATTATATCTGGATCTTGTTTATTGCGAGACGATTATTCATTTAAATCAGAGAATAATGGTTGTTCTATTTATATGAGTAATATCTCTTATGGTCATGCACCCTTGAAGACTGGTCTATTCTTGTTGAATCTCGATAGTAGTGATACACATATTCATAATATTGATGCCAAAAGATGCAAAGTTGATAATGATAGTGCAACATATTTGTGGCACTGCCATTTAGGTCATATTGGTGTAAAACGCATGAAGAAACTCCATGCAGATGGACTTTTAGTATCACTTGATTATGAATCATTTGATACTTGCGAACCATGCCTCATGGGCAAGATGACTAAAACTTCGTTCTCCGGAACAATGGAGCGACCTAATGACTTATTGGAAATAATACATACTGATGTATGCGGTCCGATGAGTATTGAAGCACGCGGCGGGTATCGTTATTTTCTGACCTTCACAGATGATTTGAGTAGATATGGGTATATCTACTTAATGAAACACAAGTCTGAAACATTTGAAAAGTTCAAAGAACTTCAGAGTGAAGTGGAGAATCATCGTAACAAGGAAATAAATTTCTACGATCTGATCGCGGAGGCGAATATTTGAGTTACGAGTTTGGTCTTCATTTAAAAAAATGTGGAATAGTTTCACAACTCACGCCATCTGGAACACCACAGCGTAATGGTGTGTCCGAACGTTGTAACCGTACTTTATTAGATATGGTGCGATCTATGATGTCTCTTACCGATTTACCACTATCATTTTGGGGTAATGCATTAGAGACAGCCGCATTCACGTTAAATAGGGCACCGTCTAAATCCGTTGAGATGACACCGTATGAACTGTGGTTTGGCAAGAAACCTAAGCCATCGTTTCTTAAAGTTTGGGGTTGCGACACTTATGTCAAAAGGCTTCAGCCTGATAAGCTCGAACCCAAATCGAAGAAGTGCGTCTTCATAGGATACCCTAAGGAAACAATTGGGTACACCTTCTACCATAGATCCGAAGGCAAGATCTTTGTTGCCAAGAATGGAACCTTTCTAGAGAAGGAGTTTCTCTCGAAAGAAATGAGTGGGAGGAAAGTAGAACTTGATGAGGTAATTGTACCTTCTCTCGAATTGAAAAATAGCACATCAGAGAAATCCGTTCCCGTGATGCATACACCAACTAGAGAGGAAGCAAATGATGTTGATCATGAAACTTCAGATCAAGTTACTACTGAACCTCGTAGGTCAACCAGAGCACGATCCGCACTAGAGTGGTACGGTAATCCTGTTCTGGAAATCATGTTACTAGACCAAGGCGAACCTACAAATTATGAAGAAGCTATGATGAGCCCAGATTCCAATAAATGGCATGAGGCCATGAAATCTGAGATAGGATCCATGTATGAGAACAAAGTGTGGACTTTGGTGGACTTGCCCGATGATCGGCAAGCCATTGAGAATAAATGGATCTTCAAGAAGAAGACTGACGCTGATGGTAATGTTACTGTCTAAAAAGCTCGACTTGTCGTGAAAGGTTTTTGACAAGTTCAAGGAGTTGACTACGATGAGACTTTCTCACCCGTAGCGATGCTTAAGTCTGTCCGAATCATGTTAGCAACTGCCGCATTTTATAATTATGAAATTTGGCAAATGGACGTCAAAACTGCATTCCTTAATGGATTTCTTAAACAAGAATTGTATATGATGCAACCAGAAGGTTTTGTCGATCCTAAAGGTGCTAACAAAGTGTGCAAGCTCCAGCGATCCATCTATGGACTGGTGCAAGCATCTCGGAGTTGGAATATACGCTTTGATGAGGTGATCAAAGCATATGGTTTTATACAAACTTACGGTGAAGCCTGTATTTACAAGAAAGTGAGTGGGAGCTCTGTAGCATTTCTGATATTATATGTGGATGACATATTATTGATTGGAAATGATATAGCATTTCTGGATAGCTTAAAAGGATACTTTAATAAGAATTTTTCAATGAAAGACCTTGGTGAAGCTTCTTATATATTAGGCATCAAGATCTATAGAGATAGATCGAGACGCTTAATAGGACTTTCACAAAGCACATACCTTGATAAAGTTTTGAAGAAGTTCAAAATGGATCAGCCAAAGAAAGGGTTCTTGCCTGTGTTACAAGGTGTGAAGTTGAGTCAGACTCAAAGCCCGACCACTGCAGAAGATAGAGAGAAAATGAAAGTCATTCCCTACGCCTCAGCCATAGGTTCTATCATGTATGCTATGCTGTGTACCAAACCTGATGTGTGCCTTGCCATAAGTCTGGCAGGGAGGTACCAAAGTAATCCAGGAGTGGATCACTGGACAGCGGTCAAGAACATCCTGAAGTACCTGAAAAGGACCAAGGATATGTTTCTCGTTTATGGAGGTGACGAAGAGCTCGTTGTAAAGGGTTACGTTGATGCTAGCTTCGACACTGATCCGGATGGCTCTAAGTCACAAACCGGATACGTATTAATATTGAATGGTGGAGCTGTCAGTTGGTGCAGTTCCAAGCAGAGCGTCGTGGCGGGATCTACGTGTGAAGCGGAGTACATAGCTGCTTCGAAGCAGCACATGAAGGAGTCTGGATGAAGGAGTTCATATCCGATCTGGGAGTAATACCCAGTACATCGGGTCCAATGAAAATCTTTTATGACAACACTGGAGCAATTGCCTTGGCGAAGGAATCCAAGTTTCACAAAAGAACATCAAGAGACGCTTCAACTCCATTCGTGAAAAGGTCAAGGATGGAGACATAGAAATTTGCAAAGTAAATATGGATCTGAATGTGGCAAACCCGTTGACTAAGCCTGTTCCGCGAGCAAAACATGATCAGCACCAAGACTCCATGGGTGTTAGATTCATTACTATGTAATCTAGATTATTGACTCTAGTGCAAGTGGGAGACTGAAGGAAATATGCCCTAGAGGCAATAATAAAGTTGTTATTTTATATTTCCTTATTCACGATAAAGGTTTATTATTCATGCTAGAATTGTATTGACCGGAAACCTAAATACATGTGTGAATACATAAACAAATACAGTGTCCCTAGTAAGCCTCTACTAGACTAGCTCGTTGATCAAAGATGCTTAAGGTTTCCTAACCATTGACATGAGTTGTCATTTGATAACAGGATCACGTCATTAGGAGAATGATGTGATGGACAAGACCCACCCGTTAGCTTAGCATATTGATCGTTCAGTTTATTGCTATTGCTTTCTTCATGTCAAATACACATTCCTTCGACTATGAGATTATGCAACTACCGGATACCGGAGGAATACCTTGTGTCCTATCAAATGTCACAACCTAACTGGGTGATCATAAAGATGCTCTACAGGTATCTCCGAAGGTCTTTGTTGAGTTGGCATAGATCGAGATTAGGATTTGTCACTCCGAGTATCGGAGAGGTATCTCTGGGCCCTCTCGGTAATACACATCATAAGCTTGCAAGCAAATGACTAAGGAATTAGTTACAAGGTGATGTATTACGGAATGAGTAAAGAGACTTGCCAGTAACGAGATTGAACTAGGTATGAAGATATCGACGATCGAATCTCGGGCAAGTAACATACCGATGGACAAAGGGAATTGCGTATGTTGTCATAACGGTTCGACTGATAAAGATCTTTGTAGAATATGTAGGAGCCAATATGGGCATCCAGGTTCCGTTATTGGTTATTGACCAGAGAGGTGTCTCGATCATGTCTACATAGTTCTCGAATCCGTAGGGTCTGCACGCTTAACGTTCATTGACGATATAGTGTCATATGAGTTATATGATTTGGTGACCGAATATTGTTCGGAGTCCTGGATGAGATCACGAACATGACGAGGAGTCTCGAAATGGTCGCGAGCTAAAGATTGATATATAGGACGATGGTATTCGGACACCGGAAGGGTTTCGGGATCCACCGGGTAGCCATCGGGTCACCGGAAGGGGTTCCGGACAATCCCGGTAGGTGTTATGGGCTTAATGGGCTGAGGGAGGGACAGACCAGCCCACAGGGGGCTGGTGCGCCCCTCTCCCTGGCCGGCTAGCCCTAGGGAAGGAAAGGGGGGAGGGCTAGCCCCTCCTGCCTTTCCCTCTCATGGGAGAAAGGAAAGGGGGGGGGGGGGGGGGGGGGGGGGGGGGGGGGGCGCCACCCTCCCCTGCCTTTCCCCCGCACCTATATAAGGCAGGGGGCGCGGCTTGGGAGAGACCCCAAGTAGGATTCCTCCTACTTGGGCGCTCCCTTTGGCTGCTCCTCCCTCCCTCCCACCTATATATATGTAGGAAGGGGGCGCCTAGCACACAACAGACAATTGCCTACCCGTGTGCGGCGCCCCCCTCCACCGTTTACACCCCCGGTCATATTTTCATAGTGCTTAGGCGAAGCCCTGCGGAGATAGCTTCACCATCACCGTCACCACGCAGTCGTGCTGTCGGAACTCATCCACTACCTCGTTGTCTTGCTGGATCAAGAAGGCGGAGGACGTCATCGAGCTAAACGTGTGCTGAACGCGGAGGTGCCGTACGTTCGGTGCTCGATCGGTTGGAACGCGAAGAAGTTTGACTACATCAACCGCGTTGTCAAATGCTTCCGCTTATGATCTACGAGGGTACATAGACACACTCTCCCCCTCTTGTTGCTATGCATCTCCTTGATAGATCTTGCGTGTGCGTAATTTTGTTTTTGTTTTTCGTCCAACGTTTCCCAACACTCTTACTACAAATGATAAGGGTACAAGGGTTCTGATGTTACAATGATTACATCGGCATGGTGACACTACGCCTACTAAGGTATCTCTATGCTACCAGCGGAACAATTTCTAGCAGCGGAACAGCAACAACGGTGATGAACTCCACTCCGCAGGGACTCTGGCTAGGACATGTCTTGCTCGCACGCTCGGAATCCGCGACAAGCAATCAATCACGGCATCACCTGCAATCTGGCATGACACGCCAGGTGAGTACTTTGAATGTACTCGCAAGCTCACAACAACCAAAAGCATCAAGGCAAAACAATAACATAGCATTAACAGGTGAAGTTATCAACAACTACCATGGTGTGGAAGCAATTATTAATCATGATATGGTAATGCTGGAATTACTAATGAACCATCATCTCGGGTCACATGAACCATCTTACTCTTGGCTAACCGGCCAAGCAACATATCATCTCGATCACCTCATGATCAATACATCCTCGTGATCACTGCGTGATGACATCACAATCTGATGATCATCCTCAAGATCATCCCAGTATCATCATCAGCATCCTGCCAAACTGTTACTTGCTCACATATAAATATAAGTAATCTTATAAGTCATTCTGTCATCATGAGTGTTGATCGAACGGTGTGACCTACAACGAACTGTGTACATGACCGAGGACGTGGCTATCGATAGTTTGTACACTCTGCAGAGGTTAGCACACTGTACCCACACCACGGAACTCATGGCCTCATGCTCCCATTCGGGTGGACCAACGACATTCCGACAAAACCAATCTATTGCATGACACTCTCCCGGCCACTCCAACAAACGCCCCTTTGGGCTATGTCATGGGTGGTCCTGGATGTCAACTCTTGACATCTGCCACCTTCATGGCCGGCCATCGTCGTGGGAAAACAAAACAAACGGTCCCAAACAGGGACAATGGTATACCATACAACTTGGGCACACAAGGTTATGCCTGCCTACCGAGCCAGGGTAGCGCAAGCGCATAACCTTCCCTAGTTGGAGGCACCGGCGAGAGACATGACAATAGACCGAATTAGGGCCTCACCATCCAGGTAAGTGTGGTTGCACTGGTGAGCTCGGTTCGGTGGCACCTGACCAACGAAGTGACGGAATTTGTCCCCAAGGTATATCTGTGATAACTGTTACTCCAATATCATATATCAACCTGTGATCCAAGTCATAGCAATATCCAACGAATAATAGTCATATCATTATTATTAACTCCATGGCACCAGATTAAATATGATCATGTTGAATCCAAAGCAAATGATCCTACTGATCCAATAGCAATATCAAGATTGTTAACCATAGATCAATATGATAGCATCAAATCCAAATAATACTCCAATGCATGATATCCAATATGATCATGATGAAATATAATTATTGCTCCTAATAATCCAATGGTGACATGACATTCTCAAACTTGCAAGGTATTAGTCCTAGAAATTCAAGCATCATCATGGTCGTAGAAAGATCTAATATTACCCCAGGAAATCCATGAAAAATCATATTTAACTAATGCAATTTTTAAGCAAGTTTATTAAATAAACCATGGCATTGCATTGCAATCATGCAAATGGAGGGTGTAGCTTGCCTTGCTCCAAGGGAGGGTTGGAACACTCCTGATCTTCATCAAGCAACTCAAATCACTCTAGAATTTTTTTTGAAAGCATTTGTAAATATCACATAAAGCAAGTTCTTATGTCCAGAAATTCTAGACAGAAGAGAAAAATGCCAAACCCTACCAGAAAATAAAGGAGTGCAAAATAAAAATAATGCAAAAAGAATCAACTCATTTGGAGTTGTCATTTGGGAGATATTCCTGGTCAAAGTTGTGGTCAAATCTAGATTAAAATTGAATTAAATTGATTTTCTGGAAATCCCCGGGGGGGGGGGGAGGGGGGGGGGGGGGGGTGACGTAGAAGGCGTATTCCTGGAATACGCTTTCACTTAAAAATGATTCGGAGAGGATAAGTGAGGCTGATGGGTGGGGTCCTTTGCCAGATTTTAAAGAGAGAGAGGGGGAAGCAGAGGTAGCGGGCTCATCGGCGATAGTTGGCCGGCGAGAAGGCAGCGCCGGAGTTGGGAGAGGGCGGGAATGGATCGGGGACACCACGAAGAACCCGCCCGTACTAGTGGCTCGTCGGGAGGTGGTCGGACAGTGACGGAACCGAGATCTCCGGCGGCGATGGGCGTCGGCCGTCGGCCGTCGGCGAGTCCAGCGATTCCAGCAAGCATTTGGGCTCCAGAGAGCCTGAGGAGGATCTTAGGAGCGCCAGGCGGTCGTTGGTGATGGTGGTTGCAGCAGAGGTTACCCGGAGCGGGCTGGAAGAAGCGAGCGCTGAGCGGCGGAGCTCCTGGCCGGACCGGAGGAAGAAGAGTTCCTGGGCTCGGTTGAGTGGCATTGGGGGCGATTGAGGTGTGGTGAAGACGACTAGTGAAGAGGGACGAGCTTGGGGTGGCCTTAAATAGCCAGGGCCAGATGTCGTCGGCCGCAAGCCACCATGGACGCATGGGCAAGCTCTGGCGAGACTTGGGTGCGCTGCGGGGCCGTTGAGCCGACGGGAGAGAGTAGAGGAGATGAGCACACAACGCCAGAGACGCGCAGGCGCGGACAGGGCGAGTACAGGGGCGACCGGCCACGCGGCACTCAGTGCACCCGTGGGCGCGACGACTGGTGCCGACGAGGGTGCTTCTGGAGGGAGGGAGGGGTCCATAGTGCTACGTGGGAGAAGGAGGGAGCTGGACGGCACGAGGGACGCGAAGGAACATGCAGAAGGAAACGACCAGAAGCAAAACGACATTCGGAGCACGGACGCAACGAGCAGAGCACGCACATAGGCATGCCAGTAGCATGGTCACCGCGTGCACCAACGCGTGCACGGTGAAAAAGCCAGGACAACCGTGTCTAGCTTGTTGTCCACTCCAAGCTGGACCTCTCTGAAGTGACGGATCAACAAAAAGAGCTTTGGGTTGATGGGATGCCTCAGATAAAGTTTGTTGTAGAAAACTTGGGCACGAAGTTATGGTCAAATGACTTGGGAAAAGGGCCAACAAACTTGTCAAAGGGGATAAGGGTAGGAAGGACTATGATCTTGTGCAATTTGGAAGGATTTGGACCAATATTTATCATAGTTGCTTCACAACTGACAGTTTGGTCCAGAAAATGGAATTGGGTGAGGCACTCACATAGAGTGTTTAATTGGGCTAAAACTCGGCAGAGCATGATACTATAGACATAAGAAGATACTGTAAAAATTTCATACCATTTGGACATGCAAAAATGGTACTTCCTTCACAGCGGTCTTCTCTGTACATAAACTTGAGATAATTCTGGAGGAAGATTGGCTTCATGGAATGAGCCCAAATTTGGTGGAGAAAAGTTATATAGATAGGATAATGCTCTGGTAAATGTTCAGCAATTATGAAGCAATATAAAATATAGTGGCTTCACAAACTAAAAATATTACCAGAAACAAAGATTTGAAGGTGTGCTCACATAGATTGTTGGATGGAGCTGAAAATTTTGGTGTAGAGGGATGATTTGCGCATATTAAGGATATGAAAAAATTTCAGCTCATCTGGATAAACCTAGCTAGTACTTCCTTCACAAAGTTTCTATCTTAACAAAAAATTTAAAAATTTGCTGAGGAAGATTGACTAGGCAAATGGAGTTGAATTTTGTCATGAGGCAATTATTTGGATATGAAAGAGTGCTAAAATAGTTTTAGGGAAATCAAGAAAATATAAATGGCACTTACTTCACAAAGTGCCATTCTAGACATAATAGGAAAATGAATATTTCTGGATTATTTTTGAACTAGGCAAGGAAGGGTTTGGACATATTTGGGGAATATATGATCCAAAGAGTTTATGAGAATTTTGTGGGAACTTTTCGAATGACAGAAATATAGGTTGCTTCACAACCTAGGTCAAACAGGGTTATTCCTTTAATAGAAAAAGGAATATCCCCAAGAAAGAAAGATTGGGGTTGGGCTAGAATGGAAATGCCATGATCTTGGGAATGATTTGAGAATGATGAGCGACTTGGGAGAAGAAGGAATGATGATCTCTCAGGTTTCAAGTCCACAGAACTGCTCCAAATTTTTGACATATCCCAACCTAAGCGTAGATCCATGATGAAACAACACCTTCCTAATTGGCTGCGGGTGGTTGGCGGACCGGTGTTGCGGCAAAGGGGTTGAAGCACCGTGGTACATCACCTACCCAGTCCGTGCACTGGTCGACGCTGACGGCGTCCGTGGACATCGTGTTCCTCCTGGCAGCCTCCGTTGTGGTGCTCCCACTCCTTCCATCTTACTCCGGGTGAAAACTTGATCTTCGGATCGGACGGTGGCAATGTTCGTGTTTGTGCCCTTCCTGGAGGCATCGTTTTGGAGTCCTCAGTCTGGCGTGTCCGTAGCACATCTTCCCGGATGATCGCTCCTCGTGCTGGTGGTCTCTGTCGTCTCTAAGCGGATCCGTTTTTTGCACATCTTATAGGTGCTTGGTAGTCGTTGAGGTTGTGTGTCGGTGCCCGGCATTCATGTATCTTGCCTTGGGTATGTGTGGCGTGCGTTTGTATCGGTTGCTTCGATGTATGTCATGGTTGCTTTATAATATAAAGCGGGGGAAACTTTTTTTCGTTCGTTAATCGGCTTCCTCAAATGGCGACGACTATACAAATATCGACGACGAGAACATTACAGGGGAGGGCGCCGGATCGCCCCTCCACGATTCTCGGATTTGGTGGTTTTTTCACTATGATATAACTTTTTACAAACAAATTTTAGTATTCCCTCCGTCTCAAAATAGATTTACAAACTAAACATTCCCTCCAAAAATAATTACTTTTGTTAGAACAAAAAGAATTACTTTCCCACCACCTAATTTAGGTGTACTGTTGTTTGCGCCAATATTTTTTAACCTCCCGCTAAAAGGTCCCAAATTAGAGTCTTTGTTCCCACAAAAAAATAGCGTATATTTAACCTTCCCGCTAAATACCTTCCTAACAACCCAATATTATTCTAAACCAAACCAGGACGTCTTCACGGGCGATTGGATCTTAGCTTTCGTCCTGGTTCCTCTGTGCTGCTGGCGTCATGACGGGGTCAACACAACGAACCACACTTGAGTCAGCTGCACGGCGTCAGGTTATTCCTCCCGATCTCCTCCCTTCCTGGAACCTCCAGTCCTCCTCGATCTCGCCCTCCTCCCTCTCCTCTGCGCCTGCAGACATGGGCTGCGTCTCCGTATCCTCGGCCATGCTGGCGGCAGCAGCGATGCGGTCTAGCATCGGCGCCGATGGAGTTCCCATCTTGTCCCCTTGCCCATGAATCCCGAGCTCAAACCCCCCTCCCCCATGAGCTCCTCCTCGACGCGCCGCTCTCTTGATCCCTTCTCTCCTCCGCTCGCCGCTTGGTCGTAGAACAAGTCCGGGCAGGGGACGACATGGTCACCGCTATACATTGCCGTCACCGACGACCGCCATAGGAGCAGCTTCCGCTACACGCCCCCTGTCCTGCGGAGCGCGCTCCAGCTCATGGGCTGCAAGCCACGCCACGCCTTGAAGGTCTGTTTTCCCCCATCTTGCTTGTCCCCCAATCTGTCTGCTCACTTCGTTTTCTAGATAGATGGATGGTTTCATGATCCAGTTTACATTCTTTTCCCCGGGCTCTATCTGAATCTTTTTAGACTCAGCATCCTACCATCTCTGTCGCTGTCACCGTGATTCAGTTCAGGAATGTCCAGCATGCCCAGCATACAACCAACATTAATTCTTATGTCTGAATCAAGTTGGTTAATTTGTGTTCCCCGATGTGATATTATCCGCTTTGTCTAAAATAAATCCACATTCTTACACTTTGTGGTTTCTTCTTATACATCCTACAATCACTTTTGTAGTCTGTTCTCCTGAGTTCAGTCCCCCAATTTAGTGGTGGTGCCAACTGCCAAGTACTACTACGGATTGTCAATATTGTTGGGCGTCTCCTGCTCTCCCTCTTTTAGATTTGGTTGTTTGGTCTCACACTGAAGTTGCTAGATGTAATGTAGACTCGGGGCCAGAACAGAGAAGTAGCAGAGCAACTAGACTCGGGTGTGTGTTCCAGGCAACAAATGCCCTTTTTTCCCACTGAACCAGCAACACATGCTAGCTCTGCTCTTTTGATGTTCACTTACACAAACAAAGACCACACTGTATCCATACCCGTGCACGCTCACAACCCACACTGTGCTACACTATTTGGGTACACACTCAGTACAATATCTTCAGCTTCTACAATATGTTCAGGAATTAATCTTTGTCCAATATCTTCAGCTTCTCAATTGTGTACTGAAGCAAACTTGCTCATGGCCCTCACAAGAAATTTAACAAAAGAATGCTTGGATAAATCTCTCCTGTTAAGAGAATAGTGACCTTGGAACATAACTGGTTGTACCAATAAAGTTTAATAGGGATATGTATGATCATTTCTAATTAGCTCTACTTCAGATTTCACTTTACGTTGGTCTGTAAGCATGTGAGCCTGGCAGTTTTCAAACAGACAGACAAATAGTTCACACTTTTTAATTTTTTGTTAAACTGATTTAATTTTATGCCTGCTTAACGTATTGTGTTTCTTCTTAAATTGGCTCAAAATTTTATGTCTGCTTTACCTACACAAGGGTACAATGATGAATTCTACGGAGGATGCTCCTGGTACACAAAAACCTTACTTCATAGTCACCTATCTGAATGGTGCACAACATCAATGCTTTGTTAATGCTAAGTCCCATGATTGTTTTTGTGTGTAGTAAAGAAAGGCTCTATTCTCTTAACAAGGATGGAAAGTATAACAGCATACAAAAACCAACGTGGACAACCCAGATCTGGTAAATTGTTTAGCATTTGCTATAATGCATAAAATCTTGGTGTGGGTTAAATTGCTAAACCTTCAAGACTACTAAATCATTTACAGGAACTCGAGAGCAATCTGACACTCCAATGTCTGCCAATGACATGTGTTCCCGTGATGAATGGCCATCCCATGCTCGCCGCAACCTTGCGCAACTACAGGATGGTACTTTCTTTCGTTTATATTTGTGTCATCATTTGTTACAATCTAATACCGACTAATACAATATTTCTTGTATGATTTGGGCTGTAGAAGCTGGTGGACAGAAGAACAAAGGGCGAGATTTTTTAAAAGGTTTTAAAGCATCTAAGAAGCGTTTTGCCAATGGATCTGCCAAGCTAAATATTACATTCTCTGAAAAATTGGGTGGTACGGTAGGAATGAACTATCGTTCATTCAAGGATGACGTGGTAGTCATAATGAAAAGAAAGTTACCGCTCATTGGAGTGAGTACGTGGTCGGACATTCACCCTACCATCCATCGACTCATTGTTGCAGATATGATAGTGCGTACAACCTTTTCCACATGTGTTATCTTATTTTACCATCGATAATGCACTGCTTATGTATATTCATTTGTTGTATGCTTTACAGGACAGATGGGACCTGGAAGATACACCAGAAACAGAAGAAAACGTTCTCAAAATTGCGAAAAGAGCGATATAGAGGCTGGCGATCAACTCTAAGCTCCACTTACAAGGCATACAAAACAAATGCAGCTAGATTGGCTAATCTGCCGGAAGATTTACAACCATAAGAGTGGGAATGGATGATTGAGTACTTTGGCACTGATTCAAAATTTCAGGTTTTGTCTAAGATCACTGTTTGTCTACTATGTGTTAAGATGAAATGGCTTGTCTGACTGGTTATATTTGGTTTCAATAAATTGATAGGAATGCAGCCAAAAAAATGCCGATAACCGTAAGAAACAGAAGACAAAACACAGAATTGGATCAAAATCTTACTCGCAGGTAAGCTTTGAGAAGGTATGAGTCTAACTAAGTATGTATGCCTCGCTGCTAAATATTGTTTCGTGTTTCAAGCATCTCATTGTTATAATTACTTGCAGAGAAACTTGGAAACTGGAGAAGAGCCAGATTGTATTACTCTGTGGGAACTCACCCACACGAACGATGGAACATGGTCTAACACAGAGTCCTAGAAAGTTTACGTGAGTACACTGACTTTTGGTTATTCTATAGTTATTCAATGATGTGCATTCGGCATGTTTGCGTTGTAGCGTGCTATTCTTGTTTCATCTTTTATAGTGTCAATATTGATGTCATACCTATAATCGGTCTTTTCAGTTTTAGGACAAAGCAGGTCAGGAGGTTAAAAACTAAGAAACTGAAACTGAAGGTCCACTTTCAAGTGAGCAGAAAAACAATATTTTCCAGACCGCATACAAAGATATTCTGAAATGCAAGTCATCGCAGCCTCGTGGGTACAGATACATGGCCAAACCTTCAATTGGTTCTGAAAGGTTTCGTATCCAGATTGATGAGCAAGCTCGTGCTACAACAGCCACCCAGCAACAAAACTCTGAGCTCAGCCAGCAGGTCAACAAATTACAAGATCAACTACAAGCTGAACGTGCAAACACACAAGAGAGGATTAACTTGGAGCGTGCTGAGAGAGAACAACTTGAGGAGAGGTTAAAATAAGAGCGTGCTGAAAGGAAAAGATTGTTGGAAGAGGAGCGAATATCAAGACTGGAATTTGAAAAAAACATAATGGTAAAGTTTGCAGCATTGAGCCAACAGATGGGAACCCAACAGGTGATTACAGTCATATGCTTACGACCTTGTAAGATTTATGTTGCTTACTTGCATTGCTAAAAGTGCACTTGTATTTACAGGTGCCTATGAAGAGGATTGACAAAGAAAATAGTAATCCAAACATGCAAAAATACTCTTTTACAGAGATCTAGTCCTAATAAGACTCCAGGTTCAAGGTCAACTGTTATTTCTTCAAATGCGCTCATACAAGCTGCAGCAAGGAATTCTCGAATTTTTTAAGCAATGGTAAATCACAACCTTGCTTTCTCTTCGTTTTCACGTGCATTTTATACGCCATTGGCGTTCATAATTAGCTAGCTGCTTCTTCTCTTTCACCATGTGTTATTGCTGTATCGAGTCACAACTTAAACAAAAAATGGATATGTGCTAGCTAGGGACATGAACTTAACTGAAACTATACATCGAGTCACAACTTAAATCAACAGCAGAAGCTTTTAGTAGATGTACTTGTGCTTATGCTTTAGATATTTACACTTGTATAATTGTTCTGATCCCTCAGTTACATGCTTGCTGACACAGTATTAGTCCAGTTAGTCTGGCGATAGTTCTTTTTAACTATGGGGCTGAAATAATTGTATGGCATATCTAATGTTGGACTCATTAACTAGAACCTTTTCTTATTTCTTGATTGCAGGATCCAAAGAACTAGATGGACTGGACTCTAGATCACGGATCGTTTAGTCTTTGCACTTAATTAGGATGGCTAAATTACATTTGAGTTTCATTTGATGGATATTTGCTATGAGAATTATGAATTTTATGAATCTACATATTATACGTATGGTTTTGAATATTATAATTGAATGCATGTATTTTTTTTTTTGCGGTTGCAATATGCTATTACCACAACTCACTTTCGGTTGCCACATGTTAGCACCACTAAAAATGTAGTGTTGCGTCATATCTCAGTCGCTATGCCTACCTATTTTGTTGCACTAGGACGTTGCAACGGAGCACTTCATATTGTCGTAATAGCTTGGCACCACAATTTTTCACGATGCGATAACTATTTAGCGTCACCAAAGTAAGTTTTGTTGAAATAGAGTATCACCATGGAAAGTTTAAATTGTCGCAATAGTTTCTCACTACAAACATTTCACCTGTTGTGATACCTATTTATCACCACCAAAACAAGTATGGTTCAATTTCCTGTTATGACGACTGGAATATTTGTTGCCATAAGATAATGTCACAAGTGTAGTGGGTCGTGGCAACATGCCTAATGCCGCGAAAACAAGAATTGTTGCCATAGTTTATTGCCACAAGTGTAGTGGGTCGTGGTAACATGCCTAATGCCACGAAAACAAGGATTGTTGCCATAGTTTATTGCCGCAAGTGTAGTGGGTCGTGGCAACATGCCTAATGCCACGAAAACAAGGATTGTTGCCATAGTTTATTACCACAGTTGACTATTGCCATGGAAGAGTAATGCGCCACGAAACGGGCGTCGTTGGCATAGGTAGTTGCCACAAATGTCTATCGCCGCGAGATATCAGTCGCCACGATTCGTTCCATGTTGCATTAAAGCTATCTCCACAAATCAAATTGTGGCATCAGGTGAGTGTTGCCACGAGAAAACATGTGGCAACTTCCCACATGGATGTTGCAATAGCACACTTTATTGCCACGGTTGCTTTTTCATGGCAATATCTATTACCATGCGTCCAGTCGCAACGGCTGCCAACGAATGTCGTTTCGTGGCAATAGGTTCTTATCACCACGAAACGGCATGTATTGCAACAAACGATTTTGTTGCAATAGACCCGGATCCCTGTACTAAAAAGAAAAAATCAAAACAAAAACCAAAGAAAACCAAAAGAAAAAAAGGGCCAAAAATCGGGGTGTTACACTAAAATGCCCTTTACATCGTGCAATAGGATGATCAACCATAAAATTTCTCTATTTATATTGATCTTTTTTACTTCGTGAAAACTTAGTTTGTTGTTATTGTGTGTTGTTTTTGTTGATACATCCTTCGTATAATATATTTAACTAGCATTTTTAGTTATGGCTAGCAACGTTAAAAATCTAAGTACTATTTTATATATTATGGTACAAAATTGTCATATTGTTCTAATATTTGTCATTCTGAATACAAAGTCCTAAGCTGGTTTGCAGTTTTATTTTTTCAAAACTTCTTTTGCTTGGGATGCTCGTGAAAATCATATGGATTTCGCCATGAACTCAAGCAAACAAATTTGTCATGTTACTCCAAAAAATAGTTTGAACTTTTCATGTATTGTGTATTGATATATGATATTATTCCATAATATCCTCTATTTTCTATGGAACTTGACGGAGTGTTTTAGAGTGTGAGAATCTGAGAATCTGGCAAATAAGTTGGCAGATGCTTTTTAGTACAGTACTATCAAGTTCAAATGTAACTAATTTATAATGCTAGAATGTGCACAGTGTACTTGACTAGTATGTTCTCGAGTCCCTTCTTCTGATCTCATTTGTTGGTGATGCTCATTTCATGTTATGCGGTGGATACATAGTTAGGTATAGGTGCACGCGTGCTACTTACGTTGTATGAAAATTATATGGTTTGTGCATGCATGAGTATTTACAATACATAGTTCCATAATTTGTAATGTTGTGTTGTTATTGTTGAGTGAACAATAGACTAACACTACTAGGGAAAAGCTTATAGGCAGACGCTTACTAGTAGCGTGGGTTTATACCCCTCGCTGCTACTACTTACTAGTAGCGCGGGTTTATAGCCCTCGCTACTACTAAGTTGATAGTAGTAGCGCGGGTTTATACCCCTAGCTACTACTAAGTGATTTCCACCATGCCCCCCGGGACCAGCCGTAGTAGTAGCGCGGTTTATAAACCCACGCTACTACTAGGTTGATAGTAGTAGCGCGGGATATAAACCCCACGCTACTACTAAGTGGTCTCCACCATGCACCCCGAGACATGCCATAGTAGTAGCGTGGGGTATAAACCCAGCGCTACTATTATCAACCCACCGACACATGTATAAACATAGCGCACGGAGGCCCAATCCCAGACCCACACTCTCTCGATTTCACTTCTCCCTCCCACCTGCGATGCCCTTCCTCGCCCAGCGCAACTGCCGGCCTCGCACCTCGACGTCTCCCTGAAATCCGGCGACCTCCTCTTCCACAGCAGCCCCCTCCCCTGCCCCTCCTTCCTCCTCCTCCTCCGCTGCTGGAAGAAGAGGGAGATCCAGCAGAGCGCCGCCCATGACAATGGCCAGATCTCTGATGGACGCAACCCATGGCGTCGTCTAGGGTTTCGGCTCCAACTCCGGCGGCCACCGGTGAGTTGCTGCACCTACTCCTCTCTATCTCTCCCTTCCTCTTCTAATCCTTGTCTCTTTTTTGTAGAAGCAGCAAATGAGAGGTGTGGAGAAGAGTTGGATGGGCAAGCACCATCACCATGGACGACTTCATCCCCTCCAGGGTCAGCATCGGCCATGGATGAAGAGGACGATGACGCCTAGCAGCAGCAGCCATGGCTGGAATTTATTTTTTTAATTCCTAATTAGTTAGTAGTAGCGAGGGTCCAGACCCACGCTACTACTAACGGATGTAGTAGTAGCGCGGGTGGCACCCGCGCTACTACTACCAGTTAGCCGTAGAGCCGTAGTAGTAGCGCGGGAGTCTTTTACCCCGCGCTACTACTAGGCTTTTTCCTAGTAGTGTAAGGGGTGCCATGGTGAGTAGTTACAACACAATATTAGGCCTCCTTTGGTTCATTGGATAGGTATATCATAGGAATAGAAAAGCTATAGTATGTGAGATGTCATGTATCCCAAAACTTATGAATAAGTAGAACATAGGAATAGGAAAAGAGATGTCATTGGGTCTGAGTTCATATTTCTTTTCCTTTGAAATATGAATGATAGGAATAAAAACTGAATAGGGATATGATTCTATTCATGCAAAAACGAAGGGCCCTGAAGGAAATTTTCCTACAAAAGTCTTGTCCAATAGGATTCCAATAAAATTTATGTAAATTAAAGGAGGCTTTAGTGGGGTTGTGTACCATGGCTTTATAGAGTAAGTCGTCCACCACCTCTTCATCAAGCTCCATGGGATCATCTCCGACCACCGCCTCCACCACCTCAGCCATGCACTCGGTGGTGAAGTGGAATGAAAGGTTTCGGGGTGGGGTGGGGGGAGGGGGAGCGCATCATCAATTTACATGCTGGACGGAATTACCGACATGGAAGTAGAATCGACGACGCAGCACGGGAGCAGGGAAGACAAACGGTGATGGATTGCAATTTTTTAGATGGACCGAATGGAAATTTGGTCGGTTAATCACGTAATTAGCTTTTGGAACCATTCTTTCGAGGGAATCCGGAAGGAAATTTTGCGTGCTTTTTTTCTCGTGAACAGGGTGGGGTATATTTTGACCATAACTTAAATGTGCATACTCCGCCACACAAACATGTATGCATCTTTTCTTGTCTTGTTTTTTGTAATATTACGTCGGTTTTGTCCTCCGTAAACCTGCAAGAGGTTTCGAATGCTCCGGTACAATAATTTCAAGGTTTAGGAGAGCTTGTATTAGTTTTAAATGAGTATTAAGCTGATAAATATAGCAAAAAAACATGCTATTTTATTATAACTTTTTAATCATGGTTGTCTCTCGAACTAAGACATGTTTGGTGGCCACACATTGCCAAACTCTCGTAAGTGTGGCAGCTGCTTGTGGTGTTTCACTGCCATAGTTGTGACACAAAAGACACTTTCTTAGCAGCATGTCCCATTTAGCATATGCATTTTTTTTTGTCAAATCTTGCCGCACTTGTGACGACCAATTAATTGACCACATATTTTTGGCATGCCACAACTTATTACAGTCAGGTTGGGTAAAGTACAGCTATGAACCAAACTTGCCCCAAGTATGGACTGTTGCACTCGGCTCTTGACTAAACGCATAACCAAAAGCCAACGCAGCGAAATACTCCTATGAGAAACGAGTTTCATGGACCGGACTCTTGAGCTACTGCACAAGCGTCCACCATGTTGAGCCATCCGCCGCCACCACCGCACTTTGTTTCGTGACCTTTAAACTCTTGCTGAGTTGCGAGCATAGCTTGCTGCGAAATGAGCTTCGTTACGAAAGATCCTTCAATCAGGCCGGTACAGTTAGGTAAAGCAGCTGCTTGTCCATGTGCGTACGTATTTTAAGGAAGATATGCTTTATCGCTGGTTCTGGTTGAATCATTTCAGTAGCACTGAGAAAGATGCTTAGGTTCTAAAGTAGTTTTCGGCCATATGTCCATTCACCGTGAGAACAGAGTACTACTAACTCAATTCGATCCAACAAAAGATAAAGTGCACTCACGATTAAAGCCATAATGGAGCCCTCCCCGGAAAGAAATTTTGTCATGATGGAGTACGTCCTTTATTTTGCTGGGGTACGACTACATTTGTTAGGGCATGAACTATAATGGCATATAGATACAGATGCTCCATAAGAAAAAAATAGTTTGAGGCATCAATGTTGATCTTTCTTCCTAACGCAAGCTATCATTAGTGGCCTTCATCAAGGAATAGAAAATAGAGACTCTAGTACATATGCATCTCTACTCTTCATTTCAATTTTTTTAGCTTTTTACACCGGATCACAATTTTTCTTCCCAAGCATCCGTCTCCTGCAGAGGATCTCGTTTCCCCATCCGAACCTATTTCTCCTGACATCCGATCCTATATGGCATACGGGGCATCACCCTAGGGTTCTGCATTGGCCATGTCCTTAGGTTGCTTATGGAATTATCGATAAAATTATGTAGTTTTCTCATCAACATGTGCCTTTTGCCAATGGAAAAAACTGCCGCCGTCCAAATAAATCTCCCCTCCTCTTCCCCTCCATGGTCGATTTGGCGCCTCGGGAGATTTTCATGCCTCGACCATTGTGTACTAAGTTCTTGTTAGATTTTCATGATGTGGCGTCATCGTTTCGGCGTGATCATGGTGATGTCCCAAATTAAAGTTATGTAGCCCCAATCCAGTCACCATGGTGGCACTTCATAAACAAAAAACCATCCATAATAATTCCTCTACAAAGTCAACGAAGATGGTAGTCATGCACCTTTGAAAACTAGCCAGTGCATCATAAAGTCCAAAGGGCAGACGACGATAAGTATACATATTGAAGGGGCAAGTAAACATAGTCTTTCTTGGTCGTCTGGGTGAACTGTAATTTACGAGAATCCAGAATATCCACTGAGATAACAAAAATCGATATGAGTGGCTATCCATTCAAGCATTTAGTGAGTGGCTATCTCGATGCTCATATCATCTAGATCGTGGCACTGACCCATTTGATATGATCATCGTGAATGCTAATCTCCATTGTATGCAGTTGACTACTATTGCGGTGGTTCAACGAAATTGGTTCCTACACTGGCTTTTCAAGGTACTGTAATGGTTGGAATTTCTCAATATTGTCCATTCCCGACATGAGCTATAGTAACACCATGACTCGATAATTTTTTTTTTTGAGAGCATGACTCGATAATTTTGAGGCATAGCATCTGGCTTGTAATCTCCATGTTGTTTAGGCCTGGTGCTTAAAGGCATTATTTTTGGAGAAAAAAAAAGATGCTTGAATAAAGAATTTGTCCATAGGGGTCATGTGACGCAGATGATTGAAAAACAGTAACTTGTATCATAAAGAAAAAGACCTCCACCATACTTAAACAATCTTAAGTAAACTTTTTCTCACCCGTTTGCTCTTAAACAATCCTAAGTAGTAAACTTTTTCTCGCCCGTTTGCTCTTAAACAATCCTAAGTAGTAAACTTTTTCTCGCCCGTTTGCTCTTAAACAATCCTAAGTAGTAAACTTTTTCTCGCCCGTTTGCTCTTAAACAATCCTAAGTAGTAAACTTTTTCTCGCCCGTTTGCTCTTAAACAATCCTAAGTAGTAAACTTTTTCTCACCTGTTTGCTCTAACCTTTCTCGAAAGAGCAGACAACTTGTAGTAATCTAAAAACTAAAATTACAATACTAGCTTGAAGTTTACACTTCATTTCACCCTCATCAGCCACTAAAATTAACCCCACAGCAAACCAATCTCCGACTCCGAGGCCAACAAACCTCTCCTGCCATGTCACTCTCACCGCTCTCCACTCTGCTTTTTTTCTTAACGGCTGCCACTCTCTTCATCTCTTCTCAGCCGTCCATTATCTCACCTGCCGTCGATTTCTCCTGCGTCCCTGTCCACCATTTCCTCGCAAGAAAACAAGCCCGGGATCAGAGCTCCAGTCCATGCCAAGAACAAGAAGCTCTCTCCGCTTCCTCCTCCCTCTCTCTTCTGCTTTTTGTTCGCTCAGTTTTGGTGGGGGCTCCGCTCCGCTCACTGCTCACCACCCCACCCAGTACAAAACCACCAGCGCTACCTAGCTTCAGAGACAAAGCAATAGAGCACTACTGACTGGATACAACACTCTCCGTCCCCGTAGCTAGTGAAGCAGAGCGAAGCCATTGCCTTGCTTGCTCCGAGCTCGAGGTCGCCATGAGAGCCATCGCGGCGGCGAAGGGCCCGCACGGGCACGACCTGATGTCGTCCTCGAGGAGGCACTTCAGGTGGCCGGTCCTCGGCAAGAGCGGCAGCCGTGGCGCCGGCGCGGCCAGCGGGGACGAGGGGTATGTGAGGGGCTCGGAGGCCGAGGATGAGGAGGAGGAGGAGGACGAGCGCGCCATGGCCTTCTCGTCCGCCTGCCCGTCCTTCCACTCCGAGGACTTCGTGTCCCCTCCCAAGAAGCCGGCGCCGCAGGAGGAGAAGCAGGGGAAGCAGCAGCAGCAGCAGAGGAGGAAGGTCCGGACGGCGGTGGCGCGGCTGCGGTCGGCGCTGTCGGCGGCCGTGTCGGGGCGGCGGCGGCAGGTGGGCCTCGGCTCGCGGCTGACCGGCACGCTCTACGGCCACCGGCGCGGCCACGTGCACCTGGCGTTCCAGACGGACCCGCGCGCGTGCCCGGCGCTGCTGCTGGAGCTGGCCGCGCCCACGGGGGCCCTGGTGCGCGAGATGGCGTCCGGCCTGGTGCGCATCGCCCTCGAGTGCGAGCGCGCCAAGGCCGCCACCGGAGGCGGCGACGGGGGCGGGAGGAAGCTGGTGGAGGAGACGGTGTGGCGCGCGTACGTGAACGGCAAGAGCTGCGGGTACGCGGTGCGGCGCGAGTGCGGCGGCGCGGACTGGCGCGTGCTGCGCGCGCTGGAGCCGGTGTCGATGGGCGCCGGGGTGATCCCCGCGGCGAGCTGCGGCGGCGGCGAGGGCGACGTGATGTACATGCGCGCCCGGTTCGAGCGGGTGGTGGGGTCCCGCGACTCGGAGGCCTTCTACATGATGAACCCCGACAGCAGCAGCTCCGGCTCCGGCATCAATGGCGGGCCCGAGCTCAGCGTCTACCTCCTCAGAGTCTGATCGGCCGGCGGCCCGGCACGGTGGATGGATGACGTCACGCGCCAGCCAGCGCTGGTCGTCGGTCAAGTCAATTAGCGTTTTTTTTCGGTTCTGTGCATTCGGTTGGTGGAAACAGGTTAGGCTTCAGGGGGCGTTTACGCTCGTTGGAAGCGTAAATGGTGTTGGGGACCAAATACTACGCTTTGTTGTTTAGCAAGCCGGGGAGTCATTTGCTAGTGTGGAACTGTAATGATTCTGTAGATTGAGATGGATAGTTTGGATGGACTCTGGTCAATGAACAACTGGAGCAGTAGTAGCTGTACTAGTGGTAACATGCATGTTGTGATCATCAATAAAATAGTATTATCCTCCGGGCATCATGTAGTTTTGTCCTTCATTTGGTACGAAAATTATCTTAGGGCCTCTTTGATTCAAATATTTTGTTAGGAACTTTGAAATTCTTATATGTTTCATAAATTTCTTTGGTTTTCCTTGATGCAATCAAACGAACCAAAATGCTATAAGATTCAAGTGGACATGGCATTCAGACCCTTCAAATGGGTTGCTTGTCCTAAGGGGCACATGCATGAACTCTTCCCGGCTGCTTCATTGACAAGGTCAAGCCGACTTGGGTAAAGGTGCAGCGCACCAACGATTCATTTTGGTGATGATAGTGGTCGTTCTATGGTCCATGGTCTTCATGTAAAAAAAATCTTTTCAAAAAAAGTGAATCATTACGTTTCATGCATGACTTTGATATTTCGAGTTTTTAGAATCATGTGAATCAATGAGGCATTAATTCAAGTTTGCACATTATAATTGTAGAAGTCCTTATCCATTGGTCGGCAGTCAGAAGTGCAGAATGTGAAAACACGACACGTTGTGGACTGATAGACAGGTACTTACGTCATGCAAAGAAGAAAAAAAAGACAGTACTAGCAACAAGTTTTCTCCACCCTTCTCAAAAGACTCAATTTTTACCACTTTGTGGTGGGCCTCCCTCCCTCTAGCGTTCAGCCTTTTCCTTTTCTCTCTTTTGCCGTCCCGTTTGTTTACTGTGCATCACTGCATCCAGTCCAGTCGATTAGTACCAATCACGTGCTCATGCATGCTCCAAATCATTTGGAAATAACAAGTTTAGAAAACCATTTGAAAATAGCCAAAACACACACACAATATGAATAACGGGACACCCGACCAAAGCTAGGCACCAAGGCCTCCTTTGATTCAAAGGAATTCTATAGGATTTTCGGAAGATTGAAATCCTTTGAAATTTTTCCTACGTTTGTCCTTTGATTCATAGGATTAAATCTCATAAGAATTTTTTCAATGGAATCTTTTGTATTACATTTCATAGGAAATATAACATCCACTCCAATCTCTTTTTACAATTCCTTTGCTTTTTCCGTGAAATCAAACACTCCTTTCTAATCATATAGGATTCAAATGTGCATGACACTTCAATCCTATACTTTTCCTATTCCTGCATTTTCAAAATCCTGCGAATATGCTCGAGAAACCATGGGTGAACAAACAAAGGCAAACCATGTACTAGGTCGGTCCTTGAATGGCAATGTGGAGTGGTCGAAGCTGCCGGAGCGAGAGCAGGCTGATCGCTGGTGACACAAAGACGACAGGGGCCGGGGTCCCTGCGCCGAGGGGCCGGCACTCGACATGGATGCATGCCTGGCCTCTATACCTACGTACACCTATCGCTACTGCCTAGTCGCATTTTGTTTGCCATCCCGAGGCAGCACAGCACTGCGCTGCATGGCAGAAGCCGCCCATCACTCACTCGCCCGGTACCGTCGCACATCACTCGCACAGTGCATGGCTGCAGCTGCAGAATTCCGGGATCCCCAGGCGCCAGCCAGCGACAGTACCAACGGATCCACGCAGCAGCAGCAGCAGCAGACGATAGAAAACGATGCTCATATCATCTCGATCAATCTGAAGTTTTTATGCCGCCGGCCGGTGTGTGTCACTCACCGGTGACTAGATTGTGTGATTTGGGACGGTGGGATCCCATAATTACGGCCATCATCACGGCCACAGCGCTGTTGCGCTTTGCGAGATTGGGAGTGAGGTGACGATGATCGATGACAAGGGTGGATTGGACGATTGCCTCGAAAAATCACTGTGAGATGAGCTGCAGCAATGCACCTGCATGTACTGATGTATACAGTGTTGGAAAATTAGACAAGTTCATGATTAATTTCAGTAAATAATTCATGACTAGAACATATACTAGCACGCAACAATCTAGCAAACTAGAAGAACAACAAGACATGCATAACAGCAGCGAACACGAAACAATAGCTGTAGAGACAGACATGAACAGATGATGTTGGACGTACAGTTCGTTAGCTATTGTGGGTGCGACGGTGTTGATGACGATGTTGACGACGATCTGTTGCTGACGGCGATGAAGACGACGATGAGTAACACCGCCCGACTTGGACGGAAGACGATCCGTGATGACGAATTTGAGCAGTCGCGCAGAGCGCTTCCCAAAAACCTAATTCGTCCTCTCCCTGTGCAGGATCACAAGGACGAACGGTTCCGGAGACCTGCTCTCCCACGCGCCGATGCACGCCGGCGTTTGGGATGAAGTAGACTACGACGGCGGCGCAAGTTGCGAGATGAGGCAAAACCCTAGATGTTTTTCGGTATATATATTAGGACCAGAGGCGGTATTGTGTCGCGATCACAATCCCAAACCGACTCGGTTTCTAATTCGTATACTTACGACAAGAAATCAAAAACTTGTCTGCCAAGACATAAAAAATAAATCGGCAAAAGGAAGCTGCGCCCTGCAAGGAGACGGATCGGATTTCGGCGGACCATTCACGCGCATGTCGCACGTTCGCCTCGCCTCGCCACGCCACGCCACGGCCCGGCCAGGCGAGGCGAGCGAGCGCGCGCGTGGTCTTTCCTTTCTCTTCTCACACACCACTTAGAGTGGTGGAGAGAACCCACTATATAAAGAGGTCCAACTCTTCTTCAACTTCCGGGGGTGGGACTAAACTTTAGCACCACCACTTGCCATTTTACACATGGGCTTTGAAATTTCAGAAATTGCTATGGGCCTAGCCCATTAATTCTAACAACCCCCCACCAGATCTCAAATACCCATTTAAAGATTTGCCTTCTCTCACCACTTGTTTAATATACCAGTGTTTCAGCAGAGACTGTTAAGTTGAACTTCTGCCTAGAACTTTAAGCTACATCCATTCACAACTTGACAATGGACTATGCCTTGAATTGCTAGTTTTGTGTGAACAGGTTTCACTTAAAGTCTTAACCAGTACCTGACCGCCAGTAGGCTACCCCGCGGTTTGGAGCTTATACATCATACTCCCTAGTCTCTTCGTGAGCTTACTAGAGATCACCCAAATCTCATAGACTGCGACGTTTACAGTCAGAACTCATATATGTGTGTTCTTTCAAGACTGCTCTGTAGGACAGCATCTTTGCTAATTATAGTCAATAGAACCACATTAAGGCATGTTGCCAACCTGCCTTACAGCTCTGAGCCTTACAGCTCTGAGAGAAGTCTTGTTATAAGTAATCATGTGAATTTGGTATTTGTTCGATATTTTGATAAGATATATGTTGTCTTTTCTCTAGTGGTGTTATGTGAACGTCGACTACATAACACTTCACCATGATTTGGGCCTAGGGGAAGGCATTGGGAGGTAATTGTAGATGATGGGTTGCTAGAGTGACAGAAGCTTAAAACCTAATTTATGCGTTGCTTCGTAAGGGGCTGATTTGGATCCATATATTTCATGCTATGGTTAGGTTTACCTTAATTCCTTTTTCGTAGTTGTGGATGCTTGCGAGAGGGATTAATCACAAGTGGGAGGCTTTTTCAAGGAAGGGCAGCACCCAAGCACCGGTCCACCCACATATCAAACTATCAAAGTAACGAACGCGAATCATATGAGCATGATGAAAACTAACTTGACAACAATTCCCATGTGTCCTCGGGAGCACTTTACTTTATATAAGAGTTCGTCCAGGCTTGTCCTTTGCTATAAAAAAGATTGGGCCACCTTGCTGCACCTTAGTTAATTTTGTTACTTGTTACCCGTTACGAATTATCTTATCACACAATTATCTGTTACCGATAATTTCAGTGCTTGCAGAGAATACCTTACTGAAAACCGTTTATCATTTCCTTCTGCTCCTCGTTGGGTTCGACACTCTTACTTATCGAAAGGACTACAATATGTCCCCCGTACTTGTGGTTCACCACAAGGCCACCTGCCGAAATCCCCTCAAGTGTCTCCACTGCAGATGGTGTGGCCACAGAGCGCGCAACTGCTCCATCTCCCCGTCGCCATCTCCCACCTCGAGCCCGCCGCCGCCATCTGCCCTCCCACCGCCGCCACCTGTGTCGTGCGGTGCGCAAGCTGCCGCCATGGTGCGCATCGGAGACCCGTCGCTCCGGCCTGCGGAGCGCCACGCCGTGGTCACTGCTACCCAGGAGATGGACGTGCAGGCCGCAAACCTCGCGAGCCTCTCCGCGTTCGTCTGGTTGGGCGACAACCGCCCTTGGATCAGCGCGGACGAGATGCGGACGGCCATTGCCGACCACTTCCGCATCGACCGCAACTGCTTCAAGGTGAAGCTGCACTCGCCGGAGGATTTCCTCGCCACCTTCGACTTCCCGCACCACCGCGACCTGGTGACCGCGCTCCCGGGCAGGTTCGAGCGGGGTGGCGTGGACATCCATGTCGCAAAGTGGCGGCTCAATGCTCACGCGGAGGCCGTCAACGCCTTCCACCACGTCCACCTCTGCATCGATAACGTGGCTCTGAATGCTTGGAATGACAAGGTCGCCGAGCAGGTCCTGGGGCCTGAAACTCTGCTGCACTACTTCGACCACTCCACCGCCATGAGGGAGGATGCTACCTCGCTCAACCTCTGGGCTTGGTCGGTGAATCCTTCAAGCATCCCCAAGGTGGTGCAGCTCACTGTGGGGGATAGCCAGCCGATGGGTGCCTTCACTGGCCCCTCTGGGATCACGGGGCGACGTGCGCTTTGCCGGCGTGTCTTGGTTCACCTGGACCGCCATGAAGACTACACCCCCGACGCCAATGGCAACGTGTCGCGGCGCCCGCACTACTCCAACCGCTTCGACTGGTGCTATCGCGTGGTTGATGGCGAGCCTCGACCGCGGGCGCACAGCATTCAGTCTGACCGCCGCCATGATGACAGAGACAGGCGGGATGACGACCGCGGCGATGATGATCGCCGGGGGTGGCGTGACGACAGGCAGCCGTCCTGGCGAGACCGCATCTTCCGCAGCCGCTCAAGGGCGTCGCACCGGAGGGATGAGGAAGACCGCCATGACTCCAGGTGGGACGGCCGCCGCGACTCAAGGCGTGATGGGCGTGATGATGGAGAGAGGCACAGGGCTGGACGCCGGCCCCCCTTGGTCGCGGCTCTGATTGCCGCCTCCCTGATCGTCGCAGTCGTTCGGTGGAGCGGCCGGCGGCCCGGGAGACGCACCAGCGAGGACGCTCTCCTCCGCCTTCGCCGCACACCACCTCTTGTGACATCATAGAGCTCCGTGCCACTTCAAGCCCGGTCTGGCTGCGTAGGGCGCTGTCCTGCTTCGGCACTCAAGTCCAGCCCTCCCTGACGCTCGACAACGCGACCCCGTCTCCCACTACTGCTGCTCTAGGTCCAAGCTCGCCCGCTGCTACTACTCTGGGTCCAAGCTCGCCCCGCACGCCTGTCTTCGTGCCACGCCCTGTGGCATCTTCGGTGGCGGTGCTGTGTCTTGCTCGCCGGATGAGGGAGAGCGCGGCACCCCTCTCTTTGTGCCGATGGTGCCCCCTCTTCTTGCTGCTTCGAGCTCACCCCCTCCAAGGCGGCCTACAGCTAGAAGGAAGACGCTGGCGGGGGTCACTAGCATCGACCTTAGCCGGCGCAGCCCCCGTCTACGCGCCAAGAAGCGGGCCATGCCCATTGCCCAGCTCGCAGAGCAGCTGCTCTGCCAGAGGATGGGGGTCGTTGGCGAGGGAGAGAAGGTCACTTAGGAGGCGTTGAACCGCTACGTCGCCATGTTCCAGGGCCAGCTGCCGGACACTGCTGTCGGCTGTCGCTGCATTTCGAGCCCTGTTCAGGATGGATTGCAACCTGGCGACGGGCGGTGGAGGAAGCGCTCCTGCAGCATGGTGGAGATTCAGGCCTGGAGATGGCCACCCCAGTGACAGAGGCAGCTGTGGACGCGGCCTGATGAACCTTAGGTTCCCCTGATGATGTTAGTAGTTTCCAAATGTTATGCGTCCTGTGCATGTTTTACCCCTGTTTGTGGCTGCTCTGTTCAGCTGCTATCTGTTGCCCTGGCCAGGCGTTTCGAACCTAGTCTGGTACTTGGCTAATGCTAGCTTAATGTTGCATGATGTAATCAATGAATAGTCTCAACCTTAGTGTTTTGAATTGGAATGTTCGAGGGTTAAATTGCCCAAATAGAAGAACTGCTGTCAATGAGACTGTTGCTGCCTCAGCTTGCCACTTAGCGTGCTTCCAGGAAACAAAACTGGAGCTTGTTGACCCCATGATCGCTTCCTTCTTGGGCAGCTTCAGGCTCAAAGGTTTTGCACAGCGGCCAGCAATAGGCACTCGAGGCGGAATCCTGCTCCTTTGGGATGAAGAGCACATGAAGCTTGAAAACGTACACTTTGGCACCTACACCCTTTCGGCGAAGATCACCATTATCAGCTCCAATACCTCTTTCAACTTCACCACCGTCTATGGTCCGACAAGAAGCAACCTTAAGGACGATTTTTTTAATGAGCTAATGGCTAAGAAGCCGCCCCCTGGTGATGGATGGTTGGTCACGGGTGACTTCAACCAAATCTACCACGCCCGAGACAAGAATCGTTCCAATGCAAACCGTACCCGCACCGCTCGCTTCCGAGACGCCCTCAATTTCTACGAGCTCAAAGAAATTCACCTTCAAAACATGAAGTTCACCTGGAGCAATGAGCAAAGCAATCCAACCATGTCCAAGCTTGACGGTTTCTTTTGCAGTGAGGATTGGGACATCATTTTTGACAAGCATATCCTCCATGCTCTATCATCGTCCCTCTCGGATCACTGCCCGCTTCTGCTAGCTAATGATTATGGTCCAAGGCGTCCGAAGACTTTCCGCTTCGAGAACTTCTGGACAAGCATGCCCGGCTTCCAGCAAACCGTCCAGGATGCTTGGAATGAGCCCTCGGTGCACTTTGAGGCGTACCAAAGGCTCTTCCACAAGCTAAAGCGCACTAGTCGAAGGCTTCGGGCCTGGAGCAAGACTCTTCTCCCAGGCCAAAGTCCAGCTCACAAGTAGAAAACAGGGCTTTGGTCCTGGCTAGATAAGAGCATTAGTCCCGGTCGTGTTACGAACCGGGACTAATGGGAGCATCAGTCCCAGTTCTAGAGGCTAGCACGCCGGCCGGGCCTCGGCATGCATCAGTCCCGGTTCAACTAGGAACTTTAGTCCCGGTTCCAGACACAAACCGGGACTAAAGGGGTTGCTGCCTTTTAGTCTCGGTTTGTGTCTGGAACCGGGACTAAAGGGTAGGCCTTTAGTCCCGGTTTTAGACACAAACCGGGACTAAAGTTTTGCCTATATATATCCACGCCCCCCCATCTCCTATGTTTTTTGGCCGTGGAAGGGTGGGAGGTGTGGGTTACTCTGTTTTGTGCCTATATATGCACATGAGGTGTTTGATGAAATGCCCGAGCCACACTTAAGCTTTCTCCTCTGTTCTTCCTCCAAGCTCGACCTCCAAGCTACATTTTCCTCAAGATTTGTCTAGGTTTGGCGGTGCACCAGCTACACAAGTGTTCTAAAAGGTTAGCAACTTCATCCTTTCATCTCTCACTGCTAGTTTAGTCATAACCCACAAGTGTAGGGGATCGTTTGTAGCCTTTTTCGATAAGTAAGAGTGTCGAACCCAACGAGGAGCTAAAGGTAGAACAAATATTCCCTCAAGTTCTATCGACCACCGATACAACTCTACGCACACTTAACGTTTGCTTTACCAAGAACAAGTATAAAACTATTTGGTAGGTGTGATGCTAGAACTACTTTGCAAGAATAAAACTAGGAGTACTTTGCAAGATAATAAAAGTTAGTTGTTTAGTAAAAATGTTTTTGTCAACAAGAAGGTTATTTGTCCCTAGGCAATCGATAACTAGACCAGTAATCCTTCTTGTAATTTTATATGAGGGAGAGGCATGAGCTAACATACTTTCTCTACTTGGATCATATGCACTTAAAATTGGACCCCTAGAAAGCATCCGCAACTACTAAAGATCATTAAGGTCGTGAAACCCAACCATAGCATTAAGTATCAAGTCCTCTTTACTACCATGCGCCATAACCCACTTATCCGTGTTTAGGCTGCTGTCACCCCCGCAACACCAACAATAAGCAAACCATGAACATATTGCAACACCCTACAGCGGGCCCCCCTTCGTTTGCATGACACAGAGGGCACCGTAGGACAGCACCATAAATAAAATATACAATCATACCAACCAAGATTGCGATTAACCCACAGGACAAAACGAATCTACTCAAACATCATAGGATAGCCAAATATCATTGGGAAATAATATATGGAGTTGAGCACCATGCTTAAGTAGAGATTATAGCGGGGAAAAGAGGTGTTACACTGCTGCATAGAGGAGGAGAAAATTGGTGTTGACGGTAGCAATATTGTTGATGTAGATCGCCGTCACGATCCTTGCCCCGGCGGCACTCCGGCGCCACCGGGAGAGAGGGGGAGAGAGCCCCCCTCCTTCATCTTCTTCCTTGGCCTCCCCCCTAGATGGGAGGAGAGTTCCCCCTCTGGTCCATGGCCTCCATGGCGGCTGAGGGGCGGGAGCCCCTCCGAGATTGGATCTCCCTCTCTGTTCTCTTCTCTTTCGCGTTCCCCAGATCTGGCCGAAAACCGTTTCTTATATTCCCGGAGATCCGTAACTCCGATTGCGCTGAGATTTTAATACGATTTTTTTCCGGATATAAGCTTCCTTGCGCCCGAAGTAGAGCTCCAACCGACGTTCGAGGAGGGCACAACCCATCACCACGCGCGAGGGGCCTAGGGCGCGCCCTGGTGTCTTGTGGTCACTGTGGGCCTCCGTTTGCGTTGATTCCACCTCCCAAAAATCACATATATTCCAAAATAATTCCCCGAAATTTTTATCGCATTTGGACTTCGTTTGATATGGATATTCTGCGAAACAAAAAATATGCAAAAAACAGGAGCTGGCACTGGGCACTGGATCAATAGGTTAGTCCAACAAATCATATAAAATGTTGCCAAAAGTATGTGAAAGTTGTATAATATTGGCATGAAACAATCAAAAATTATAGATACGATGGATACGTATCATTTAGCTCATTTCAAATGCTCTAGAAGTAGAGTGGTTTGTGGGTTTTAGTGGAGGAGTGTATGTGGGAGTTCATTTGATTTAGATGCACAATTTGAGCTCAAATTAACTTGTTAGAGTCTGCACATGTGTAGGGTGCTGTCCCATCCCCGTCCTCACCGTCGACCGCCCGCGCCGATCTCGTCGCCGGCACCACCGTGGTGAGCCTCTTGTTCTTATCTTCTTTTTAAAAGAAAAAATTCTTACTTGTATGATTTAGATAGCTACTTGTATAATTTTATTACTTTTATTATTGTTTGTTATTATATAGTGCCATGGTTTTGGTATCTGCCCCCGTCGGCTCTTGTCCGGCTATGATTCGGATGTGGTACATTAATCTGTTATAACTATTTGTTTCATTTAGTGTTTATGACAATTATGCCGACCAACGTGACATAGATATTTTTATCTAGGAGGTATGTGAACCAGAAATTCCAACCGTCCCTCTTGTCGAGAGGTTAAATTTGGTTGAAAAAGAAAACAATTATTTGAAAGAAAAATTCAAAAGAATTGAAGAGGAGAAGATGAAATTGGAGTTGCATGTTGCCGATGTCGTCGATGATCACAAGATCCAGATGGATGCAATGCGCTTGAAGATTAGAAAGATTAGAAAATATGCCATTGATAATGAGGCTTGGTATCATTATACTGTTGGATCAATTGTTACCTTAGTTGCGATTTTGATCGCATTTGTTGTTGCATTTAAACGTTTTGCATAGTTGTATGTTAGTTTCGATGTATGTTTTAATTAGATGCTCTAGAGAGCTGTATGTTGTTCTATGAGAATTATGTATGAACTTTATGTATTTATTTTTTCAGTAATAACATTTGATCACTACTGTACTTTGGTTTTAATGTGATGATGAACATGTATTAATTTGGTCACTTCTCTATTCATGATATTCTATAATGGTTTTTGATATACTTAATTATATAATGCACGCAGATGAACCGGCAATGGATGTACGATGACCGACGCACCTCCAACTACATTGAGGGCCTGCATAATTTTCTCGAAGTGGCTGAGGCAAACAAGCAGAATGGTTTTATGTATTGTCCATGTACTGTCTATGAGAATACGAAGGATCACTCTTCCTCGAAAATCCTTCACTTCCACCTGCTTGAGAAGGGTTTCATGCCACACTATAATGTTTGGACCAAGCACGATGAAAGAGGGGTTATGATGGAAGACAACGAAGAAGAAGAGGATGATGACAACTATCCTATGTTCCCTGAATACGGTGATACTGCTGAAGAAGAGGGAGAATCTGAAGATCAAGAGGCACCAGACGATGTGCCCGATGATGATCTTCGCCGGGTCATTGTTGATGCACAGAGAGAATGCGAAAGTGAAAGGGAGAAGTTGAAGTTCGATCGCATGTTAGAGGATCACAAAAAAGGGTTGTACCCAAATTGCGAAGATGGCAACACAAAGCTCGGTACCGCACTGGAATTGCTGCAATGGAAGGCAGACAATGGTGTATCTGACAAGGGATTTGGGAGGCTACTGAAAATAATGAAGAAGAAGTTCCAAAGGATAACGAATTGCCTGACAGTACGTACGAAGCAAAGAAGGTTCTATGCCCTCTAGGATTGGAGGTGCAGAAGATACATGCATGCCCTAATGAATGCATCCTCTACCGTGGTGAGTACGAGAATTTGAACGCATGCCCGATATGTGGTGCATTGTGATATAAGATCAGACAAGATGACCCTGGTGATGTTGAGGGCGAGTACCCCAGTTAGAGGGTTCCTGCCAGGATGATGTGGTATGCTCCTATAATACCATGGTTGAAACGTCTGTTCAGAAACAAAGAGCATGCCAAGTTGTTGCGTTGGCACAGAGAAGACCGTAAGAAAGATGTGAAGTTGAGAGTACCCGCTGACGGGTCGCAGTGGAGAAAAATTGAGAGAAAGTGGCGGGAGTTTGCAGATGATGCAAGGAACGTATGGTTTGGTTTAAGTGCAGATGGCATTAATCCTTTTGGGGAGCAGAGCAGCAATCATAGCACCTGGCCCGTGACTCTATGTATCTATAACCTCCTCCTTGGTTGTGCATGAAGCGGAAGTTCATTATGATGCCAATGCTCATCCAAGGCCCTAAGCAACCCAGTAACGACATTGATGTGTACCTAAGGCCATTAGTTCAAGAACTTTTACAGCTGTGGGGTAAAAAAGGTGTACGTGTGTGGGATGAGCACAAACAGCAGGAATTTGACCTACGAGCGTTGTTGTTTGTAACCATCAATGATTGGCCTGCTCTTAGTAACCTTTCAGGACAGACAAACAAGGGATACAACACATGCACGCACTATTTAGATGAGACTGAATGTATATATTTGGACAAATGCAAGAAGAATGTGTACCTGGGACATCGTCGATTTCTTCCGACCAAGCATGCCTTAAGAAAAAAAAGGCAAGCATTTCAAAGGTGAGGCAGATCACCAGAAGAAGCATGTCCTCCTTACTGGTGATGATATACTTGATACGGTCAAGGATTTACAAGTAATCTTTGGAAAGGGTCCTGGCGGACAATCTGTTCCGAATGACGCTGAGGGACACGCACCCATGTGGAAGAAGAAATCTATATTTTGGGACCTACCCTATTGGAAAGACCTAGATGTCCGCTCTGCAATCGACGTGATGCATGTGACAAAGAATGTTTGCGTGAACCTGCTAGGCGTGTTGGGCGTGTATGGGAAGACAAAAGATACACCGGAGGCACGGGCGGACCAGCAACGTGTGAACGAAAAAGGCGGCATGCATCCAAAGCAGTATCAAGGTCCTGCCAGCTACGCTCTTACCAAAGTAGAGAAGGAAATCTTCTTTGAATGCCTGCTCAGTATCAAGGTCCTGTCTGGCTTCTCGTCAAATATAAAGGGAATAATAAATATGGCAGAGAAAAAAATTCCAGAACCTAAAGTCTCATGACTGCCACGTGATTATGACGCAACTGCTTCCGGTTGCATTGAGGGGGCTTCTACCAAAAAATGTTTGATTAGCCATTGTGAAGCTATGTGCATTCCTCAATGCAATTTCTCAGAAGGTAATCGATCCAGAAATCCTACCAAGGTTACAGAATGATTTGGTCCAATGTCTTGTCAGTTTTGAGTTGGTGTTCCCACCATCCTTCTTCAATATTATGATGCACGTCCTAGTTCACTTAGTCGACGAGATTGCCATTCTGGGTCCTGTATTTCTACACAATATGTTCCCCTTTGAGAGGTTCATGGGAGTCTTAAAGAAATATGTTCGTAACCGTGCTAGGCCAGAAGGAAGCATCTTCACGGGCCATCAAACAGAGGAGGTCATTGGGTTTTGTGTTGACTTTATTCCTGACCTTAAGCCGATTGGTGTCCCTCAATCGCGGTATGAGGGGATACTGAGTGGAAAAGGCACGCTACGAGTGGATTCAGTAATATGTAGGGACGGGCATTCTTGGGCGCAAGCACACTACACAGTTCTATAGAATTCTACCTTGGTGGCCCCGTATATCAATGAACACAAGAATATTCTACGCTCCAAACACCCGGAGCAGTATGACGACTGGATTACACGTGAACACATCGGGACTTTCGACGGATGGTTGCAAACACATCTCATGCGTAACAACACTATTGGAGATGAGTTGTACTTGTTGGCCAGGACACCATCTTCGACTGTATTGACTTACCAAGGGTACGAGATAAATGAGAATACATTTTACACGATCGCCCAAGATAAAAAGAGCACCAACCAAAACAGTGGTGTCCGCTTTGATGCAGCAAACACCAATAGGGCAAAGGACACATATTATGGTTACATAGAGGAGATATGGGAACTTGACTATGGACATGAATTTAAGGTCCCTTTGTTTCGTTGCAAATGGGTCAATCTGTCAGGAGGCGGGGTACAAGTAGACCCGCAGTACGGAATGACAACAGTGGATCTCAACAATCTTGGGTACACAGACGAACCATTCGTCCTAGCCAATGATGTGGCGCAGATTTTCTATGTGAAGGACATGTCTTCCAAACCGAGAAAAAGAAAACATAAGGAAGCGAATACATCATACGATGAGCCAAAGCGCCACATAGTTCTTTCAGGGAAAAGAAACATCGTGGGAGTGGAGGACAAGACAAACATGTCTGAAGATTATGAAAAGTTTCATGAAATTCCTCCCTTCAAAGTGAAGGCTGACCCAAGCATCCTGTTAAACGATGAAGATTATCCATAGTTACGGCGCAGTAAGCAAGGGACACACGCGAAGAAAAAATAAAGACTTTCTCTCTAGTGAAGACAACATATCAGATGGTGGTACGATTGTTCAAGTAACTGTTCGACATATACAAGATAATCGATTTTTTTGCACCTTTGATTCTGGGTTGAAAGCCATAGTTATGCTCCACAACTATTCTGATGATGGCTTTGATCTAGAATATCACTGTAGTTATGTGTCAAAAAATGAAATCCCTTTGTAATAGATGAGTTTTCGTCCGAAACCCTGATACTTCGAAAGAGATTGTCCAGTTTCACTAGTAGAAAAAGGGCCTAATGTGAAGCACATTAGTCCCAGTTTTAACTGAACCGGCACTAATGGTACCGGTTCCAACGGCTAGGCGGGCGGCGCTCATTAGTACCGGTTCGTGGCGAACCTTTAGTACCGGTTCGTGCCACGGACCGGTACTAAAGAGGTGGTGGCAGGCTGTTCTCAGGCTGGGGCCCCACCAGCACCTTTAGTACCGGTTCATGCCACGAACCGGGACTAGAGATGCACCTTTAGTACCGGTTGGTTAGACGAACCGGTACTAAAGGTCATCCTATATAAACCCCTTCGTCGAGCCCGAGCGCTCTGTTCTTCCCATTTCCTCTCCTCTGTTTTCTTCCTCTTCCTCTCGAGCTCACACTCCATTTTTGCCAAAATTTGTGAAGATTTGAAGGCACCCCATCCATCCAAGTGAGCACAAAGGTTGGCAACTTTGTCCTTTCATCTCTCATTGCTAGATTAGCTCTTGCAATGCTATATAAGTATAGTAATTTGTGGGTTTTATTTTGAGAGGAATTATTTGTGGTAGTATTTGATTTATATGCAATTTGAGGTCAAAATAACTCTTAGTTTGCATATGTAGGTGTGGTTTACTTAGTGCCTTCCCGCCTCCGTCCTAACCACCGTCGATCGCCCGCACCGTCCCGTCGCCGGCACCACCTTGTGGTGAGCCTCTTGTTCTTATCTTTTTTATATAAAAAAAATCATGTTTGTGTGATTTAGATATATAGTTACTTGTATAATTATCTTACCCGTACGTTGTTTGTTATACATATTGCCATGGTTTTGATATCCGTCCCCGTCGGCACTCGTCCGGGTTATGATTCGGATGTGGTATATTCTCTTTTATAACTATTTGTTGCATTTCGTGTTTATGACAAATTATGCCCATCAAGTTGACATAGATATTTTTATCTAGGAGGTATGTGAAACGGAAATTCCAACCGACCCTATTGTCGAGAGGTTAAATTTAGTTGAAAGAGAAAATGAGTATTTGAAAGAAAAAATGAAAAGAATTGAGGGGGAGAAGATGGAATTGGATTTGCATGTTGCCGATGTTGTCGATGATCACAAGATCAAGATGGAGAAAATGCGCTTGAAGATTAGAAAGATTAGAAAATATGCCATTGATAGTGAGGCTTGGTATCATTATGCTGTTGGATCAATTGTTACCTTAGTTGCGATCTTGATCGCATTTGTTGTTGCATTTAAATGCTTTAGCTAGAGAGTTATTTGTATGTTTGTTTTATGAGAATAAGTGTTGTATGAACTCGTATTAATTTGGTCTATTCGGTGCTGTGTAATGAAGATGAGCCGGCAATGGATGTACGATGACCGATGCTCTCCCCAGTTCGTTAATGGCGTGCAAACTTTTCTGCTTGCGGCTGAGGCAAACAAGCGGGCGGATGGTTTTATGTCTTGCCCATGTGCTGGCTGTAAGAATGATCGGAGTTACTCTAAGTCAAAACCATTCACGTCCACCTGTTTGAGGCCGGTTTCATGCCCCACTATAATGTTTGGACCAAGCACGGAGAAAGAGGGGTTATGATGGAAGACAATGAAGAAGAAGAGGATGACGACAACTATCCTGGCCATGGGTTCCCTGAATACGATGGTACAAGAATGGGGGAAGAAGCTGAGCCGGCAATGCGGGAAGAAGCTGAAGAAGAGGCATCAGATGAGCCCGCTGATGATCTAGGTCGGGCCATTGCCGATGCAAAGAGAAACTGCGCAAGTGAAAAGGAGAAGAAGAAGTTGCAGCGCATGTTAGAGGATCACAAAAAAATGTTGTACCCGAATTGCGAAGCTGACAAGAAAAAGCTGGGCACCACACTGGAATTGCTGCAATGGAAGGCAGAGAATGGTGTATCTGATAAGGGATTTGGAAAGTTGCTGATAATGTTAAAGAAGATGCTTCCAAAGGACAACGAATTGCCCGAGAGTACGTACGAAGCAAAGAAGGATGACTGCCCTCTAGGATTAGAGGTGCAGAAGATACATGCATGCCCTAATGACTGCATCCTCTACCGCAGTGAGTACGAGGATTTGAACGCGTGCCCGGTATGCGATGCATTGCACTATAAGATCAGCCGCGATGACGCTGGTGATGTCGAGGGCGAGCGCCCCAGGAAGAAGATTCCTGCCAAGGTGATGTGGTATGCTCCTATAATACCACGGTTGAAACATTTGTTCCAAAACAAAGAGCATGCCAAGTTGATGCGATGGCACAGAGAAGACCGTAAGAAAGACGGGAAGTTGAGAGTACCCGCTGACGGGTCGCAGTGGAGAAAAATTGAGAGAAAGTACTGGGAGGACTTTGCAGGTGACGCAAGGAATGTATGGTTTGGTCTAAGCGCAGATGGCATTAATCCTTTTGGGGAGCAGAGCAGCAATCATAGCACCTGGCCTGTGACTCTATGTATGTATAACCTTCCTCCTTGGGTGTGCATGAAGCAGAAGTTCATTATGATGCCAGTGCTCATCCAAGGCCCTAAGCAACCCGGCAACGACATTGATGTGTAGCTAAGGCCATTAGTTGAAGAACTCTTACAACTGTGGAATGGAAAAGGTGTACGTGCGTGGGATGAGCACAAACAGGAAGAATTTGACCTACATGCGTTGCTGTTTGTGACCATCAATGATTGGCCTGCTCTCAGTAACCTTTCAGGACAGACAAACAAGGGATACCGCGCATGCACACACTGTTTGGATGATACCGACAGTATATATTTGGATAATTGTAAGAAGAATGTGTACCTGGGACATCGTCGATTTCTTCCGAGCAGGCATCCCGTAAGAAAGAAAGGCAAGCATTTCAAAGGTGAGACGGATCACCGGACGAAGCCTCCCCACCGTACTGGTGATGATGTACATGATATGGTCAAGGATTTGAAGGTAATCTTTGGAAAGGGTCCTGGCAGACAATCTGTTCCGAATGACGCTGACGGACGCGCACCCATGTTGAAGAAGAAATCTATATTTTGGGACCTGCCCAATTGGAAAGACCTAGAGGTCCGCTCTGCAATCGACGTGATGCACGTTACGAAGAATCTTTGTGTGACCCTGCTTGTCTTCTTGGGCGTGTATGGGAAGACGAAAGATACACCGGAGGCACGGGAGGACCAGCAACGTATGCACGGAAAAGACGACATACATCAGGGTCATGCCAGCTACGCTCTTACCAAACAAGAGAAGGAAATCTTCTTTGAATGCCTGCTCAGTATGAAGGTACCGTCTGGCTTCTCGTCGAATATAAAGGGAATAATAAATATGGCAGAGAAAAAGTTCCAGAACCTAAAGTCTCATGACTGCCACGTGATTATGACACAACTGCTTCCGGTTGCATCGATGGGGCTTCTACCGGAAAAAGTTTGATTAGCCATTGTGAAGCTATGTGCATTCCTCAATGCAATCTCTCAGAAGGTAATCGATCGAGAAATCATACCATGGTTAGAGAATGATTTGGTGCAATGTCTTGTCAGTTTCGAGTTGGTGTTCCCACCATCGTTCTTCAACATCATGACGCACGTCCTAGTTCACCTATGCGAAGAGATTAACGTTCTGGGTCCTGTATTTCTACACAATATGTTCCCCTTTGAGAGGTTCATGGGAGTCTTAAAGAAATATGTTCATAACCATGCTAGGCCAGAAGGAAGCATCTCCAAGGGCCATGAAAATGAGGAGGTCATTGAGTTTTGTATTGACTTTATTCCTGACCTTAAGCCGATTGATGTTCCTGAATCGCGGCATAAGGGCTGACTGGGTGGAAATGGCACGCTAGGACCGGATCAAATAATATGTATGGACGGGCCTTCTCTCACTCAAGCACACTACACAGTTCTACAAAATTCCACCTTGGTGGCTCCGTATATGGAGGAACACGAGAATATTCTACGCTCCAAACACCCGGAGCAGTCTGACGACTGGATTACACGTGAACAAACGGGGACTTTCGCCGGTTGGTTGCAGACACGTGCCATGCATGACACCGCTGTTGAAGATGACCTGTACTTGCTGTCCCAGTTACCATCTTCGAATATAATGACTTTCAAAGGGTACGAGATAAATGGGAATACATGTTACACGATCGCCCAAGATAAGAAGAGCACCAACCAAAATAGTGGTGTCCACTTTGATGCAGTAACCAAGAGGGGAAAGGACACATATTATGGTTACATAGAGGAGATATGGGAACTTGACTATGGACGTGGTTTGAAGGTCCCTTTGTTTCGGTGCAAATGGGTCAATATGACATGAGGCGGGGTAAACGAAGACTCGCAGTACGGAATGACAACAGTGGATCTCAACAATCTTGCGTACGCAGACGAACCATTCGTCCTAGCCAATGATGTGGCACAGGTTTTCTATTTGAAGGACATGTCTACCAGGCCGAGAAAAAGAAAAGATAAGGAAGCGAATACATCATACGATGAGCCAAAGTGCCACATAGTTCTTTCAGGGAAAATAAACATCATGTGAGTGGATGACAAGACAGGCATGTCAGAATATTATGAAAAGTTTGATGAAATTGCTCCCTTCACAGTTAATATTGACCCGAGCATCCAGTTAAATGATGAAGATTGTCCATGGTTACGGCGCAAAGGGACACACGCGAAGAAAAAGTTTCACACCCAAAGATCTCTCTATGGGATATGACCGGCTTCACTGTCATCACTTTCTTCTCTAGTGAGTTTCCGGACTTATATATCTGGAAAGTCCCACTTTGGACAAACCGTAGGGAATCTTTGTAATAGTTAGGGTGCTTATGTGTTTTGGCATTTGAAACGTGTACTTTTGTGCTTCGGACAAACATGTACCTTTCTGACTTCATTTGCTATTTTTCAGCTCATTTACTGATTGTTTTTTAGCTAAATGACCCTGAAATTGAAAAGCACTACAAATGAACTCTGAAAAGGTTGAAAGTTGGCATGGTATCATCATTTCACCCACATAGCAGGTGCAAAAAAGTAGAGAGGGTTACGGCAAAAACTGGATGCACTTCGTGTACAAAATGGACAATCTCTTTCGAAGTATCAGGGTTTCGAACGAAAACTTATCTGTTACAAAGGCATTTCATTTTTTTAAACTTATTACAACTCCAGACTTTTTGTACATTCAGTATGCACCATTCAAAGCCACGTTATCAACTTTCAACCCTTTCTGACATCATTTGCTATTTTTCATGCATTTACTGATTTTTTGAGCTAAATGACCCTGAAATTGAAAAGCACTACAAAAGAACTCTGAAAAGGTTGAAAGTTGGCATGGTATCATCATTTCACCCACATAGCATGTGCAAAAAAGTAGAGAGGGTTACGGCAAAAACTGGATGCACTTCGTGTACAAAATGGACAATCTCTTTCGAAGTATCAGGGTTTTGGACGAAAACTCATCTGTTACAAAGACATTTCATTTTTTTAAATAACCTAAGTATTACCAAATTGAATATAATGATAAAACACACTAATATTAAACATAAGAAAAAAGAAAATCTATTTTTAAAGTAAAGTTATTCACAAACTAGTGATTCACACAAATTTCAAATAATTAAAATTTAAACTATTCAAATTTGAAAACTACTGGCACTAACAGAAAGTTTGTAATTTTTTATACCTAACGCAAAAATATTCACAAAGAAACTCTAAATACAGCAAAAAACAACTCACAAATAAATAAAAGAAAATAAATAAAGCAGAAAAGAAAAAAAACAAAATAAAAAAAAGGCCGCCTACTGGGCCATAGCGGCCTGCATACGACTAGAAACCCAACCTGTAGTTGGGCCAGGATGCAGGCCCGCAAGGCCCAATAGGCCCACAGGGCAGCGCAACAGTTTAGGCCCAGAAGCCTGCTTTGGAGAGGAGCTCGAAGGAGCAGCCGTGGCTGGGTTTATAAACCAGTGAGGCTGCCCTTCGCTCGGCGAGGTGGGACTAAACTTTGTGCACCGCGGGTGCCAGCGCACCCCCTTTAGTACCGGGTCGTGGCTCCAACCGGTACTAAAGGGGGGGGGGTCTTTAGTACCGGTTGCAGCCACGACCCGGTACTAAAGGTGGTCGCTTCCCGCCGTTTACCCTGGCCAAATTTGACCTTTAGTACCGGTTGGTGGCTCCAACCGGTACTAAAGGTCCGTCCTATATATACAACACTTACGAAAATTTCACTTTCTTCTTCTCTGTTCGTCTCCTCTGCTTCTTCGATCGACAGCGCCGCCGCCCCCCGTCGCCACCCCCGTCGCGCGCCGTCCCCGTCGCCGTCGCCGCCCCCGTCCCCGTCGCCGCCCGGCCCGTCCCGTCGCACCGTCCCCGTCGACTCGCGCTCCGCCCCCGTTGCCGGCCCGTCCCCGTCGCCGTCCCCGTCGACTTGCCGCCCCCGTCGCCGCCCCCCGTCGCCGCCCCTGTCGCCTCGCCGCCCCGGCCCGTCGCCCCGCTGTGAGACCCCCGCCATGCCCGGCCGCCCTCCCAAGCCCGCACACACACACACACACACACACACACACATGTACATGTACACACACACACACACACCACACTTGATGTTATATTTTTAGTTTTTTCTATTTTTCTGTTTTTTAGTTTTTTTACAAGGTTTTAGATGAATAATTAATTAATTAGATTAATGTCAAATGTCAAAGGTTTTAGATGAATTAATTAATTAGATTAATGTCAAATGAGATGAATTAGCTAGATATATTAATGTTAGATGAATTAGTTTTTATTAGTTTTAGTTAGATGAATTAGATATATTAATTAATGTAGATGAATTAGTTTTTTATACTTTTGTCAAAATGTTAGATGATTATAGCTAGATTACATATTAATGTTAGATTAATTAGCTAGCTAGATATCATATGTCAAAGTTTGAATTTTGACATATGCAACGATATTTGATCGTCGACATATGTCAAAGTTTGCATATAGAATTTGTATATAAGAAATCACAATCCAATCATTTAAAAAATGTTACATTTGCATATAGTATTTGTTCTCGACGTCAACGATGCCCGGCCCGCATCCTCGCCGTCGACCCGTTCACGACGACGTCCTGCTTCAGAGGAGCCATGTCCGGGACTGGGCTCCGCCGGGCTAGCACTCGGAGGTGCTACCTTTAGGGGCGTGCCGCTTGGTGAGGTACCCGGCCCCGGGTCCCGTCGTCGACCAGGAGCTCCTTTGGTGGCATTCGCGTGGGCCACTTTCGGTGCGGAGGGAGCCGGCCCTGCCGGAGATGGTACGTCGCCGTGTCAGGGAGGAGGACGAGCACGTCCGTCGCTACATGGCTGCTATGGACGTCAGGTTCTCCAATACCTGGCAGGTTCTTCGGGGATCTCACCTGAGCTATGATCCTGTGATGGTTCCTTCTCTTTGGGTGTCCACCGCCCGTGCCTCAGGAACCACGAGTGAACTAGATTATTCGATAGTATTCGATCTATATTAGCTAGCTAGTGATGTATTCGATAATATTCGAGACGATGTATTCGAGATTATATATATCATTCGATAATATTCGAGACGATGTATTCGAGATTATATATATTATTCGATAATATTCGAGACGATGTATTCGAGATTATATATATTATTCGATAATATTCGAGACGATGTATTCGAGATTATATTCGATGATGCATATTATGTACTAGGATTCAGTTTTTCCTTATTGATTGCATGCATGCATTGTAATTTGAATACTAAATTGTTTTATATTTCTTCTGGATTAGTTAAATAAAAGCTATGGACAATACCGGCAGAGAAGGAGAGGAGACCATGTTCAACATCATACGCTCATCCCCTCGCCCAGATGAGTTTGAAGAAGATGACGGCTCGCAATTTCTGAACCCTACCGGTGAGGGTATGATATTTGATGAAGACGAACGAATAGATGAAGTCTAGAACTATGATTATGATGACGAAGAAAATATTGATCTTGAAATAACAAAGACCGGCGAGGTATATTTATATAAGCAGGCATCTGGTGATCATCACATGTTTTAAATGATTTGTATATATATTAATGAATCGATCTTTCTTCTTTCAGCCCTCCGGATCGAGCAAATCTTCTACAGGCAGCAGGACAGTGCGAGGCCCGGCCAAAAAGTTGAAGGATGGCATAAAGTACAACATCGATGCCATCAAACCTAATGGCGAACCAATCGAGCCTAAGAAGAATGCGGGTAAGTTCGTTCGTCAGTGCGGAGTTCTTGTGAAGGACCAAATCCCGATCTCCATTCAAGAATGGAAAAAGCCAGCAAAGGAACGTCCAGATCTTACTTTTGTTGACCAAAGAGCAGAAGATCTACTTTGGGAATCTCTCATGTCACATTTCACCCTACCAGATCATTTCACAGATGCAGATGTGCAGAAAGTCAAGGACGCTGCTCTTAGGAAGATGGCGGTTGCATTCAACAACCACAAGAAAAGTATATGGGCCAAGTACACCGAAGAAAGAAAGAAGACTCCAGAATTCACGGGAACACTGGAGAAGCAAAGAGATCACTGGCCCGCTTTCGTGAAATTCAAGGAATCGGAATTAGCTAAGGAACGGTCGAGAATAAACAAGCTCAATGCCGTGAAAAAGGAGCATTACCATAGGCTGGGGCCAGGTGGCTAGGCGGTGGCCCGGCCTAAGTGGGATAAGGCTGAGCAACAGAAGGTGGATGCAGAGGTCATTCCAGTTACATTGAGCTGGCCCCCCAGGTGCAGGACTTGGTTCTATGCGCATGGGGGGACGTTGGACCCAAAGACAGGCAAGGTTTTGGAGAAGGCAAGTCTTAAAGGAGCGAACCTCAAACTACTTGTTGCAATAGAAGAGGCTCGAACGGGGGTGTTCACGCCCAACAGAGAGAACGACGAGCTTACGCGCGCCCTGGGAAATCCTGAACACCCAGGAAGAACACGAGGCAAAGGCGTTGTTCCGTGGTATGAGGGGTTTGAGGACTGGAATGCCGACTACAGAAGCTGTGCGAGAAAGAAGATGGAGGAGGAGAAGAAGAGGAAGCTGGAGGAGGAGCAGAGGAAGCAGGAAGCAGAACGCCTTCAAGGCCTAGAATCAGCGTACGCAGAGTTGGCACTCCAATTCTAGCGGCAGCAGCAGCAGATCGACTCACTTAGCCAGGAAAGGGGGTCTCAGCAGCGGCAGCAGCTAGCGGATCCAGCATTGGATAGCACCGTCCCATCCATGCCGAGAAGCAGCGTGGGTTCCGCCCCGGGCGAGGCACTGCTGGATAGATACCCTGTGGATGACATCATGGAGAACACTAATTGTGAGCTACACTTCAAAATGAAGAACATATCCATGAAGGTGGCGGACGCCGTTGCTTATACAAATCCCCCTAAAGCAACCTTCCATTGCAACCCGATTCCAGCTGGCTATGCTCGTGTCGTGGTTGATGAAGTGGTGGAACAATATTCGGGGCTAGAGCTTGACATTCCTGGAGGTGACGACGAGCACACACTGGGAGAGGCCATACATTGGGAGACACCGCGTCAGTCGACTCCTCCTCCAAGTCGGCCACCGCATCAGCAGACTCCTGCTCCTCCAAGTCATCAGCCACCGCCTCAGCAGAGTCCTGCTCCTTCAAGTCCGCCAACGCATCAGGCCACTCCTCCTCCTCCAAGTCCGGCACCGCGTCAGCCCACTCCTCCTCCTCCTCCGCCGCTATCACACTATGACCGCTGTATTGTAAAGACACATGAAGAAGTTGTGAATCGGTTGAAAAGTAGCAGTACTGGTGCAAGAAGTGGGAAAACAATTCCCCAGCTCGGCGAACAGGAAAAGCAATCGTGCCCCCCGCTCAAGGTGTTTACCGATATCGCTAATGATCCGGGGGTAGCGGCCACTGGTCCTGGTTTCACTCTTGGTGATTACTTAGGCGATGATGTACAGTTCGAAATGGCTGATGTAGTAGCCTTTAGATACGAGCATGGGAAGCCTCTCGTCAAACCTGAGCAGCTCCCGCATCTATCAATGATGATGCGAAGATTCCATGACTGGTACTTGAAATCCTGCAAGCATGGGAGGGACAGTATCTTGGTGGGAATTAAAGATGAGCATGACTTCATTGGAGTCGACGCAATCTACGTTGAATTTGAAGAATTATTTTAGTTATACAATCAAGCCACCCTCGACAAAACCATCATCAGTTGCTATTGTCTGTAAGTATTATTTCTGTAATTAAGTCTCTAGCTCAGCTTGTTCATTGCATGTATATAATTATCCTCACTATATTATGCAGATTGAAGATCCTCGAATGCAAAAAAGGACAAATCTATGACATTGGGTTCATTAACCCAAATACCGTAAATGAATGGTCGGTACAGAAGACCCCCGACGATACTGAGAAAAACTTGCTAAAGGCATTCCTTCGACAACAAAACAGAAGGGAAATACTCTTTCCTTACAACTTCAAGTGAGTGTTACTGTCTTGTGCATATTCTGTTTCGCTTACTCGAGGTTATAGTGTAATTGATGAGTTATGCGTGCACAATTTCCACTTTATTCTGCTATCCATTAAGCTTGACGCGGGACTAGTAACTGTCTTGGACTCGCGACGTAAAGCGCAGAAGGAGTGGGCGGACATGAGTGAAATGCTTCAGAAGTAAGTTCAATCATTATCGCACCATATCGGCAACTTTCGTTCATTTCCTGATATCAAGTAATCATTTTCTTTGCCGGGCAGGGTTTGGAAAAATTTCACCAGCAAGGTACCGGGTGAATGGAAAAAGGAGCTGCGATTTTCACACCCCAAAGTAAGTAGTACTAGCTAGTTCCGCGCATCTCTCATTGTTTCTAGTTTCAATACAATTATCATGCTTGATTATCATTTTGGTTGAACTCTATTCTCGTAAAGTGCTTGTGGCAGGCACCCGGGAATAATTTATGTGGATACTATGTTTGCGAGTTCATTCGCCACTCGACCTCTGAGCGGGGCTTATCTGACCAACAATTTGAAGTACGTAAACAATATTCACAATTTTATTTTATTACCACCAATTCTGTTGAGTTTCATTCACATATATATATTGACCCCCTTCTTTAAATTAGATCTGGCGGAAGAGGGACGAACTCCTACCAAATGATCGTATACGAGCAATTCAAGAGGAATTGGCGGGATTCTTTGTTGACCACTTCATACCTAAAGACGGAGAATACCATCTGGAATTGCAATGCGATTTTGGTAGATGATGTTAGGGATCGTAAGAGATGTTATATTGTATATATGCATCAACGTGTACTATATGTAGTAGTGTCGAATAGATATACGAAAACTTGTTGTTCGACCAACAAGCACGGAGAAAGAGAGGTCACTTCTCTCTATATATTGATCATGATGATGTTGTGTAATTAATGGTTCTTTCATTGCTTACTAGCTAGCGTCGAGTTCTCTCTATATGTAGTAGCTAGCGTTGACCAAGCACGGAGAAAGAGAGGTCACTTCTCTCTATATGTAGTAGCTAGCTAACACAATATGAAACCCCTGAACCCTCCAAAACCCCAAAACCCCTCCTTTAAAAAAAACAAAAACCCCATCGCCTGACAGCTGCTGACGTGTGGCTGCATTTTAGTCCCGATCGGTGTTACCCAACGGGACTAAAGGTCCTCCTGCCTGGGCGCCCCACAGCGGCCACGTGGAGCATCTTTAGTCCTGGTTCATAACTCAACCGGGACTAAGAGTGGGGGCCTTTAGTCCCGATTGTTTAGTCCCGGTTGCAGAACCGGGACTAAAGGCCCTCTGGAACCGGGGCTGATGCCCTTTTTTCTACTAGTGTTGCACATGGCTTTGGAGATCATCTTACGCCTCGACGAGGCCCAAGACTCTAGAGAGCTTAGTGCAGAGGAGGCGGACCTTCGGAAAAGACTAAAAAGAAGAGTGGTCGGGCTTGCTGTGTTGGAAAGAGCTAGAAAAAAGCAAAACTCGCGGATAACGAATATCAAAGAGGGGGATGCAAACACCCGTTACTTCCATCTTCGGTTCAACGGGAGACGTCAGAAGAACCTTATCCATAGACTCAAGCATGGAATGGATGGGTGACTAGTCGTGATCATAAAAGCAACAGTGTCCAGACACATTTCGCCAACATTATCAAGAGGGTTTCGCCACGCCCCAAAACTATCAACTGGGGCGCCTTCCCCCTACGGGCCATGACCTTTCTGACCTTTGGGTGCCCATCATGGAGGATGAGGTCAAGGATGCTCTCTCTGCCCTCCCTGGAGACAAGTCCCCAGGGCCTGATGTCTTCACTGGGAAATTCTTCAAGGTTTGTTGGGACACCATCAAAGAGGATGTCATGCTTGTGATTAATAAGTTCTCAGATCTGCATGCGGAAAACTTCCTGTGGCACCCCGGCTCAGAGGGAACCGGAACGCCCCATATTCCAGCCCAGAGACAAGTCTTCTGGAATACGGCACTGTTGGCATAGAACAAATCAGCTCTTTATTACTATGAATAAGGTTACAAGGGTACATGGATTACATCGGTGCGGCGATACTACGCCTGCCCAGGATAGCTCTATGCTAACAGCGGAACAATCCGAGGAAGCGGAGTATCCTCGGCAGCGGAACAACGACGGCGGTGGTGAACTCCACTCCGTAGGGACTCTGGCTGGAACCCGTATCCTAGCTCGCAAACTCGGAATCCTCGACAAGCAAGCAATCATGGCATGACCTGCAAACTGGCATGACACGCCAGGTGAGTACTTTGAATGTACTCGCAAGCTCACAACAACCAAAGCAATCAAGACAAGCAACACCATGGCATTTACCGGTTAAACAGGTGTAACCATGACGATGTTAAAACTGTATAATCATGGCATGGCATATGAACAGGATGCCACTACATGCAACATGTTACAACTATCATGATACAAATTACTCTGTCGGTGTTACCTCGTAACCACCACATGTAGGAACTTACCATCGAGCGTGCCACATGATAGCCTCGGGACCAACCAAACTTGGTATTACAATACCGTAGTGATAACGTGATTACAAGGAGCTTGGTCTTTACCCAAGATCACCACATAACACTATCAACCAAATCCGGTATCCATGATACAACGGTGATCCTCTCGTGATCACGATCGACCAACATCGGTATCCTCGATACCACGGTGATCCTCTCGCGATCACATAAAGATCAACCAACTTCTTTTCTCGTCGAACGGGGTTGTTATAAGCAAGATTATTATACTGTTGACCCATAGTGTGTCCTACTACGAACTGTGCCCATAACCGAGGATGCGGCTATCGATAGATTATACACTCTGCAGAGGTTAGTACACTGTACCCACACCACGAAACTCATGGCCTCGTGCTCCCATTCGGGTGGACCAACGATGTTCCGACAAAACCCAATCTATTACATGGCACTCTCCCGGCCACTCCGACACACTCCCCTTTGGGCTATGTCATGGGTGACCCCTGTGTCCTTCCGACACCTGCCACCGTCGTGGCCAAATAAAACTGTCCCAAACGGGGACCTAAGCTCAATACCAAAACTGGGTTCACAAGGTTATAGCCGCCTACCTGATCAGGGTAGCACGCACTCATAACCTTCCCTGGTTGGAGGTACCAGCGAGAGGCATGACAATAGACCGAATTAGGGCTTCCCCATCCCAGCAAGTGTGGTTGCACTGGTGAGCTCGATTCGGTGGCGCACTATGACTCAGCCAACAGGTGTTCAAGTTCGTTTAACATCCGGTTTAACTTGAATGATGATATGCTGAGCCATGATAACAGGATGAACCATAACAACTGAGACCGAAACATGCAGACATGTCATCATCTTAGCATGAATTACTGCAAGTATTAACCATGAACATAATGCTACCAACGAGTACTTGATGACTAGCAGGATGCACATGGACAGAATGTAAAGATTAGCATGAAACAGGAGCATATACAGTATTTCTCAAACAGAATAACATGTACATATTAAATAACTATTCAAGTAGGAAACCATAGCTACTGCAAATCCGTCATGCACGTGGCTGTCGTGGCTTGCCTGGGTATGAAGAAATCACCGGGAAGAAGTGCGGGAAGTCCACAGAAACGATTGCCGGAAACAGTTCTCTCTTGGAGGGGGCTGTTTACGTGCAAGGGCAAAATGGTCATTTCCATGTTGTCAAAACATTATGGAAATGGTACCAACAGAACGAGCTCGAAGAGACGAAGAAGTGGGCTTTGGATTCACCTCGATCGGAGTTATAGATGAAAAGTTATAAGTATTTGAAGATCAGGGACTTTTCTATAAATAAAACATTCACATATAGGTCCCTAGCGGCTGAACTGAAAACGTCATCTGGAAAATACGCTTTCCCAAAGCGAAAACGTATTTTTGGAAATACGTTTCCACTTGCCACGTCGTCAGGGCGGGCTGAGTCAACGCCTGAGGCTGACGGTGGGGTCGCGCGGGCGGTGGGGCCTGCCTGGCCTGGCTTCTCCTTCCTCCCGCCCTGCGTGCTCCTGGCCGAGACAGAGGCCGGCCCCGATGGCGACCACCGGCGATAGAGACCATCTCCGGCAGCGCCCGACCTACCAAAATGCTCAGGGGATCAAGCCGCACTCGCCTGGACCGTTCACGCTGGTCGGGGAGGTTGGAGACGCGCAGAAGGCCGGCCGCGGCGGAGGACGGCTTCGGCCGGAGTCGGGCACACGGCCATGGGACATCAGAGGAGGTGGCGAGCTTTGGGAAAGGATCTAGGAGGCCGAGGGAGGTGCTCTGGTGTGGAATGGGGGAAAAGAGAACTCGCCATTGCTCCAATTTGAGCATGGCCGAGTGGCGGCCATGGCGGCCAATAGAGGCGGGGAGGAGCTCCGGCGATGGATGAGTGGGTCGGGGAGGACCAGTGGGGCCAGGAGAGGAGGTTGATGAGGACTGGAGCGCTCGGGAGGGCCTATTTATATGCGGGCAAGGCGGGTGGATAGAGACGGCCGCCGCGGCGGCCCTATCACCGCACTGATGCTCGCGGCGAGCTGGCAGCTGCGCTGGCCGTCGTGGCATGGCTGAGGTAGACGTGAGCGCGCAGAGGTGACAGGACGCATGCGGAGCCATTAAGAGCGTGCGGACGAGATGGCGACCGCGGCGCCCTGTTCGGCCCATGCGTGAACTTGGCAGCGAGCGGCGGCGAGCTTCGCCGGAGTTGGGAGAGGGTTCCAGAGGGGGTACGTGGACGGTAGGAATGAAGTCGGCATGACGGGACAAGAAGAGGCAGCGCAGGGGGGCCGGAGTGGTCGTGTCCGACGCGGTCGGCGTGCAGAGCACGACTTTGGCTCATTCAGACGCGTGGTCACCGCGTGCATTGGCGCACGCGGTGTGCTCTGGCCCGTCCAGTCATGTCTACACAATAGTCCTTGCTCCCCAAGGCATCCTGGAAGTGAAAGTTCATCAAATGGGTAAATGGTTTGATGGCAAAGATCACTGCAAGTTTGCTGTAGCAAACTTGACTACACCATTGTGATGAACAGAGAAGTGATAGGAACAAAAGCTGATGTCTGGGAGGTTTAAATTAGGAGGGACTATAATCCTGTGGAGTTTGGAATGATTTGCATCAAGATTTAATACAGTTTCTTAACAACTGCATAATCTGATCCAGAATACAAATCTTGATGTGGCACTCACATAGATGCTTGGATTGAGATGAAAGTTGGTGGATAGGAGTTATTTGGGTACATAAACACACTGTAAAAATTTCATACCATTTGGACACACCAAAATGGTACTTCCTTCACAGTGGTCCTCTCTGGACAGAAACTAAGAGAAATTCTAGAAAATATTGGGTGAATGAGATGAGCCCAAATTTTGTGGAGATATGTTTTATGGGTAGGAGAATTCTCTGGTAAATTTTCAGCAATTATGAAGCAATATAAAATATAGTTGCTTCACAACAGGAAAATAAGACCAGTAGCAAATATTTTATGGTATGCTCACATAGAGGATGCAATGATGCTCAAATCTTGTGGAGAGTGTTAATTTGAGCATATGAAGATGCTTGCAAAATTTCAACTCATTTGAATACTCTTAGCTAGTACTTCCTTCATTAAGCTTCCAGCTGACCAGAAACTTTGGAAATTTGCCAAGGAAGATTTACTAGCCCACTTGAGTTGAATTTTGGCAAGAGGTAATGATAAGGATAGGAAGGAGTGCACAAAAAGTTTGAGAGCAAGCAAGCAAAGATAATGGGTACTTGCTTCACCAATGGCCAGCTAGGGCAGAATCAGAAAAGAAATATTGGTGAAATATTTTTGAACATGGCAAGGAGGGATTTTGACATATCTGAAGAAGATATGTCCCAAAGGATTTATGAGAATTATTTGGAAATCTTTGGAATGCTGGAAATGTGGGTTGCTTCACAACCCAGGGCAGACAGGGTTATTCCTTTAATAGAAAAAGGAATATTCCCAAGAAAAGAATATTGGGATTGGTCCAAGATGAGAATGATATGGTCTTGAGATGGTTTTGAGATTGACAAGCCACTGGGGAGAAGAATCGAGGGTGATCTCTCCAGGTTTCAAGACCACTAAGCCATAGAAAAGCAAATCCAAACCAAAATCAAAAGAAAAAAGAAATGGGCAAAATCCAGGGTGTTACACTTCCACTGGCTCAACTCGGCGAACATCGCTCTCATCCCTAAGAAGGATGGCGCCAAAGACATCTCGGACTTCAGACCCATCTGCCTGATACATGCTGTTGCAAAGCTCATTGCCAAAATCCTTGCAACTCATCTTGCCCGCCACATGAACAGTATCGTCTCCATTGCGCATAGCGCCTTCATCAAATCAAGGAGTATCCACAACAACTTCCTGTACGTTTGGAATTTGGCCAGGAAATTCCACCGAAAAAAACACCTATGCTCCTCTTCAAGCTTGATATTAAGAAGGCGTTCGACTCGGTCAAATGGGATTATCTTATGGAACTACTAACCCATCATGGATTCCCGAGTCGGTTCAGAGGGTGGGTCTCGGCCCTCCTTTCCATGGCCTCCTCCAGAGTATTGCTCAATGGTATTGCAGGTGATCCGATCAAGCAAGGTTGTGGCCTTCGGCAGGGTGACCCCCTCTCGCCCCTGCTCTTCGTGCTCGCTATTGATCCGCTGCACCACATCCTGGAAAAGGCTACCACTCAGGGTCTGCTTCATCCTCAAGGCAACCGCTTCACGGGCATTAGAGCTTCGCTATATGCTGACAACGCGATGGTTTTTTGCGCCCCTATCAAGGAGGATGTTAGTTTCATTGCCAACAAGCTCTCCTCCTTTGGTGAATCAACCGGGCTCGTCATGAACTATGCGAAGAGCTTGGTTGCCCCCATCTAGTGCGCAAGTCTGGGCCTTGACGACATTCTGCAGCTTTTCCCGGCATGCCAATCATCCTTCCCAATTCCCTACCTAGGCCTCCCGCTTACGATTCGACGGCTCAAGAGGATCCATTTGCAACACCTCGAAGACAAAGCGACCGGGAAACTTGCTCTGTGGAGAGGTAGACATGTGGCTATTGCGGGCCGTATGACCTTGGTCAAGGCGGTTCTCACGGCGGTGGCCATCTACCGTATCACTCCGCTGGACCTCCCAGTGGAGGTGCTACAGAAGCTGGATAAAATGCGAAGAGCCTACCTTTGGGTTGGGACGGACTCCATGTCTGGTGGCAAATGCAAAATTAACTGGGAGCAAGTTTGCAGACCCAAACAATTTGGGGGCCTGGGAATCCTCAATCTGGAAAAGATCGCCACCGCGATCCGTCTTAGATGGCTTTGGATGGAGTGGGAGGACCCGCCAAGGGCTTGGTGCGGTACTGAGATCCCTTGTGGCAATGAAGATCGCGACAATTTTGCAGCCGCCACCAAGGTCACTATTGGTGATGCCACAAAGGCCAAATTCTGGGAGTCATCTTGGTTGGATGGAGTCCGCCCCAAAGACATCGCCCCAATTTTTTTTGAGATATCAAGGAAGAAGTGCAGCACTGTTGCCTCGACCCTCAGAGATGATAACTGGGCCAGTTTGATTGATATAAGCGCGGGACTATCTCTTGATCATCTTGAACAATTTTTCGCTTTGTGGAACAAGCTATTGCCAGTCAACCTCCAGCCTGGTGTCTTGGGCACCATTCTCTAGAAGCTCTCCAATGATGGATTCTACTCTGCCAAGACGGCCTACTTGGTGCAGTTTGCTGGCCTTGTTCAATCCAACTTACAATCTATTGTCTGGAAGGCTTGGGCCCAACCAAAATGCATTTTTTTTGCATGGTTGGTCACGCAAAATAGGATCTGGACGGCGGACCGACTCCAACGTCGTGGGTGGCCAAACTGTGACCGTTGCCCACTTTGCAACCAAGTACAAGATTCCGCGGAACACCTCCTGTTCAAGTGTCGCTTCTCCATCCGTGTTTGGAAGGAGGTTCTGGCATGGCTGCACCTCGATGTTGACACCGCCCCTTGGATGAACTACGCCACTGTGAGATCTTGGTGGGAGGAGGTCCTCGCCAGCAACGCGCATCTGCGGAAAGCCTTGGCCTCCTTCCTTCATCTTGTTAGCTGGGAGATTTGGAAGGAGCGAAATGCACGTGTGTTCAGGACCAAGGTGGCACCGGTGGCGGTGATCGTGCAGACTATTAAAGAGGAGGGGTCGATCTGGGCTCTGGCAGGAGCCAGACATTTGTGTAATTTGATGCCGCGAGAGTAGACCTTTGCCCCTTTCTCGCTTTTGCGGGGATGTGATGTACTGTAACAAACTCTTCTCCTTATTCAACGAAAATGGCAAATCTTTTGCCTCGTTTCAAAAAAAAAAATCAAGATCTGGCCTTTCACAGACCCCGACGACGCTTGACCGGTGTGGGTCATGGGCCACCTTCTTGCATGTAGCCCCTGTTCCTTTTGGTCTTCGATTTCTCTTTCTTCAACCAAATAAGAAAGCCTACAACGTCTTTTTTTTGCGAGAAAAGGCGTACAAGGTCTAATCAGGCGTATATGAAATGGTCAGTGATTTTTCCCTGCTCTATTCTTCCAGTGGTTTTTTGGTTTCGAGTCGGTTTAAAAAAACACAAACATAATTTATTATAAAATTGATTTTTTCTGAATTTTGAATATATTTTTAAAAACATATGTGAATATTTTTTTAAAACATTTTCTGAAAATCTGTCAGCATTTTCTAAATTCATGCTCTTTAAATAACATAGACATTTTTGAAAAAAATGATTTCTTTTAAAAAAAGTCAGAAAATTTAGAAAAATAGTGTGAAAATTATTTGAAAATAAAAAGGAAAACCAGAAAGAACAAAAGGAAAAAACCAAAAAAGTGTACAGAAACTCACAGAAAAATGAATTTTGACACAACAATCGTCAAATAGGATTTGCTAGGAGATGCAGCCTATAGTAAAATCTAGACATGCGACCATTGCCCGTACATCAAGCAGAGGGTTTCGTGAACAGCGCAGCAACAACCTCCGCCGCCAGGAATCTTTGGTCCCCTCGCCTCCGGCTGCCATCTTGGCACTGCGAGGTGGGGGGACCTCGCATCTTCAAGATTTTCATGTTTTTCGTCAATGTCTAGTGATCTTCGTATCTTACGAGAATAAAAGTAGTCTCGTTTTTGTAGTGGTGCCATGTGGTTAGAGTTGTTGGAAATATGCCCTAGAGGCAATAATAAAGTGGTCATTATTATATTTCCTTGTTCATGGTAATTGTCTATTGTTCATGCTATAATTGTATTAACCGGATACCGTAATACATGTGTGAATACATAGATCACATCATGTCCCTAGTAAGCCTCTAGTTGACTAGCTCGTTGATCAATAGATGGTTATGGTTTCCTAACCATGGACATTGGATGTCATTGATAACGGGATCACATCATTGGGAGAATGATGTGATGGACAAGACCCAATCCTAAGCATAGCACAAGATCGTGTAGTTCGTTTGCTAGAGCTTTTCTAATGTCAAGTATCATTTCCTTAGACCATGAGATTGTGCAACTCCTGGATACCGTAGGAATGCTTTGGGTGTATCAAACGTCACAACGTAACTGGGTGACCATAAAGGTGCACTACAGGTATCTCCGAAAGTGTCTGTTGGGTTGGCACGAATCGAGACTGGGATTTTGTCACTCCGTATGACGGAGAGGTATCTCTGGCCCACTCGGTAATGCATCATCCTAATGAGCTCAATGTGACTAAAGAGTTAGCCACGGGATCATGCGTTACGGAACGAGTAAAGAGAATTGCCGGTAACGAGATTGAAGGAGGTATGGGGATACCGACGATCGAATCTCGGGCAAGTAACATACCGATGGACAAAGGGAATTGTATACGGGATTGACTGAATCCTCGACATCGTGGTTCATCCGATGAGATCATCGCGGAACATGTGGGAGCCAACATGGGTATCCAGATCCTGCTGTTGGTTATTGGCCGGAGAGATGTCTCGGTCATGTCTGCATGGTTCCCGAACCCGTAGGGTCTACACACTTAAGGTTCGGTGACGCTAGAGTTGTTATGGGAAATAGTATATGGTTACCGAATGTTGTTCGGAGTCCGGGATGAGATCCCGGACGTCACGAGGAGTTCCGGAATGGTCCGGAGGTGAAGATTTATATATGGGAAGTCATCATACGGTCACCGGAAGTATTCGGGGGTTTGCCGGTATTGTACCGGGACCACCGAAGGGGTTCCGGGGGTCCACCGGGAGTGTCCACCTGCCCCGAAAGGCCCTATGGGCTGTATGTGGAAGGGAACCAGCCCCTAAGTGGGCTGGGCGCCATCCCCCCCTAGGGCCCATGCGCCTAGGGTTGGGGGGAAACCCTAAAGGGGGCGCCCCCCATGGCTTGGGGGGCAAGCCCCCTCCAATTGGCCGCCGCCCCCCCTCTAGATCTCATCTAGAGGGGCCGGCCCCCTTCCCCCTTGGCCCTATAAATAGAGGGGACGATGGAGGGCAGCAGCATCTCATCCAAGGCGCAGCCCTTCCCCTCTCCAACACCCCGTCCTCCTCCGTTGAGCTTGGCGAAGCCCTGCCGGAGAACTGCAAGCTCCACCACCACGCCGTCGTGCTGCTGGAGTTGTCTTCCCCAACCTCTCCCTCCTCCTTGCTGGATCAAGGTGCGGGAGACGTCACCGGGCTGCACGTGTGTTGAACGCGGAGGCGCCGTTGTTCGGCGCTTAGATCGGAATCGACCGCGATCTGAATCGCTGCGTGTACGACTCCTCCAACCGCGTTCTTGCAACGCTTTCGCATCGCGATCTTCAAGGGTATGAAGATGCACTCTCCTCTCTCTCTCGTTGCTAGTCTCTCCATAGATTGATCTTGGTGATACGTAGAATTTTTTTTGATTTACTACTACGTTCCCCAACAGTGGCATCATGAGCTAGGTCTATGCGTAGTTTCTATGCACGAGTAAAACACAAGTTGTTGTGGGCGTTGATTTTGTCAATTTACTTGCCATTACTAGTCTTATCTTGATTCGGCGGCATCGTGGGATGAAGCGGCCCGGACCGACTTTACACGTACGCTTACGTGAGACAGGTTCCATCGACTGACATGCACTAGTTGCATAAGGTGGCTAGCGGGTGTCTGTCTCTCCCACTTTAGTCGGATCGGATTCGATGAAAGGGGTCCTTATGAAGGGTAAATAGAAATTGGCATATCATGTTGTGGTTTTGGCGTAGGTAAGAAACGTTCTTGCTAGAAACCTATAGCAGCCACGTAAAAAATTTGCAACAACAATTAGAGGACGTCTAACTTGTTCTTACAGCATATGCCGTGTGATGTGATATGGCCAAAAGGATGTGATGAATGATATATGTAATGTATGAGATTGATCATGTTCTTGTAATAGGAATCACGACTTGCATGTCGATGAGTATGACAACCGGCAGGAGCCATAGGAGTTGTCTTAATTTATTGTATGACCTGCGTGTCAATGAAAACGCCATGTAATTACTTTACTTTATTGCTAATAGTGAGCCATAGTAGTAGAAGTAATAGTTGGCGAGACAACTTCATGAAGACACGATGATGGAGATCATGATGATGGAGATCATGGTGTCATGCCGGTGACGATGGTGACCATGCCGCTCCTCGAAGATGGAGATCAAAAGCGCAAGATGATATTGGCCATATCATGTCACTTTATGATTTGCATGTGATGTTTATCATGTTTACATCTTATTTGCTTAGAACGGCGGTAGCATAAATAAGATGATCCCTCGCTAAAATTTCAAGAAAGTGTTTCCCCTAACTGTGCACCGTTGCGAAGGTTCGTTGTTTCGAAGCACCACGTGATGATCGGGTGTGATAGATTCTAACGTTCGAATACAACGGGTGTAAGCAAGATTTACAGATGCAAAACACTTAGGTTGACTTGACGAGCCTAGCATGTACAGACATGGCCTCGGAACACGGAAGACTGAAAGGTCGAACATGAGTCGTATGGAAGATACGATCAACATAGAGATGTTCACCGTTGATGACTAGTCCGTCTCACGTGATGATCGGACACGGCCTAGTCGATTCGGATCATGTATCACTTAGATGACTAGAGGGATGTCTATCTGAGTGGGAGTTCATTGAATAATTTGATTAGATGAACTTAATTATCATGAACTTAGTCTAAAACCTTTGCAATATGTCTTGTACATCAAATGGCCCACGCTAATGTTGCCCTCAACTTCAACGCGTTCCTAGAGAAAACCAAGCTGAAAGACGATGGTAGTAACTACATGGACTGGGTCCGTAACTTGAGGATCATCCTCATAGCTACCAAGAAAGCATATGTCCTTGAAGCACCGCTAGGTGACGCACCTGTTTTCCCAGCAACTCAAGACGTTATGAACGCCTGGCAGTCGCGTAGTGATGATTACTCCCTGGTTCAGTGCGGCATGCTTTACAGCTTAGAACCGGGGCTCCAAAAGCGTTTTGAGCAACACGGAGCATATGCGATGTTCCAAGAGCTGAAAATGGTTTTCCAAGCTCATGCCCGAGTCGAGAGATATGAAGTCTCCGACAAGTTCTACAGTTGTAAGATGGAGGAGAATAGTTCTGTCAGCGAGCACATACTCAAAATGTCTGGGTTGCACAACCGCTTGTCTCAGCTGGGAGTTAATCTCCCGGATGACGCGGTCGTTGATAGAATCCTTCAGTCGCTTCCACCTAGCTACAAGAGCTTTGTGATGAACTTCAATATGCAGGGGATGGAAAAAACCATTCCTGAGGTATATTCAATGCTGAAATCAGCGGAGGTGGAGATCAAAAAGGAACATCAAGTGTTGATGGTGAATAAAACCACTAAGTTCAAGAAAGGCAAGGGTAAAAAGAACTTCAAGAAGTACGGCAAGGGAGTTGCCGCGCCCGGTAAGCAAGCTGCCGGGAAGAAGCCAAAGAATGGACCCAAGCCTGAGACTGAATGCTTTTATTGCAAGGGAAACGGTCACTGGAAGCGGAACTGCCCCAAGTACTTAGCGGATAAGAAGGCCGGCAATACCAAAGGTATATGTGATATACATGTTATTGATGTGTACCTTACCAGCGCTCATAGTAGCTCCTGGGTATTTGATACCGGTGCGGTTGCTCATATTTGTAACTCAAAACAGGAGCTGCGGAATAAGCGGAGACTGGCGAAGGACGAGGTGACGATGCGCGTCGGGAATGGTTCCAAGGTCGATGTGATCGCCGTCGGCACGCTACCTCTACATCTGCCTACGGGATTAGTTTTAAACCTCAATAATTGTTATTTAGTACCAGCTTTGAGCATGAACATTGTATCAGGATCTCGTTTGATGCGAGATGGCTACTCATTTAAATCCGAGAATAATGGTTGTTCTATTTATATGAGAGATATGTTTTATGGTCATGCCCCGCTGGTCAATGGTTTATTTTTATTGAATCTCGAACGTGATGTTACACTTATTCATAGTGTGAATGCCAAAAGATGTAAGGTTGATAATGATAGTCCCACATACTTGTGGCACTGCCGCCTTGGTCACATTGGTGTCAAACGCATGAAGAAACTCCATGCGGATGGACTTTTGGAGTCTCTTGATTATGAATCATTTGACACGTGCGAACCATGCCTCATGGGCAAAATGACCAAGACTCCGTTCTCCGGAACAATGGAGCGAGCAACCAACTTATTGGAAATCATACATACTGATGTGTGCGGTCCAATGAGCGTTGAGGCTCGCGGTGGTTATCGTTATGTTCTCACCCTCACTGATGACTTAAGTAGATATGGGTATGTCTACTTAATGAAACACAAGTCTGAGACCTTTGAAAAGTTCAAGGAATTTCAGAGTGAGGTTGAGAATCAACGTGACAGGAAAATAAAGTTCTTACGATCAGATCGTGGAGGGGAATATTTGAGTCACGAATTTGGCACGCACTTAAGGAAATGTGGAATTGTTTCACAACTCACGCCGCCTGGAACACCTCAGCGTAATGGTGTGTCCGAACGTCGTAATCGCACTCTATTAGATATGGTGCGATCTATGATGTCTCTTACCGATCTACCGCTATCATTTTGGGGTTATGCTTTAGAGACTGCCGCATTCACTTTAAATAGGGCTCCGTCGAAATCCGTTGAGATGACACCGTATGAATTATGGTTTGGGAAGAAACCTAAGCTGTCGTTTCTGAAAGTTTGGGGATGCGATGCTTATGTCAAGAAACTTCAACCTGAAAAGCTCGAACCCAAATCGGAAAAATGCGTCTTCTTAGGATACCCAAAGGAAACTATTGGGTATACCTTCTACCTCAGATCCGAAGGCAAGATCTTTGTTGCCAAGAATGGATCCTTTCTAGAGAAAGAGTTTCTCTCGAAAGAAATGAGTGGGAGGAAAGTGGAGCTTGATGAGATGACCCTTCTCGAACCAGAGAGTAGCGCAGCGCAGGAAAATGTTTCTGTGGTGCCTGCACCGACTAGAGAAGAAGTTAATGATGATGATCATGATTAAGTTACCACTGAACTTCGTAGGTCCACAAGGACACGTTCCGCACCAGAGTGGTACGGCAACCCTATCCTGGAAGTCATGTTGTTAGACAATGGTGAACCTTCGAACTATGAAGAAGCGATGGCGGGCCTGGATTCCAACAAATGGCTTGAAGCCATGAAATCCGAGATAGGATCCATGTATGAAAACGAAGTATGGACTTTGACAGACTTGCCCGATGATCGGCAAGCCATAGAGAACAAATGGATCTTTAAGAAGAAGACAGACGCGGATGGTAATGTGACCATCTATAAGGCTCGACTTGTCGCTAAGGGTTATCGACAAGTTCAAGGGGTTGACTACGATGAGACCTTCTCACCCATAGCGAAGCTGAAGTCCGTCCGAATCATGTTAGCAATTGCCGCATTCTATGATTATGAGATATGGCAAATGGACGTCAAAACGGCATTCCTTAATGGTTTCCTTAAGGAAGAATTGTATATGATGCAGCCGGAAGGTTTTGTCGATCCTACTAATGCTGACAAGGTATGCAAGCTCCAGCGCTCAATCTATGGGCTGGTGCAAGCATCTCGGAGTTGGAACATTCACTTTGATGAGATGATCAAAGCGTTTGGGTTTACACAGACTTATGGAGAAGCCTGTGTTTACAAGAAAGTGAGTGGGAGCTCTGTAGCATTTCTCATATTATATGTGGATGACATACTATTAATGGGAAATGATATAGAATTCTTGGAAAGCATAAAGGCCTACTTGAATAAGTGTTTTTTAATGAAGGACCTTGGAGAAGCTGCTTACATATTAGGCATCAAGATCTATAGAGATAGATCGAGACGACTCATTGGTCTTTCACAAAGCACATACCTTGACAAGATATTGAAGAAGTTCAATATGGATCAGTCCAAGAAGGGGTTCTTGCCTGTATTGCAAGGTGTGAGATTGAGCACGGCTCAATGCCCGACCTCGGCAGAAGATAGAGAAAAGATGAGTGTCATCCCCTATGCCTCAGCCATAGGGTCTATTATATATGCCATGCTATGTACCAGACCTGATGTGAACCTCACCGTAAGTTTGGTAGGGAGGTACCAAAGTAATCCCGGCATGGAACACTGGACAGCGGTCAAGAACATCCTGAAGTACCTAGAAAGGACTAAGGATATGTTTCTCGTTTATGGAGGTGACGAAGAGCTCGTCGTAAAGGGTTACGTCGATGCTAGCTTCGACACAGATCTGGATGACTCCAAGTCACAAACCGGATATGTGTATATTTTGAATGGTGGGGCAGTCAGCTGGTGCAGTTGCAAGCAAAGCATCGTGGCGGGATCTACATGTGAAGCGGAGTACATAGCAGCCTCGAAGGCAGCACAGGAAGCAGTCTGGATGAAGGAGTTCATCACCGACCTAGGAGTTATTCCCAATGCGTCGGGCCCAATGACTCTCTTCTGTGACAACACTAGAGCTATTGCCCTTGCCAAGGAGCCTAGGTTTCACAAGAAGACCAGGCATATCAAGCGTCGCTTCAACTCCATTCGTGAACATGTTCAAGATGGAGACATAGACATAGACATGTGCATACGGATCTGAATGTCGCAGATCCGTTGACTAAACCTCTTCCACGAGCAAAACATGATCAACACCAGAACTCTATGGGTGTTCGATTCATCACAATGTAACTAGATTATTGACTAGCTCTATGGGTGTTGGAAATATGCCCTAGAGGCAATAATAAAGTGGTTATTATTATATTTCCTTGTTCATGGTAATTGTCTATTGTTCATGCTATAATTGTATTAACCGGATATCGTAATACATGTGTGAATACATAGATCACAGCATGTCCCTAGTAAGCCTCTAGTTGACTAGCTCGTTGATCAATAGATGGTTATGGTTTCCTAACCATGGACATTGGATGTCATTGATAACGGGATCACATCATTGGGAGAATGATGTGATGGACAACACCCAATCCTAAGCATAGCACAAGATCGTGTAGTTCGTTTGCTAGAGCTTTTCTAATGTTAAGTATCATTTCCTTAGACCATGAGATTGTGCAACTCCCGGATACCGTAGGAATACTTTGGGTGTATCAAACGTCACAACGTAACTGGGTGACCATAAAGGTGCACTACAGGTATCTCCGAAAGTGTCTGTTGGGTTGGCATGAATCGAGACTGGGATTCTGTCACTCCGTATGACGGAGAGGTATCTCTGGGCCCACTCGGCAATGCATCATCATAATGAGCTCAATGTGACTAAAGACTTAGCCACGGGATCATGCGTTACGGAACGAGTAAAGAGACTTGTCGGTAACGAGTTTGAACGAGGTATGGGGATACCGACGATCGAATCTTGGGCAAGTAACATACCGATGGACAAAGGGAATAGTATACGGGATTGATTGAATCCTCGACATCGTGGTTCATCCGATGAGATCATCGTGGAATATGTGGGAGCCAACATGGGTATCCAGATCCTGCTGTTGGTTATTGGCCGGAGAGATGTCTCGGTCATGTCTGCATGGTTCCCGAACCCGTAGGGTCTACACACTTAAGGTTCGGTGACGCTAGAGTTGTTATGGGAAATAGTATGTGGTTACCGAATGTTGTTCGGAGTCCCGGATGAGATCCCGGACGTCACGAGGAGTTCCGGAATGGTCCGGAGGTGAAGATTTATATATGGGAAGTCATCATACGGTCACCGGAAGTATTCGGGGGTTTGTCGGTATTGTACCGGGACCACCGAACGGGTTCCGGGGGTCCACCGGGAGGGTCCACCTGCCCCGGAGGGCCCTATGGGCTGTATGTGGAAGGGAACCAGCCCCTAAGTGGGCTGGGCGCCATCCCCCCCTAGGGCCCATGCGCCTAGGGTAGGGGGGAAACCCTAAAGGGGGTGCCCCCCTTGGCTTGGGGGGCAAGCCCCCTCCCCTTGGCGCCGCCCCCCCTCTAGATCTCATCTAGAGGGGCCGGCCCCCTTCCCCCTTGGCCCTATAAATAGAGGGGAGGATGGAGGGCAGCAGCACCTCATCCAAGGCGCAGCCCTTCCCCTCTCCAAGACCCCCTCCTCCTCCGTTGAGCTTGGCGAAGCCCTGCCGGAGAACTGCAAGCTCCACCACCACGCCGTCGTGCTGCTGGAGTTGTCTTCCCCAGCCTCTCCCTCCTCCTTGCTGGATCAAGGCGCGGGAGATGTCACCGGGCTGCACGTGTGTTGAACGCGGAGGCGCCGTTGTTCGGCGCTTAGATCGGAATCGACCGCGATCTGAATCGCTGCGTGTACGACTCCTCCAACAGCGTTCTTGCAACGCTTCCGCATCGCGATCTTCAATGGTATGAAGATGCACTCTCCTCTCTCTCTCGTTGCTAGTCTCTCCATAGATTGATCTTGGTGATACGTAGATTTTTTTTTGATTTACTACTACGTTTCCCAACAAGAGTTTTCTGTCCTCGCAGATCCAATTATTCGGATATGATGAGTTTATGTTGCCGTGTCAAGCTTTTTTTGTTGATTTGATTCTTTGTGGAGATGAAAACTTTCATCGACACCATGGTGAAGATATCGTGATTCAACGGCCCGCACTTCAAGGGGATCATCCCCGGCCCAAGTACGTTCATTGATCAAGGCTTCCCATCTTTTTGGATGGGCGACTTAAGGCGCTTTCAAAAAACATTATTGGTAATGTTCGTGTGGGTGAAAGAGTGACAAAATTGTTGCTTCAGTCCAATTACAGCTCCTTTACCAAAGTCTTTGGAGTTTTTCTTCTAGTAGAGATTGATACCGTGAAGAAGGTGCTTTCAAGAGATTTCATTGTAGTTCTTAGTTTTAGGAGTTACTTTGTATTTTCTTGGATCTTAGATCCAAATCAGTGTACCTATAATTGTTATGAGTATGAATAAAATTACAGGTGTTTCTCAGAAAAAAAAATCAGATGATCCTCCTCATTTGGTGAGTGCACCTATTGAGGTCATGACGCGTGAAAAGGAATAAGGGTAAAGAAAAAGGTCTCGATAACCCACAAGTATAGGGAATCGTTTGTAGGCCTTTTCGATAAATAAGAGTGTCGAACCCAACGAGGAGCTAAAGGTAGAACAAATATTTCCTCAAGTTCTATCGACCACTGATACAACTTTACGCACGCTTAATGTTTGCTTTACCTAGAACAAGAATAAAATTAGAAGTACTTTGTAGGTATGAAGGGATAAGTTTACAAGATAATAAAGAACGTAAAAATAAAAATTAGGTGCTGTTCTAATCATAGTACAATTAAATTATTATAGCGAGTGTGGATTAGTAGTGGTAGGATTTGCGGAATTGTCCCTAAGCAATTGACTATGTTATTAGACCGATAGCAAGTTTTTATGTGGGAGAGGCCACTGCTACCATGTCGTCCCTTACTTGGAATTCTATGCACTTATGATTGGAACTATTAGCAAATATCCGCAACTACTAACGTTCATTAAGGTAAAATCCAACCATAGCATTAAGAGATATATTGGCCCCCCTTCAATCCCGTATGCATCAATTTCTATGGTAGGAAGAAACTTCTGTCACCCTTGCCCTCCAATGCATAGTCCTATCAACATACAACTAACCCTAAAGTGTGATCTACACGCGCACTCATATGATGGGCACCAAAGGACAGCAACTTAACTACAAGCAAATTAAACCAATCATAGCAATTCACCAATTACCGGTAGGACAACAAAAATCTACTCAAGCATCATAGGATGGCAACATATCATTGGATAATAATATGAAGCATAAAGTACCATGTTCAAATAGAGGGTACAGCGGGTTGCGGGAGAGTGGACCGCTGTAGATAGATGGGGGAAGGTGATGAAGATGTTGGTGAAGATGGCAGAGTTGTTGGAGTAGATCGCCGTCACACGATGATTGCCTTGGCGGTGTTCCGACGCCACCGGAAGAGAGGGGGGGAGAGCCCCCTCCTTCTTCTTCTTCCTTGACCTCCCCCCTAGATGGGAGGAGATTTCCCCCTCTGGTCCATGGCCTCCATGGCGGCGGAGGTGCAGGAGCCCCTCCGAGATTGGGTCTCCCTCTCTGTTCTCTTCTGTTTCGCGTTCCCCAGATCTGGCCGAAAACCGTTTCATAAATATCCGGAGATCCGTAACTCCGATTGCATTGAAATTTTAACACGATTTTTTTTTCGAATATAAGCTTCCTTGCGTCCGAAGAAGGGCAGCAACCGCCTTTCGAGGTGGCCACTACCCACCACCACGCGCCTGGGGGCTGGGCCACGCCCTGGTGTCTTGTGGGGGCTGTGGGCCTCCTTTTGCGTTGATTCCACCTCCCAAAAATCACATATATTTTAAAATAATTCTCCGTAAAATTTTATTGCATTTGGACTTCGATTGATATGGATACTCTGCGAAATAAAAAACATGCAAAAAATAGGAACTGGCACTGGGCACTGGATCAATATGTTAGTCCCAAAAGATAATATAAAATGTTGTCAAAAATATGTAAAAGTTGTATAATATTGACATGGAACAATAAAAAATTATAGATACGGCGGAGACGTATCAGGTAACTCCAACGTACCAACGCAAACAGACGCGATTTTATCCGTTTGGGTTGGCATTTTGGACGGCACCCGCCCCCGTCCGCGTTTGGGTGGTCAGTGTGCCCAACGGGCCGACGCTTTTTCGTTCGGCCGGTTTGCAGCCATATTTTTGCACCTTTTTTGCGTACATATCAAAAACATTGCCCAAAGTTCAAAACCAAATAAAAATATCATAATTTTACAACCAAATAAAAGTCTCATCATTTACGAACCAAATGAAATTTAAATTGTTACAAATACATTTGAAAGAAAAGAATCGATACATCTATTGGTTGCCAAGGCGAATGTCGAGCGGGGACGCCGGGCTTGGAGCGTTGCTGGAGGCTATGGAGGCGAGGGGGTGGGGTGGTCGTGGGGGTGCTACGACAGCGGTGAAAACAAGCCACCAACGCCAGCAAGAGCGGCTGTCGGGGTGCGGCGTGCTGCTGGGGGAGGTTTGTGGGTGCGACAGGCGGCCTGGGCAGCGTCCAACTGGCCGGAACTGGGCGACACTGGCGAGGGCAGGGGTGGCCGGGTGTTTTCGTTGTGGATGGCAGAGGGGGAGAATGGCCAATGTACCACCGATTACCAGGCCAGAGGGAGGAGAAGGGCGGGCGTTGTACGCGTCCGTGCCTTGTCCGCGCCGACGCAAACCCGTTCCAAATTTGAGACTGAAATGGGTCATGTGCGGACAAAAAGCGGGCGCTTGTCCGATTAGGTCGGCGCGCTGGGCCACGGTTTGTGTCCGTTTTCACCCAAACGGACACGCGTGAATAGAATGCGTCGGCGCGTTGGAATATTCCTAAAGCACGGCTTGATCATGTGTCTCTACCAATGGATGTGGCTTGCATCTCGCACTACGCTTTGGACAAGAAATATGTGATTTGGGGCGGTGGAATCCCCATCATCATGGACACGGAGTAGCCCTCTTGCCAAGTTGTGGGTGATCAGGTGGCGAGGCTGGTGCGAGCATGATGACGGGAACGGGATTGGGATTGGATGGTCTATCGATTCTACTGTTCTTCATGGCCCTCGATGAGTCAAGAGGAGGCATCGGTGTGCACGTACATGTACTGCTAGTGGTGCACTGCATACGTACATATACATGCACTGTGTGAGCGACGTGATCGTGAGGAGGTAGCTAGGTCTCTGTGCGTCTCCCTACAAGTCCATTTCTGCCACCACATGTGACGCGATGTGATGTGAGATGCCTCCCCCCCTCTCTCTCTATCGCCTTGTGCACACATATTTTTTTTAGTTTAAAAAAATACCGGGATATGAAACAACAGCAGGCAATTTGTCTCCACGGGATGGGCATTCGTAGTAATCCATGTGTGTGCCCACGTGAACGTACTCCCATCGGTGACCACCAACGTAGCTGGCCGGGAGCAAGAGAAGAAGCTGTAAACAAACCGTAATCATCAAACGCAAAAACGTGATTGATGCTCAACAGAGTTCAGGAGAGTCATTTTTTCAGTCAGTTCACGAGAGTCTGCCTCTAGTCTCTCTCTCTCTCTCTTTTTTAGAAGAAGGTCTGCCTCTAGTCTCAGGGGCTGTTTGGTTGCCGGCCGCACGGCGCGCCACAGCTTCCTAGGCTGCCGTTTGGTTTCGTAACGAAGGTTAGACTCACCACAACCTGCAGTGTGTTTTGCAGTAGATTTTTTCGTTAAATGTGTGGCGTTTGTTTTGGCCGCCACACTCTGCGGCGCGTCATAAATGTGACTACTTGTGGCTAGATAAGTGTGGCAATTAAAGTCACCAACCAAACAGCCCCTCAGTCCTTGAAGCAGGCACATGCCCAGGCCCATGTTGCCTTCATTCGGCGGTGGGTGGGGGCAGCATTCGCCCTGCCGGCTGCTGAGGCTGCACGGAAGATCGACTCCAGCTGCCAGGGAGGCTGTAGGAGCGCTCTTTTTAGTCCCCCATCGCTTGCCGTCGGAGAATGGGTGGCCAGCAAGACTATAAGAGAGCAGCCAGGGCAGACTATGAAAGGCACGCAGCTGCGTGGTGAGCACAAAGCGAACTATTCTTTCACCGTTTACTAAAGAATACCGTGTGCACGCCACAATAAGCAGCATACGCTAATTTTTAAAGGGGCCCTTTCTCTTTTGAGGAGGGTCCCACAAATCAAAACCAGAAAATTTTGAATTTCATTGAAACAATTTGTTCTTTGAAGTTAGTCACACATAATCTATTTGTATTGAGTCCTAACTCTTCATTTTGATTATAACTCGCAGCTTACTTGCAATAATGTGGGCTCTTGACGATTAATTAGCACGGAATTTATTTATATCTAATGTTGGTGGTTCTATCCTATTTTGTTTTCGTTGATTTGTAATATTATATGGATCAACGACAGCGGGTTTATTTGTTTCTTATGTGTGCTGTGCTTTCACATAATTTCCTTTTCTTTTCTATTTAGCTTTACTAGAGTATTCTTTTGACTAACAAACAACTTTCTCGATGGTGTCCTCAACAATTTAGGTAAGCACATAGAGGAATGAATTTGTGCAGTATGATGCGGGCAATTCAAGACAGATGATTTTGCTCTGCTCGTTCTTCTCTTGTTTTCCATTCTGTTCTAGTTGAACTTTACTCTCTTTCCTTCTGTGTTCCCCCCGGTTTGGGGCCCACCTCCAGCTTTACTAGTATGTCTTTGAGCATGTCAATTCATAATCTTTGATGATCTGGTTCCTGTGTGCCTCATTCCATCATATGTTCTTACACAGTAGTATTAGAGATGTTTCAGCCTATACATTAGCCATTTAGCCTCTCCCAGGATGCGCTCAAAGCTGATCTTCTCCGCAAAGTAACATTCCCCATACATACTGCTGTAGCAGGTCTTGCTGATTGTCTTGCGCCACGCATAGTCTGGATGGCTTTGACTGGAGCGCCGGTTGCCCGCCTAATGCACCCAGCCCAGTCTTCCTTTCTCTGAAATTTAACAACACAACAAGTTGGCAGTAGGCAGTTTTAGCTCACTATACATCCAAATGACAACACCCAGAAAAGGAAAGCACGCCAGTCGATTGACTTTGCTGCTCCAATATACTAGTACTTCTGTATGTGTTGGAAATCAAAGACTAAGAACAAAATTGAACCGAGGTGCAACACAGAGGTTTTTGCCTGCTCAAACTCCCGCAGCTTTTCTTCTTTTTTTCTCACTGAATTTATTGAGAACGAACAGGGCTCGTAGCCTCCTGACTTTGCGCGACTACGATCCACAATGCTCGTGCCATCCCACGAACGAATCAGTAGGGTGCTGGACTCGGTCTAAACCGTTAAACACTCGAGCTATTCTCGCTAACCTGCTAACTGTCGAAACTGACAGAGAAGACAGAGTGGTCCTGAAAATTGCTGCCATGGCAGCAAGACTAACCGAACTAATTGAAACTTCTGAAACTCTGAAACTACTAAACTTGCAAGGTTTATTCTAACAGTATGAACTGCAAAAAGTACTATATTTTGGTCCGGAGGTGGTAGTTTTTAGGTAAGACTTAAGACCACAGAGAACTTGCTTGCTCTGAAACGCAACTAGATAGTAAATCACAGAGTTTGTAATTGCATTAGCTGGATTCGGATATCTGAAAGTCCAAGCTTCATTCTGCTGATGTGGGGACTAACCTGAAACCGGCAAAGGCTTCAAGTTGCCAACTTGTCATCACCCATTTGTACAGATACATCCGTATCTAGACAAATCTTAAGACAAGAATTTTGGGACCGAGGGAGTATTTGAGTCGCCAAACTATGCTGCATGTGCCAGTTTTCACCCAATTCTTGTAATAGATCAGTAAATGTCAAAGCATGGACTTCACTCTACAACGTGGTTTTTGCAGATCAGTTTCCACGACTATAGTCATATTTAGTCATTCAAATAACACGTGACACTAGGAAAGTACGTAGGAAGTAAGCAAAATGAGTTCGTACAGAAATCTCACAGATGCAAAATGAGTTCTGACAGAAACCAAGCTTCAGACAGGAGCACATTGTGCCAAGAAGTTACAAAATAAATAGTGTGCCCGCATAATTGACAAATCTCCCTATATTGGTTAATTGGACAAAGGCTGTCTATGTCAGCGGCAATATAAAGACTGTCTGCAACAGCTCAGTTAATTGGCAGACAAATAATGGCAATATCATATATAGAACTAATTGTCTAATGCGTCCCTGTAACAGAGATGCCTACAAAGCCAGAGAGACCACAACTTACATATTTGTTCAGAAGTACATATTTATTCAGAAGTGCAGACAAGACACACTTCAAGTACGTAAACATTATGGAGTACAGATTCAGGGTACACATATTTTGTAAGGTCACTCAGATTTGCCTCATTTTCTGGAGGTTCTTTGATAATTTTAGCATCCTTCAAAATAAATGAAAACTAAAGAATGAAAGAAAGGTTCACTTACACTAGGTGTTGAGACTTGAAATCTTGGACAAGGATGCTAGTCAGTCACAGTCAGGGATGGTGGAATTAAGATAGCAGATGAGCGCATGGACAGACAAGCAGGAGTTCAGCCCCCATTTCTAGCTAGGAGCTGCAAAATCAATAACTCTTCATTGCATCATACTATGTTCTTACATATTCTACCTATACATAAATTAATTACATCATAGAAGCACCAGTGGTCTAGAGCTGAAAGTGTTACCTTCTCCAAAGAATTTGCGCATTGCAGCACCAGATTTTTTTTCAAAACTACGATGATTATTATACCAAATTCAGAAACTATATGACGTAATTCGAAAAAAGCAAAATTGTGACCCCGTCGGTCGCGGGCTGGCCGAGGAGTGGGCCGTCGGTCTCGCGTGGGCCGAAGACAGGCCCGTCGGCCAGCAGGCAACCGAAGAGGGGCCCATCGGCCAACCACAGGCCGAGGAGGGCCCGTCGGCCAACCAGAAGCCGAGGGGTGGCCCGTCGGCCAACCACCGGCCGAAGAGCGTGGATAACGCCCACGACCGCTTTCTTCTTCCTCTCGCGCTGCCTCATTCTTGCTCTCTCTCTCGCCAGTCTCTGTTGCTTGCCCCCCCGCGCCGATCTCTTCCCTCATCCACCCATTTTCCTATCCAACCCGCAGAAACAATAGATCATAGCATTCTCCGCCGGCCTACGATTTTTTTTTTGCTATGGGGTAGTTTTTTGTGCGTGAGGAGCAGCCATGGTGGGGTGGAGGAGGTGTGGCTGGTGAGGAGGTGCGGGTGTGGAGGCAGTGGTGGTGAGGAGGAGGTGGTGTTGAGGAGGAGGAGGTGGTGGTGAGGAGGAGGAGGTGGTGGTGAGGAGGAGTTCCGGTGCCGCTGAGTTGAAGAGAGGAGGAAGAAGAAGGGGACACACGCGTCGAAGGTATAACAATGTCGTCACAAATTTTCTATGAGCTGTACAGTTTATTTAGTGTACATAGTCATTTTAGCGGATAGTTAGTGTAGCCGGTAATAATTATGTTCGTTGCGATTATTGAGAATGTGGCAATGTCTGACAGGTGAAAATGTCTGAATCAGTAAATTTGACTGTTTACTACGGCCCTGGTAATGTTCGATATAATGAGTTGGGGGTTGATCTTAGCGAGTTTAAAAATGGTGTCATGACACTTTCAGACCCGGATAGACTGGACATTAGACAGTTGAAGCACTGGTTGACTACTAGTTTTGGGCTGGATCATGAAGTATGTTCCGTCAGTATTCATGCATTGTGGACCAAATCTTGTAAAAATGTCAAGTGGGAGTTGATGCCGATAGATAGGAGCCATCATTGGTTGACCCTGTTAAGTCATTGCCGAGACCGAAGAATCCACCCATATGCCCTAGTGCAACCAGTGGCGAAGGAGGATAATACCACACAACTCCACGTGGGGTATGAACCCGGTCAGGGTAGTCAAGTGGCTAACGAGATTTATTTATCCGGGTCACAGCCACAGGATGTGGATGCTAGCCAAGAGTCAGACTACGTGCCACACAATGTTTGTGGTCATGATACTGGGCAGAGTCAGTCGATAATATTAGCTGGTTCTGGTGTTGCTGATGGGGATGATGAAGGCGATGAAATGCAGAGGGTGATGGAGGAAGAGGACGAGGATGGATTTGCGGAGGATCTGGATTCTGAAAATTCCGAGGATGAAGTGGAGGTACCAATTCCTTCTGCATGGAATCAGGACATATCCACCGGTCTTACTGTCAACGATGGCCATGAGACTCCATGGCAATATAATATGAACCAAGTCCAGATAGGGGCTATGTTTGATACAAAGAAAAAATTGAAGTATGCGGTGATAAAGTGGGCTATGTCTACACAGAGGGTTTTCCGGACACACATATCAAGTCCAACAAACTATACCGTGAAGTGTGCTGAAACAGGTTGTCCTGCGAAGGTGCACGGGCACGTGCCAAAATATAACATCCACTGGGTTGTCAGCAATGTGGTCCCACATAATTGTGTGAGCAAAAACCTGTTGGTTCGTCATTCAAACCTGACTTCAACTCTTATTGCGCAACTCATGTATACTGAGATAGTGGAGAAGAAAGATATGAAAGCAAAACACATCCAGACAGCAGTAAAGGTCAGATGAAATTATGAGATTCCGTATGGAAAGGCTTGGAGGGCTAAGCAGAAGGCTATGGAGGAAAGGTTTGGGACGTTCTTTGACTCATATGCTAATGTTGTCCGTGTCCTTGACATACTGAAGGAGAGGAATCCCGGCACTTATGTTAACATACAACACACGAGGTTGGAGAATATACCAGATTTCAAGGTGTTGAAACGAGTATTCTTCTCTTTCGCTATGTGCATCGAAGCTTTCCGGCATTGTCCTCATGTGATGTTTGTGGATGGTACATTCCTGACTGGTCAGTACAAAGGGCAAATCCTGACTGCTATTGGTGTGGACGGGAACAATCAAATCATCCCACTTGCCATGGCATTTGTGGAGGGTGAGAACTTTCCGAGCTGGGTATGGTTCTTCCGTCAAGTTAAAATTGCGATTGTGAAAGACCGACCAAACGTGTGTGTCATTCATGACAGACATGCTGGTATATTGAAGGCTGTGAAGACACTAAGGAATCCAACAACTGACGAACCAACACCTTGGAAGGACTTGCAGAGCCGGTGGTGCATGCGTCATCCTGGGGCTAATTTTTTCTCACAGTTTAAGAAAAAACAGTTGATGAACTTGTTCAAAAAATTATGCAACCAGAACCAGCAGCGCAAATACGAATTTATTTGGTCAAAACTAGATGAGTTTACTAAGAAGCAGGTCCGTGCGAGGAAGAAAATGGAAAAAGATCAGGTTAAATTAGCAGCACTCATCGCAGAGCTAGAGGAGCCAATAGGTCTTTGTGACTTGCCAGCAATTGACCCTCCTAATACTCAGAGAAAGAAGGGCAGGGCAATAAAGAATTTTTCTGAGTGGATAGAGAAAGAGCCTCCGGTGAATTGGTCTTTGCTGCATGACACCCATGGAGCTAGGTATGGCCACATGACAACCAATCTTGCAGAGGTGTATAACTTTGTACTCAGAGGAAATAGAGCATTGCCACTCACAGCTATTGTAGAGGTTGTATTCCATGGCACTTTGAGATATTTCAGAGAAAGGCAAGAGTTAGCAAAGAAGCATATTGCAGATAACCAGAACACACCTTATTGTAGCCGTGTCATGGAGTACATGGCAAAGAAGATAGAGAAAGCAAAGAAGCACACTGTCAGACTCATAGGTAATCAGGAAAGGAGGTATGAGGTTCAGCTTCCTACAGATGGTTTTGGTTCTGCAAATGAGGTGAAGACGCACGAGGTAAAAATTGGAACGGAATTTTATCCAACTTGTGAGTGTACATGCAACAAACCGAAGTTGTTGCACCTGCCTTGCTCACATGTGTTGGCTGCCTGTGGCCAGATTGAGTTGAACGCTATCTCCTTCGTGTCCCCATACTATTTAAAAGATGCAGTACTCAATGTCTGGACAGGTGAGATGACAGGGTTTAGATTCGTCGGTAATTTCAACAAGGTAAACGATGGGGAGAGAGTATACATCCCGGATCCAGAACTTCGGCGAACAAGCAGGGGCAGACGTAAGGTAAAGCGCATCTGAAACGATATGGACCAATCTGAAGCTGGTGGAGCAACCAGACAATGTTTGCTATGCGCGGCTTATGGGCATAGGATGAAATATTGTCCCGACCTGAACAAAGACAGTGCTTCTACATCGACGAGTGCTTCCACATCGACGACTGCGAGAACAGTAGGAAGAGGAGGACGTGGTCGTGGCAGTCGTGGTGGTCGTGGCAGTCGAGGCCGAAGGGGCGGACGAGGAAGAAATAACTCAGAAGCTATATAATGTGTTGTAATATGTGTTGGACTATGTTTTAATTTGTAATATGTGTTGGACTATGTTTTAATTTGTAATATGTCTGGACTATGTTTTAATTTGTATATGTTTGGACTATGTTTTAATTTGCAGATATGACTTCGTATCCGTTTCTTAATGGTAATATCGATAGAGGGCACCGGGCCGCACTTATGGAAGCGGGCAAGAACTTAGACGTGTTGGTCACTCGCACCCTAAAGTCTAACTGGATGATACACGACTCATGGGTTAATAGGTATGTGTCCGTATAATGACTTACTATGTTTGACATACTTTTGATAGCCGGTATAATGACTCTCTTTATTTTGTAGGTTAAGTTGGGCTGGACTTCTACCCTTGGCACGGCTGGTTGAGGGTACATTGGAAGAGTGGGTTGAACATCTGCAATTGGATGAGACAGGTGAACCAATGCAGTTACATAAGAGGCAAGTGAAACGTTTCTCTTACGACAAGTCACTCCTTACCTGCTTAGTAGATAGATGGAGACCAGAGACACATACGTTTCACTTTCCCTGGGGAGAGATGGCGCCTACTTTACAGGATGTGTCTTACTTGTTGGGATTACCTCTGGCCGGTGCTGCCATAGGTCCTTTAGAGGCAGAACTTGGTTGGCTAGCATCGATGCAGGCCCGTTTTTTGGCTGCAGTGCCAACTGCTACAGCCCTAGACAATGATCCTCATGGGCCTCGTTTTAAGTGGTTGAGCCAGTTTCAGGTAAGCTACGGTCCTAGACAACGATCCTCATGGGCCTCGTTTTAAGTGGTTGAGCCAGTTTCAGGTAACCTTCACGGCCAGTTTAAAAAATGTTGTTTTCATTGTTGTCCTCATTGCATTGCATAGTTTATACAATCGTTTGGTTTCTATGTAGATTGTCTCCTTAGGATATCCCAATGTTCAGTTGTCAGAGGCACAGATTGAACGATCTCTAGAGGCATATATTATGTGGTTGTTCGGCAAGACGATGTTCACGGAGAACCACGTGACCACTGTCGATGCACGACTCATCGGTATCGCACAGGAGATAGCTGACGCACATTGCCCTGGGGACATTCTCCAGAGGAGTTTTGGTTCTGCTGTGTTAGCTGCTACGTACAGAGGCCTGTGCAAAGCTTGCTTGTTGAAGTCTAGAAAATCAGGTCTTGTTGGATGTCCACTATTGTTGCAGCTCTGGTCATACGAGCGATTCCCTATTGGTCGACCCTATGTCTGCGTTGATAAACCTTTTGGTTTGGAGGACATGGCTGGGACTTACGTGCCTGCTATCGGCGACTTGCCTACTATGGGATCTGTTTGGACACGGAGAGAGGTATTTTCATATTAAGTAACAATATGAATTATTAATGTTTATTTCTTGCCATTCAATAGTATTACTAATGCTTATTTGTTGTCATGCACAGAGACAGTTTGCGCATAACCAGGTGAGGGGCTGCTACCCCTCCTTCACGACGCAGTTTAATAGTTTGCACGAGGATCAAGTTATCTGGGAGCCATACTCCCATCAGACTATATTATCCAGATGCCCAGTTGGAATTTCTGGATTGTGCACTAGAGATCGGCACTATTGGATGACCAAGGCCAGGTTGGTGTTCGACGTGACGGTTGAGGCGATGGCTCTTCATAGGGTGATGAGACAGTTCGGTCTATGCCAAGAGCCTGACCCTCCAGTTATTCCACACTTACCAGATCACGTGCACAAGTAAGTAATACTATTTTAGTTCTTAGGTCTGCATTCAGAATATAACTAATCATGTAACGCGCATGTCAATCTCAGGTACAGTCACGGAGGAGGAAACAAGTCCCTGCATTCTTGGCTTCAAGACATTAGCCCTTACGTGGATGAATGGACTACTGCGCCGACAAATATCTGGGATGAGATTCTGCCCTTTGACTGGGACAAGTTCGGGTTGTATCTGCAGTGTTACCGGCATAGCACGCGGATCTACTTGGTTCCATCAGTAGCTCCTGATCAGATCGAAGCCCCTCTCACCAGCGATCTGTTCCCAACTGCCTCTGTTGTGGGAACCAGACACCACGCGGTACATTTTTCTTAACCTGAACATATACAATTGGTTCACTATTCGTGTTGTCTGCCATACAATGATGATCTAATTGGTTAACTCTCCGTGTATAGGGTGACTTGACATGCGAGGCGCTAGAGGAGGTTTCCGCTTTAATCCAACGCTTTGAGAGGGGAGATAATATTCCACCGCGAGAGAACGTCTCATGGTTGAGGCGACTTGATGAGAAGCTACGCGGGATTTACGCAGCTGTTACATGTAGACGATCTTCGGATGTTGCCATTCCTCATCCAGCACATCGTCCGCCACGCCCCTCTCTGCAGTGTTCAGAACCTCGACCCTCTGTGCACCGTTCGGAACCACGACTCTCTGTGCAGCATTCAGAACCACAACCTTCACAGCCAGGGGGCTCTTCCTGGCAGCAGACACCTCCTTCACAACCAGGGAGCTATTTCTGTCAGCAGCCACCTCCTTCACAACCAGGGGGCTCTTCCTGGCATAATCAGATGGACCTAGGTAACACTACTTTGTACATTCTTTTAAACATTGTAGGTTCGTAAATCAATTTTACATGTTTTACTTTACCGCAGGCGGCAGCCAGTCGCAACCGTTCATGCATTCAGTCCATTCACCGATACTTAGTGGTGCTGGTTCGTTCTTAGACGGCGACGGCGACGATGATGACCGAGCTGCAAACACCTATGAGTTCTCGCAGACAGTTCTTCACACTCCACCACCACCATGGATGAAGGAGACACAGACACTGACATACCAGGTTGTCTATGGTCGTGGTCATCGTGGGACTCGTCCACCGGCTGAGCGCTTATCGCCTTCCGGTCCTCGTCCGAGGAAGCCCAAGATTCGTCGTCGTCCCCAGCAGTGATATGATTATCTATGTATGAGTCATTATCTATGTATGTGTTACTATCGCAGTTGCTTCTATCAGAGTTGGAGACATATATCGACCTATGTATGCGAGAAACATATTACTATTAATTCGCATTGTCATTCCAGTTACATTTCCAAAGAGACTGCAATAGTTCATTCAGATACAGGTACATCTGAATTAAACGGTAGGGCTGAACTTAAAAAAATGAAGCTTACAGACTACATGAAGGCATCATCGTCATCCTCCATCGATGCGGTACTCTTGCCCTTCGACGATGCGGTACTCTTGCCCTTCGACGATGCGGTACTCTTGCCCTTGGTGGTCGGCATGAAGATATCGTCTTCGTCTTCGCTGTCGGCAGTCCATAAATATGTATGCTCTGCTGCAATCCTTAAGAAAGTTTCACTCTTCGTCTGCACTACCTTCTTCCACCTTCCATGCAACCTGAAGTTCTTTACGTACCTCCTCATAGGTCCTTCCAGGCCACCCAGACCTACGTAATGCGTGAGCCAACTCATTCAGTATGGTGTCACTACCGATGAGTTCGTCCCATGAAACTATCCTATTGTCCATCCTGAAATTGGTGGCTAGTCTCAGAAGACATTTGCTCATCTCAGGGTGAAAACTACGATCAAAAGGATAGTCGGACATCTCGAGTACACTACACTGCACTGCTTACCCACCTTACTGTCAAGGGGGTTTTATAGGTAGAGAGTAGAAAATTGCGGAAAAGGGATGGCGGGAAAGTATGGCGGGAAATGGATGGCGGGAAAATATGGCGGGAAAGGTATGACGGGAAAGGGATGCCGGGAAAATACGAAGGGAAAGAGTTGCGCGGAAGCATAAATAATATTTTTACAATGTTTATAAGACGGGCAGTCGTTGTACATCATTATTAAATTAAAATTCAAAACAAAAAACACGATAGGCCATCCATCGGCCGCCTGGTGGCTGACAGGCCACCCCTCGGCCAGCCAGAGGCCGACGGGTACCTCTTCGGCCCACCGCAGGCCGACGGGGTGCTATTTCTGTATTTTTTGCATTGGGCACTATAGTTTTGAAATTTGCTATAATATTCTTCATAGTTTTGAGAAAAAATCGCAGCACCAGTGGTCTAGTGGTAGAATAGTACCCTGCCACGGTACAGACCCGGGTTCGATTCCTGGTTGGTGCATTTTTTTTCTTTTTCTTAATTAATGTCTTTTTTCTGTATGTCACATGAATTCTGCTTTCTTTTGCACTTCATCACACATCAACGTGCGCTATGTATGCAGAAACGAAGCGCAATCCAGCAAGTGATAGAAGCACCTTCCACCGATGGAGTCAGGGGATGATGAATACATATCAGAGGTACTAGCTAGGCGAGATCACGGTGCGCTTGGTCCAACAGGTGGTCGTCGTCCCGGTAGCTCTCCGGCCGGTGCCACTCCATGCCTCTCGCTGCGACGTGGATCACCTTCCTCCACTCCTCGATCCTCTCCAGCCAGCACCGCTACGCCAGCCAGTCTTCGCACTCGAAGTTTACAGCACCAACACGCATGGACAACATCAGCCGGCGGTTAAGTTTTTTTTTTTTTTTTTTGGAACAGCCGGCGGTTAAGTAGTGTACTACGTACTGTGTGGGTGAATCTCTTGGGGCGCCCGTGGGCCTCCAAGTCCGAGTAGAACGCCGCCACGTCCAGCATCATCTCCTCCGGTGAAGGCAGCTCGATCCGCCCCGACAGGGCTCCCGCCACCCAGGTGCTTTGGAGCTGGAACACCGGGAAAGGGATTGCTTGGACACAAGAAGAATTCGAGATCCTCGTGTATAAGCATCCGTCAAAGATCAAACACAGGGAATACGTACTCCATTACTAAATAAAAGTTCTTTTAGAGATTTTAATTTGAACTACATATGGATGTATATAGACGGATTTTCTCCCCATGATATAGATGGATTTTAGAATGTAGATTCACTCATGTTGTTCCGTGTGTAGTCTATAATAAAATCTTTAAAAAGACTTATATTTATATAAATGTCTTTTCTTTTTTCTTACTACGAGAGACACGAATTTGCTTCTGCGAGAGACACGACCATGCCTTTGGAAAGAAAAGAAAAAACATGTTTTCTTTTTTCTTTTTCCTTCCACGAGAGACACGAAATTACTTCTCGTGGAGGCACGGATTTGCTTACGTGAGAGGCAGGCCGTGCCTCTCGCAAAAAGGAAAAAAACGCGTTTTCTATCTGCAATTAACTGCACGACTTAATCCTTTCCTAGTAACTCTCGCTGGAATCTCGCGTGTTGCTCCGTCCGTCGTGAGTAAATCTTGCCTCCCCGACCCACCTAGCCCACCCCGCCTCCCAACGCACGGGTGAGCCCATCCCTGAGCTCGTCGAGCTCGTGCACCACGACGCCTACGTCCAACACCACCTTGCTCGGCACCATCAACTCCGCCACAGTTACAACTGCTCCAGCGTCGCTGTTGCGTCCTGCCCCCTGTCTACTGCACCAAGCATTGCTCTTATCACCGGACTGGTAACCCCCATCGCCGCCTCAGTCACCCACCAGACCCTACCCATCACCACCCCCCTCCTGTGCCGGTGCACCATTTTGAGACGTCAAAGAAGCTGCACGCGCATCACAGGCGTCACCCCCTGGTTTGTACTCACCCGAACTAGGGTTCATCTCTTCTTTGATTCATTTTTAATCAATTGTTTTGCTTTGCGTTACTTTTAGATGTAATGTTTGCTTTGATGAATTTTGTTGAGTGTATCTATGTTATATTTGATGTGTAATGGAGCGTTTTATCATCTACAAATTTTGTGCATATGACAATAATCTGATGGGATTCGAAATTCCCAATATTGGTGGTAATACGAGTGTTCGACTTGATTTCAAAATCTGGTTGCTTCCATCTAGGTTTAGATCCTTTTCCACGATAGCACATTAGTGTTTCTTAGTTAGCACATTAGTGTTTCTTAGTTAGCATATTAGTGTTCTTAGTTTTGTAGCATCTATAATGCTATAAAGATGCTTCTGGACTGTAATTTTGTTTTTGCTTCCAAGTGCAAAAAAAAGTACAGATCCATCCATTGCTGGTTAGCAATTTTTTGTTGTAGCATGTAAACCAACATAGCTAATCAACTTCTATGAAATTGGTTTGTAGATCACAATATGATGCACCTGCATGTTTGTGGCAAGCATTGCTAATTTATGGTTGTTTTCACTAGGTATGGCTTATACTAGAAGGGCTGGACGCGCTTTGCTGAGCCATTGGTGTTCTGTGGTTTCTTAAGAAAAACTAATCACTATGTTTCAAAATATAAGGTGTATTACTTTTTTGAAAAGTCAAACCTTTTTAAGTTTGATAAAATTTGTAGAGAAATATATCAAAATTCATAATATCAAATCGGTATCATTAGATTCATCATGAAATGAATTTCTATGTTTTTTGTTTAATATTGTGGATGTCAATATTTTTGCTTCGAACTTGGTCAAAGGTAAAGAAATTTGTTTTTTTTCAAAAAACTAATACCCCTTATATTTGGAACTGAGGGAATACTTAGTTTGGCGGGTGTGGAGATGATGGAGTGTGCTTATTTTTTATTTATATGGCGTTGATTTGGTGCGCCTTTCGTGGTGTGATTCTGTATATACCGCTAATCAACCCATATTTAAGTGGAAAAATTTCCGCGTCGATGATTTCATGTACTATATTGGTACAACATTATCATATGGTGACACTTTTTTCTAGGTGGTGGAAGGGTGCACGGGATTAATATGTCTTTATAGGACAGGTTCAGTTTGGTTTGAAAAATCATTGGTCTGATCAAAATTGTAAATCATATTCAAAATTGAATACCTTAATCGAATAAAGAGCTTCAAAATTAGGGAACATAGTGAATTAAAAGAATTGAATGGGAGAGCTCCTTGAGAAATTATTGACCCGGTCAAAATTGGGTGACCCAAATTCTAATTTGGAGACCTCAATTATTTGTGAGGCCTTAAAAATTAAGAAGCATAGTGTATAGTATAAAAGAATAGAGTGAGAGCTTTGAGAAATTGTTGACCGGGTCAAAATTAGGTGACCCAATTCGAATTGGAGACCTCAATTGATTGTGAGGCCTTAAAAACTAGGGAGCTTAGTGTTATAGAGGATTGAGATAGCAAAAACAAAATATGCTTCAACACTAAAATCCTATGCAGACCCCCCTTTCCCCAGCTCCTCCTGCATCGCCCCGCATGGTGACCAGGGGGAAAACCTAATCCGCTGCCGCCAGCTCCCCCGGCCCTCCTCCCCTCCTCCCTCGCCGCCGCCATGTGGCCTGACTAGGAAGCCCTCCCAACCAGTTTTAGCAGAACTTGGCCTCTCTAATGCATATTTGATGGCTTCACCACTGCAAGTCGACATGGCCCAACAAACTTCCCCAGCTGCTTGCAAGCCAAAACAGGCCCGTTAAACGGGTGTACTACGACTACTACTTGTAGCCGTTACCTGATTTCCTTCTCCCTTGGCTAGGAATTGGGCGGCTGAGGCCGGTGTTGTAATCGGATAGATAGATGTGTGGGTGGTTGGGAGGAACCCATCTCCGAATTCGTATCCTAACTAATTTCCGAGAAATCTTAGTTCATGTGAGCCACAACTAGAGAGTAGCTCTCCGGCCGGTGCCACGTGCCACACCCTGCCTCTTGCCGCGACGTGGGCACCTCCCTCCACTCCTCGATCCTCTCCCGCCAGCACCGCTCCACCAGCCAGTCTTCGTACTCGAACTGCAATGCAACCAGGTTGAGAAATGAAGTTTAGCATCTCTAGCCACCCCCAACAGCCTCCCAGGGTGCCTTTTTTATCGCCGGCGCAGAAAAAATTGCCCAGCTGCGCCCCCAGGCCTCGTTTTTTGCCGGTTTGGGCCAGAATTACAACCGGCAAACCCAAGCGGAACCCAGCGCACCGGGGGGCGCCTGGGGGCACCGGCTGAAATGAGAAGGCGCGTGGACCCGCTGAAAGGATCAAGAAGATTGGTCTAGAGGGGGGTGATTAGACCCTTAACACACAAAAGTAGCAGTTTTTAATTTCTTCACGTTAAGGTGGAGTTTAGCACATGTTAAAGCACATACAATATATTTCAAGCAAGCATGACAAGAGTATAGGCAGCGAAAAAGGTAAAGCATGCAATTTGCAAGAAAGTAAAGGGATGGGATTGGAGTGTGCAAACGCAAAGGAGACGCGAAGATTTTTGGCGTGGTTCCGATAGGTGGTGCTATCGTACGTCCACATTGATGGAGACTTCAACCCACGAAGGGTAATGGCTACGCGAGTCCACGGAGGGCTCCACCCATGAAGGGTCCAAGAAGAAGCAACCTTGTCTATCCCACCATGGCCATCGTCTGACGTGGCTTAGATCTGCGTTGGTATTTCCCCAAAGAGGAAGGGATGATGCAGCGCAACTACGGCAAGTATTTCCCTCAGTTATGAAACCAAGGTTATCAATCCAGTAGGAGGACCAAACAACACTATGTAAACGGTACCTACACACAAAGAACAAAACCTCGCAACCCAACGCGAAAGAGGGGTTGTCAATCCCTCTACAGCAAAAAGATAGATTAAATTGTATGAGATTGGATAAATAGATCTAGCAAAAACAAAAAATAAAATAAGTAAAAAAAAGTACAACAAGGTATTTTTGGGTTTTTGAAATAATAGATCTGAAAACAATATGATAAAAGATAGACCCGGGGGCCGTAGATTTCACTAGTGGCTTCTCTCGAGAAAATAGCATACGGTGGGTGAACAAATTACTATTGGGAAATTGATAGAAGAACAAATAATTATGACGATATCCAAGGGAATGATCATGTATATAGGCATCACGTCCAAGATTAGTAGACCGACTCCTGCCTGCATCTACTACTATTACTTCACACATCGACCGCTATCCAGCATGCATCTAGTGTATTAAGTTCATTGAGAAATGGAGTAATGCAATAAGAACGATGACATGATGTTGACAAGATCTATTCATGGAGGAATATACCCCATATTTTTATTCTTAATAGCAATGATAAATACGTGCCTCGCTACCACTCCTGTCACTGGGTGAAGAAACCGCAAGATGGAACCCAGCACAAAGCACCACTTCCCATTGCAAGAAAAATCAATATAGTTGGCCAAACAAAACCAAAGTTTCAGAGAAGAAATACGAGGCTATAATAATCATGCATATAAGAGATCAAAGAAACTCAAATAATATTTATAGATAGATCTGATAATAAACTCGCACTTCATCGGATCCCAACAACACACCGTAAAAAGTCATTATATCAAATAGATCTCCAAGAACATCGAGAAGAACATTGTATTGAGAATCAAAAAGAGAGAAGAAGCCATCTAGCTACTGCCTACGGACCCGTAGGTCTATGGTGAACTACTCACGCATCATTGGAGGAGCACCAATGAGGATGATGAACCCCTCCGTGATCGTGTTCCCCTCCGGCAGAGTGCCAGAATAGGGCTCTAGATTGGATCTCGTGGTTCTGGAACTTGCGGCGGCTGGAATTGTGTTTCGATCGCTCCCCTAGGGTTTCTGGAATATCTGAGTATTTATAGAGCTGAGAGGCGGTGGAGGAGACCTCCATGGGCCCCACCACCCATCAGGGCGCGCCAGGGGCTTCTAGCACGCCCTGGTGGGTGATGGGCCCCATGGGCCTCCCCCCCCCGGGCACTTCCTTGGCTCCCAAGTTTCCTTCTGGTCCAAAAAAATCTCCAAAAAGTTTTGTGGCATTTGGACTTCGTTTGGTACTGATATTCTACGAAGTAAAAAACAAGCAAAAAATAACAACTGGCACTGGGCACTATGTCAATAGGTTAGTCCCAAAAAATGATATAAAGTTGTGATAAAATGAAGGTAAAACATCCAAGAATGATGATATAACAGCATGGAACAATAAAAAATTATAGATACGTCGGAGACGTATCAACATCCCCAAGCTTAATTCTTACTCGTCCTCGAGTAGGTAAATGATAAAAACAGAATTTTTGATGTGGAATGCTGCCTAACATGTTCATCACATATTCTTTTCTCTTGTAGCACGGACATTTGGACCTTTAGATGGTTCAAAGCAATAGTTTATAATTGACATGTCTTGGTGTCGTGCTGGAGTAGTGGTGCACAACTCCATCTACTAGATTCAACTCTGGTGCTTACATTTGTACGGTAGGAGCTTTCTATATCGTATTTCTCCCAAAAAAAGAAAAGAAATGGAGAAGCGGTGTACTCTAAAACTATTGTGCAGTTGTTCTTTCTATGGAATTTATATGAAGTTCAAGAATCTAGTCTGGCTACCATCAAGGTGCGGCACGAGCGGCACATTTCTTACCAATATAAATATGCAAATTACTTATATTGTAACATTAGACGATTTTTTTCAGAGTCCATATATATATCTTAATAAACATCACAGTATTTTACTTATGTGCAAACAAACACTTGAACAAATATATACCAGTCTTAGTACACACACTATGTGTTCCCCTAATTATTTCAGCGTACAACATGTTGCACTCTATTACATTGCACTATGATGAGAAAAGGCCCTCTTTTCCTCCAGCTTTACAAACACACTTCCGTCGTATATACCTCTCTCATCGTCCTTATGAAGAAATCCATCATTGTCACTCGCGCGGTTGTATATTCCGCCCCATTCTATTTGAGGCCCCTCCCTGAATTTATAACAATAGAAACGAAAAACTTAGCAGGACCCAATAATCTCAACTAACTCTTTTGCCCTTCCATTAATTAAAATCATGCTTTTTTATAGGAAATAATTGATTTGTTATAAAAACCGAGGAACCATGAGCAATTACACATATTCATAGGGTTTTCATTAAAAAACAAAATCCACATATAACCACGGCATGCATATGTAACAAATTACCATGATGCAGGGTCCAGTGGATCTCGATTTGCTAGGATCATATCCTCCACCTCCAAATATGTCAAACCATCTGGTCTAGTTTTTGCATGCTTTATGAATATTTCCTCAAACTTTTGTGGAACAAACCTACAGCTTGACATGTTTAGCATATATACGGATTCGAATGATAGAAATATGCACAAAAACTAGCATATATACGAGAATAAAATATCAAAGCATAAATGTACATAATATCTCCCAATGATCAAGGTAAATCAATTATATCCAAGTTACAAAGGAAGAGCATTATAAGTCCTCTGCATTGCTTTACTGCTGTTGGATATGTGACATCCCATAAGTTTGTTTTTATATGTATGGATAGAGCTGGTGCACCTCGGTGTTCCGCATAAAACTGGTTATAATATAAAATATCAAAATAGATTTTACCCCATGCAAATTTCCCTTTAAAAGACACTAATTAGTTGAGTTAAGTGGTATTTTTCTATATACCCGTGGATGCACACATCCATAAAATTACTGTAAAGCTTTCAGTATATAGATGAGCACACAATCCAACCCACAAAAAAATTATTCTAAATCCTAGAAATCTCGTAAAGTGGGGCGATTTCTAAAGTTTAAAAAGTTAGCAGAAACAAAACCACAAGTTTAAGTGATTTGTAACTGTTATTTTCCTTGGTTCACTTGATATGTACATAACTAGCACGAAGAGGCGGAGCTAGGAAATTTTTCCATTGGGTTCACTTAAAATTTGGGTGTGAACTAACTATACTATCGTAGACTATTTCACAACAAAACCAAAGCAATAATAAGGACAGTCGTAGTTAATGGGTTCAGCTTTGATTTTTAGTTGGGTTCAGACAGCCAAATACCTATATAGTAACAAGTGATTGCAAAAAATCGCAGCTCCGCCCCTAAATAGCACGTGGTATTAATTACCTTCCTTTAACATCAAATGCACCGGTATCACTCCCATGCATTCCTCTGTGCATATTCTCCATGTATATTGATAAGTGAGGCAATGGTGCATCAGCCTGGATTGAAAAAAGATATAACATATCAAGGTCGTAGTTCATCCACAAACATGTCTATATGTTAAAAGAATAGTGTGTGTGTGCACGTGTGGGTGAGGGAGAGGAGAAGTACGGGGCTTGTTATAGGACCATTAGCAGCATGCACCAAGGTGGCAAATTCTCTGGCATATGTAACATTAAAACCAATTGCGACAGACCCTACATTCCAAAGTATAAGTTTAGCATGGATTAGAATGTAAAATGAAGCCTCCAACAGTAGAGTGCTCTGTATTTAGGACTCGCATCGATGTAAAACCAGTTACTTAAGACACTAAAATAATATAAAGTTAAATATATGTGTTTCGCAGTGGTATGGATATAATGTCATTTTATTCAGTTTAATATAATCAGCACGAAGAAAAGTTGAACACAGCAGCAAAATCACTTAAACATGGCATGACCAAATGAAAATGTTTTTTTAGAATAAATGAAAATGTTTTTTATTCGAGTGAAATGCACAGGGAGTGCAATTACTTAGCGGATGTGGTCAATCAACTCTGCTTGGCAGTGGACTAATTTGTACTCTGTAGCTTTTTTTTTTAGAAAAGGAGGAGGACCCCCGGCCTCTGCATCTGGACGATGCATGCAGCCACTTTATTAATTATTCACACAAGACCTTACAAAGTCATACAACTGTAAGACTAAAACCACCTTCTAGGCAACATCTGTCGCTACTCCTATCCAGTTGATGTAGGCATGCTGATAGTCTGGGCCTAATACCAAACAGACCTCGTAGCCAAACCTAACATCTAAGACCTAATGTCCTAACTAGGACGCCTGCCGGGTATGGGGCACCCATCAGTCCGGCGCACTCCTCAACCAGGACGCCTGCCGGGTATGAGGCCGCCACAGCCACCTGCCACCAATCCATCTTTAGTGATGTACTGCTGCATCTACCTTGTACTCTGTAGCTAAGGCTAAAAGATCTATTGAGCTTCTCTTTTATCCATGAAAATGCATAGATTTTTTTTTCAATTTGCAGATATGTGCGATTTGTATACTATCTTAGTAAGACTAAATCGTGCAGAATTTGTTGCAGAAATCAATCACCTTAAAATGTTTCCGAAGGAGTAATGATGCCATCCTTGTTACGGTCAAAAAAGGAGACATGTTTCTGGAGTGCCGTCATGTTGCGAATCTCAGTATGTGCCATCACATGCCCTCCTTTAAGTTACAAACACAATAGTGATGATATGCGTAAGTGAGAAATTACAGAAAAGTTCGCAATAGTTATCATGTAGTAAAAAATAATATAGGAAACTGCAGCATGTAGCAAGACTTACCGCCAAACATCCATAGAAACAGAAGAGCAGCCACCGGCGGCAGGAGTAGAGAAGCTGCTGCTGATGATTGTCGCCGGATCGCCATCGCTGCTGCTGCCGCCGCCGGTAACCCCTTCTTCTCTGGCCGTGTGACTGAGAGTGTGCTTAGGGAACGCGCTGCACTGTTTAAGTAGCCAGGGAAGAGCTACATATGAAAGGTCCCTCTTTCTTGCTGAAGCAGAGATGGTACTTGGCGGAAGCTAAACCACGTAAACATCTTTGTTGGCGGATGCGGAGTATTAGTCTCTGGTGCATTTATGATTGATGTGCGGAAGAGGAGCAAACTTTTATATGACTACTGATGTTGATGTTTTGCTGAAACAAAGAACACACAAATTGCTGTCCCTGTTACCTTTGATGACGTTTTGTTGTATATGGTGCAAATGCGGTAGCAAACTGGCCACCAGTTGGTTAGATTGGTGGTGGTCCTCGTTGTTGCTTGGAGGAAGCTAAACCACGTTTCAGTAGGCATCAATCTTGAATTACCAGCAGGTGTTTCACAAAATAATCTCAGATGAGTCTGGAGAAAAATAATCTAAGCGGGATGTCATTTATATTCAGTAATCTTTGACATTTAAAACTGAAAAGAAAGGAACAACTGAAAAACAATTTTTTAAACCTGCACGGATGTCAACTGAATAGTGCACTTTCGAAATTTCAATATGTATCACATTATGTCATACCCTGTGAGTCTATGACTCATCAGCTGAGCAGTCTGCCAAACCGAAGGAATAATGTAATACTATGCGTATAATAAATGGATGTAAAACAAAATTTCCTAGATATTCTCACGCGTCCTCCATGGCTCGTTGTGAGGCCAGCACGTGGCGCTCGCGGCCTGGCGCTAGAGGGCGCCCTAATGCTAGTCGTTCTCAATTGTGAATGTTTTCTTGTATATTGCATTATGTTAGATGTCAGTGTTCTCTTGCATATCGCATTGAGCTAGATACTGTTCGTGTTTGATTTCTTGCCCTTTCGTCTATATCATTTTCACATTTTTAGTATATACTTTTATTAAACACTGTTTATCGTGTGTTAGTGAGTACTTATTAGTTATTATGCGACCTTGCGGCAGAGGACATTATCGACAAAGACCTGGGTCTATATTTGTGCCTGCATTTTAATTCTATTGCTTTCGTGATACCATATTAACATCCAGCCAATTATTTTGGTTGATACCCCGGTGTTAAAGACAACATTTAGGGTATATTTCGTAGGCTGGTCCAACCCAGATATTCCCAGCTCACCCTGGTTTTGGATGTTTGGTAGCCCGGGTGAGCTACATGGGCCATGCCCACCCCATACCCGAAAAAAGCTCTCGGCCCTGCCCTGATGAGAAGCTCGATTCGAGCTTCGCTGCTCAGCCCTGCCGAACTCATCCGGAAATCAATCCCACACGTGGGTCCCGCACCAGCTCAGCGCGTCTGCCCGCCCAGCCCCGCTCCTCATTCCCTCCTCTCTCTCATGTCGCCTCTCCTCCCGTGCATGTCGCCACCGACGCACGGGACCTTGCGGCAGAGGACATTATCGACAAAGACATGTGTCTATATTTGTGCCTGCATTTTAATTCTGTTACTTTCGTGATACCATATTAACATCGAACCAATTATTTTGGTTGATGCGCCGGTGTTAAAGACAACATTTAGCAACGCTATCAAAGTTTTGCACAGGTCCCTCTTGAATTCCTTCGGGATTAGCATTATTTCCTAAACAATTCATGTGATAGAAACTTGCCTTACTGACCTGCAGGCCCAGCTTCTGTCCATCTGAAAGTGTTTTAATTATTTTTCAGAAACCAAACCGCATTGCTAGCTTTAAGTTGAACCATGCGAGATCACACAACTCAAACTACATCCTTTGTGACATTAAACTGAACATAAAAACCTTGCATGTTCGCTCTGAGGCGTTACAAATTGCACAAGGAAATCAAAAGGCAAAGGAGAATGGTCAATGTTTGTAACAGTGCAAATTTATGTGATACACAATTGACTCGGCTTCATAACAGATGAATACGTAATTTCAGTCATAAGAGTTGCATCAAGTAGAACTATATTCCTAATGTAATTGTATGCGTTGTAGCATCTAGCTATGCCGTTACACGTCATGTTTTGCTAATTACATAGAACTGAACTAGCACACCTCCACTCTCCAGATTCAGTGACACAATGTCCACTTGAAGAATTTTACCTTGATGTGTACATGTAGCATTGCTCTTCTTGCATATACATATATGTTGTTTCATTCAGAAAGACAGAGGAGACCGCTGACCGCACATTGTGATGATGAATTTCCTGAAGATCACTGTTGCATGCTCGCAGACAACAACATCGCCTCCTCCAAGCTATATCGCCTGCTGCTGCTTTTACCCTCCTTGTCAGCATGAGCAGCATTGTTTCTGCTTCGAAATGCCATGCGGCGTAGACTATCTAGATATTCTTCCATTTCTGGGTCGCCCTGCACGGTTTTCTCCACACCCTGCAGCCCCTGGAGTTTGGTTTCCACATACTGCATCGCTGGCCTGTCTTCCCCCGTCATCCGCAGGCACATTGCTGCCATTGCTGCTACTTCGTTGGCTTCATTCCCAGCCTCCTCGGAGACTTGTGCATCTAGTATCTCACTGAGCCTATCTTTGTTCAACAGCAACATGAAGTGTGCTACTAAACTGACGCCTTCTGACGGCACGTACACGGTTGATTTTTTTTCTTGTCAGTAGTTCTACAAGCATGACACCGAAGCTGTAGACATCGCTCTTCTCAGTCAGTCGGCCTGCATAGTAGTTCTCAGGATCCAGGTATCCGAAAGTTCATTGGATGGCAGTTGTTACCCTTGTTTGGTCAATTGCAATACCTCTAGAAGCGCCAAAGTCAGACACTTTTGCCATCAAGCGATCATCCAGCAGTATGCTAGATGTCTTGACGTCTCTGTGGATTATCGATATCAAAGCAGACGAGTGAAGATAGGCCAAAGAACTTGCAACTTCAGTTGCAATTCGCAATCTTTCTTTCCATGATAATGATTCAGGAACATCAGTATGAAGATGGTTATAGAGGGTTCCATTCGAAATGAACTCATAGACTAGCAGTAGAACCTCTGTTTCGAGACAGCAACCAAAAAGCTTTACCACATTCCTGTGATTGATTTGAGAAAGGATGGCAACTTCATTTATGAACTCGTCGATCTCTCTTTTGACTATGGTTTTGGACTTCTTTATAGCAACAACGTGTTGATCTGATAAAATGCCTTTGTACACAGTGTCGTGCCCTCCACCACCCAGAATGCGAGCCCCATCAAATTTATTCATTGCTTTCTCGAGCTCTTCTAGGCTGAAGATCATCCTTTCAGCTATATCTGTGTCTACCAATTGCTGGAGCAATAACCCACGGTTTTGCTTGAAGAAATATTCCTTCATCCTTTTGGCTTTGTGATCCTTTACTTTTTTTGTTGCAAAGACGATAGCGAGAACTAGAAGCAAAATAATTATACTGCTGCCAACTCCTATAGAGAAAATTATCCCTGACGAAATTTACAAACAGCACCGTCAAAAAACATGCTTGCAAATTAGAGTACTATGCTTGAAAATTATCCATGTCGAAATGCATCCGAATTTTTTTTGAACATCAGTACAAACACAAGCGCTCATACATACGCGCATACACTAACCCCTATGCACGCACACACGCACACCCTACCCCTATGAGCACCTCCGAGAGACTGAGCCGGCATGTCATCTTGAAATTTACGAAGTCACCGTAGGCGCCTCGTCGTCGACGGGAACGTCTCCTCCCACTAAAAGCGCATCACCGGAAATCCTGAAATAAATCCAGGAATAATGCGAGCAGCAGGACTTGAACCTTGGTGGGCTGGGGATACCACTGTCCCTTTAACCATCCAACCACAGGGTTGTTCGCAAATGCATCCAAATTTAATTGTGTAAAGAATGCCGACGGTGTTACTTAAATTTTGCGGGCATAGTACTATTTTGAGGGGACAATAAACATATTACTAGTGTATAACAAAGAAGTATAACATTGCTCTGAGAGGCCAGTGCACACCTACTCCCCACGATATGTTCCATTATATATTTTTCTGTCAGATGCCAACTGAGAAGGGCATGCAGTTATCAACAACAAAGGCTAAAGGGTACAGGCCTTGATCTATCAAGTTCTCAATCTTGCCAACTGAGTTGTCTCATAGATTTAATAGCCAACTTTTCTAATGTTTCTGCGAAACACCATCTATTATATACTAAAAGCATTATACGGGTCTATAATAGAGACACCACGCTGATCCACATCATCTAAATTATTTTTGATAGTTGGATTTAGAAGCGGTGGCTAGGATTTAATAAAAGATTACTAATTACGTTACCATGTAATAGTTTGTTTGACACAGTAAATATCTAGGAGATTACGATAGACATGTCTTTCAAAATATCAACACTAAAGAAAGTTATCCCTAGCCCATCATGCTCAATCATTGATCCATTCACGAAACACACTCAAATATTAGCTACATCCAATGCACAAGTATGATCATAGTGCTCCCTAGTTGGTGCTTTATAAGAGAAGATGGAGACTCAAATAAAAATAAAAAAATTGCATAAACGTAAATAGATAGGCACTTCGCAGAGGGAAGCAGAGATTTATAGAGGTGCCAGAGATCAAAGCTTAAATTCAGAGATAAAATATTTTGAGAGGCATGCTTTTCCTGTCAACGAAAACGACCGAGTAGTTCCCAATATTTTTCATGCTAGATACATCATAGGCGGTTCCCAAACATAAAATAAAGTTTATTCCTTTTTCCACCATCATTTCACAATCCATTGCTAGCCGTATCCACGGGTGCTTACCGTACCAACACTTTCCAAGGAATTTATTATTTGACAATATAAAGTAAATTTCTTTTTCATTTCGGGACTGGGCATCCCTATTACCGCCACACTCTCGTGCAATGACAAGTGAATAAACACTCATCTTGAGAATAACACATCTAGCATGAAAAAATATTGGTCACCCCCTGCCGCTTCATGAGCGGTACGGACACACAAAAAGGAAATTCATTTTGAAAATTAGAGTTGGCACATACAAATTTACTTTGAACGGCACGGAAATACTGCATATAGGTAGGTATGGTGGACTCATATGGCATAACTGGGTTTAAGGATTTTGGATGCACAAGTAGTATTCCCACTTAGTACAAATGGAGGCTAGCAAATAGATTGAGAAGCAACTAACGAAGAAACAAAAATTCTCATAAACGAGCATTAAGCATAACTAACACCGAATAATGGACCACAAGTAGGATTTAATTCTATTGCATAAATATTGACTTTCGTGGTTGCATAGGGAATCACAAGCCTTAACCCCAATATTCTTACTAAAGCATAATTACTCACTAACATGACTCACATATTACTATCATCATATCTCAAAACTATTACAAAGAATCAAGTTTATTTTGTCCAATGATCTTCATGAAAGTTTTTATTATATCCCTCTTGAATATCTATCACTTTGGTACTAATTTCATATATTGCAATTGCTTTTGATAAGCTCAAACAAATTTAAGTGAAGAACATGAGCATAATTTTTTTTTTCTCACAAAATAATATAAGTGAAGCATGAGAGAATTTCTTAAAAAATTTACTAACTCTCAAACTAATCTAAGTGAAGCATGATAGTATTTCTTCAAAAATTAAAAGCACACCATGCTCAAAAGATATAAGTGAAGCACTAGTGCAATTCCATAGCTCAAAATTTTTAAGTGAAGCACATAGAGCAATTCTAACAAATCATAGCATAATTATGGCTCTCTCAAATATGTGTGTCCAGCAAGGATGACTGCGACAAAGTAAAAAAGCAAAACAAGCAAAGACTCATATAATACAAGACGCTCCAAGCAAAGCTCATGATATGTGACGAATAAAAATATAGCTCTAAGTAAAATTACCGATGGTTGTTAGAAGAGAGAGGGGATGCCTTCCGGGGCATCCCCAAGCTTAGTTGCTTGGTTCTCCTTGCATATTACCTTGGGGTGCCATGGGAATCCCCAAGCTTAGGCTCTTTTCACTCCTTATTCCTTCATTCATCGTGATCTCACCCAAAACTTGAAAACTTCAATCACACAAAACTTAACAAAACCTTTCTGAGATCCGTTAGTATAATAAAGCAAATCACCACTTTAAGTACTGTTGCAAACCCATTCATATTTATTATTGCCTTATACCTACTGTATTCCAACTTTACCATAGCTTATACCCCCCGATACAATCCATAGATTCATCAAAATAAGCACACAATGCAACGAAAACAGAATCTGTCAAAAGCGGAACAGTCTCTAGTAATCTGAACTCTAACCATACTTCTGTAACTCCAAAAATTCTGAAAAATTAGGACAACGTAGGAAATTTTTATATAAATATTGTGTAAAAAAATCAGGATTTTATCACGCATCTATGGTTCTTTAAAATGCTGCTACTGGGTGCAAAAGTTTCTGTTTTTCAACAAGATCAAATCAACTATCACCCAACATGATCCCAAAGGCTTTACTTGGCACAAACACTAATTAAATCATAAAAACACAATCATAACAGTAGCATAATTGTGCAAACACTTAAGAACAGAAAGAAAAGGGTAAAAATAAAGTTTATTCATTTGGTTGTCTCCCAACATGCACTATCGTTTTATGCCCCTAGCTAGGCATAATGCATAGATTCAAGTATTGTCATCTTTGGTTTTCGAATCATCAATCACACAACCAAAATTATTCAAGGATTTAGCATGCATATTTTCAATGATAATACTCCTAGGAATAAGATTGAAGAATTCATTCTTGCAAGTAGGGTTTCTTATCACTTCAACAAAGTTGGGGTGAATACTAATCATTTCAAGGTCTTCATCATTTTTATCATCTAGAGAAACTGTCATAACGGCCATTTGATTTACTAGTGTAGCTTGTGCATCGGATATTTTACCTAGTAAATTTTCAGCATGAGCATACTTAGATTGGAGATTAGAGACTTCTCTACTAACATGATCAAGCTATTTTGTTATAGCATCTAGCACAGCAGAGTGTTCTTTAAGCTCTTCGGTAAAAAAATTATTATGCTCAAATTGCATAGTCATATATTCCTTAGTACTTTTCTCAATCTCAAGCAAAATATTGGGGTAAGAAATATCATAATACTTTCTTTGAGACATCATGACTACGCAAACAAGATTGCAAGCAAACAAGAGATCTTACAAGAAAAAGGCGAACAAAAAAGAAGGCAAATAAAAAGGCAAATTTTTGTGAAGTGGGGGAGATGAAAACGAGAGGCAAATGACAAATAATGTAAATTGCAAGGAGATGAGATTTGTGACTAGGAACCTGATAGATGTTGATGATGTCTCCTCGGCAACGGGGCCAGAAATTCCTTTGACGTGGCTTAGATCTGCGTTGGTATTTCCCCAAAGAGGAAGGGATGATGCAGCACAGCTACGGCCAGTATTTCCCTCAGTTATGAAACAAATGTTATCAATCCAGTAGGAGAACCAAGCAACACTATGTAAACGGTACCTGCACACAAAGAACAAAACCTCGCAACCCAACGCGAAAGAGGGGTTGTCAATCCCTCTACGGTAAAAAGATAGATTAAATTGTGTGAGATTGGATAAATAGATCTAGCAAAAACACAAAATAAAATAAGTAAAGAAAAAGTGCAGCAAGGTATTTTTGGGTTTTTGAAATAATAGATCTGAAAACAATATGATAAAAGATAGACCCGGGGGCCGTAGATTTCACTAGTGGCTTCTCTCGAGAAAATAGCATACGGTGGGTGAACAAATTACTGTTGGGCAATTGATAGAAGAGCAAATAATTATGACGATATGTTGGGAAACGTTGCATGGAAAACAAAAAAATTTCTACGCACACGCAAGATCTATCGATGGAGATGCATAGCAACGAGGGGGGAGAGTGTGTCTACGTAGCCTCGTAGGCCGTAAGCTGAAGCGTTTGACAACCCGGTTGATGTAGTCGAACTTCTTCGCGATCCAACCGATCGAGTACCGAACGTACGGCACCTCCTTGTTCAGCACATGTTCAGCTCGGTGACGTCCGCGCCTTCTTGATCCAGCAAGACGGCGAGGTAGTGGATGAGTTCCGGCAGCACGACGGCATGGTGACGGTGATGGTGATGCTATCTCCGCAAGGCATCGCCTAAGCACTACGAAAATATGACCGAGGGTGTAAACGGTGGAGGGGGGCGCCGGACACGGCTAAGAGATTGTCGTGGTTGTGCTAGGCGCCCCCCTCCCACATATATATAGGTGGGGGGAGGAGGGAGCAGCCAGGAGGCGCCCCCAAGTAGGCAGAATCCTACTTGGGGTCCTTCCCAAGTGGCGGCCCCCTACCATATTTGTCGGAGGGGGAAGAGGGAAGAGGGAAGGAAGGGGGAGGCCGAATCCCCCCTCTTTCCTTTCCCCCACTTGGATGGCTGCCATAGGGGGTGCGCCAGCCCCTTGTGGGCTGGTGTGCTCCCCTCTAATGGCCCAATAGGCCCATTACCCTCCCGGGTGGTGTCCGGTACCCCCTCCGGTATTTTGATGACTACCCGGTACACTCCGAAACACTTCCTGTGTCCGAATACCATCGTCCTATATATCAATATTTACCTCTCGACCATTTTGAGACTCCTCGTCGTGTCCGTGATCTTATCCGAGACTCCGAACAACATTCGATCACCAAATCATATAACTCATATAACACTATATCGTCAACGAACGTTAAGCGTGCGGACCCTACGGGTTCGAGAACTATGTAGACATGACCGAGACACCTCTCCGGTCAATAACCAATAGTGGAACCTGGATGCTCATATTGGCTCCTAAATATTCTACGAAGATCTTTATCGGTCGAACCGTTATGACAACATACGTAATTCCCTTTGTCCATCGGTATGTTACTTGCCCGAGATTCGATCGTCGGTATCTCTATACCTAGTTCAATCTCGTTACCGGCAAGTCTCTTTACTCGTTTCGTAATACATCATCTCGTAACTAACTCATTTGTCATTTTCTTGCAAGGCTTCTTATGATGTGTATTACCGAGAGGGCCCAGAGATACCTCTCCGATACTCGGAGTTACAAATCCTAATCTCGATCTATGCCAACTCAACAAACACCTTCGGAGATATCTGTAGAGCATCTTTATGATCAACCAGTTACGTTGTGATGTTTGATAGCACACAAGGTATTCCTCCGGTATCCAGGAGTTGCATAATCTCATAGTCGAAGGAATATGTATTTGACATGAAGAAAGCAATAGCAATAAACTAAAAGATCAATATGCTAAGCTAACGGATGGGTCTTGTCCATCACATCATTCTCCTAATGATGTGATCCCGTTATCAAATGACAACACATATATATGGTTAGGAAACCTTAACCATCTTTGATCAACGAGCTAGTCTAGTAGAGGCTTACTAGGGACACGGTATTTATTTATATATTCACACATGTATTTAAGTTTCTGATCAATACAATTCTAGCATGAATAATAAACCTTTATCATGAATAAGGAAATATAAAATAACAACTTTATTATTGCCTCTAGGGCATATTTCCTTCAGTCTCCCACTTGCACTAGAGTCAATAATCTAGATTACATTGTAATGAATCTAACACCCATGGAGTCTTGGTGCTGATCATGTTTTACTCGCGGAAGAGGTTTAGTCAACGGGTCTGCTACATTCAGATCCGTATGTGTTTTGAAAATCTCTATGTCTCCATCCTTGACTTTTTCACAAATGGAGTTGAAGCGTCTCTTGATGTGTTTGGTTCTCTTGTGAAACCTGGATTCCTTCGCCAAGGCAATTGCTCCAGTGTTGTCACAAAAGATTTCCATTGGACCCGATGCACTAGGTATTACACCCAGATCGGATATGAACTCCTTCATCCAGACTCCTTCATGCGCTGCTTCCGAAGCATCTATGTACTCCGCTTCACACGTAGGTCCCGCCATGACGCTTTGCCTGGAACTGCACCAACTGACAGCTCCACCATTCAATATAAATACGTATCCGGTTTGTGACTTATAGTCATCCGGATCAGTGTCGAAGCTAGCATCGACGTAACAATTTATGACGAGCTCTTCGTCACCTCCTGTAACACCCCAAAAATTTAGCCACATTTTTTTAAGTAAAATTTGGCCAGGAATAAAATTTTGATTTATAACAGGTCCTTTAATAATTTTTAGAGCCTTTTCTGTTTCTGTTTTCCAAAATTCTTCCCTCCATATAGAAATTTTTGGTGATAATATTGTGGCTCTGGTAGTTTACTTAAACCATTTCATTTATACTTTAATAACAGTAGGAATTATTTTCATAATAAAATTTTGCCCAATATAATTATTTTAACAGCATTTTCAATTCTTTAAATGCCTCTGTTGCACTACAACCACATTAAATAATTCTTTTAAAATTCCACAGAAATTATGAGAGGTCAGGTGATGCCTATAAATCACTTTTATGCAAAAACCTAACTATGTCTTTTGAAAATTTTGAGTGAACCATCCCCTTTTTAATTCTGTCCATTCATAGGTTATAACTACAACCCCACTTTGCCTTGCTCCAAAAATTCTGAGATTTTTCCCACTTATAGTCCTTCCAACCAAACTCTTAACTCGAGAAGATAAGCTCCAATTTCCTCATTTTGGTACACCAAATGATTCCCTACATTTCCTGTCAAGAATTGAAATTCTTCAAAACTTGCACTAGCAAGTATTTGTTTTTGCCAACCAACTCCACCATCATCTTTATCATCTAGGGAGACACCAATCTGCCAAATTTCACTTCCAACCAAGCCATCTAGATAGCCATGGCATTCTGTCAAGCACCTTGTGTGCATGATAATTTTTTTTCCACTTCCTAAATTACATTGGGAATTTGATCGTCTGGCCAAGAAACCATGTCCATCACTCCTACCAGGTCAATTTTTGCCACTGTGCCAAAAACCAGATCATTTAGATCACCCTAGGACCCCGTGACATTTCGTCGAGCACCTCTGGATCACGCCCAGCGCGTGCGCGTTGCACCACCGACGACACCCGAGCCCTACACCACTGCTGCTGCCTCCCCTAGCCGCTCCACATGCCCCAGCTAGCCACCCGCCCCCGCTGCGACCTCCCCCACACCGCAACACGCTCCCTGGCGCCGGCAGCACCGACCCGAGCCACCGCCGCCGTACCCCACTCAGGCACGGCACCGACCCGACCACCTGGCACCACTCCTAGCTAGCCAGCACGCCCTCACCTTAACCCCCAACCCCTTGAGCTCATCCGCAACTCCACCGACCTCGCTACCGACCCCGGGAAGACATCAATGGCCGCCCACAGCCGTGTCCCGATTCGGGAAGCCATGGCCCTCCCGAGCCACCTGGCAGCCTCGCAAACCACCCGAGCCGTTAGTGGGCGGTGGCCTCCTCCGCAAGCTTGCCCACGTTGCGCCCCCCCAACCGCCGTTTCGGCGCAGTAATGGCAACGGCCACCAGAGCCATTCTCTGGAAGCCACCAAACCGCCCCGCCGCGCTATAAAATGACCCCCCCGGAGCTCATTCCTCCCCACTACACCACCTCCCTGAGCCACCAAATGGACCATACGAGCCGTCTTCCTCGTCTCCGGCTAAGACGTCCGCCACCACCTCTCTGTCGAATTCGGCGCCACCCGTGCCTACCCTCCCCACATCTCTCCGCAAACAGCCTCCTGGAGCATCCACTGACCCTTTCCCGTCGTTAATTTCACCGGGGATGACCCATAGGCGAAAGCCCTCTTTCCACCCCGCCGGTGCTTCTCAGGAAGACCTCGCCGTCGGCGATCCCGTGCTCCCCGCTGACCAAGCCGTACTTCGGGAGGACCGCTGTGATCCACTGAGCGCGTAGATGGCCTCCGTTCCCCGAGAGGTGCCGCCTACGTTTGGCAATCGCCGCCGGCGTACGCTCTGCCCACACACACGCGGGAGGAAGATGGCGAGGACCGGTCAAACCTGACCAGTGGGCCAGGCGGGCCCACTGTCAGTGACCCAGAGCCCCAGTAAGTGGAGACGTATTTCCCCGATACGTCTCCGACGTCAGCCTCCTGCACAGCTGTTTGAATGGGCTCGGCCCAGTGGCGGCTCGCGGTTAAATCCCGCCAGGGCGCACTGCTTCCGTTTTCTTTTTTCTTTTCCAATATACTTCAACCATTTCCACAGCAAGTTTTCCAAGCCCAAATTTGATGATTCAAATTTTGAAATACTCCTAAAAACATTATCTATTAAAATAGCTATGGCGAACATTTTTCATAAGCTTAGTTTTTGTTAGGTCTTTTATATAGTCCATATTCTTAATTATCTCAGCTTAGAAAATCCCTAGGAAAATCGTAGTAACTCCAAATAAATTGATTATTTTTCTGTTATTTCTCATTTTTCATCTAGTTTATTTTAGTTTTTTATTTCAAAAATATTTGAAACACTTTTTGGCACTATTTTTACTATATGTGGTAATTCAAATATTTTTGAAAATAGGAAATGGAGGGAAGATAAAATTCTCAAAACTTTTGGAGTCCACCCAATATTTCTGCATGCTCAAGGCAAGCATTTTGAACACTTGATATGGTGAATTGCATAGTTAATATTTGCATCATGATTATGTTGAGTTCATATAAAGTTTGCATATTGATAGTTATGCCTGCATGACCCCTTGAAAATATTTTACCTTCATTTAGGCATGAAGTATGAGTAAGCATGGCTATTTTCATATGTCACATATGCCTGTGCCGGTCCGGACTAATCTGCAGGAAGAATCAGTCACGAGAAAAGTGACTGTGAGACTGAAAACTCGTTGTTAAAAAATGATCGGTGTGGGCATGTTGGAGCATGCAAGGGTTGTGGCCCTGTTTGGTATTGCTATTGAAAGAATACTTTGTTGTGCTAACCACTTCAGGAAATATTTGAGCCTCCTGAGTCGACCGTAGATCGAGTCTTGTTCCGGTAACCCCCATACTTGATTCGTGTTGCCACTTGTCCCTGCCATAGGTGGGGTATGGTTTAGTAAGTTGTTAACCCCTTTCCGTGCACACACCACATAGAGGGCTACGATGAGGGTTTCCACGATTACGGACTAAATCCTGTCATTGAGTCAGGGGGCATGGGTGTATCCAGTTGTGACCGAGAGGGGGGCACCCCTTGGAATCCGCGCGTATTAATAGTGATCCCATGCTACTCGAGATTGTTGTCTCCCCGACTTAGAGTTTTTCTGAAAAGATGCTTTGGGTGATTCCTGGCATCCGGACGGTTAATCTGGTGTGTGCTGGTTAGGTGTGTTTTCAACCCAAAGACCATAATGAGAATTAGTCAGTGTCACGGTACTGACTAAAGAAATCCTTTACTTGTGGGTAAAGAGTACACCCTCTGCAGAGTTTAAACCTATTCGAATAGCCGTGTTCGCGGTTAAGGACTACAGTCTGGGTTGGTCAAGTGTCGGTCTTAGTGTCGGTCTTCGGAGGAAATAATTAAAATATGCCTGAATTATTTTGCAGGATAATTATTGTCACCCTGATGCTACCATGAATATTTTTGCTAGGCATATTAATATTATTGTGGTTATGCATATTATTGTGGACTAACCCGTTTCTCTTATTTTATTTTCCTGAGTGTCTCAGGGGCTGGCTAGACTACCCCGGGCATTCGGTTTTATTTTTAAGACCTCTCCGTGGCGTCCCTCAAGTTCTCAGGCGGTCTATCACGCCACTACTCTTGTGGATACCCGATTGGCATTTCTTTTCAAGACCGAGCGTGGCGTCACTTTTTGACACCCGACTGGCATTTCTTTTCAAGACCTCTCCGTGGCGTCCCTCGAGTTCTCAGGCGGTCTGTCACGCCACTACTCTTGTGGACACCCGATTGGCATTTCTCTTACCTTTCCTTGTTTTATGACTAACAAGTTATGTTATGTCTCTTTTTGCACCATATCACTGTTGCGATGCCATGTTTTAATTTTTTTTAGTCAGCATGAGCATATGCATTCGGTATATCTTGTGTTCATGTAGTTTGCGAGTACATTCAAACGTACTCACAGGCTTGTCGCTGGCTATTTACTTCGCCAGGTCAGGAGTTCTACAAGGAGTACCACAGCGACGTCCGTGCAGAGCCTAGGATAGCAGCCACGCAGATAGGAATTATCCAGGTCAGCCGTTCCTGTGGGAATGGAGCCCCTTCGACGTTGAAGACCCACAAGTCACTTCCGTCACCCGTCACCAGATATCGTCATTGTATGATTGGACCTTCATGGTCTTGTATCCAATTCTTGTAATTGCTTGGTAATCTATAACAAGGACGTGTCCACCAGTAACGGTAATCCTGGGCTGGTGATGACACGAGGGGTTAATTTCTGGGATATCGTGTCCCGGCCCCGACACCTCCATAAACGAGAAAAATATCGTTGGTCCTTTTCAGGTACTTCAGGATGTTGTTCACCACTGTCCAGTGATCCACTCCTGGATTACTTTGGTACCTCCCTGCCAAACTTATGGCAGGGCACACATCAGTTCTGGTACACAACATAGCATACATGATAGGACCTATGGCTGAGGCATAGGGAATGACTTTCATTCTCTCTCTATCTTTTGTAGTGGTCGGACTTTGAGTCTGACTCAATTTCACACCTTGTAACACAGGCAAGAACCCTTTCTTTGACTGATCCATTTTGAACTTCTTCAAAACTTTATCAAGGTATGTGCTTTGTGAAAGTCCTATTAAGCTTCTCAATCTATCCCTATAGATCTTGATGCCCAATATATAAGCAGCTTCACCGAGGTCTTTCATTGAAAAATTCTTGTTCAAGTATCCTTTTATGCTATCCAGAAATTCTATATCATTTCCAATCAATAATATGTCATCCACATATAATATCAGAAATGCTACAGAGCACCCACTCACTTTCTTGTAAATACAGGCTTCACTGTAAGTCTGTATAAAACCATATGCTTTGATCACTTCATCAAAGTGTATATTCCATCTCCGAGATGCTTGCACCAGTCCATAGATGGATCGCTGGAGCTTGCACACTTTGTCAGCATCTTTAGGATTGACAAAACCTTCTGGTTGCATCATATACAACTCTTCTTTAGGAAATCCATTAAGGAATGCAGTTTTGACGTCCATTTGCCAGATTTCATAATCGTAAAATGCGGCAATTGCTAACATGATTCGGACAGACTTAAGCATCGCTACGGGTGAGAAAGTCTCATCGTAGTCGACTCCTTGAACTTGTCGAAAACCTTTTGCAACAAGTCGAGCTTTGTAGACAGTAACATTACCATCAGCGTCAGTCTTCTTATTGAAGATCCATTTATTTTCTATGGCTTGCCGATCATCGGGCAAGTCCACCAAAGTCCATACTTTGTTTTCATACATGGATCCTATCTCAGATTTCATGGCCTCAAGCCATCTGTCGGAATCTGGGCTCATCATAGCTTCTTCATAGTTCATAGGTTCGCCTTGGTCTAGTAACATGACTTCTAGGACAGGATTACCATACCAGTCTGGTGCGGATCGTGCTATGGTCGACCTACGAGGTTTGGTAGTAACTTGATCTGAAGTTTCATGATCATGATCATTTGCTTTCTCTCTAGTTGGTGTAGGCATCACAGGAACTGTTTTCTGTGATGTGCTACTCTCCAATTGGAGAGAAGGTACAATTACCTCATCAAGTTCTACTTTCCTCCCACTCACTTCTTTCGAGAGAAACTCCTTCTCTAGAAAGGACCCATTCTTAGCTACAAAGATCTTGCCTTCGGATCTATGGTAGAAGGTGTACCCAATTGTTTCCTTAGGGTATCCTATGAAGATGCACTTCTCCGATTTAGGTTCGAGCTTATCAGGCTGAAGCCTTTTGACATAAGCGTCGCATCCCCAAACTTTAAGAAACGACAGCTTAGGTTTCTTGCCAAATCATAGTTCATACGGTGTTGTCTCAACGGATTTAGATGGTGCCCTATTTAACGTGAATGCGGCTGCCTCTAATGCATAACCCCAAAACTATAGTGGTGAATCGGTAAGAGACATCATAGAACACACCATATCTAATAAAGTATGGTTATGATGTTCGGACACACCATTACGCTGTGGTGTTCCAGGTGACGTGAGCTGTGAAACTATTCCACATTGTTTTAAATGAAGGCCAAACTAGTAACTCAAATATTCGCCTCCGTGATCAGATCATAGAAACTTTATTTTCTTGTTACGATGATTCTCCACTACACTCTGAAATTCTTTGAACATTTCAAATGTTTCAGACTTGTGTTTCATTAAGTAGATATACCCGTACCTACTCAAATCATCTGTGAAGGTCAGAAAATAACGATACCCGCCGCGTGCTTCAACACTCACCGGACCGCATACATCGGTATGTATTATTTCCAATAAGTCATTAGCTCGCTCCATTGTTCCGGAGAACGGAGTTTTAGTCATCTTGCCCATGAGGCATGGTTCGCAGGTATCAAATGATTCATAATCAAGTGATTCCAAAAGTCCATCCGCATGGAGTTTCTTCATACGCTTTACACCAATATGACCTAAATGGCAGTGCCACAAATATGTTGCACTATCATTATCAAATTTGCATCTTTTGGCTTCAATATTATGAATATGTGTATCACTACAATCGAGATTCAACAAGAATAGACCACTATTCAAGGGTGCATGACCATAAAAGATATTATTCATATAAATAGAACAACCATTTTTCTCTGACTTAAATGAATAACCGTCTCGCAATAAACAAGATCCAGATATAATGTTCATGCTTAACGCTGGCACCAAATAACAATTATTGAGGTCTAAAACTAATCTCGAAGGTAGACGATGTAGAGGTAGCGTGCCGACGGCGATCAGATCGGCCTTGGAACCATTTCTGATGCGCATCGTCACCTCGTCCTTAGCCAATCTTCGTTTATTTCACAGCTCCTGTTTCGAGTTACAAATATGAGCAACCGAACCAGTATCAATTACCCAGGCGCTACTACGAGCATTAGTAAGGAACACATCAATTACATGTATATCAAATATACCTTTGTTCACATTGCCATCCTTCTTATCCGCCAAATACTTGGGGCAGTTCCGCTTCCAGTGACCACTCCCTTTGTAGTAGAAGCACTCAGTTTCAGGCTTGGGTCCAGCTTTGGGCTTCTTCCCGGGAGTAGCAACTTGCTTGCCATTCTTCTTGAAGTTCCCTTTCTTTCCCTTGCCCTTTTTCTTGAAACTGGTGGTCTTGTTAACCATCAACACTTGATGCTCCTTCTTGATTTCTACCTCCGCGGCCTTAAGCATTGTGAAGAGCTCAGGAACCATTTTATTCATCCCTTGCATATTATGGTTCATCACGAAGCCTTTGTAGCTTGGTGGCAGTGACTGAAGAACTCTGTCAATAACAGTATCAACTGGAAGATCAACTCCCAACTGAGTCAAGTGGTTTTGATACCCGGACATTTTGAGTATGTGTTCACTGACAGAACTGTTCTCCTCCATCTTGCAGCTATAGAACTTGTTGGAGACTTCATATCTCTCAACCCGGGCATTTGCTTGAAATATTAACTTCAGCACTTGGAACATCTCATATGCTCCTTGACGTTCAAAATGTGTTTGAAGTCCCGGTTCTAAGCCGTAAAGCATGGCACACTGAACTATAGAGTAGTCATCAGATCGAGCTTGCCAGACGTTCATAACATCTGCATCAGCTCTTGCAGCAGGCCTGTCACCTAGCGGTGCATCAAGGACATAATTCTTCTGTGCAGCTATGAGGATAATCCTCAAGTTACGGACCCAGTCCGTGTAGTTGCTACCATCATCTTTCAACTTAGCTTTCTCTAGGAACGCATTAAAATTCAAGGGAACGGTAGCTCGGGCCATTGATCTACAACATAGATATGCAAAACTTATAAGACTAAGTTCATGATAAATTAAGTTCAATTAATCAAATTACTAATGAACTCCCACTTAAATAAACATCCCTCAAGTTATCTAAGTGATACATGATCCAAATGAACTAACCCATGTCCGATCATCACGTGAGATGGGGTAGTCATTAATGGTGAACATCTCTATGTTGATCATATCTACTATATGACTCATGTTCGACCTTTCGGTCTCCAGTGTTCCGAGACCATGTCTGTACATGCTAGGCTCGTCAAGTTTAACCCAAGTATTCTGCATGTGCAAAACTGTCTTACACCCGTTGTATGTGAATGTAGAGTCTATCACACCCGATCATCATGAGGTGCTTCGAAACGACGAACTTTAGCAATGGTGCATACTCGGGGAGAACACTTTTATCTTGAAATTTAGTAAAGGGATCATCTTATAATGCTACCGCTGTTCTAAGCAAAATAAGAAGCATAAAGGATAAACATCACATGCAATCAAAATATGTGATATGATATGGCCATCATCATCTTATGCTTTTGATCTCCATCTCCAAATCATCGTCATGAGATCTCCATCGTCACTGGCTCGACACCTTGATCTCCATCGTTGTGTCGGGGTCGTCTCACCAACTATTGCTTCTACAACTATTGCTAAAGCATAGCGATAAAGTAAAGCAATTACATGGCGATTGCATTTCATACAATAATCAAGAGACAACCCAAAGGCTCCTGCCGGTTGTCGATATTACAAAACATGATCATCTCATACAACAACATATATAACATCACGTCTTGACCATATCACATCACAACATGCCCTGCAAAAACAAGTTAGACGTCCTCTACTTTGTTGTTGCAAGTTTTACGTGGCTGCTACGGGCTTCTAGCAAGAACCGTTCTTACCTACGGCAAAAACCACAACTCTGATTTATCAAGTTTGATGTTTTCACCTTCTTCAAGGACCGACCGTAGTCAAATTCGATTGAACTAAAGTAGGAGAAACAGACACCCGCGAGCCACCTTTATGCAAAACTAGTTGCATGTCTGTCGGTGGAACCGGTCTCATGTATGTGGACATGTAAGGTTGTTCCGGGCCGCTTCATCTTACAATACCGCCGAATCAAAATAAGACGTTGGTGGTAAGCAGTATGACTATCACCACCCACAACTCTTTGTGTTCTACTCGTGCATATCATCTACGCATAGACCTGGCTCTAATGCCACTGATGGGAAACGTTGCATGGAAAACAAAAAAAATTCTATGCACATGCAAGATCTATCCATGGAGATGCATAGCAACAAGGGGGGAGAGTGTGTCTACGTACCCTCGTAGACCATAAGAGGAAGCGTTTGACAACGCAGTTGATGTAGTCCAACTTCTTCGCGATCCAACCGATCGAGTACTGAACGTAGGGCACCTCCGCGTTCATCACACGTTCAGCTCGGTGACGTCCGCGCCTTCTTGATCCAGCAAGACAGCGAGGTAGTGGATGAGTACCGGTAGCACGACGGCGTGGTGACGGTGATGGTGATGCTATCTCCGCAGGGCTTTGCCTCAGCACTACGAAAATATGGCCTAGGGTGTAAACGGTGGAGGGGGGCGCCGCACACGGCTAAGAGTTGTCGTGGTTGTGCTAGGCGCCCCCTCCCACATATATATAGGTGGGGGGGAGGAGGGAGCAGCCAGGAGGCACCCCCAAGTAGGACAAATCCTACTTGGAGTCCTTCCCAAGTGGCGCCCCCCTTACCATATTTGTCGGAGGGGGGAAGGAAAGGGGGAAGAGGGAAGGAAGGGGGATGCCGAATCCCCCCTCTTTCCTTTCCCCCACTTGGGCGGCTGCCATAGGGGGTGCGCCAGCCCCTTGTGAGCTGGTGTGCTCCCATATAATGGCCCAATAGGCCCATTACCCTCCTGGGTTGTGTCTGCTACCCCCTCCGGTATTCCAATGACTACCCGGTACACTCCGAAACACTTCTGGTGTCCGAATACCATTGTACTATATATCAATCATTACCTCTCGACCATTTCGAGACTCCTCGTCATGTCTGTGATCTTATCCGGGACTCCAAACAACATTCGGTCACCAAATCATATAACTCATATAACACTATATCGTCAACAAACGTTAAGCGTGCGGACCCTATGGGTTCGAGAACTATGTAGAAATGACCGAGACACCTCTCCGGTCAATAACCAATTGCGGAACCTGGATGCTCATATTGGCTCCTACATATTCTACGAAGATCTTTATCGGTCGAACAGATATGACAACATACATAATTCCCTTTGTCCATCGGTATGTTACTTGCCCGAGATTCGATCGTCGATATCTCTATACCTAGTTCAATCTAGTTACCGCCAAGTCTGTTTACTCATTCCATAATACATCATCTCATAACTAACTCATTAGTCATTTGCTTACAAGGCTTCTTATGATGTGTATTAATGAGAGGGCCCAGAGATACCTCTCCGATACTCGGAGTGACAAATCCTAATCTCGATCTATGCCAACTCAACAAACACCTTTGAAGATACCTGTAGAGCATCTTTATGATCACCCAGTTGCGTTGTGACATTTGATAGCACACAAGGTATTCCTCCGGAATCCAGGAGTTGCATAATCTCATAGTCGGAGGAATATGTATTTGACATGAAGAAAGCAATAGCAAAAAACTGAACGATCAATATGCTAAGCTAACGAATGGGTCTTGTCCATCACATCATTCTCCTAATGATGTGATCCCGTTATCAAATGACAACACATGTATATGGTCAGGAAACCTTAACCATCTTTGATCAACGAGCTAGTCTAGTAGAGGCTTACTAGGGACACGGTATTTGTTTATATATTCACACATGTATTTAAGTTTCCGATCAATACAATTCTAGCATGAATAATAAACCTTTATCATGAATAAGGAAATATAAAATAACAACTTTATTATTGCCGAAAGGATCGAGAAGAGGTGTCTAGAGGGGGGGTGATTAGACCCTCAACAAACAAAGGGGGCAAATTTTAATTTCTTCAAGTTAAGGTGGAGTTTTAGCACAAGTTTAAGCATTCACAATACATATCAAGCAAGCATGGCAAGAGTATATGAGCAGCGGAAAGTATAGCATGCAACTTGCGAGAATGTAAAGGGATGGGATTGGAGTGTGCAAACGCAATTGGAGACACGGAAATTTTTTGGCGTGGTTCCGATAGGTGGTGCTATCGTACATCCACGTTGGTGGAGACTTCAACCCACGAAGGGTAACGGTTGCGCGAGTCCATGGAGGGCTCCACCCACGAAGGGTCCACGAAGAAGCAACCTTGTCTATCCCACCATGGCCATCGCCCATGAAGGACTTGCCTCACTAGGGTAGATCTTCACGAAGTAGGCGATCTCCTTGCCCGTACAAACTCCTTGGTTCAACTCCACAATCTTGATGGAGGCTCCCAAGTGACACCTAACCAATCTAGGAGACACCACTCTCCAAAAGGTAATAGATGGTGTGTTGATGATGAACTCCTTGCTCTTGTGCTTCAAATGATAGTATCCCCAACACTCAACTCTCTCTCACAGATTTGGATTTGGTGGAAAGATGATTTGAGTGGAAAGCAACTTGGGGAAGGCTAGAGATCAAGATTCTTGTGGTTGGATTGGAATATCTTGGTCTCAACACATGAGTAGGTGGTTCTCTCTCAGAAAATGAATGCTGGAAGTGTAGGCATGTTCTGATGGCTCTCTCCACGAATGGAGAATGGGTGGAGGGGTATATATAGCCTCCACAAAAAATCTAACCGTTACACACAATTTACCAAACTCGGTGGGACCGAATACTGAAACTCGGTCAGACCGATATGGTTCAAAGTGTGAATGTTAGAGTTTTCGGTGGGACCGACATGATCAACTTGGTGGGACCGATGTGCTAGGGTTAGGGTAAAACCTCAACTCGGTTTGACCAATTACACAAACTCGGTGAGACCGTAATAAGCAAAACAGAGAGTTGGTCAAGCAAACTCGGTGGGACCGATTGCATATCTCGGTAGGACCGAAATGATTGCAAAAGGTAACAGAGAGTTTGCAAGCCCATCTCGTTGAGACCGAGATCCCATCGGTGAGACCGAACTGATTAGGGTTTCTGGCAGTGGCCATGTCAAGTGAACTCGGTGCGCCGGATAGATCAAATTGGTGGGGCCGAGTTTGACTTTAGGTTTAGGACAAATGTGAAAATGAGAAAGTGGTTTAGGGCTTTTGGAGCTTATCACTAAGGATTTTGAGCAAGCAAGCCATTAAGCAACACCTCATCCCCTTTTAATAGCATTGGCTTTTCCTATGGACTCAATGTGATCTTGGATCACTAAAATGAAAAATGTAGAGTCTTGAGCTTTTGCCAACATGTGTCCTTAGCATCTTGAAGGGGTTCCACATCCTCTTGTCCATGCCACGCCTTTGTTGAACTCTCTGAAATATACTAGATAGAAGTATTAGTCCAACAAGAGATATGTTGACATTAATTACCAAAATCACCCAGGGAGCACTTGTTCTTTCAATCTCCCCCTTATTGGTAATTGATGACAACATACATCAAAGCTTTTAGATAAAGATATAGAGAATAGCAAGTAAAGCTTTGGAAAGACATGCAACATGCATAGGCTCCCCCTACATGTATGCAATCATGTAAATATAGAATATAAGACCATGTGAATGCATAAGCATGGTAGGGTAAGCAATGAGTTACATGTATCTTGGCTATATGCATCAGAGCAAATGATGTGAATATAGGAAGTGTACCTCAATGTTCATGATTCCTTCTTGCAAACAATATGTACATCAGCAAGAGATCATCATGCACATGAGTGTGATGCACATACTTACCTTGCGGCCATGAGCTGGCTTTGGAAGAGATGAACCTGAGTAAACAAGGTTAGATAACACAGGAATATCTACTAAGCAGAGCAGGAACAGTAAACCATAAGAGTACCAAGATTGGGATGACATGTAGTGAGTGAGTACTTAGTACTCTATTTGGATATTGACATGTCCCCAAAGAGTAATGAATTCGAAGATTTTCTTCCCTTGGAAATGAGCTCTCTCTCCCCCTGAATCTTATATATTAGATAATGGGAGAAGATAGGGAAAAGAAAATCAGAGCAAAACAAAATCAGAGTAAAACAATCATAACAAACATAACACATACTAACAAGTCTTTCCCCTCTTGAAGACATGTGACTTCTCTCCTCTATGGAAAATAAGCATCTGGAGAAGCTTAAGGTGTGCATTCTCTCTTATGTGATAAGCTTTGATGTGCTCTCTCTCCCCTGTAACACCCCAAAAATTCAACCATGATTTTATTAAGTAAAATATGGCCAGAAATAAAATTTTGAAATTTTATTAAGTCCTTTATTATTTTCAGAGTATTTTCTATTTCTGTTTTCCAAAATTCTTCCCTCCATATAGAAATTTTTGGAAATAATATTATGGGCTCTAGTGGTTTTCTTTCAATCATTTCATTTATATTATAATAACAATAGGAATTATTTTCATAATAACATTTGCCTCTAAATAATTCTTTTAATAGCTTTTTCAATACTTTAAATGCCTCCGTTGCACTACAACCATTTCAAATAATTCTTTCAAAATTCCACAAAAATTATGGGAGGTCATGTGATTCCCACATATCACTTTTATGCAAAAACCTAACTTGGTCTTTTGGAAATTTTGAGTGGAGCAACCTCTTTCCAATTCTGTCCAGTATTTGAGTTTCTACTACAACCCCAATTTTCCTTGCCCCAAAAATTCTGAAATTTCTCCCACTTCTAGTCCTTCGAACAAAAACCTTAAGTCCAGAAGATCAGCTTCATTTGCATCATTTAGATCTACCAAATATTCCCCTATAGTTTCTGTCCAGAAATGAATTCTGTTAAAACTTGCATTAGCAAGTATCTCTTTTTGCCAAAACAACTCCACCATCATCTATACCCACTAAGGAGACACCATCCTGGTAAATTTCACACCCAGCAAAGTCCCCTAGATAGCCCTAGCATTCTGTCGAGCACATCATGAGCATGATAGAATTTGGCAACCTCTTTAAACTACGTTAGGATCTTACTCGTCTGGCCAAAGTAGCATGTCTACCAGTCTTGCCATCTCCAGGAGCATTAACCTGCCAAATATCAACTTGTATGGATCACTGTGGATGCTATTAGCAAAACGTCGAGCACCTCTGGTGCGTGTCCGGAGCGTGGCCAGAACATGCGTATGACCGCGCAAATGTCGAGCTCCTGCCGTGCCTCAACTGCAGCCCATGCTCTTCCTAGTACTCCGCTGGATCACTCCATCGATCCCGAGCCTCACCGACACCTCCCCGCGTCGCCTAGTGCCGACCACCACCGACCCCGCCAACCTGCGCCGTCCGCCGCTTGGGCACGGCACTGTCCAGAAGCCTCTGGCCAATCCTCGAACACCAGCTCTCCCTTGCCTTAATACTCATCTACCTAAGCTTATCCACGGCCTGCCACCAACCCAACGGCCTAGCCGGCGACCTCTATCCGCCATTAATGGCCAACCACCGTCATGCCCCGAATCGGGAAGCCACGGCACCCGCCCAAGCCACCCGACCCCACCAGCACACCCCCTGTGGTAAATTTGGACGGCCACCGTCCATACCAACTCGCACCGTCCACACACCAATCTCACCACCGCCTCATGTTGCCATTAGTGGCTGCCGTCGCCATGGATATCTCCGGGCGCCGCGGAACCGCCTCTTTGATGCTATATAAAGACCACCCTGAGCTCACTCAGCTGACCAACACTCCTCCTCCCTTCTTCAAGAACTCCCTCGAGCAGCAAAACGACCGGAGCGGTCGTCATCTTCATCTCCGGTGAATCACTGCCGCCCTCTCATCCGCGAAGGTTCCCACCTCTCTGGTACCTCCCCCTCTCCACAAGCTACACCAGGAGCCTCCCCACGGTCCTGTAGATCCATCCCCGTGCTCAATTTGACTCAGGAACGACCCTGGGCGAAACCCCCCTCCTGCCCGACACCACCGTCCACCGGAATTGGCATCGTCGGCGACTCTGTCCACCCTAGCTACCGTGGCGGGTACCAGAAGCATCGCCTTTCCCTCCTGAGCACGATACTGGTATCACCTCTTCGAATGGTGCCGCCGTTCGCCGGTGGCGATCGCCGGAGCACCGCCCCTGTCCTGCCGTGGGGAGACAGCGCGGGCGGACCGGTCAAACCTGACCAGTGGGCCAGGCGGGCCCACTGTCAGTGACCCAGAGCCACCCGTAAGTGGAGACGGGCTTCTCACAAACCGTCATCGTGCGAGGGAAGCGCACTTCCTTGATTATGCCATCGACGTCGCAACCCTTCTACGCGGCTGAACGGCTGGGCTCGGCCCAGTGGTGCAGTACAGCTAAACAACGCTCAGGGCGCACTGCTACTCGTTTCTATTTTCCATTTCTAGTAGTTTTCAAATATTTCCACAGGATCCATTTCTAATCCAAAATTGATGATTCAAATTCCTGCTATCTTCTAAAATCATGCTCTATTTATTTAGACTAGGTGAACATTTTCCTAAAGTTTAGTATTTACTGATCTATTAAATAGTCCAATTCTTTTATATTTTCCAATTAGAAATTCCATAGTAAAATAATCTGAACTTCAAATAATTTGATTCTTTTTCTGTTATTTTTCATTTGTCATCTAGTTTATTTTAATGCTTTTTTCAAAAAAATTTGAAAAAAAATTTGGCACTATTTTTGGATTATGTGGTGATTTCAATATTTTTGAAAATACGAAATGGAGAGAAGATAAAGTTTTCAAACTTTTTGAGTGCTACCAACACCCCTGCATACTCAAGGCAAGCATCTTGAACACTTGATATGGTGGATTGCATAGTTAATATTTGCATCATGACTATGTTGAGTTCCTATAAAGTTGGCATATTGATAGTTATGCATGCATGACCCCATGAAATAATTTTACCTTCATTTAGGCATGAAGAAAGAGTAAGCAAGGATATTTTTTCTTATGTCACATATGGCTGTGCCAGTCCAGACTAATCTGCAGGAAGAAATCAGTCATGAGAAAGGTGACCGTGAGACTGAAAACTCGTTGTGACGAGAATGATCAGTGTGGGCATGTTGGAGCATGCAAGGGTTGTAGCCCTGTTGGGATGCTACTATTGAAAGAATACTTTGTTGAGCTAACCACTCCAGGAAAACTTGAACCTCCTGAGTCGACCGTAGATCGAGTCTTGTTCCGGTAACCCCCATACTTGATTCGTGCTGCCTCAGGTCCCTGCCACAGGTAGGGTATGGTTCAGTAAGTTGATTACCCCTTTCCATGCACACACCGTACAGAGGGCCACGATGAGGGTTTCCGCGGCCGCGGACTAAATCCTATCATCGGGTCAGGGGGCATGGGTGTTTCCGGTTGTGACTGAGAGGGGGGCAGCCCTTGTAATCCGCGTGTATGAATAGTGATCCCATGCAGGATGTTGGTCTCTCCGTCTTAGTGTTTTTCTTGAACGATGCTTTGGGTGATTCCTGGCATCCGGAAAGTTAATCTGGTGTGTGCTGGCCAGGTGTGTTTTCATCCCAAAGACCGTAATGGGAATTCGTCAGTGTCACGGTACTGACTAAAGAAATCCTTTACTTGTGGGTAAAGAGTACACCCTCTGCAGAGTTTAAACATATTCGAATAGCCGTGTCCGCGGTTAAGGGCTACAGTCTGGGTTGGTCAAGTGTCGGTCTTAGTGTCGGTCTTCGGAGGAAAATAAATAAATTGAGCCTGAATTATTTTGCAGGATAAGTGTTGTCACCCTGATGCTACCATGAATATTTTATGCATGTTAAATATTATTATGGTTATGCATATTATTGAGGACTAATCCTTTTCTCTTATTTTGAATTTCCTGAGTGTCTCAGGGGCTGTCTAGACTACCCCGGGCACTCAATTTTATTTTCAAGACCTCTCGTGGCGTCTCTCGAGTTAACAAGCGGTTTATCCCGCCACTACTCTTGTGGACACCCGATTGGCATTTCTCTTCAAGTCCGACCGTGGCGTCACTTGACGCCCGACTGGCATTTCTCTTCAAGTCCTCTCGTGGCGTCGCCTGAGTTCTCGGATGGTCCTGTCTTGTCCGAATTCTCTTTTAGACAACCGTTTGGCATTTCTCTTCAAGACCTACCATGGTGTCACTTTAGACATCCGACCGGCATTTCTTTTATTTTATTTTCCTTTAACGTTCCTTGTTTATCACTAATATTTTTATATATCCATTTATTTGCACATGCTAATATTTTATCATGCCATGATTTAATTCCTGACAACATGCATTTAAGTTCATTATGAGCATACGCATATAGTGTAGTTCATCATGATCATATATTTTGTCTCCTGCATTCGGTATATCTCTTGTTCAGGATGTTTGCGAGTACATTCAAACGTACTCACAGGCTTGTCCCTGGCTATTTACTTGGCCAGGTCAGGAGTTCTACAAGGAGTACAACAGCGACATCCGTGCGGAGCCTAGGATGGCAGCCATGCAGAATAGGAATTATCCGGGTCAGCTGTTCCTCTGGGAATGGAGCCCCATCGACGTTGGAGAACCACGAACCATTTCCGTCATCCACCACCAGAATCACTGTTGTATCATTAGACCTCTATGGTCTTGTATCCAATTCTTGTAATAGCTTGGTAATCTGTAACAAGGACGTGTCCTCCAGTAATAGTAATCCTGGGCTGGTGATGACACGAGGGGTTAATTTTTGGGATTTCGTGTCCCGGCCCCGACATCCCCCTTTGACATCAATTTTCAAGAAGGGATCTTCTAGAGCATGAGTCAAGTAGGTTTGGTCCTTGAGTCACAGTACAAAGCAACATGTAATATAAGATGCTGGTAGAGGACAAGAATCATCGAGTGGAGCTGGAACAGATATGCAGGATGCAAATGGCAAAGTGTTTTCTCAGTATTGAATTCGGTTACTCCGAGTTGTTTGCTTCGGTGGCACCGAGTTGTTTCGGTTTGGCCGAGAAGAACAAATCGGTGAGGCCGATTTCAACACAGAGAGAAAACAATTGTCATCTTAGCTCACTTAGGCAAATAAGATCTCACAAAGATTTGCAAGGAATTAACTGAAAGATTTGCAATGAATTGGATGCAGGGAATACAGAACATAACAGAGAAAAGAAAAGAAAGCTAGATGAAGTTTTTTTTTGAAATATGTATGCAAGAAACAAATGCAAGAACATAGAAAAGCGCAAGAGAACTTCATCTAGTGTTGGTCAGCGACAAAGTCACCTATGTTAGAGTATATTGACTGAGGAGTCAAGTGAGAACACTTGATCATAGGTCATACTCATCGTTTAAGCTCAAAATGGGGTTGCCATTTTTCATTTAAGCATTTTGATGTATTCACATCTTGTTGAGCTGCTTTGACCCATGACTTGGGGTAAAGCTTTTCTAAGATGGAATAACATACCTTGGGTGGTGGTGTTGATCTTGATCATGTAGTTAAACTTGTGTGGGTTGCTCAAGGTTGATGTAGCTCATCAAGAGCTACAACAAAAACGGCTTGTATGGTCGCTTTTTCTGAGACGCTATTTGTCTTCATCTCTACGCCCATGAACACTAGCAAGCTAAAGACGCTTCTTAAGACGTTTATAGGGCGTCACAAACTTTTGCTTATAATTGGCCATTTAGAAAATAGGTATATAATTTTAATTAACTTGGAGACGATTTGTGAGACGTTTTATATGCGACTATAATCCTTCAGCGTGTGGGTGAGCTCGTTGCCGGCCATTTCTCTTTTTAGGCGTGGACTACCAAAGAGTTTTGTGCAAAAAAATACTACATATATTATAAGGTAAAGAGTGAGTAGGCCGTTGGCCCATGAGCCCAAACACACGAGCGACGTGGTGTCTGGTCAGGCGCGCGAGTAGCCGACCGCCTGAGCACGTCATTTCCCTTCCTCGATTCCAACCTTTTCCCCAACCTAGCGCTAGTTGAAGGCTCCGGCGGCGGCGGCCGGCCCTCTCCTGCCTCTCCCTCGGTCCCTCCCCTCCCCTCCATCCGGCCATCTCACTCCCCTGCCTCAGCCTCCGGCGCCCAGCCCTCTCCTCCGCGGCTCCGCCAGGCGCCAGGCCACCAGTCCGCCTCCGGCCTCCCGAGCGCGGCGGCGGCCGGCAGCCGGCAGTGGCCTCCAGGCTCCAGCCACCGTCCTCGGGCCTCCCCGGCGCGGCGGCAGCACCATCCAGCAGTCCGGCCTCCGTTCCTCAACAACCACAATGTACTGCATCTATTCTTTCCCTCCGTTTCTATTTTCTAAACAAATCTGAAGATTATTCTGTGATTGCTTGTAAATTTAAATTGAACTTGATTCATTTGCTGCGTATGATCATAAATGATTGCTGCTTACTAATTACTATGTGATTCATTTGCTGCTTACTATGGAAATTGAAATGTTTGTGCAATGTACATCAGACCGTGACGCCGGTTGGCCCCGGCACAATGCCGCTCCCCGCCAACGCCCCTCTCCCTCAGCTGCTGACCTCGGCAACGAGCTCACCCACACGCCTCAGCTGCTGACCTCGGCAACGAGCTCACCCACACGCCTCTGCTGCCTTAAGATTGCCCGCAGGTTGTTATTTTCTTTTTTTATATCTCTGCATCGTGTGAAACATAGCTCGAATTGAGATATATCACTTGTGTTTTCCCTTTCTATCTTACTGTGATGCACTGTATTATTGCAATTTGAATTTTTTTGTTAAAAATCGGCGAACCTTTTTGGTGGTTGAATGACAATTGTGTTAAAAATAGTGGTACTGTTTATTAGATGGCACTCATTTATGACATAATATTCTTAAGTCGAACTGGTTAGGGGAACTGCCCACGAATGCCAGAAAAGAATATTCTACAGTGTGATGCAAAATTTGAATTACCTAAGTTGTGTGTCATCTCTATTTTTCTTGATTTAGCAAAGCGAAACTAGTGGATATTACTTAGATTTTTAGTTACACCAGCTAGCCTTCTGCTGTTTGTCACTTGAATGTAGAAAAAATCAAGCATTGGAGACATCCATTTTTTGTCATCGATGAAAACTTCTTTATGTACTTCACAAAAATTCTTCTAGTAAAGACACATCTCGATTTATGTTTTGTAATGTAAGGTGAATGATGTCGGTAAATCATATTATACAATTTGAACCTAAGTATTGAATGCATAGTTTAAAATATTCATATAAACCTATGCTTAATGTAAAAGAGCATATGGAAAATTATAAACTGATCTATTTTGTTTTCATTACTACATCTAGCAAAGGCTAATGGATCGAGGTTGGATGAGTAAACCAAGATCAACTACTAATTATAAAGAAGGTGTCGAGCAATTTCTATCTTTTGCCTTCCATGATGTTCCACTCGGTGATAAAATTCTCTGTCCCTGTGTAAATTGTGGAAATAAGGCAACGCAGAATTACGACGAAGTGAAAACCCACCTAAGATGTGATGGTATTCTTCAGGGTTATACAAAATGGGTTTGCCATGGAGAAGAGTATGATTCACCGTCATTTGCATTTGCTCCCATGTCAAATAACAACAACAATTTTCATATTCCGGGTTTTCCAGTGAATTCTGATGTAGACGGCAGTAATAGAAGATTGCATGACATTTCTGGGCTCTTAAGTGCCATTTTCCCCATGGCTAATAGCTTCCAATCACTATCAAGCGCATCTGATGGGGAACTAGATGGTGTTTAGTCTGAATTTGAGAACTTGGAACCTGGTATGGCTGAGAATGTCAATACAACATCTGCAGATGATGATGCAATGAGAGAACAAGACATATACGCTAGTTTCCTCGAGGAAGCAAACACAGATTTATACCCTGGATGTGCAACATATTCGAGGTTGTCATTTCTTGTCACTTTATATCACATGAAAGTCTTGCATGGATGGTCACAGGAATCATTCACACAGCTACTTGGTGTATTATCGGTTGCATTTCCTCAGATAAACCTACCCAGGAAATATTATGCGGTGAAAAAAATCATACGCAGATTAGGGCTAGACTATGAGAAAATTCATGCATGCCCAAGAGACTGCATGCTTTTTAGAGGCGAAAGAGCTAACCAGGAGTCTTGCCATGTGTGTGGTGCCTCTCGTTGGGTTACCAATGAAAATGAGAAGAAAGATTCGGCAACTGAATCTAAAAAGAAGAAGAAGAAGAAACCAGCAAAGGTGTTGCGATATTTCCCATTGATTCAAAGGCTCCAAAGGTTATTTGCAACCAAGAAGACATCAATTGACATGCGTTGGCATGATGATGGTCGTACAAAAGATGGATTGCTGCGATGTCCAGCTGATGGAGAGGCTTGGAAAGATCTTGATGCCAGATATCCTAAATTCGCTGAGGATTCCCGTAATGCGCGGCTAGGCATTGGGTCTGATGGGTTTAATCCTTTCCGACTCATGAGTGCAAAACATAGTACTTGGCCAGTGATGCTTATTCCATACAACATACCACCTTGGATCTGCATGAAGCAAACATCTCTAATTTTATCAATGATTATTCCTGGACCAAGTTCCCCTGGAAATGACATTGATGTATATTTGCAGCCATTGGTGGATGAGCTGCAACAACTTTGGAAGGGTGTGGACACTTTTGACTCATGTACTCAGGAGAAATTTTCTCTTCGAGCTGCACTATTATGGACTTTGAACGATTTTCCAGCATTAGCTTACCTCTATGGGTGGAGCACGAGCGGTAAATATGCTTGCCCGTCTTGTGGTCCTTTCACAAGATCATATTGGCTAAAGAACAGTAAGAAATTTTTTTATATGGGTCATCGCCGATGGCTACCACAGAATCATGTATTTCGGAGATGAAAGAAGGAGTTTGATAACACCGAAGAGATGGAACTTGCACCTATAACAATGAGTGGTAGCTCAGCTTTGAGAATGTTGCAGGGCAGAGTGTTTGTCTTAGGAAAAAAGATTGTTGTGGCAAAGAAAGGGAAAGGGAAAAAGAAGGGCAAAGACAGTGAAAAAGGAACTGAAGGTCCTGAAAAATAGAAGCGTAAAAGAGCACCTAACAAGAAATCAGGTAACATCGCACGTAAACCTGAAAAGAAGCCTGAGGATTGTTTCAAAAAGAAGTCGATATTCTTTGATTTGGAATACTGGGAGCACAACAAGTTAAGGCACAATCTAGATGTAATGCATATTGAGAAAAATATCTTCGAAAATTTAATTGGAACATTACTGGATATTGATTCTAAAACAAAGGATGGCCTTAATGCACGACTTGACTTAGGAGAAATTGGAATTCGATCTAGCCTTCAACCTCATGAAGGTGATAAGGGTAAAACTGAATTGCCGCATGCGCCTTTTAATATGTATAAAGAAAAGAAGGAGATTCTTTGTACAGTGGTTAAGAATTGTAGGACACCTGATGGTTGTGCATCAAACTTTTCGAGGTGTGTGAACATGAAAGAATTGACATTGACTGGCCTCAAATGCCACGACTGCCATGTTATTCTACAAGACATCCTTCCTGTGGCACTTTTACACTGTTATCCCAGTAAAGATGTCATGATAATAGTTGTTGAGCTGGCTAATTTCTTCAAGAAGCTATGCTCCAAAGTGTTAGATATCTCTGAGCTTGACAAACTGCAAGAGAGTATTGTGAAGACACTTTGTAATATGGAAAAGGTTTTTCTTCCATCGTTTTTACTGTCATGGTACATTTAATGGTGCATTTAGTTGAAGAAGCTAAACTTGGTGGCCCGGTGCATTACAGGTGGATGTACCCTGTCGAGAGGTATGCTACTTTGATTGATTTGTTATTTTCCACAGTGCATCTAAGTATATGATTTGATTTATTGTTTCCCATAATGCATATAACATTGTTGTTTTATGATGTTCAGATCATTTGTTTGGCTAAAGTCACTTGTGCGCAATAGAGCTTATCCTGAAGGTTCTATTGCTGAAGGATATACTGTTGAAGAATGCTTGACCTTTTGTTCAAGATTTCTAGAAGGAACCACATGTTTCACAAGAACATCTAGGAACCCTGATCCTTCAGATAATACAAAGGGCATGTACATGTTTGATAGTGTTGGTGAGCCAATTGGAAAGGCTGTCACTATAGGCCAGTTGGACGATCAGCTTCTAGTTCAAGCACATCGATATGTCTTGCGACACTCTGATGAGCTTGATGATCTCCGTAGGTGTGCTTCAATGTTGTCTCCTATTTCTTTTATTTTTCACAAGTTGGAAAAAATCATGATGTTATTTGTCTTATTATTACAGAGAATTTCTGGACCAAGAGAAGAGGAAACCGGGTAACTTAAATTTGACGGATGATGACAATGAGGATTTGATTAGTAGACACTTTGCTGACTGGTTGGAACAAAAGGTATAATTCACCTTTAGCATGTTCCTTCACTGTAGTTCCATGTGAACTCAATGTAACCACTCTTACATACAGGTTATACTAGATGATGGACCGGATATCACAGAAAAGATAAGAGCATTAGCCGCAAAACCAAGCAAATGCGGGGTGCGCTATAGTGGCTATATAATAAATGGTTTCAGGTTTCATACTATCAGTCGCGAGACAGGACACGTGACACAAAATAGTGGTGTCGTGAACCTTGCTGAAAATGGCGTGTCCTATTATGGTCGGTTATCTGACATCTTCGAATTTTCATACAAAGATTACAAGGTGGTCTTCTTTAAATGTGATTGGTATGATGTTCGTCACAAAGCTGGTATTATAAGAGATGAGTTTGGATTCACTCATGTGAACTTCTCCCAAAAAATACATATAGGGGAGAAGTTAGAGGATGAACCTTTTGTATTTTCTTCCCAAGTGGACCAGGTCTTCTATATCCAAAATCCGAGAAGTGAGAATTGGAATACCATGGTGAAATTCAAACCTCGTGATATTTTTGACATGGGTGGAGAACCATCTTCAGATGAAACAGAGTAGTCTTTGTGTTTTTAGCTTGTTATCTGCAGCTAAGATATAGGTTGAGCAATTGTCATCCATGCTCCTAGGTAGAATTAACATAATTATTCTAGCTGGGTGGATCTTCTTCGGAATGTATGTTACTCTGTGATGAACGAGCCTATGGTCTTTTTTTTAATGTGTATGTTCCCTTTTGTTATGAATGAGTTGTATGGCTGTCCGTTTAGTTCTTTGAACAGTTTTTTTACTTTCACTGACAGTACTACTGCTAAATTTTGGAACCTTCTGATGAAGTGTGCTTCAGGTTAATTTGTCCTAATTGGATGCTTCTTTGTGCTAGTTTATAGAAAATGAAAGTAGTCTAGTCAATATTTCAATAATATTTTGCAAGTGCATGACATCGACTTTGCACGATTGACATCCCAGTTAACCAGAAAAAAATATAGTCAACAAAGATGGAGAAACTGGAAAATCATAAAAATCAAACGCAGTAAGGGATATTTGGTGAAATCAGTGAAGTGTTACAGTAACTAGTACATTTCTTTTGTTATTCTTAAAATCCTGGGAATGGCCACATATGGCCGTTGACTTTTATAAAAAGTTAAATTTTTTTGGGGGAAAATCAAATTTGAAAATGTTTGCGATCTTGAAAAAAAACATGAATTTGAAAAAGATTCATGCGTTCTCAAAATGTTCATGAATTTGAAAAAAGTTCACCAATTCAAAGAAATATAATCACAAACTAAAAAAATTATTTTAAAAAATATTCATGACCTTTAAAAACTTGGAGTATTTGAAAAAGTTTCGTGAATTTGAAAATGGTTTATGGTTTCAAAGCTTTTTTGCAATAAAATTGATTTTTTCACAAACTAGGGAACAGTTCACAAATTCAAGAAATGTTTGTGAACTTGAAATTATTGTGAATTAAAAAAAAATTCACGGTTTGAAAAAAATATTCATGAATTAAAAAAAATTGGGAATTCTAAACAAAAGTTCACAAATTTGGAAGAACCTCAAGAATTTGAAAAAGAAGAAAGAAACGGAAATAGAAAAAAAATAGAAAGGAAAAATAAATAAAAATTAAAACAAAAGGTAAAAAATAGAAGATAAAGGGAAAAAAAGGAAAACCCAGGAAAACATAGTAAAACCTGGTCAAAATAAACCTAAACAAGATAAAGATAACCGACTTAAAAAAGCTAATAAAGCTTCTAGATGCTTCGTAGAACCCAACCAAGGAAGCTTTTGGGGGCCTCGAAACCCGGGAGCAAGAGGGAGGTTCGCGCTTGTGCATTTTTTGGGCCGGTTATTTGTAACAAAAACATCATGTCGCGAGATGCTGCAACCGGCCATGCCGAGAGCTGGAAATGGTGATGGTGGCCCTGCTAGACGCTCGAGCTAGCCACACGGTTTGCTGGAATCGGTGTGGCAGGTTTATTTCGGACCAACTGCATTTTTTGCTCCAACCGGAGTTGGGTATGGACTATGACCGGCGGCATGAGATGCTGGAAATGAGTGGCGGCGCGGTGCTTCGAGTGAGGTACTACGTTGATCACTCCTATAAGGTTAAATGAACACAGGGACTGAGAAGCCTATTCCGGTCGATGCGCCACACTGAAGCAGTGTCGGTCTGTCTGCCCTGGCTATTTAAGCACGACGCCAACACCAACCAACAGACATGTTGAGGAGGAGCCCCTCTCCTATGATGAAACTGCCGAGACCAAATTGGACGTAGGAGCCACCCCCTCGCGCAACACGTTTGACCGTTTCGACCAACTGGCATCACCACCGTGCCGCAACTGGCATGACAAGGTCGTGAAGGAGGAGGAGCCCTCCCGGATGCCTCCTCCATTACCTCTACACGGCGATGACACATCGTCACCCAGCACCCTGTCGTCGGCCAAGAGGATGGCACAGGAGAAGGAGTGGCGCAATGTTGTGCCACGTTTGCCACATCGGATGCCGGCACCGCAGAGATGCCGACGCCGCAACAATAACCAGCTGGTCTAGATCGGCTTGGAGGAGTCGCTGTGCGCCGCCGCCCCTGTCGCCGACAAGGGCTAGGTGAAGGGATGACACGCCGGGGCGGTGTCCACAGTCGACACGGCATCGCACGGAGGAGGGGCAAGCCCAACTTCGATCTACCACTGCCTTTATTATTTTTATTAAACTATATCGAAAATACTTGGATACGTATATTACCCAATGAAGTTTCATATTTTTTCAAAAAAGAACAAAGCATACGGATTTATCCAATAAAGGATACACCTAAAAAAAATTTGGCGCTAAAATGTTTTCTTTACTGTGGGAAAGACTTCCCACGTCTCTGCTATTTTTTCTCCCCTCCATCTTCTCCACCTCCCCATTATCCAACCTCCCCCAATGTGCCGCCATTCACGCACACCGCGGGGTGGGAGCCTCCGTCGCTAGCTCCGCCCGCCGCCGCTAGCTCCGCCCGCCGACGACTCCCTTCTTCCTCCATCAACAAGGTCGCTAGCTGGAGCCTCGTCGGCGTCCGTCGTCCTCACCATCACGAAGCCGCGCTCCTCCCGACTTCGTCCTCACAGCCACGAAGCTGCATCCGTTCAGATCTCTCAGCCTTCACTCGAAGCTGCGCCTGTCCATCCTGTACACCGCCCACCAAGCAGCTCTTGCCTCCATCTAACATCTTCAGCCTCCACCACGTCAAGTAGGTGATCCCTCCATACATTCAGAGAAGTATGCTTCAGTAGTACAGTAGGTAACCCACTAGTATGCACTCTAAGTGTTTATTGAATTGCTTGCCTGCCTATAAATCAATTCCTTTTTAGGTAAATGAGTTGCAGTTGTTCTTTTTACAGTATCAGGCAAGATGACTACAGATTTTCATGTTAATCACCTAGACCGACTTGCTGTTAATAGCAAGTTTATACAAACATGTACTGTACAGGAAGGATGGAGTTAGTTAAATGCCATTGACACTCAAGGTCAGATATAGGACTTAGAACCCAGCAACCTGATTCCTTAACTTTATGCATGCATACATCGAGATATCCCTGTCCTACTGAAGCATACTTCTCTGAATTTGGTACAGAGAAGTATGTGTACTTACTAGTGGGTTACCTACTGTACTACTGAAGCATACTTCTCTGAATATATCCTTTGCCCAAAATAATTGTAAACTTCCAAGCTACTGCTACTCATGATAAAAAGTACAGTATGTTATGTAAACTAAGTGTCCATATGCATGACCTTGACATATGCTTTGATGCTTGACCTTAACATATGATTTTAACATTGTTTGGTAAAGATATCATGTCGAGGATACCTCGACGGCTTCGAAGCCTAAACATCCCAAAGCAAGCTTCTGAAAGTGTACAACCAGATGAAGAAAATTTACAAGGCCCTCCAGAGATTGATGATCTAGTACCAAAAAAGCCTCCTGAATCTACTAGGCAAATTAAAATAATTTGTAAGCTCAATTTTCTTTTTCAAACACATATCTAGTGTGATGTATATGGTCCATTTATATGCCACTGTGATACTCTTGCATGCAGGGCCAAATGGAGATGTGCGACATATTATAGGGGAATTCCGAGGTAAAAATTTGTCGGAATTACGTGGGGGGAAGATAATTGTGGAGACTGACGGAAGTGGAATTCCAAATGGAAGGTCGGCTGCCATTCTCGGTCAGCATCTTACCTGGCTTGCAGAAAACTCAACATTTGCACCATTGCATATTCCAAGATGGGACAATGAATTGTTTCTACAAAAACATGGGCAGATGATCACAGATGTGGAGGTAAAAAATTTATAGCACTGTTCAAGACTGTTCATTTCACATTGCTGATTGTCAATTTTAATATTTGAAGGAGAAATTTATCTACCCCAATGAGACTAGACAACTTACGAGAGACTGGATCCTATTGAATATTAACAAAAAATGGAGAGTGTATAAGTCTCGTTTGAAGAGTAAATATTTCAAGCGTGACAAGAAGTCTTTGGCTGAAATTGTAGCAGTTGTTCCCAAAGGTGTTAATGAACATCAATGGGGTACTCTTGTTGGGTTTTGGTGCCAGGATTCACACATGGTAATGTGTTATATTCTCATACTTAATCTGGTGTACATAACTAGTTTGGTGACATTAATATTGACTATATGTGTTGTTTTCCCAGAAATTATGTGAAAAGAACACCGAGTGTGCAAAGAAGCAGAAGACTCCACATACAACCGGGAGAAAAAGCCATGCTATGCTCAAAAAAGAGATGGTAAAACTTTTTCTTTCTAAAGATGGCTCAGAAAATGTGAAGAAAACTGAACATGTTCTAACAGAAACAGTAACAAACATTCTAATTTACTTTGTTGAACAGGAAATTAAGAGCAATCGAAAGGTTAGCAAGATTGAACTATGGGATGAAGCTCATAAGCAGAAGAAGGACGGTGAATACAAAAATGCGAATACAAAGATAGTGATGGTATACTTCTACTTGTGATTAAAGTAAAGGTTTTAATTTAAAACTACTTAGTATAATGAGATGCTTGTATTTATTTCAATAGGAGAAACTGGAAGAAAGAAAGAAAGGTAACAATGGGAGCCTTTCATTTAGTGATTATAAAGAAGTGTTTAAAAGTGTGCATGGGGAAGAGGCAAAAAAACTTCAAGGGTATTATGGTGATAAGTATTGGAGCGAAATAAAAGTTTCTCAGGGACTGACTTTTGTTCAGCATCCTGAGAAAGAAGGAAATGTTCAATTTAGACTGCGGGCACTAGGAGATAATGTAGAAAATGTGACAGATGAGTTGGCTATGATCCGTTCATTCCTGAAGAGAAAATTCCCCACAGAGGATTTGAGAAATGAATTTGTAACCGCGGGAAGTGATGAAGTTAGTATCTAAACCACACCTCTTTCTGCAAAGATAAAAATATGAGTATTAATATACTGTTATCCTGTTCTTGTTTCAGGTTGATCTCAATGAAAGAGTTGTTGGCAGTGATCTCCCAAATGAATCACATAACGAAGCTGAAGAATATGCTCCATTGAGTGCTATGCAGGTGATGTAATAGTTTCTTCACTAATAAATATTCTACTTCATTCTCATACTTAAACAATTGTTCATCATAAGTTGCAAGAACTACATCCTAGCGATTGTGCGTGAACCAAAGAGTGTTACACCGGTTTATCGTTACCACAAGAAAAAATGGTTGCTAAGGTGTGTGCATAAATTTCTGCTTTGTTATACTTGGACCCTGTTTTGATTGAAATGGGCCACGTTGACTGGTTTTGACGACGTCAATTAAGTGTTTGTGCAAGAGTACGTGTGTGTGCTTGTGTACAAGTGAGTCTAGTGAGAACAAGAGAAAACGAAAGTGTTTGCACTTCTACTGGTGTGTGAACAAGAGAAAGGCAGCTGTACTGAATATAGCTTAAGAAAATCTAAATATAACTGAACATAGTTTGAACATTTCAGAGCATCGTACTGAATTTAGTTGAACATAGTTTGAATCCAATTTAGTTGAAAATAGTCTGAACATATTCTCAGCCCAATTTAGTTGAACATAGTCTGACAAAGTACTAAATGGGAAAGGGAAATAGTACTGAATAGAGCTTACAATCAACGACAAACATGAATTCTCACATGGTTTGACAGAAGAATAGACAGCAGCAAATAAGCCATTCATAAGAACAGACAGCAGCAAATAAGCCTCTGAATCTTCATTTGCAGCATCTGGATCTTCATTTCCAGCCTCTGGATCTTCATTTGAAGGCTCATTTGAGTTACCTACAGTGATTGCGAGACAATCAGTAGGTGCAGAACTAGCGACCACCACCGTTGCCACGCCTCACTGCCTGCCACCGCCGCCCATGAGGGACTCGCCGCTACCGCCGCTGCTCTGTTTAGGGTTCATGAATGGGAAAGGGGATTGAGAGAATGTGAGAGCGAGAGTCGGTGGGTGCCCATTTTAGTCAAAAACCAGGCCACGTGGTTCTTTTTAGTCAAAACAGGGTCACATCACTGTAAAACCACCTTAAACCATATTAGTGATGAAAAGTATCTGGTTTAGATAGTCGAGGGACTAACTTTTGGTGGTTTTGAAGTTGAGGGACGATTTCTCAATTTTGGGAAGAGTTCAAGGACGAAAAATACTTATCTCTATTAATAATACCTACGTTTTGTATAAGTTTACTTACAACTGAACTGAACCTCAATTGTAGAAAGCACACATTGAAAAGTTTGACAGGGCTAATCAAGGAAGTGCAGAATCAACTTTGTCGAACAAGCAAATCACTACCCAGGAATTGCATCCTAGTTTTTCTGTGAGAACCAAAGAGGGTTACACTGGTTTATCTTTACCAGACATGGTTGCTAAGGTGTGAGCGCATAATTTTTTTACTTCATTATCAACCAATGCCTATGATTGTGTATGTTTATGTCGTACTGAACTGAACCTCAAATGTAGAAGGCACGCATTGAAATGTTTGAAAAGGACAATCAAAGCCACGCAGAATCAACCAAAGAGGGTTACACCAATGAAGGAAGTGTAGAATTAACTTTGCCGGATAAGCAGATTACTGCCCAGGAATTGCATCCTAGCTTTTCTTCGAGAACCAAAGAGGATTACACTGGTTCATCTTTACCAAACATGGTTTCTAAGGTGTGTCTGTATGCATAAACTTCTGGTTCTTTGTCAAACAATGTCTATGTTTTGTGTATGTTTACTTACAACTGAACTAAACCTCAACTGTAGAAAGTGCACATTGAAAAAATTGATAGGATAAATCAAGGTTGTGTAGAATCAACTTTACCAAACAAGACTAACCAGGAATTGCATCCTAGCAATTGCGCAAGAACCAAAGAGGGTTGCACTAGTTTATTTTCACCACATGAACACACAGTTGCTAAGGTGTGTGTGCATGCGCGCATAAATTTCTGCTGTGTTATCAAACAATGTCTATGTTTTCTATAAGTGTACTTACAACTAAACTGAACATCAACTGTAGAAAGCACACGATGGTCCTGAAGCAAAGAATGGTCATGCTGAAAATAACAATGCGACCAAGCAAGGTGGTCCTGAACCAAGTGTACAACTTCATCGCATCACTAAGCAGGTATATTATATATATCTGAATGACAATGGTTAGAATAGTTAGTTGGTCTAATTCCATGTGCAATCGTCCCTTTCTGTGTAAAGTGAAATCTTCCATGGTTTGTGATAATGAATGTTTCATTTCTTGAAAAAATAGGATAAAATGAAAGTCTTCTTGGTTTCATTGAACCCAAGATGCAAAGATAAATTTGTGGCCGAAGGAACTTTAGTGAGTAGAGATATGACATATGTGGTTGGAGGAAACATGCTTGGAGAGCAATATGTAGCGGTCTCTGTTTGTGCTATTTCAAAACTTGGAGATCAGACACTGGTTAGACCATATGGAAAATTGCAAACAGTAAGGGATGCTATTGGTCATGTTATTGCGTGGCCTCTATCACATGTAAGTGCACTTCAATGCAATCATCGTATGCTCAAATGTGCGTGCTTAAGGCTTTTTTACTTATGAAGGATCTGTGTGAATTTTAGGTTAAAAAACCGAAATTAACCATTCCTACACAATCTCAAAACAAGCCACCAAACACTGGTATGGTATATCATCAAAACACATTTCTTCTCACAATAGTCCTAAAGCTATGTTCCAAAATTTTCTCTGTTATCTTTCTTTTTCAGGGCAGCTCAAGATTTAGAAAAGGAGTGCATTTCAGGAGCCAGAAGCAACTATAGAAGAATTAGTCTTTAGATTGACAAATATTATGTTTCATATACAGATTTTAGCTTTATAGGGAAACTTAGTTCAAGTTTGTATGATCTCTTCTTAATTATTTGCATATTTTATATGAAGATCTTATTTGATTTAGTTGTGAACCTAAGGTGTTTGTTCCTACTAAATGAAATTGTACGAATGGGATGGTTGTGTATACAATCGGTGATATGGGTGGATCCCTTCATATAATGATATTTGTTGCTTATGAATGCGATTGGTGATATGGGTGGATGTTGTTATATACAATATTTCTTGATCATTCTGCACAAGCACATGGCATGATAAAGTTACTGGATTTGAAATGGCGAAGTACAAATTTCAAATAAATCAAATATTATTTAAAGTCAAATTTTACGTGGTTAAAGCTTTTGTATATTTAGAGACGAATATAACGTCTGTACATAGAGTGTATAGGAATGGGCCTAGGGTGTATGACAAATCAAATGACCCTGTTAGTAGAGACGTACGAGCGCGCCTAACAGAATGACTCTACATATCAGAGACGCTTTTGAACGTCCAAATATAGCGTGTCATATCTAGAGACGCATTTGGACGTCCCAATATAGCGTCTCATGCCATGTACAGACGCTTAGACAACGTGTCTATATGTTTTGAGACGGTCCGTGGGGAGACGCTCCAAAGACACATTACTAAGTCGACTCTACGATTGCCTAGAGATGAAATAACAAGTCTCTAGCTTTGGAATATGACGTCTCTACATGCAGTTTTTGTTGTAGTGAGCACCACTTGTAGTTTGAGTTCATCTACCTACATGGGTTAGACTTGCAAGGAAGAGCACTTGTGTATCCAAAATGACAAGCATGAGGTTTGTTACCAAATGAAATTTGATATATAGAGATTGTCAAAGGATATGTTCAAGGGTTTCGTGCTTCCTTGTCTTCAATCACCAATTTGTAGAAACTTGGTGATGTAGAGATTGCTCAAGATATGATTGAGTTGCAATCTCATGGATTTAGATTCATCCAAGTACCTACAGGGGTTGGATAACATGCAAGAGTACAAATATAGATCCAAGACATATGATCATCATCATATGAGAAATATCAAGGATTAGTCAAAGGCTCAGGCCTTGCATGTATCCAAATGGAGTTTCTACTCCAAGTTTGAAGCATCAATGATGTTCAATTCACCTCTCAAATGGCAAAATACTTTCTCATCAAGCGGTTTGGTGAATATATCCGCCAATTGCTTATCGGTACGAACATGCTTAAGATCAATGTCTCCTTTAGCAACATGATCTCGAATGAAATGATGACAAACTTCAATATGCTTAGTTCGAGAATGTTGCACGGGATTGTGAGCAATCTTAATAGCACTCTCATTATCACAAAGCAATGGAACATGTTTCACATGAATCCCATAATCTTTAAGAGTTTGGGTCATCCAAAGTAATTGAGCACAACATGAACTGGCGGCAATGTATTCCGCTTCGGCGGTGGATAAGGATACCGAGTTTTGTTTCTTGGAAGACCAAGACACAAGAGACCTACCAAGAAATTGACAAGTACCTGAAGTGGACTTTCTATCAACCTTGTCTCCGGCATAGTCCGAATCAGAGTAGCCAACAAGATCAAAAGAAGACCTCTTAGGATACTAAATGCCAAAATTTGGTGTATGAATTAAGTATCTCACTATCCTTTTCACAGCCTTAAGATGACTTTCTTTGGGGGCCGCTTGATATCGTGCACACATGCACACACTAAGCATAATATCGAGATGGGAGGCACATAGATATAACAATGAACCAATCATAGAGCGGTAAACCTTTTGATCAATGGGTTCGCCATCCTTGGTCAAGTCAAGATGTCCACTAGTAGGCATGGGAGTACTCATACCTTTGCATTCTTGCATGTTGAACTTCTTGAATAAGTCCTTGGTGTACTTTGTTTGAGAGACAAAGGTACCCTCCTTAGTTTGCTTGATTTGCAAACCAAGAAAGAACTTGAGTTCACTCATCATAGACATCTCAAACTTCTCCGACATTAGCCTTCCAAACTTTTCACTAAAATGAGGGTGAGTCGAACCAAATATGGTATCATCCACATAAATTTGGCACACAAATAATTCACCATTAACCCTTTTAGTAAAACGTGTTGAATCAATTTTTCCAATCTCAAAGCCTTTTTCAATAAGGAACTTGGTCAAGCATTTGTACCACGCTCTAGGAGCTTGCTTAAGACCATAAAGAGCTTTGTGAAGTTTGTAAACATGATTAGGTTTCTTAGGATTGACAAAGCCGGGAGGTTATTTGACATAAACTTCCTCCTCAATTTCACCATTAAGAAAAGCACTTTTGATGTCCATTTGGTACAAGGTAATATCATGATGATTTGCATAGGCAAATATGATTCGTATGGACTCAAGTCTAGCAACGGGGGCATATGTCTCACCATAGTCCATACCTTCGACTTGAGTGTATCCTTGGGTGACGAGACATGCTTTGTTGCGAACGACTTGTCCATCTTCATCTTGCTTGTTGTGAAACACCCATTTGGTACCGATGATGTTGTGGTTGTTGTCGGGCTTCTCAACCAATGTCCAAACTTGGTTCCTCTCAAAGTTGTGTAGCTCTTCGTGCATGGCATTTATCCAATCCGGATCTTCCAGAGCATCTTCAACCTTCATTGGTTCAATACTAGAGATAAATGAGTAATGCTCACAAAAGTTAGCTAAGCGTGTTTTAGAGCGTGTAATTCTTCCGGTTTGGATATCATCATAGATTTGTTCGACGGGATGATCTCTTGAGACTCTTGCTCTAACTCGTGAGAGCTTTTGCTTAGGTCGGGGTGGAATATCCTCTTCCACATCTTGTTCTTCCTCTTGGCCTTCTTCGTTGTTGATGTTGTTGTTCTCTTGTCGAGGTGGAGAAGGAGGTTGATGAGGTTCATCTAGGTGTACATCCTCGTTTTCTTCATCTTGGCATGTCCCACTTGTGGATGCCTCCGTGTCAACTCTTGGTTCACCTTGTCGTGAGGTAGAGGCTTCCACTTGGACGGACGAGGTACTCTCCTTCACCTTCGTTGGACGGATCTTGCCAATAGACAAGTCTTGGATTGCTTTCGAAGGGTCTTTGTCTCCTACGTCAATTGGCAATTGCTCTACTTGCGAGCCGTTAGATTCATCAAACTTCACATCTACCGTCTCTTCAACCTTTCGGGTGAAATTGTTGTAGACACGGTAAGTTTGAGAGTTTGAGCCATAACCGAGTAGGAAACCCTCATGAGATTTAGGAGCAAATTTAGAGCCACGACGCTTATCAAGAATATAGCACTTTGAGCCGAATACTCAAAAATATCCAACTTGGGGTTTGTTATCGGTGAGAAGTTCGTATGCCGTCTTGCCGAGTAGCTTGTGAAGATATAGACTATTTGTTGCATGACAAGCTGTCTCAACCGCTTCCGCCCAAAAGTGTTTTGGCGTCTTGTACTCATCAAGCATCGTTCTCGCCATTTCAATGAGCGTCCGGTTCTTCCTCTCAACAACTCCATTTTGTTGAGGTGTGTACGTAGCCGAGAACTCATGTGAAATCCCTTATTCATCAAGAAAGGTGTCCACATTGGCATTCTTGAACTCCGTTCCGTTGTCGCTGCGAACCTTCTTGATCTTCACTTCAAATTGATTTTAGGCCTTCCTAGCGAAGTTCTTGAAGATCTTTTGGACCTGCGATTTATCATCAAGAAAGAACACCCACGTAAATCTTGAAAAATAATAGACTATGACTAAACCAAAAGAATTTCCACTGAGACTTTTATAGGCGTTTGGACCAAAAAGATCCATATGAAGTAGCTCGAGCGGTCTTCTTGTGGTCATGATGTTCTTCACGGGGTGGCTTCCTCCAACCTGTTTTCCTGCTTGACAAGCACTGCACAATATATCCTTGTCAAATATAACATCTTTCACTCCAAGGATATGATCACCTTTAATAAGCTTATCAAGATTTCGCATGCCCACATGACCTAACCTTCTATGCCACAACCAGCCTTTAGAAGATTTAGCAATTAAGCAAGTTCTAGGTTGAGCCTTTTTAGTGAAATCAACAATGTATAGATCACCTCTACGTATGCCGGTAAAGACCATTTTATGATTATCTCTTCGAAACACTTGGCAATCTACTTCAGTGAATAGGACATTGAAACCGAAATTGGCTAGTCTAGATACAGAGAGTAAATTATAGCCAAGAGATTCAATGAGCATGACATTTTGTATGGAGCTATCGTGTGAGATGGCCACCTTACAAAGGCCAACCACCTTACCCTTTGAGTTATCACCAAAAATGACATACTTTCGAGGGCCATCATTTTCAGCGAGCTCACGAAACATATCTTTGTCTCTGGTCATGTGATCGGTACATCCACTATCAAGAACCCATTCCTTTCCTTCAGCCATGTAGCCACGAAGATTAGCCATAAGACCAAAGTGTCTCATAGACTCATCGAGATCAAAGTCACGATCATCATCCTCATCATAGTATCCATGTTCAACATCGTCTTGTGATTGATCATTACCTAGAGAGAGTGATTCATTAGCTTTATGACCATGACAGTGTTCATATTTATGAATTCTAATGACTTCGGAAATGATATTGCTAATAATTCCAACATCTCCTTTGGCATGCATAAGGTCACAAAGCTCAAATAGACAATCACCAAACTTAGGATCATTAGGACTCATCTTATTTAAAGCAATGGACTTATGAAGAATCTCATCTAAGTTTTTTAAGGAGTAGTTTGGAAATCTTTCCTCAAGAAATCTCCATATGGTATAGGCCCAATCAAGAGTAGGCAAGCGACCTATCAAGTTTCTAGGCAATACTCTAGTGATAAGATTGACAGTTCTAAGATTGTGAATCATGTCAATAGATTCATCGGGGGTAGGATGCAAAGGATCAACAAGGGGCGCACAAGGGCTAGTAATGTACTTATTCAAGTGATATTCATTGAAAATCTCAAGCATCTCATTTTTCCATTCATGAAAGAACTCTCCATCAAGTATAGGCGCTCTACATCTAAGACTCCCCAACGTAGACTCATCCATCTTCCTCCAATGGTGATTAAACCAAAGCAATGGAGACCAAAGCTCTGATACCAATTAAAAGGATCGAGAAGAGGTGTCTAGAGGGGGGTGATTAGACCTTCAACAAACAAAGGTGGCAAATTTTAATTTCTTCAAGTTAAGGTGGAGTTTTAGCACAAGTTTAAGCATTCACAATACATATCAAGCAAGCACGGCAAGAGTATATGAGCAGCGGAAAGTAAAGCATGCAACTTGCGAGAATGTAAAGGGATGGGATTGGAGTGTGCAAACACAATTGGAGACACGAAGATTTTTGGCGTGGTTCCGATAGGTGGTGCTATCGTACATCATCCACGTTGGTGGAGACTTCAATCCACAAAGGGTAACGGTTGCGTGAGTCCACGGAGGGCTCCAGCCACGAAGGGTCCACGAAGAAGCAACCTTGTCTATCCCACCATGGCCATCACCCACGAAGGACTTGCCTCACTAGGGTAGATCTTCACGAAGTAGGCGATCTCCTTGCCTGTACAAACTCCTTGGTTCAACTCCACAATCTTGACGGAGGCTCCCAAGTGACACCTAACCAATCTAGGAGACACCACTCTCCAAAAGGTAATAGATGGTGTGTTGATGATGAACTCCTTGCTCTTGTGCTTCAAATGATAGTATCCCCAACACTCAACTCTCTCTCACAGATTTGGATTTGGTGGAAAGATGATTTGAGTGGAAAGCAACTTGGGGAAGGCTAGAGATCAAGATTCTTGTGGTTGGATTGGAATATCTTGGTCTCAACACATGAGTAGGTGGTTCTCTCTCAGAAAATGAATGCTGGAAGTGTAGGCACGTTCTGATGGCTCTCTCCACGAATGGAGAATGGGTGGAGGGGTAATATAGCCTCCACAAAAAATCTAACTGTTACACACAATTTACCAAACTCGGTGGGACCGAATACTGAAACTCGGTCAGACCGATATGGTTCAAAATGTGAACGTTGGAGTTTTCGGTGGGACCGACATGATCAACTCGGTGGGACCGATGTGCTAGGGTTAGGGTAAAACCTCAACTCGGTTTGACCGATTACACAAACTCGATGAGACCGTAATAAGCAAAACAGAGAGTTGGTCAAGCAAACTCGGTGGGACCGATTGCATATCTCGGTAGGACCGAAATGATTGCAACAGGCAACAGAGAGTTTGCAAGCCCATCTCGGTGAGACCGAGATCCCATCGGTGAGACCGAACTGATTAGGTTTTCTGGCAGTGGCTATGTCAAGTGAACTCTATGGCGCCGGATAGATCAAATCGGTGGGGCCGAGTTTGACTTTAGGTTTAGGACAAATGTGAAAATGAGAAAGTGGTTGAGGGCTTTTGGAGCATATCACTAAGCATTTTGAGCAAGCAAGCCGTTAAGCAATACCTCATCCCCTTTTAATAGTATTGGCTTTTCCTATGGACTCAATGTGATCTTGGATCACTAAAATGAAAAATATAGAGTCTTGAACTTTTGCCAACATGTGTCCTTAGCATCTTGAAGGGGTTCCACATCCTCTTGTCCATGCCACACCTTTGTTGAACTCTCTAAAATATACTAGATAGAAGTATTAGTCCAACAAGAGATATTTTGACATTAATTACAAAAATCACCCAGGGAGCACTTGTGCTTTCAATTGCCTCTAGGGCATATTTCCTTCATGATATCCAAGACAATGATCATGTATATAGGCATCACGTCCAAGATTAGTGGACCGACTCCTTCCTGCATCTACTACTATTACTCCACACATCGACCGCTATCCAGCATGCATCTAGTGTATTAAGTTCATGGAGAAACGGAGTAATGCAATAAGAACGATGACATGATATTGACAAGATCTATTCATGTAGGAATAGACCCCATCTTTTTATCCTTAATAGCAACGATACACGCATGCCTCGCTACCCCTTCTGTCACTGGGTGAGGACACCGCAAGATGGAACCCATCACAAAGCACCTCTTCCCATTGCAAGAAAAATCAATCTCGTTGGCCAAACCAAACCAAAGTTTCAGAGAAGAAATACGAGGCTATAATAATCATGCATATAAGAGATCAAAGAAACTAAAATAATATTCGTAGATAGATCTGATCTTAAACTCGCACTTCATCGGATCCCAACAAACACACTGCAAAAAGTCATTACATCAAATAGATCTCCAAGACCATCGAGGAGAACATTGTATTGAGAATCAAAAAGAGAGAAGAAGCCATCTAGCTACTGCCTACGGACCCGTAGGTCTATGGTGAACTACTCATGCATCATCGCAGGAGCACTAATGAGGATGATGAACCCCTCTGTGATCGTGTTCCCCTCCGGCAGAGTGCCGAAATAGAGCTCTAGATTGGATCTCGTGGTTCTGGAACTTGCGGCGGCTGGAATTGTGTTTCAATCGCTCCCGTAGGGTTTCTGGAATATCTGAGTATTTATAGAGCTGAGAGGCGGTGGAGGAGAGCCTCCATGGGCCCCACCACCCATCAGGGCGCGCCAAGGGCCTCTAGCGTGCCCTGGTGGCTGGTAGACCCCATCGGCCTCCCCCCGGGCACTTCCTTGGCTCCCTAGTTTCCTTCTGGTCCAAAAAAAATCTGCAAAAAGTTTCATGGAATTTGGACTTTGTTTGGTACTAATATTCTGCAAAGTAAAAAACAATCAAATAACAGCAATTGGCACTGGGAACTATGTCAATAGGTTAGTCCCAAAAAATGATATAAAGTTGCTATAAAATGAAGGTAAAACATCCAAGAATGATAATATAACAGCATGGAACAATAAAAAATTATAGATACATTGGAGACGTATCATCGTCCACGAAGGACTTGCCTCACTCGGGTAGATATTCACGAAGTAGGCGATCTCCTTGCCCTTACAAACTTCTTGGTTTAACTCCAAATCACAACGGAGGCTCCCAAGCGACACCTAACCAATCTAGGAGAGACCACTCTCCAAATGGCAATAGATGGTGTGTAGATGATGAACTCCTTGTTCTTGTGGTTCAAATGATAGTCTCCCCAACACTCAACTCTCTTTCACAGATTTGGCTATGGTGGAAGAGGGATTTGAGAGGAAAGCAACTTGGGAAAGGCTAGAAATCAAGGTTCAAAAGGTTGGATTGGAATCTCTTGATCTCAACACATGAGTAGGTGGCTCTCTCTCAGAAAATGAATGGTGGAAGTGTAGGCATGTTCTGATGGCTCTCTCACAAATGGAGAAGGGGGTGGAGGGTTATATATAGCCTCCACACAAAATCCAACCGTTACACACTTTTGACTTATCTCGGTGGCACCGATTAGATATCTCGGTGGGACCGATCTGTTAAAAAATTTGAACGTTAGGAAACTTGGTGGGACCGACTGGAACAACTCGGTGGGACCGATGTGCTAGGGCTTAGGGCAAACATCATCTCGGTGGCGCCGATTGCATCAACTCGGTGGGACCGAAGTGAAGCAATAAGCAACAGAGAATCTGTCAAGCCAACTCGGTGAGACCAATTGCAATATCTTGGTGGGACCGAAATAATAACAACAACTCAACAGAGAGTTTCCAAGGCCATCTCGGTAGGACCGAGATCCGTATCGGTGTGACCGAATCATTAGGGTTTTGGACAGTGGCTATGCCAAGTAAACTCGATGGCTCCGGATAGAAAGAATCGGTGGGGCTGAGTTTGGAATTAGGGTTTTGACATATTTGGATGAAGAAAGTGGCTGAGGGTTTTGGAGCAATATCACTAAGCATTTGAGCAAGTAGACCATTAAGCAACACCTCATCCCCTTTTAATAGTATTCATCCCCTTTTAATAGTATTGGCTTTCCTATGGACTCAATGTGATCTTGGATCACTAAAATAGAAATGAAGAGTCTTGAGCTTTTGCCAATCTTTGTCCTCATCATTTTGAAGGGGTTCCACATCCTCTTGTGCTTACCACTCCATTGTTGAACTTATCAGAAACATGCTAGATAAAACTATTAGTCCAACAAAAGATATGTTGACATTAATTACCAAAATCACCCAGGGAGCACTTGTGCTTTCACCCGCACTGTCGGTGACACCAGCCGATTTTCTCGCCGTTTTATGCTTTCCCTCCCTTTTCCTCCCCACCACCCCCATCTCCCCTGTAGCTCCCGCCATTTTCCCTAGATCCACCCGCCATGCCGCCGAAGAAGTATGCAGCCCCTCGCCTAGCCACCGATCCCGCCCAACCAAAGCGGAGGAAGCCGAGGGCACCGATGCCAAGGCCCCTGGACTTGACAAATGCCCAGTGGAAGGCCGACGTTGATTGCTGGGCGGCGGTCACCACCGATCGGCAGAACAGGCTCAACATGAAGAAGGCCAGGGACGCGGCGGCGGTGCAGGATGAGACATCTCGCGCAGGCACGGCGAACGAGCGCCAGTTCCTTCCGCCTCAACATGCCGGCCAGCACCCACAAGGCGCGTGGGGTAGCCAGCAGAGCATCGCGTCGCCGACCAACTTCTCACCGCCATTGTGGGGGTACGTGCCCTCGCCTGATGACTACGCCAACGGTGACACGGTTGGCGGCTTCAACCCCAACATCACCTTCCCTCATGGCTCTGTGCCACGTGTGCCCCCCTCCGTCTTCAACCCCGACCTGCGCACGCCCTCCCCCGCGTTCACCGCCGGCCTCAACAACCAATACGGTTACTCGCCGACGTACTCAGGCTTACCTGCGCCGACTCTGCGCCGTGGACCCCTACCCTTCGCACTAGGCTCGGTGCCACAGTTCAACAGCACCGACGCCGACATGGATGAGATCATCACGAACTGCTCAGCCGCCGCCGCTTCATGCCCCGGTTTCCGCACACAAGAAGAAACGCTGGACACTGCCGTCGACATGGAGGACGTCGAGCACGACGATGTCGTGGAGGGGATGGAAGAGGAAGAACCGGCGGAGCCAGCGGCCAAAGGGAGGAATAAGAAGCGGCCGTCCAACGCCAGGCCGGGCGAGGCTCGTGTCTAGTGGACGCCAAAGGAAGACGAGTGCCTCGCCGAAGCATGGAAGACTGTCAGCATCGACCCGATCACCGGCGCGAATCAGAACGCTGATACCTACTGGAGAAGGGTCAAGACGGTGTTCGACGAGCATAAGATGGTCGACCCCGAGTTTGCCAGCATCCACATGGATCGCGGCGAGAAGGCCATGGCCAACCATTGGGCGACCATCCAGCAGGCCTGCAACAAGTGGCATGGGATCTACGAGGAGGTCATTGCTCGCCCGGAGAGCGGCGCCAACATCGAGCGTCAGGTATGTCCATGGCTCGCCGGCCCACCTCTTCACCATGTACTCCGCCGACACTTGTTCTTCGTCTGTGCAGATGGTTCGAATGTTCGACATGTTTCGCCAGGACAACAACAACCAGGAGTTCAAGTTCCATCACGTCTTCACCAGGATCGAGTCGTGCGAGAAATGGACAGAGTGTCGGCTCGCTCTCGCCAAGACCAAGCACGGTGTCTACAACCCGAACGCGCCTGCCTCGGCGGCGGCAGAAGGGCACGCTGATGGCAACAAGAAAGCCAAGGTGGCGAGAGACTCAGCGCCCACTGGCGAACAGCTGTAGGCGTCGATAGAGCAGTGCATCACCGACGCCAGGAGCCATGCCGCCAAGAGTGAGGAGAAGTCCGAGGCGAGGTGGTCGACGATGATGACGAAGCAGGACATCAAGCTCGACCTTCTCAGGACCAACGTCGCCGCGAAGAAGAGGAACACTGACTTGGCGTTCTTTATGGGAGCAGACATGGTGAGGATGGACCAGCAGGTGACGACGTGGTACCTGGCGGAGCGCGACCTCATCTTGAACCAGATGCCGGGACTGGCGGCGACCACTGCCACTACGCCCACGCCTACGCCAACGCCAAGCACTGCAGGTGTGCCCACAATGCCTATGCTGAGCTCTCCCACGCCTACGGTAGAGGAGCCTGCCATTTGAGTTCCATGTCTATGTTCCTACCCTTTTGATCGCCGGACTTTGGCTATGTTCGATCGCCGACCTGTGACATGATGATTGCCGAACCTGTGGAGTTTTTTGTAGCGGGAAAGAGATTTCTGAATTTTTGTGCGTTTGGGGGCCGAAACCTAGGGGCGCGGCTGAAAACTTGATTCGGCCCAGGCCGGAAAAACCGCCGGTGCAAACGTGCAAAGGCCTTCACCGGGTGCGCTGAAGGGCCAAACGGCTGGAGATGCTCTTACAACACCAGCGCGCATGGACAACATCAGCCGGCGGTTAATTTGTGTACTACGTACTGTGCACGCTCCCAGGTCATGGCTGAATCTCTTGGGGCGCTCGTGGGCCTCCATGTCCGAGTAGAACGCTGCCACGTCCAGCATCATCTCCTCCGGTGAAAGCAGCTCGATCCGGCCCGACATGGCTCCCGCCAGCCAGGTGCTCTGGAGCTGGAACACCGGGAAAGGGATTGCCTGGACACAAGAAGAATTCGAGATCCTCATGTATAAGCATCCGTTAAAGATCAAACACTGGGAATATGTACTCCATTACTAATTATAAGTTCTTTTAAAGATTTTAATTTAAACTATATACGGATGTATATGGACAGATTTTTTCCCCATGATATAGATGGATTTTAGAATGTAGATTCACTCGTGTTGTTCCGTATGTAGTCTATAACGAAATCTTAAAAAAGACTTATATTTATATAAATGCGTTTTCTTTTTTCTTACCACGAGAGACATGAATTTGCTTTTGCGAGAGGCACGACCATGCCTTTGGAATGAAAAAAAAACATGTTTTCTTTTTCCTTACGCCAGAGACACGAAATTACTTCTCTTGAAGGGACGGATTTACTTACGCGAGAGGCAGGTCGTGCCTCTCGCAAAAAGGAAAAAACGCGTTTTCAATCTGCAATTAACTGCACGACTTGATCCTTTCCTAGTAACTCTCGCTGGAATCTCGCGTGTTGCTCCGTCCGTCGTGAGTAAATCTTGCCTCCCCGACCCACCTAGCCCACCCCGCCTCCCAACGCATGGGTGAACCCATCCCCGATCTCGTCGAGCTCGCGCACCATGACGCCTACGTCCAACACCACCTTGCTCGGCACCATCAACTCCGCCACAGTTACAACTGCTGCAGCGTCGCTGCTGCGTCCTGCCCCCTGTCTACTGCACCAAGCATTGCTCTTATCACCGGACGGGTATCCCCATCGCCGCCTCGGTCACCCACCAGACCCTACCCATCAGCACCCCCCTCCCGTGCTGGTGCATCATTTTGAGACATCAAAGAAGCTGCACGCGCATCACAGGCGTCACCCCCTGGTCTGTACTCACCCGAACTAGGGTTCATCTCTACTTTGATTCATTTTTAATCAATTGTTTTCTTTGTGTTACTTTTAGATGTAATGTTTGCTTTGATGAATTTTGTTGAGTGTATCTATGTTATATTTGATGTGTAATGGAGCATTGTATCATCTACAAATTTTGTGCATATGACAATAATCTGATGGGATTCGAAATTCCCAATATTCGCGGTAATACAAGTGTTCGACTTGATTTCAAAATCTGGTTGCTTCCATCTTGGTTTAGATCCTTTTCCACGATAGCACATTAGTGTTTCTTAGTTAGCACATTAGTGTTCTTAGTTTTGTAGCATTTATAATGCTATAAAGATGCTTCTGGACTGTAATTTTGTTTTTGCTTCCAAGTGCCAAAAAAAAGTATAGATCTACATGTTGGTGAGTCAAAACATCCATCCATTGTTGATTAGCAATTTTTTGTTGTAGCATGTAAACCAACATAGCTAATCAACTTCTATGAAATTGGTTTGTAGATCACAATATGATGCACCTGCATGTTTGTGGCAAGCATTGCTAATTTATGGTTGTTTTCACTAGGTATGGCTTATACTAGAAGGGCTAGGCGCGCTTTGCTGCCCCGTTGGTGTTGTGGGGTTTCTTAAGAAAAACTAATCACTATGTTTCAAAATATAAGGTGTATTACTTTTTAAAAAACCTTTTTAAGTTTGATAAAATTTGTTGAGAAATATATCAAAATTCATAATATCAAATTGGTATCATCAGATTCATCATGAAATGAATTTCTATATTTTTTTGTTTAATATTGTGGATGTCAATATTTTTGCTTCGAACTTGGTCAAAGGTAAAGATTTTTTTCTTTCAAAAAACTAATACCCCTTGTATTTGGAACTGATGGAATGCTTAGTTTGGCGGGTGTGGAGATGATGGAGTGTGCTTATTTTTTATTTATATGGCGTTGATTTGGTGCACCTTTCGTGGTGTGATTCTGTATATACCGCTAATCAACCCATATTTAAGTGGAAAAATTTCTGCGTCACCTTAATCGAATGAAAGAGCTTCAAAATTAGGGAACATAGTGAATTAAAAAAATTGAATGGGAGAGCTCCTTGAGAAATTATTGACCCGGTCAAAATTAGGTGACCCAAATTCTAATTTTAAGACCTCAATTATATGTGAGGCCTTAGAAATTAAGAAGCATAGTGTATAGTATAGAAGAATAGAGTGAGAGCTTTGAGAAATTGTTGACCGGGTCAAAATTAGGTGACCCAATTCCAATTGGAGACCTCAATTGCTTGTGAGGCCTTAAAAACTAGGGAGTATAGTGTTATAGAGGATTGAGATAGCAAAAACAAAATATGTGCTCCTCCCGCATCGCCCCGCATGGCGACCAGGGGGAAAACCCAATCCGCCACCGCAAGCTCCCCGGCCCTTGTCCCCTCCTCCCTCGCCGCCGCCACGGGGCCTGACTAGGAAGCCCTCCCCAGCCAGTTTGGCCTTCCCCAACCATTTTTAGCAGCACTTGGCCTCCCTAATGCATATTTGATGGCTTCACCACTGCAAGTCGACTTGGCCCAACAAACTTCCCCAGCTGCTTTCAAGCCAAAACAGGCCCGTTAAACGGGTGTACTACTACTACTTGTAGCCGTTACCTGATTTGCTTCTCCCTTGTCTAGGAATTGGGTGGCTGAGGCCGGTGTTGTAATCGGATAGATAGATGTGTGGGTGGTTGGGAGGAACTCATCTTCGAATTCTTATCCTAACTAATTTCCGAGAAATCTTAGTTCATGTGAGCCACAACTAGAGAGTAGCTCTCCAGCCGGTGCCACGTTCCACACCCTGCCTCTTGCCGCGACGTGGATCACCTCCCTCCACTCCTCGATACTCTCCCGCTAGCACCGCTCCACCAACTAGTCTTTGTACTCGAACTGCAATGCAACCAGGTTGAGAAATGAAGTTTAGAGCATCTCCAGCCGCCCCCAACAGCCCCCCCAGGGCGCCTTTTTTATCGCCGGCGCAGAAAAATCACCCAGCAGCGTCCCCAACCCTCGTTTTTTGCCGGTTTGGGCCGAAATTACAACCGGCAAACCCAAGCGGAACCCAGCGCACCAGGGGGCACCTGGGGGCACCGGCTGAAATGAGAAGGCGCGTGGACCCGCTGAAAGGATCAAGAAGATTGGTCTAGGGGGGGGGGGGTGATTAGACCCTTAACACACGAAAGTAGCAGTTTTTAATTTCTTCAAGTTAAGCTGGAGTTTAGCACATGTTAAAGCACATACAATACATTTCAAGCAAGCATGACAAGAGTATAGGCAGCAGAAAGGGTAAAGCATGCAATTTGCAAGAAAGTAAAGGGATGGGATTGGAGTGAGCAAACGCAAAGGAGACGCGGAGATTTTTGGCGTGGTTCCGATATGTGGTGCTATCGTACGTCCACGTTGATGGAGACTTCAACCCACGAAGGGTAACGGCTGCGCGAGTCCACGGAGGGCTCCACCCACGAAGGGTCCACGAAGAAGCAACCTTGTCTATCCCACCATGGCCATCGTCCATGAAGGACTTGCCTCACTCGGTTAGATCTTCACGAAGTAGGCGATCTCCTTGCCCTTACAAACTTCTTGGTTCAACTGCACATCACAACGGAGGCTCCCAAGCGACACCTAACCAATCTAGGAGTCACCACTCTCCAAAAGGTAATAGATGGTGTGTAGATGATGAACTCCTTGCCGTTGTGCTTCAAATGATAGTCTCCCCAACACTCAACTCTCTCTCACAGATTTGGCTATGGTGGAAGAGGGATTTGTGTGGAAAGAAACTTGGGGAAGGCTAGAAATCAAGGTTCAAAAGGTTGGATTGGAATCTCTTGATCTCAACACATGAGTAGGTGGCTCTCCCTCAGAAAATGAATGGTGGAAATGTAGGCATGTTCTGATGGCTCTCTCACAAATGGAGAAGGGGGTGGAGGGGTATACATAACCTCCACACAAAATCCAACCGTTACACACTTTTGACTCATCTCGGTGGCACCGATTAGAAATCTTGGTGGGACCGATCTGTTCAAAAATATGAACGTTAGGAATCTCAGTGGGACCGACTAGAACAACTCGGTGGGATTGATGTGCTAGGGCTTAGGGCAAACATCACCTCGGTGGCGCCGATTGCATCAACTCGGTGGGACCAAAATGAAGCAATAAGCAACACAGAATCTGTCAAGCCAACTCGATGAGACTGATTGCAACATCTCGGTGGGACCGAAATAATTACAACAAGTCAACAGAGAGTGTGCAAGGCCATCTCGGTGGGACCGAGATCCATATCGGTGTGACCGAATCGTTAGGGTTTCTGGCAGTTGATGACCCACAAGAATAGGGGATCTATCATAGTCCTTTCCATAAGTAAGAGTGTCGAACCCAACGAGGAGCAGAAGGAAATGACAAGCGGTTTTCAGCAAAGTATTTTCTGCAAGCACTGAACTTGTCGGTAACAGATAGTTTTGTCATAAGATAATTCGTAATGGGTAACAAGTAACAAGTGTAACAAAGGTGCAGCAAGGTGGCCCAATCCTTTTTATAGCAAAGGACAAGCCTGAACAAACTCTTATATAAAGCAAAGCGCTCTCGAGGACACATGGGAATTATCATCAAGTTAGTTTTCATCATGTTCATATGATTTGCGTTCGTTACTTTGATAATTTGATATGTGGGTGGACCGGTGCTTGGGTGTTGTCCTTACTTGGACAAGCCACCTACTTATGATTAACCCCTCTCGCAAGCATCCGCAACTATGAAAGAAGAATTAAGATAAATCTAACCATAGCATGAAACATGTGGATCCAAATCAGCCCCTTACGAAGCAACGCATAAACTAGGGTTTAAGCTTCTGACACTCTAGCAACCCATCATCTACTTATTACTTCCCAATGCCTTCCCCTAGGCCCAAATCATGGTGAAGTGTCATGTAGTCGACGTTCACATAACACCACTAGAGGAAAAACAACATACATCTCATCAAAATATCGAACGAATACCAAATTCACATGATTACTTATAACAAGACTTCTCCCATGTCCTCAGGAACAAATGTAACTACTCACAAAGCATATTCATGTTCAAGATCAGAGGGGTATTGAATATCATTAAGGATCCGAACATATGATCTTCCACCAAATAAACCAACTAGCATCAACTACAAGGAGTAATCAACACTACTAGCAACCCACAGGTACCAATCTGAGGTTTTGAGATAAAGATCGGATACAAGAGATGAATTAGGGTTTGGAGAGGAGATGGTGCTGATGAAGATGTTGATGGAGATTGACCCCCTCTCGATTAGAGGATCGTTTTTGATGACGATGGCTTTAATTTCCCCCTCCCGGAGGGAAGTTTCCTCGGCAGAACAGCTCCGCCGGAGCCCTAGATTGGTTCTGCCTAAGTTCCGCCTCGAGACGGCGGCGCTTCATCTCGAAAGCTCTCTCCTTATTTTTTTCAGGTAAAAACCCTCCATATAGCAAAAGATGGGCACCGAAGACCTTCCAGGGGGCCCACAAGTCCTAGGGGCGCGCCCAGGGGGGTAGGGCGCGCCCCCCAGGCTTGTGGCCACCTGGTGGGTCCCCCTCTGGTATTTCTTCACCCAATATTTTTAATGTATTCCAAAATAATTCTATGTAAATTTTCAGGACTTTTGGAGTTGTGCAGAAAAGGTCTCTCAGATTTGCTCCTTTCCGGTCCAGAATTCCAGCTGCCGGCATTCTCCGTCTTCATGTAAACCTTGTAAAATAAGAGAGAAAAGGCATAAGTATTGTACCATAAAGTGAAATAACAATCCATAATGCAATAAATATTGATATAAAAGCATGATGCAAAATGGACGTATCAACTCCCCCAAGCTTAGACCTCGCTGGTCCTCAAGCGAAATCCGAGATCGATAATCATGTCCACATGTTTTGAGATAAAGGTGTCAAAATAAAATAAAATACGGACATGGAGGCATCATGATCATCTTCAGAACAACAACATATTGTCATATAACTTCTCATGCCAAAGTGACAATTCATTCACAAAGTAAAATATGAATCAAAAACTCTATTGAGAACCAACAAACTATAATCTCAGTCATTGAAGCAATTGCAATTTATCATAACATCGGAAAGAGTCAATATAAGAGCTTGTCTAGCAAATCCACATACTCAACTATCTTTTAGTCTTTCATAATTGCTAACACTCACGCGGTATTTATGAGATCAAAGCTTCCATCAGACACATAGAAAGACAGGGGCTTAAAATTTTGCCACCCAACTATTTACCTCAAGGGTAATGTCAACAATAATAAACCATGATCACCTACATCCGAGTGGATATATATATCTAGATCTTTCCCCAACACATGACGCTTGCCAAAAGAAAAAGGTGAAATATAGGAAGTGGTGATGAGCACCATGACTCTTGTATAAGGGTAAAAACTAAAAAGTAAAAGATAGGCCCTTCGCAGAGGGAAGCAGAGGTTGTCATGCACTTTTTGGTTGGATGTCCAAAATCTTAATGCAAAGGAACATCACTTCATATTGCCTCTTGTGATAAAGAACTTTATTATGCAGTCCATCGCTTTTATTTCTTCCATATCACAAGTTCGTATAAAGCTTATTTTCCTCACACTAATAATCATACATATTTAAAGAGCAATTTTTATTGCTTGCACCGATGACAACTTACTTGAAGGATCTTACTCAATCCATAGGTAGGTATAGTGGACTCTCATTGAAAAACTGGGTTAATGGTGTTTGGATGCACAAGTAGTATCTCTACTTGGTGCGGAAGTTTTTGGCTAGTATGAGGTGGAAGCAAGCGTCACATGTTAGAGGATCCATGACAATATAACTAAAGGAAATATGCCCTAGAGGCAATAACAAAGTTGTTATTTTATATTTCCTTATTCATGATAAAGGTTTATTATTCATGCTAGAATTGTATTGATCGGAAACCTAAATACATGTGTGAATACATAAACAAACACCGTGTCCCTAGTGAGCCTCTACTTGACTAGCTCGTTGATCAAAGATGGTTATGGTTTCCTAACCATGGACATGAGTTGTCATTTGATAACGGGATCACATCATTACGAGAATGATGTGATGGACAACACCCATCCGTTAGCTTAGCATAATGATCGTTCAGTTTTATTGCTATTGCTTTTTTCATGTCAAATACATATTCCTTCGACTATGAGATTATGCAACTCCCGGATACCAGAGGAATGCCTTGTGTGCTATCAAACGTCACAACGTAACTGGGTGATTATAAATATGCTCTACAGGTATCTCCGAAGGTATTTGTTGAGTTGGCATAGATTGAGATTAGGATTTGTCACTCCGAGTATCGGAGAGGTATCTCTGGGCCCTCTCGGTAATACACATCATAAGCTTGCAAGCAAACGACTAAGGAGTTAGTCACGAGGTGATGTATTACGGAACAAGTAAAGAGACTTGCCGGTAACGAGATTAAACTAGGTATGAAGATACCGACGATCGAATCACTGGCAAGTAACATATCGATGGACAAAGGGAATTACGTATGTTGTCATAACGGTTCGACCGATAAAGATCTTCATAGAATATGTAGGAGCCAATATGGGCATCCAGGTTCCGCTATTGGTTATTGACCGGAGAGGTGTCTTGGTCATGTCTACATAGTTCTCGAACCCGTAGGGTCCGCACGCTTGACGTTCGTTGATGATATAGTGTTATATGTGTTATATGTTTTGGTGGCCGAATGTTGTTCATAGTCCCGTATGAGATCACGGACATGACGAGGAGTCTTGAAATGGTCGAGAGGTAAAGATTCATATATAGTACGATGGTATTTGGACACCGGAAGTGTTTCGGGACGTACCGGGAAGGAATCGGGTCACCGGAAGGGGTTCCGGGCACCCCCCGGCAAGTTATGGGCGTTAAGGGCCAAAGGAGGGGACAGACCAGCCCACAAGGGGTCTGGTGCACCCCCTCCCTTGTTTGTCCAGCCCAAGGGATGGAAAAGGGGGAGAGCTAGCCCCTCCTGCCTTTCCCTCTCATGGGAGAAAGGAAAGGGGTGGGGGGGCGCCACCCTCCCCTGCATTTCCCCGCGCTCCAAATAAGGAAAGGGTAGGCGCGGCTTGGGAGGGACTCCAAGTAGGATTCCTCCTACTTGGGCGCCTCCTTTGGCTGCTCCTCCCTCCCTCCCACATATATATATGTGGGAGGGGGGAGCCTAGCACACAACGGACAATTGTCTTAGCCATGTGCGGCTCCCCCCTCCACCGTTTACTCCCTCCGTCATATTTTCGTAGTGCTTAGGCGAAGCCCTGCGGAGATCACATCACCATCACCGTCACCACACTGTCGTGCTGCCAGAACTCATCCACTACCGCGTCGTCTTGCTAGATCAAGAAGGCAAGGACGTCACCGAGCTGAACGTGTGCAGAACTCGGAGGTGCCGTACGTTCGGTACTTGATTGGTTGGAGCGCGAAGAAGTTTGACTACATCAACCGCGTTACTAAACGCTTACACTTACGGTCTACGAGGGTACGTAGACACACTCTCCCCCTCATTGCTATGCATCTCCATGGATAGATCATTGCGTGTGCGTAGAATTTTTTTTGTTTTCCATGCGATGATTCCCAACAGTGGCATCATGAGCCAGGTCTATGCGTAGATGATATGCACGAGTAGAACGCAAAGAAGTTGTGGGTGGTGATGTTCATACTGCTTACCACCAACGTCTTATTTTGATTCGGCGGCATTGTGGGATGAAGCGTCCTGGACCAACCTTACATATCCACGTGCATGAGACCGGTTCCACCGACTGACATGCAACTTGTTTTGCATAAAGGTGGCTGGCGGGTGTCTGTTTCTCCTACTTTAGTTGAATCGAATTTGACTACAGCCAGTCCTTGAAGAAGGTTAAAACAACAAACTTGATAATTCACCATTGTGGTTTTTGCCGTAGGTAAGAACGGTTCTTGCTAGAAGCCCGTAGCAGCCACGTAAAACTTGCAACAACAAAGTAGAGGACGTCTAACTTGTTTTTGCAGGGCATGTTGTGATGTGATATGGTCAAGACATGATGTGTTATACGGTATTGTATGAGATGATCATGTTTTGTAAGTTATCGGCAACCGGCAGGAGCCTTAGGGTTGTCTCTGTATTGTATGAAATTCAAACGCCATGTAATTGCTTTACTTTATCGCTATGCGTTAGCAATAGTTGGCGAGACGACCACGACGCAACGATGGAGATCAAGGTGTCGAGCCAGTGACGATGGAAATCATGACGATTCTTTGGAGATGGAGATCAAAAGCACGAGATGATGATGGGCATATCATGTCACATATTTTGATTGCATGTGATGTTTATCTTTTATGAATCTTATTTTGCTTAGAACGACGGTAGCTTTATAAGATGATCCCTTCACTAAATTTCAAGATAAAAGTGTTCTCCCCGAGTATGCACCGTTGCGAAAGTTCGTTGTTTCGAGACACCACGTGATGATCGGGTGTGATAGACTCTACGTTCACATACAGTGGGTGTAAGACAATTTTGCACATGCAGAATACTTGGGTTAAACTTGACGAGCCTAGCATGTACAGACATGGCCTCGGAACACTGGAGACCAAAAGGTCGAACATGAGTCATATAGTAGATATGATCAACATACAGATGTTCACCATTGATGACTACCCCATCTCACGTGATGATCGGACATGGGTTAGTTGATATGGATCATGTATCACTTAGACAACTTGAGGGATGTTGATTTAAGTGGGAGTTCATTAGTAATTTGATTAATTGAACTTAATTTATCATGAACTTAGTCCTGATAGTATTTGCAAATCTATGTTGTAGATCAATAGCTCACGATGTAGCTCCCTTATTTTTGATATGTTCCTAGAGAAAAATAAGTTCAAAGATGATAGTAGCAATGATGCGGACTGGGTCCATGATCTGAGGATTATCCTCATTGCTGCACAGAAGAATTATGTACTTGATGCACCGCTAGGTGACAGACCTGTTGCAGGAGCAGATGCAGACGTTATGAATGTTTGGCAAGCTCGATATGATGACTACTTGATAGTTTAGTGTGCCATGCTTTACGGCTTAGAACCGGGACTTCAAAAATGTTTTGAACGCCACGGAGCATATGAGATGTTCCAAGAGCTGAAATTGATATTTCAGACTTATGTCCGTGTTAAGAGGTATGAGACCTCTGACAAGTAATTTGCCTACAAGATGGAGGGGAATAGCTCAGCCAGTGACCATGTACTTGGAATGTCTGGGTAGTACAATCACTTGAATCAAGTGGAAGTTAATCTTCCAGATAAGATATTGATTGACAGAGTTCTCTAGTCACTATCACCAAGCTACTAGAACTTCGTGATGAACTATAATATGCAAGGAATGACGAATACAATTCCCGAGCTCTTCGCGATACTGAAATTGGCGAAGGTAGAAATCAAGAAAGAGCATCAAATGTTGATGGTTAACAAAACCACTAGTTTCAAGAAAAAGGGCAAGTGATAGAAAGGGAACTTCAAGAAGAACAACAAACAAGTTGCCGCTCTCATGAAGAAGCCCAAAGCTAGACCCAAACCTGAAAATGAGTGCTTCTACTGCAAAGGAAATGGTCACTGGAAGCGGAGCTGCCCCAAACAAACTTGGCGGATAAGAAGGAAGGCAAAGTGAACAAAGGTATATTTGATATACATGTTATTGATGTGTACTTTACTAGTGTTCATAGTAGCCCCTGGTTATTTGATACCAGTTCAGTTGCTAAGATTAGTAACTCGAAACTGTAGTTGCAAAATGAAAAGAGACTAGTTATGGGCGAGGTGACGATGTGTGTTGGAAGTGATTCGAAGGTTGATAAGATCACCATCGCACACTCCCTTTACCTTCGGGATTAGTGTTGAACCTAAATAAATGTTATTTGGTGTTTGCATTGAGCATGAATATGATTGGATCATGTTTATTGCAATACGATTATTCATTTAAGTCAAAGAATAATTGTTGTTCTGTTTACATGAATAAAACCTTCTATGGTCATACACTCAATGGTTTATTGAATCACGATCGTAGTGATACACATATTCATAATATTGATGCCAAAAGATGCAAAGTTGATAATGATAGTGCAACATACTTGTGGCACTGCCGTTTAGGTCATATTGGTGTAAAGCGCATGAAGAAACTCCATGCAGATGGGCTTTTGGAATCACTTGATTATGAATCATTTGATACTTGCGAACCATGCCTCATGGGCAAGATGACTAAAACTCCGTTCTCTGGAACAATGGAGCGAGCCAATGACTTATTGGAAATAATACATACCGATGTATGCAGTGCAATTAGTGTTCAGGCACGCGGCGGGTAATGTTATTTTCTGACCTTCACAGATGATTTAAGCAGATATGGGTACATCTACTTAATGAAACACAAGTCTGAAACATTTGAAAAGTTCAAAGAATTTCAGAGTGAAGTGGAGAATCATCGTAACAAGAAAATAAAGTTTCTACAATCTGATCACGGAGGCGAATATTTGAGTTATGAGTTTGGCCTTCATTTAAAACAATGTGGAATCGTTTCACAACTTACGCCACCTGGAACACTAAAGCGTAATGGTGTGTCCGAACGTCATAACGAACTTTATTGGATATGGTGCGTTCTATGATGTCTCTTACCGATTTACCACTATCATTTTGGGGTTATGCATTAGAGACAGCTGCATTCACGTTAAATAGGGCACCGTCTAAATCCGTTGAGACGACACTGTATGAACTATGGTTTGGCAAGAAACCTAAGCTATCGTTTCTTAAAGTTTGGGGATGCGATGCTTATGTCAAAAGGCTTCAGCCAAATAAGCTCGAACCCAAATCAGAGAGGTGCGTCTTCATAGGATACCCTAAAGAAACTATTGGGTACACCTTCTACCACAGATCCGAAGGCAAGGTCTTTGTTGCTAAGTTTGGGTCCTTTCTAGAGAAGGAGTTTCTCTCGAAAGAAGTGAGTGGGAGGAAAGTAGAACTTGATGAGGTAATTGTAGCTTCTCTCAAATTGGAGAGTAGCACATCACAGAAAACAGTTCCCGTGATGCCTACACCAACCAGAGAGGAAGCTAATGATGATGATTATGAAACTACAGATCAAGTTACTACAGAACTTCGTAGGTCGACCAGAACACATTCTGCACCAGAGTGGTACGGTAATCTTATCCTGGAAGTCATGTTATAAGACCATGGTGAACCTACGAACTATGAAGAAGCTATGATGAGCCCAGATTCCGACAGATGGCTTGAGGCCATGAAATCTAAGATAGGATCCATGTATGAGAACGAAGTGTGGACTTTGGTGGACTTGCCCGATGATCAGCAAGCCATTGAGAATAAATGGATTTTCAAGAAGAAGACTGACGCTGATAGTAATGTCACTATCTACAAAGCTCGACATGTCGCAAAAGGTTTTCGACAAGTTCAAGGGGTTGACTATGATGAGACTTTCTCACTCGTAGTGATGCTTAAGTCCGTCTGAATCATGTTAGCAATTGCCGCATTTTATGATTATGAAATCTGGCAAATGGACGTCAAAACTGCATTCCTTAACGGATTTCTTAAAGAAGAGTTGTATATGATACAACCAGAAGGTTTTGTCGATCCTAAAGGTGCTAACAAAGTATGCAAGCTCCAGCGATCCGTTTATGGAACGGTGCAAGCATCTCAGAGTTGGAATATACGCTTTGATGAGGTGATCAAAGCATATGGTTTTTTATAGACTTTCGGTGATGCCTGTATTTGCAAGAAAGTGAGTGGGAGCTCTGTAGCATTTCTGATATTATATGTGGATGACATATTGTTGATTGGAAATGATATAGAATTTCTGGATAGCATAAAAGGATACTTGAATAAGAATTTTTCAATGAAAGACCTCGGTGAAGCTACTTATATATTGGGCATCCAGATCAATTGGGATAGATCGAGACTGTGGCACCCCGATAGAGGGCCGACGCACGCCAGCCCCAGGATAAGACCTGGCGCATGTCAAAGACATGATACAACAATTCCAGGCACAAAAATGGCTTTATTATATGAAATGGAGTATTACAATACTATTGCTTACACAAATATCACATAGCTCCAAGGCTATCTAAAATGGCAGCGGAGGACTTGGTTCGGCGGCGACAACGTCTCTGGCTGGTCTCAATAACTCATAGGACTGGCTGGGTTACGATTTAGCATGATGGATCTTCTCCTGCAACTGGCCACGTGCAAGGCCAGGTGAGTACTTTGAATGTACTTGCAAGACAACCAAATACATAGCATCCAAACAAGCAGGTAACAAAGCAAGCCCTATGCTATGCAAGAAATTATTCTGAACATGACATGGAATTAACAAGAAAGCGTGAATCAACAAGGCATAGCATACCCTTCTAGCATTACTAGTTATCATGTTGTAGTAAGATTACCTGGCATGATTAAGCTTATAGCAGCAATGGTCATCATGACAAACAGGGTTATCTAGCAATATAACTACTGTAGTAGAGTACAGTAAAGTAAAGCATATTAAGTATACAATCCATATCCCGAACATTTTCATGATCCCATCTGAAACTGATCCAAATCCAAGTCTCTCGGTCATCGGACCATCTCCTCCATAGCCATCCCATGGCTAACATACCACATTCTTGACAACATCTGATGTCTATGCAGGGCAGGTTCTTTCACCATTATTATCCTTATTACGGTTGATCACCTAGCGAGGTCTAGACGGGCTGTCTAATACCGTGGACGCGGCTATTCGAATAGATTTTACACTCTGCAGAGGTTGTACACTTTACCCACACTATGGAGCACTGACCTCGTGATCCCATTCGGGTGGACCAACATTGCTCCAACGAAACCTGCCTGACCCGTGACTCTCCCATCGTACCACCGGCAATCATCCTCCCCCGGAGTCCTGCCCTAGGTGGCCCCTGTGTCACTTCTGACACCTGCCACCGTTGTGGCCAAACAAAACTGTCCCAAACGGGGATGGGTACCCAAACAACTCAACTGGGCTCACAGGGTTATCGCCGCCTACCGGGCTAGGGCAGCGCGCGCGCATAACCCTCCTTGTCGAGCGGTACCAGTGAAAGAGCCCGCGATCAGACCAAGTCAAGGCCGTCCCATACCGGCAAATGTGGTTGCACGGATAAGCCCGGACAGGTGACTCTTGATAAACCCACTAAATTTATCAATGTAATTAATTCAACACCTCCACCATCCCACCATTACCTCAACAATTATAAGTGTGAACAGCCACTTAACATCAGCATAGCAGAATCACTACAACGTTGATAAACATGGCAAGGAATCAAATCATGGCACTCACTTGATAACGGTATACAAAATATTGTTACCAGCATGGCAGGATATGGCATGAAAACAAGTCATGATATTAGATGAAAAGTAATGCTAACATCTAATACAGATGGCATGACACAGGTGTATGCAAGTGCAGACTAGCAGGGGATTCAGAGGTTGGCTTGCCTGGGGTGAAGGAATACACCGGGTGGAAGTGCAATAAAACTCCGGGAAGATTTGCCGGAAAAGTTTCCCTCTCGAAGGGGCTAATTAAGGGGAAGGGCAAAATGGTCATTTTCATAGTGTGAAAACATTATGGAAATGATGCCATCGGAACGGGCTCGTCGATCTGAAGACGTGGGCGTTGGTTTTACCTCAACCGGAGTTATGGTCGCGGAGAAACGGCCGTTCGTTCGTTAAGCGCAGAAACGGACAGAAACTGTCCACTTTAGCTCTTAACCAGCGAACGTTCACAAAATAACAGGTTCGGCCGGTGGCTGAGAAAGTGAAAGCGCCTTTTCGGAAATACGTCTTCGACAAACCGAAAATGGCTTTTGTGAAATGCGCCTCCACTTAAACTGACGCGCGGGCCCGGGTTGACTTTCTAGCAGGGCCCACCTAATCCCTTCTCTTTCTCTCCTTCTCTTTCTCTCCTTCTCTCTCTCTCCTCCTCTGGTCGTCTCTTTCCCCCCGACCGAGCAGAGCAGAGGCGGGCCGGCTGCCGGCGTAGCCGCGGCAGGGGGACGCGGGAGGACTAGCCGACGAGCTTTCTGGAACCGGCGCTCCTCGCCGCGCCTGGAGATGCTCGCGGGGCCGCGCCCGGCGGCTCGTAGCGCCGCCCCCACCATTCATGGCCGGTGACCCGAGAGCTTCAGGGGGAACCAGGGCGGCAGCACTTCCCCGGCGAAATGGAGAGCGGCGACGGCTTGCGGTGGCTCCGGAGAGGCTGAGGGCAGAGAGGAGGAGGAGGGGGAAGGGCCAAGGTGCGGGGACGACCGATGGAGGTTGGCGGCAGAGTGCGGCCATGGGCGAGAAGAAGAGCTCGGGTAGCTCGAGGGAGAGGGCTGGGGAGTTGTGGGTGTAGAGGAGGGCTCGGGCACGCCTTAAATAGGCTCGGGGAGGAGGTCTCGCGACGGCGACCGGAGCTTCGAGACGCACGGCGAGGTTGTGGCCTTCCGGTGGAGCACCGAGGTCGGCACGGCCGTCCAAAAGCTAAAAGAAGAGGGGGAGAGGTGACCGGACGGCGTAAATGAGCTATGGGGAGCTCTCCGGCGCTCCTGGACAAGCCGGAGCTCGCTGGAGACGGCCTCCCGAAACGTCCAATGCACAGGGCTCTGGTTCTGCCGACAACGTCCGTGGTCACCACCGGCACCACATGCACTTGGCACCAAAATGCCATAAAACCATGTCTGCCGCGTGGGTCAGACCTCAAACAGCTGATGTGTGTCCTCAGACAGGAACATGAAGCTCAGATGTGACTGCACTAAGGTCAACTGCTGATGAACAACAAGGTGTTTGATTGATGATATGGACAGCTCCTTGCTGCTCTTGGCTTGATCTTGGGCAGGGTTTGGTAATCTACTAACGTAGTCATGCTGGCAAAATTTGGGCACAAATAGACAAGGCTAGTTGATAATTCCTTTGTAACCTTGCCCTCTGACCAGAAATGCAAATGATGATGCTGGGGTCAAATGGCTAGCTGGATTTGGATAATTTTTGGTGTAGAGTGATGATTTGGTCATAGGAACTATCTGGAAAAGTTTCAACTCAATTTGATCATCCAGGAGGGTACTTCTTTCACAATGATGCAATCTGAACAGAATCTTAGATAATTTACTGAGGAAAATTGGCTACAGGGAATGAGCTTATTTTTGGTATCCAGGGGTAATATATCATAATGAATCACCCTGCAAAATTTCAGCCCAAGGAGATCAAGGAATCAAGCACTTCCTTTGCAAACTGAAAATCTGGATAGAATTTGCAAAGTAGTGTTGTGCTCAAAATTTAATTGGTGGAACTTGATATCTCGATGGAAATGGTGAAGATAGGGATTGGACAAGCTCCACAAATTATTTGGGATTTTTCTTAACTACCAAAATGGTAGTTCCTTTGGAAAGGCCCCAAATTGAAATATTGGCTTAAAATAGGAAAATGCAATTTCCCCTATTTAATTATGGCCAATATTTTTATGTGAGCTCAATATGATCATAAAGAATATCTCCACAAGTTTTTATGAACTTTGGAGATGGATAGATATTTTTCTGGATTTAATTCCTCGGAAAGGCAGAAAAAGGAATTAATTCGAGATGAGAAATATTGCATATGACTTGGCAATATTTTTGCACCTCTAGGGTTTATGAGTGAAGGATGATCTCTAGAAATTTTGGGAGGATCAACTGAGCAAGAAAAATGATAGCTCCTTTGTAAACGCAAAGGCAGGATTTCTAGTTCTGATATTTTGGAACTAGGGTTTAAATGAGGTTCGGGGTTTACAGACGGGAACTTGACTGGCACAAAAGCATGAAAAATTCATGGAGAGGCTGAGGATTTTCTGAATTCACCTGGTCATTCACCAAATTCTAGAGGAAAAATTCGGGAAAGAAAAGCTAGGAAGGAATAACAGCACAAAAATCGATAACCCGATTTTTGGGGTGTTACAAACCTTTCCCCCTTAAGAGAATCTCGTCCTCGAGATTCCTAGGGTTAGCTTATAACAAGAATTACGCCTCCTGGAAAAAACCTCTGGGTTAAATTTTAACCCTGTGGTTGAAAACAAATGAGTTAAGAGTACCGAAAATTGGTACACCCAGATCGAGATACGGATATCGTGGGATTTACTCCACGGGTAGGGGCCATTGGGTGGCCCTGTCATTTTTAGAAAACGCAAAATTTCCTTCTTCCAAAAATGCTTGGGGCACCACAATGAACAGTGGCCTCTCTCGCTGGCAGGTGGGCCTACGGCCCACTAGCAGCCTCCTTCTTTTTTCTCCAGCCAACGTCTCTCTCTCGCTCCCGCGCTGTCTTGAGTGCGGCTAGGCACTGCGCACGCCTAGCTCCTGGGGCATAAAGCTCCCTACGGCGATAGTGCGTTGCGTGCACGGAACCAATGCAGAGAGCACTCCCATCGCAGGCCAGCGCCGGTCGGCACTGCTCTCGGATTCGCCTCCTGGACGCCGGTGATCGAGCGACGTGCGGTTCTCCTGGACCTCGCTCACCGTACACTGGGCTTGGGCTATAAAAACGACGGCAGTTTCTTCTTCCTCCACCTTGCATCTTACCTCACCTCTTCTTCCTCTTCTCCTTTTCCTTCTGGTTGCAGGGGCGCGAGGAGAAGCGTTAATGGCGGACGTGGGTTCGGAGCTGATCATCATCCTCCTGGTGGGTCTGCTGGCGGCATTGGTTGGCTCCTCGCTGCTGCTGTGTGCGATGATCCTCGATGATCGTCAGGATGCCGCTAACCGAGCAGTGGCTAGTGATCATCTACGCCGTCTTAGGCCGGCGGAATAATCGCGGGCTGCGGTGGGGCAAGGGGGGGGGGGTGGCTGGTCGGCATCACACAAGACGATGCCAGAGGTGCCACTGGGTCTGTGGTTAGTGCGGTGTGGTTAGCGGAGCTCTACCAGTGTGGAAGCCACACTGCTGGTTGCTCCTCGCTGAATCACATCCACAACGAGGGGGGGGGGGGTTGAGGTAGAATCGGGGTTTAGATCTTAGACTGGAAGAGTTGTAACGCTTTGTGCTGTAATAAAATTTCTTAGAATTTCTCCAAGATTGCAACCGAGTTCTGGGAAAAGATTTTGGGACCGGGGAAAAATATTGGATAGAGCTGGTTTTCCAGCACACTGAGTTCAGGAAAACTGGCAAATGGAGTATGCATAGATGGGTATGGATGGGCGGCTTTACATTCTACCCGAGTACTGCGGCGGCTGTACTCAGGAGAAAGAACTTGGCGTGCAGACATTGCCCACACGATACACATGCAATCAATTCAGACTAATATGCAGGCATATGCGGAATGCACATCGTAGCAAAATACAAACAGAGGAAAGAAACATATCGAGAAGATTACACTAAGGTGTTTTAGTGCTAGTGGGTGTATGTACTCCTGGTGTCATACACCTACACCAGCTCGCATTTTATTAGGGACTCTGGGCGAGTCCAACGTTATTAGGTGTAAGTGCTCTACTAACTAAAATCTTGTTAAGAATCCACTGCCAGCTCTGTTAAACATTTCTGCTTAACAGATAGACAGACGAACCACACACACAGGGCAAACAAGCATACATATCATTACACGGACACAAGCAGTACAAGCAATACAAGCATACAACAACGCACAGCCTTTCTAAGCAGCAACAACTCACTCCGAACTACAGGATCCTAATCCTAGACGAGGACGAGGAAACAGTCTTCGCAACAACCACACTTGTAGCATCTCCTGGCTTCACTCACTGCCGGAGCCACAAATGGCCTACTTTTGCTGGGGCTCTCCTGGGGGACGAAGGCTGAGCCAACTTCCATCTTCATCGTCGGACACCACTATAGGTTGAGGCACAACTGCTGGAGCTGCAGCTAAAACCTGACGGAACACGTCCCGACGACGAAGACACCAGCTAGCTCCTCGAATGGAATTTGGGTGGATGATGCCGGGTAGCCATGGGTTCACGGGCTGCGAGGGTAGCACTGGCTGTGAGGGTGGCACTAGTTGAGAAGGTGGCACTAGGTTTGGCAGCAGGGGAAGGGTGGTCTGGGATGCAGCTTGATGGGCTGCACGGTATGCTTCCGTTATAACCCGGGTGGTGTCACGGTCAATGGCGTTAAACTCCCTAAGAATGCTGGCAAGTAGCAGTCCCTGAGCAGTAATGAACTGAACCAGACGAGCTATTGCTGGGTCAGCGTCTCCAACTGCACTGGAGAACTCGCATCCTGCGTCGGACGAAGAGGGAAAATAGCGGAACACCTGCATCTCCACTACTTGCGGAAACTGGAAACGGAGACGGGTGATGGCTTCCGCGGCAGCTGTCTGGACAACCAACGCGGGGATGGGCATGGGTTTGCCTCGAAACTTCATGGGCTTCCCATCCACTGCTGGACCTGGGTTGATATGCACCTTTGCATAGAATCGGCAAAGGTGGGGAACGGGTTCCGATTGGAACACCAGATACACCGGAGGAGTACTATGGCCAAGGCCTTGGGTGAGCATACTCGAAAGGAGGGGTGGAAAGCCGGGATAACCATCAGCCAAAGTTCGGGTATGAAAAGTGGGTGTTCAGGAAGAGCTAGCCATGGTTGCGGGTTTGAGAAGGCTAGCCTGGGTTCTCTTCCGGGGATCTAGCTTGCTGAGTGGAGAGAGCTGCGACTCTCAGGTGGGGGTTTAATAGGCAGTCGGCTAGAACACATCAGCATGGCCAGGATCCTTCTCGTGCCGAGCATAAGATATGCTGCCACGGCCGACAACTGGGTAGGGTCGCGGTCTAATCCAGGGTGGCTCGGTGGGTGGACAGCTGAGCAGGGACACGTCCATTCCGACTGCGCCGCCTGTTGATCAACAGTGGTCATGTCGGATGCTAGGCATGGGTCAAATCTATGGGGCTCACTACCGGGTAAAAGATAGGGGTGGTTTGGTGCTAGGGTAACCTATAGCCAACCTGGCTCTAATACCAAGTCTTGTGGCACCCTGATAGAGGGCCGACGCACGCCAGCCCCAAGATAAAACATGGCGCACGTCAAAGACATGATACAGCAATTCCAGGCACAAAAATGGCTTTATTATATGAAATGGAGTATTACAATACTATTGCTTACACAAATATCACATAGCTCCAAGGCTAACTAAAAGGGCAGCGGAGGTCTTGGTTCGGCGGCAACAACGTCTCTGGCTGGGCTCCATAACTCACAGGACTGGCTAGGTTACGATCTAGCACGACGGATCTTCTCCTGCAACTGGCCACGTGCAAGGCCAGGTGAGTACTTTGAATGTACTCGCAAGACAACCAAATACATAGCATCCAAACAAGCAGATAACAAAGCAATCCCTATGCTATGCAAGAATTTATTCTGAACATGACATGGAATTAACAAGAAAGCGTGAATCAACAAGGCATAGCATACCCTTCTAGCATTACTAGTTATCATGTTGTAGTAAGATTACCTGGCATGATTAAGCTTCTAGCACCAATGGTCATCATGACAAACAGGGTTATCTTGCAATATAACTATTGTAGTAGAGTACAGTAAAGTAAAGCATATTAAGTATACAATCCATATCCCGAACTTTTTCATGATCCCATCTGAAACTGTTCCAAATCCAAGTCTCTCGGTCATCGGACCATCTCCTCTATAGCCATCCCATGGCTAACATACCACATTCTTGACAACATCTGATGTCTATGCAGGGTAGATTCTTTCACCATTATTATCCTTATTACGGTTGATCACCTAGCGAGGTCTGGATGGGCTGTCTAATACCGTGTATGCGGCTATTCGAATAGATTTTACACTCTGCAGAGGTTGTGCACTTTACCCACACTATGGAGCACTGACCTCGTGATCCCATTCGGGTGGACCAACATTGCTCCAACGAAACCTGCCTGACCCGTGACTCTCCCATCGTACCACCGGCAATCATCCTCCCCCGGAGTCCTGCCCTGGGTGGCCCCTGTGTCACTCCTGACACCTGCAACCGTCGTGGCCAAACAAAACTGTCCCAAACGGGGACGGGTACCCAAACAAATCAACTGGGCTCACAGGGTTATCGCCGCCTACCGGGCCAGGGTAGCGCGCACGCATAACCCTCCCTGTCGAGCGGTACTGGTGAAAGAGTACGCGATCAGACCAAGTCGAGGCCGTCCCATACCGGCAAATGTGGTTGCACGGATAAGCCCGGACAGGTGACTCTTGATCAACCCACTAAATTTATCAATGTAATTAATTCAACACCTCCACCATCCCACCAGTACCTCAACAATTATAAGTGTGAACAGCCACTTAACATCAGCATAGCAGAATCACTACAACGTTGATAAACATGGCAAGGAATCAAATCATGGCACTCACATGATAACGGTATACAAAATATTGTTACCAGCATGGCAGGATATGTCATGAAAACAAGTCATGATATTAGATGAAAAGTATTGCTAACATCTAATACAGATGGCATGACATAGGTGTATGCAAGTGCAGACTAGCAGGGGATTCAGATGTACTACGATGAACACATAGGGTGCAAGCAAAGTCATCACGCAAGTCCGGAGCTCATGGTAAGAGGTTGGCTTGCCTGGGGTGAAGGAATACACCAGGTGGAAGTGCAATAAAACAACGGGAAGATTTGCCAGAAAAGTTTCCCTCTCTAAGGGGCTGATTAAGGGCAAGGGAAAAATGGTCATTTTCACAGTGTGAAAACATTATGGAAATGATGCCATCGGAACGGGCTCGTCGATCTGAAGACGTGGGCGTTGGTTTTACCTCAACCGGAGTTACGGTCGCGGAGAAACGGCCGTTCGTTCGTTAAGCGCAGAAATGGACAGAAACTGTCCACTTTAGCTCTTAACCAGTGAACGTTCACAAAATAACAGGTTTGGCCGGCGGCTGAGAAAGTGAAAGCGCCTTTTCGGAAATACGTCTTCGACAAACTGAAAATGCCTTTTGTGAAATGCGCCTCCACTTAAACTGACGCGCGGGCCCGGGTTGACTTTGTAGCGGGGCCCACCTAATCCCTTCTCTTTCTCTCCTTCTCTCTCTCCTCCTCTGGTCGTCTCTTTCCCCCCGACCGAGCAGAGCAGAGGCGGGCCGGCTACCGGCGTAGCCGCGGCAGGGGACGCGGGAGGACCAGTCGATGAGCTTTCCGGAACCGGCGCTCAAAACCGCGCCTGGAGATGCTCGCGGGGCCGCGCCCGGCGGCTCGTAGCGCCGCCCCCACCATTCATGGCGGGCGACCCGAGAGCCTCAGGGGGAACCAGGGCGGCAGAACTTCCCCGGTAAAATGGAGAGCGGCGTCGGCTTGCGGTGGCTCCGGAGAGGCTGAGGGCAGAGAGGAGGAGGAGGGGGAAGGGCCAAGGCGCGGGGACGACCGAGGGAGGTTGGCGGTAGAGTGCGGTCATCGGCGAGAAGAAGAGCTCGAGGGAGAGGGCTGGGAAGTTGTTGGTGTGGAGGAGGGTTCGGGCATGCCTTAAATAGGCTCGGGGAGGAGGTCTCGCGATGGCGACCGGAGCTTCGAGACGCACGGCGAGGTGGCGGCCTTCCGGTGGAGCACTGAGGTCGGCACGGCCGTCCAAAAGCTAAAAGACGAGGAGGAGAGGTGATCGGATGGCGTAAACGAGCGGTGGGGAGCTCTCCGGCGCTCCCGGAAAACCCGGAGCTCGCTGGAGACGGCCTCCCGAAGCATCCAATGCACATTGCTCTGGTTCTGCTGACAACGTCTGTGGTCACCACCGGCACCACGTGCACTTGGCACCAAAATGCCATAAAACCATGTCTGCCGCATGGGTCAGATCTCAAACAGCTGATGTGAGTCCTTAGACAGGAACAGGAAGCTCAGATGTGACTGCACTAAGGTCAACTGCTGATGAACAGCAAGGTGTTTGATTGATGATATGGATAGCTCCTTGCTGCTCTTGGCTTGATCTTGGGCAGGGTTTGGTCATCTACTGAGGTAGTCATGATAGCAAAATTTGGGCACAAATAGACAAGGCTACCTGGTACTTCCTTTGTAACCTTGCCCTCTGACCAGAAATGCAAATGATGATGCTGGGGTCAAATGGCTAGTTGGATTTGGATGATTTTTGGTGTAGAGTGATGATTTGGTCATAGGAACTGTCTGGAAAAGTTTCATCTCAATTTGATCATCCAGGAGGGTTCTTCCTTCACAATGATGCAATCTGAACAGAATCTTAGATAATTTACTGAGGAAAATTGGCTAGATGGAATGAGCTGATTTTTTGTATCCAGGGGTAATATATCATAATGAATCACCCTGCAAAATTGCAGCCCAAGGAGATCAAGGAATCAAGCACTTCCTTTGCAAACTGAAAATCTAGACATAATTTGCAAAGTGGCGTTGTGCTCAAAATTTAATTGGTGGAACTTGATATCTTGATGGAAATGGTGAAGATAGGGATAGTATAAGCTCCACAAATTATTTGGGATTTTTTCTACCTACCAAAATGGTAGTTCCTTTGGAAAGGCCCCAAATTGAAATATTGGCTTAAAATAGGAAAATGCAATTTCCCCTATTTAATTATGGACAATATTTTTATGGGAGCTCAATGTGATCATAAAGAAAATCTCCACAAGTTTTTATGAACTTTGGAGATGGATAGATATTTTTCTGAATTTAATTCCTCGGAAAGGCAGAAAAAGGAGTTAATTCGAGATGAGAAATAGTGCATATGACTTGGCAATATTTTTGCACCTCTAGGGTTGATGAGTGAAGGATGATCTCTGGAAATTTTGGGAGGATCAACTGAGCAAGAAAAATGATAGCTCCTTTGTAAACGCAAAGGCAGGATTTCTAGTTCCGATATTTTGGAACTAGGGTTTAAATGAGGTTCGTGGTTTACGGACGGGAACTTGACTGGCACAAAATCATGAAAAATTCATGGAGAGGCTGAGGATTGTCTGAATTCACCTGGTCATTCACCAGATTCCAGAGGGAAAATTTGGGAAAGAAAAGCTAGGAAGGAATAACAGCACAAAAATCGATAACCCAATTTTTGGGGTGTTACAAAGACGCTTAATAGGACTTTCACAAAGCACATACCTTGACAAATATTTGAAGAAGTTCAAATGGATCAGTCAAAGAAAGGGCTCTTGCCTGTGTTACAAGGTGTGAAGTTGAGTAAGACTCAAAACACGACCACGGCAGAAGATAGAGACAGAATGAAAGTCATTCCCTATGCCTCAGCCATAGGTTCTATAAAGTATGCCATACTGTGTACCAGACCAATTGTGTGCCTTGCCAGGAGTTTGGCAAGGGGGTACTATAGTGATCCAGGAGTAGATCACTTGACAGCGGTCAAAATTATCCTTAGAGGACTAAGGAAATGTTTCTCGGTTATGGAAGTGCTAAAGGGTTCATCGTAAAGGGTTACGTCGATGCAAGCTTTAACACTAATCTAGATGACTCTAAGTCTCAATCTGGATACGTATTGTAAGTGGGATCAATTAGCTAGAATACCTCCGTGCAGAGCATTGTAGACACAGAAAATTGCAAAATACATACAGATCTGAATGTGGCAGACCCGTTGACTAAACCTCTCTCACAAGCAAAACATGATCACACCTTAGTACTCTTTGGGTGTTAATCACATGGCAATGTGAACTAGATTATTGACTCTAGTAAACTCTTTTGGTGTTAGTCACATGGCGATGTGAACTATGGGTGTTAATCACATGACGATGTGAAGTAGATTATTGACTCTAGTGCAAGTGGGAGACTGAAGGAAATATGCCCTAGAGTCAATAATAAATTGTTATTTTATATTTCCTTTTTCATGATAAAGGTTTATTATTCATGCTAGAATTGTATTGATCGGAAACCTAAATACATGTGTGAATACATAAATAAACACCGTGTCCCTAGTGAGCCTCTACTTGACTAGCTCGTTGATCAAAGATGGTTATGGTTTCCTAACCATGGACATGATTTGTCATTTGATAACGGGATCACATCATTAGGAGAATGATGTGATGGACAAGACCCATCCGTTAGCTTAAAATAATGATCGTTCAGTTTTATTGCTATTGCTTTCTTCATGTCAAATACATATTCCTTCGACTATGAGATTATGCAACTCCCGGATACCGGAGGAATGCCTTGTGTGCTATCAAATGTCACAACATAATTGGGTGATTATTAAGATGCTCTACAGGTATCTCCGAAGATATTTGTTGAGTTGGCATAGATCGAGATTAGGATTTGTCACTCCGAGTATCGGAGAGGTATCTCTGGGCCCTCTCGGTAATACACATCATAAGCTTGCAAGCAAATGACTAAGGAGTTAGTCACGAGGTGATGTATTACGGAATGAGTAAAGAGACTTGCCGGTAACGAGATTGAACTAGGTATGAAGATACCGATGATCGAATCTCTGGCAAGTAACATACCGATGGACAAAGGGAATTACGTATGTTGTCATAACGGTTCGACCGATAAAGATCTTCGTAGAATATGTAGGAGCCAATATGGGCATCCAGGTTCCACTATTGGTTATTGACCGGAGACGTGTCTCGGTCATGTCTACATAGTTCTCAAACCCGTAGGGTCCGCACGCTTAACGTTCGTTGACGATATAGTGTTATACGAGTTATATGTTTTGGTGACCGAATGTTGTTTGGAGTCCCGGATGAGATCACAGACATGACGAGGAGTCTCGAAATGGTCGTGAGGTAAAGATTCATATATAGGACAATGGTATTTGGACACCGGAACTGTTTCGGGATGTACCGGGAAGGAATCGGGTCACCGGAAGGGGTTTCGGGCACCCCCCGGCAAGTTATTGGCCTTATGGGCCAAAGGAGGGGACATACCAGCCCACAAGGGGTCTGGTGCGCCCCCTCCCTTGTTTGGCCAGCCCAAGGGAAGGAAAAGGGGGAGAGCTAGCCCCTCCTGCCTTTCCCTCTCATGGGAGAAAGGAAGGGGGGGGGGGGGGGGCGCCACCCTCCCCTGCCTTTCCCCGTGCTCCAAATAAGGAAAGGGGGGGGGGGGCTTGGGAGGGACTCCAAGTAGGATTCCTCCTACTTGGGCACCTCCTTTGGCTGCTCCTCCCTCCCTCCCACCTATATATATGTGGGAGGGGGGCGCCTAGCACACAATGGACAATTGTCTTAGCCGTGTGCGGCGCCCCCGTCCACCGTTTACTCCCCCGGTCATATTTTCGTAGTGCTTAGGCGAAGCCCTTCGGAGATCACATCACCATCACCGTCACCACGCCGTTGTGCTGCCGGAACTCATCCACTACCTCGCCATCTTGCTGGATCAAGAAGGCGAGGACGTCACCGAGCTGAACGTGTGCAGAACTCAGAGGTGCCGTATGTTCGGTACTTGATCGGTTGGAGCGCGAAGAAGTTTGACTACATCAACCGCGTTACTAAACGCTTCCTCTTACGGTCTACGAGGGTACGTAGACACACTCTCCCCCTCGTTGCTATGCATCTCCATGGATAGATCATTGCATGTGCATAGAATTTTTTTTGTTTTCCATGCATCGATTCCCAACAATAACTTCTATTCGGAAGTAAGCAAACATAACTCATTATGTTGTCTTCCTCATTCGACATCAACTTCTTAGCATATAATATTTTAATGAGTGCTCACAATCATAAAAGATATCCGAGATAATATATTGATATGTGAACCTCTCTTTCTTTATTACTTCGTTTTAATTGCAACAATGACCAACACTATCTTTGTTAACCCACAACAAGTTTCAATCCTCATACTTCTTATATGTGAAGTCATCACTCTCCATAAGATTGTTATATACTCTTTTTACTTATTTTATTCTTTTTCTTTATTTCTTTTTCTCAAGATCATAACAATAAAGCAAAGCCCTCAACTTAAAATAATCTTTATTATATAACTCTCGGACTCGATTACATAGAGGGAACACAAAGCAAAACTCAAAGCTAGATCAAACTAAAAACTTTATTCTACTAAACCAAGATATAACCAAAAGGATCGAACTAAGAAAAACGATAAAGGTAAAGATGTGATGGGGTAAAGATGTGATGGTGATACAATATCGGGGCAACTCCCCCAAGCTTGGCGAAAGCCAAGGGGAGTGCCCATACCCATGTATTTAGGTCTCTTTCTTCGGAGGTGGTGGTGATGAAGTTGCATTCTTCTTCTCTAGCTATCGTCGAAGGATAAAATTTTCATCCCTTAGCTCCTCGTTGTCGAGCTCAAGCTTCAATATCTTTTTGCACAATGCTGCCTTGCTTTCCTGCAGAAAACAGGATGGGATAGATTGGACCTTGGGAAGGCTTGACTTCTTGAATTCCACGTGCATATCCCCAGGTTGAGGCAGTGGATCTCCATCTTCATCAGAGCTGTCATCCCTTGTTTTCTCCATGTCGAAGTCTTCCTCCTCTTTAGTGGTCCAGCCATAATGATCCGCCTCCCCATAGACCTTTGGGTTTGCAATATAATAGGTGACATAGCTCTCCCCTTCCGAATCTTGGGACGACATCTTGCCCTAAATCTGCTGCAGAAATAGCTAGAAACAAGAACAAAGGATTTCTCTGTGATACGGTGGTCAAAACCTTCAAAAGATTATATAATGAATTTTTACCAACCAAAAGGAGTATAATACAAGAAAACGGAGTCTGGAGGGCACACGAGGAGGCCACAAGCCTGGGAGGCGCGCCCAGGGGGGTAGGGCGCCCGCCCAAGGCTTGTCGCCTCCTCGTGCACTTTTCAGACTACTTTTTATTTTCCTAATTTTTTAAATATTCCAAAATGGAGTAAAATTGCTTTTGGAAAAGTTTTGGAGTCGGTTTACTTACCGTATCACATACCTATTCCTTTTCGGTGTCTGGAGCATTCTGGTAGATAACCCTTATGTACTCCTCTGGTCTTATGGTATTAATAATATTGGTTTCAACATTTATGGGAGTACCTGAGATATAATGTTTGATTCTTTGCCCGTTTACTACCTTCGGGTTAGTGCCTTCAGTGTTGTTAATTTTGATGGCACCAGAACGATAAACCTCCTCGATAATGTATGGACCTTCCCACATAGAGAGACGTTTTCCTGCAAAAAATCTTAAATGAGAATTGTATAGCAAGACATAATCACCTATATTGAATTCACGCTTTTGTACCCTTTTGTCATGCCATGTTTTAACTTTTTCTTTAAACAACTTGGCATTTTCATAGGCTTGGGTTCTCCATTCATCAAGTGAGCTAATGTCAAATAACCTCTTCTCACCAGCAAGTTTGAAATCATAGTTGAGTTCTTTAATTGCCCAATAAGCTTTATGTTCTAGTTCAAGAGGTAAGTGACAAGCTTTTCCATAAACCATTTTATATGGAGACATGCCCATAGGATTTTTATAAGCAGTTCTATAAGCCCATAATGCATCATCAAGTTTCTTAGACCAATTCTTTCTAGATCTATTAACAGTATTTTGCAAGATCATTTTTATTTCTCTATTACTTAATTCTACTTGCCCACTAGACTGAGAGTGGTATGGAGATGCAATTCTATGGTTAACATCATACTTAGCGAGCAATTTATGGGAAGCACCATGAATAAAGTGTGAACCACCATCAGTCATTAAATATCTAGGGACTCCAAACCTCGAAAAAATAACTTCTTTAAGCATTTTAATGGAAGTGTTATGATCAACACTACTAGTTGGAATAGCTTCTACCCACTTAGTAACATAATCAACAACAACCAAAATATGTGTATACCCATTAGAGGAAGGAAAAGGTCCCATATAATCAAATCCCCAAACATCAAATGGTTCAATAACAAGTGAATAATTCATAGGCATTTCCTGACATCTACTAATATTACCAATTCTTTGACATTCATCACAAGACAAGACAAACTTACGAGCATCCTTGAAAAGAGTAGGCCAATAAAAACCGGATTGTTGTACCTTGTGTGCAGTTCTATCACCAGCATGGTGTCCTCCGTAGGCCTCAGAGTGACACTTGCGTAGGATCTGTTCCTGTTCATGCTCAGGTACACAATGTCTAATAACACCATCTACTCCTTCTTTATAAAGATGTGGGTCATCCCAGAAGTAATGTCTTAAATCATAGAAAAGATTTTTCTTTTGTTGGTATGTAAAACTAGGTGGTATAAATTTAGCAACAATAAAATTAGCATAGTCTGCATACCATGGAGTACTACTAGAAGCATTTATGACAGCTAATTGTTCATCAGAAAGCTATCATCAATAGGGAGTGGGTCATCAAGAATATTTTCTAACCTAGACAAGTTGTCCGCTATGGGGTTCTCATCTCCCTTTCTATCAATAATATGTAAATCAAATTCTTTTAACAAGAGAACCCACCTAATGAGTCTAGGTTTAGCATCTTTCTTTTCCATAAGATATTTAATAGTAGCATGATCAGTGTGAACAGTAACTTTGGAATCAACAATATAAGATATGAACTTATCACAAGCAAATACAACTGCTATGAATTCTTTTTCAGTAGTGGCATAGTTTCTTTGAACACTGTCTAGAGTTTTACTAGCATAATGGCTAACTTTTAATTTCTTATCAACTATTTGTCCCAGAACAGCACCAACAGCATAATCACTAGCAGCACACATTATTTCAAAAGGAAGGTTCCAATCAGGCGGTTGAACAATAGGTGCAGAGATTAAGGCTTTCTTAAGAATTTCAAATGCTTCTACACAATCGCCATAAAAAACAAATGGAACATCTTTTTGCAAAAGATTAGTGAGAGGCCTAGAAATTTTAGAGAAGTCTTTAATAAATCTCCTATAGAAACCAGCATGACCAAGGAAACTTCTTATACCTTTGATATCTTTAGGACATGGCATTTTTTCAATAGCATCAACTTTAGCTTTATCAACTTCAATACCTCTTTCGGAAATTTTATGCCCCAAGGCAATACCTTCATTAACCATAAAGTGGCACTTTTCCCAATTCAAGACAAGATTAGTTTCTTCACATCTCTGCAAAACTCGATCAAGGTTGCTTAAGCCATCATCAAAAGAAGTTCCATAAACGGAGAAATCATCCATGAAAACCTCAACAATCTTTTCACAAAAGTGAGAGAATATAGCAGTCATACATCTTTGAAAGGTAGCAGGTGCATTGCATAAACCAAAAGGCATACCTCTATAAGCAAAGGTACCGAAAGGGCAAGTAAAAGTAGTTTTTTCTTGATCCTCTTGTGCCACAGGTATTTGAGAGAACCCAGAGTATCCATCTGGAAAGCAAAAGTGTGTATGTTTCGATAGTCTTTCTAGCATTTGATCAATAAAAGGTAGAGGGTAATGATCTTTCCTAGTATTTTTATTTAACTTTCTAAAATCAATTACCATTCTATAACCTGTAACAATTCCTTGAGGAATCAATTCATTTTTATCATTAGGAACAACGGTAATACCACCCTTCTTAGGGACACAATGAACAGGACTTACCCATCTACTATCAGCAATAGGATAAATTATACCTGCTTCCAGAAGCTTTAATATTTCATTTCTTACCACTTCTTTCATTTTAGGATTCAATCGTCGTTGATGATCAACAACTGGTTTAGCATCAGGCTCCATATTAATTTTATGCTGACATAGAGTGGGACTAATGCCCTTAAGATCATCCAGAGTATATCCAATAGCGACACGGTGCTTCTTTAGAGTTTTCAATAATTTCTTTTCTTCATGCTCTGAAAGGTTAGCACTAATAATAATAGGATATATCTTCTTTTCATCAAGATAAGCATATTTCAAAGTGTCTGGTAATTGTTTAAGTTCGAACACATGATCACTCTTGGGTGGTAGAGGATCTCCAAGAGTTTCAATAGGCAAGTTGTGTTTCGAAACAGGCATTTGTTTAAAGAATATTTCGTCTAATTCCTTTCTTTCATTCATGAACATATCATTTTCATGGTCTAGCAAATATAGTTCTAAAGGATCAGTAGGAGGCACGGCAATAGAAGCAAGACCAATAATTTCATCTCTATTAGGCAATTCTTTATCATGGGATTATTTAGGAAATTTAGAAAAATTAAACTCATGAGACACATCACCAAAGCTCACACTAACAGTTTATTTCTCACAGTCTATCTTAGCATTAACAGTGTTCAAGAAAGGTCTACCAAATATAGTGGGACAAAAATCATCTTGTGGGGAACCAAGAACTAGGAAATTAGTAGGGTATTTTATTTTCCCACACAATACTCCAACATCTCTAACAATCCTAATTGGTGAAATAGTATCTCTATTAGCAAGCTTAATAGTAACACCAATATCTTCTATTTCAGCAGGTGCAATATCATTCATAATTTCTTGATATAAAGTAAAGGGAATTGCACTCACACTAGCACCCAAATCACATAAGCCATGATAACAATGATCTCCTATTTTAATAGAGATAACAGGCATGCCAACAACAGGTCTATGTTTATCTTTTTCATCGGGTTTAGCAATCCTAGCAGCTTCATCACAGAAATAAATAACATGCCCATCAATATTATCGAGCAAGAGATCTTTAACCATAGTAATACTAGGTTCAACTTTAATTTGTTCAGGGTGTGTAGATGTTCTAGTATAACTCTTATGAACTATAGCTGAAGCTTTAGCATGTTCATTTATCCTAACAGGGAAAGGTGGTTTCTCAATATAAGCAGTAGGAATAACAGGATCAACATTATAAGTAATAGTTTTCTCTTTAGCTTTAATGGGTTCTACTATTTTTACTTTAATGGGAGGATGATATTTAAACCACTTCTCCTTAGGAAGATCAACATGAGTAGCAAAGGATTCACAGAAAGAAGCTACTATCTCAGAGTCAAGTCCATATTTAGTGCTAAATTCACGAAAAGCATCGGTATCCATAAAAGATTTAACACAATCAAATTCAAGCTTTATACCTGACTCCTTACATTCGTCGAGCTCCCAATCTTCAGAGTTACATTTAATTCTTTCCAAGAGATCCCATTTGAATTCAATAGTCTTCTTCATAAAAGAACCAGTACAAGAAGTATCGAGCATGGATTGATCATTACGAGAAAGCCGAGCATAAAAATTCTGAATAATAATTTCTCTTGAGAGCTCATGATTGGGGAATGAATATAACACTGACTTAAGAATCCCACAAGATTGAGCGATACTTTCTCCTTCATGAGGCCAAAAATTATATATATAATTCCGATCACGATGAACCAGATGCATAGGATAAAACTTCTGATGAAATTCCAATTTCAATCGGTTGTTATTCCAAGTCCCAATATCATCGCATAGCCTATACCATGTCAATGCCTTCTCCTTCAAACATAAAGGGAAGACCTTCTTCTTGACTTCATTCTCGGGCAAACCTGCAAGCTTAAATAATCCACAAACTTCATCCACATACATTAGATGCATATCAGGAAGTAGTGTTCCATCTCCTGCATAAGGATTAGCTAGCAGTTTCTCTATCATCCCCGAAGGAATTTCATAATAAATATTTTCAGTAGGTTCAGTAGGTTGAGGAGCAACTCTTTGTTCTTCCGATCGAGGTGAAGATACCCCGAACAAACCCCTCAAAGGATTATTTTCCATAGTAACAAGTGACAGTAAATTTCAGCACACAATATAAATTTTTCCTTACCAAATTCCACTCACCAAAGGCGCTTCACTCCCCGGCAACGGCTCCATAAAAGAGTCTTGATGATCCACAAGTATAGGGGATCTATCATAGTCCTTTCGATAAGTAAGAGTGCCGAACCCAACGAGGAGCGGAAGGAAATGACAAGTGGTTTTCAGCAAGCACTGAAATTTTCAGTAACAGATAGTTTTGTGATAAGATAATTCGTAATGGGTAACAAGTAACAAGTGTAACAAAGGTGCAGAAATGTGGCCTAATCCTTTTTATAGTAAAGGACAAGCCTGGACGAACTCTTATATAAAGCAAAGCACTCCCGAGGACACGTGGGAATTATCGTCAAGTTAGTTTTCATCATGTTCATATGATTCGCGTTCGTTACTTTGATAATTTGATATGTGGGTGGACCGGTGCTTGGGTGTTTTCCTTACTTGGACAAGCCTCCCACTTATGATTAACCCCTCTCACAAGCATCCGCAACTACGAAAGAAGAATTAAGATAAATCTAACCATAACATGAACCATGTGGATCCAAATCAGCCCCTTACGAAGCAACGCATAAACTAGGGTTTAAGCTTCTGTCACTCTAGCAACCCATCATCTACTTATTACTTCCCAATGCCTTCCCCTAGGCCCAAATCATGGTAAAGTGTCATGTAGTCGACGTTCACATAACACCACTAGAGGAGAAACAACATACATCTCATCAAAATATCGAACGAATACCAAATTCACATGATTACTTATAACAAGACTTCTCCCATGTCCTCAGGAACAAACGTAACTAGTCACAAAGCATATTCATATTCAAGATCAGAGGGGTACTGAATATCATTAAGGATCTGAACATATGATCATCCACCAAATAAACCAACTAGCATTAACTACAAGGAGTAATCAACACTACTAGCAACCCACAGGTACCAATCTGAGGTTTTGAGACAAAGATCGAATACAAGCGATCAACTAGGGTTTGGAGAGGAGATGTTGCTGATGAAGATGTTGATGGAGATTGACCCCCTCTCGATGAGAGGATCGTTGGTGATGACGATGGCTTCGATTTCCCCCTCCCGGAGGGCAGTTTCCCCGGCACAACTGCTCCGCCGGAGCCCTAGATTGGTTCTGCCCAAGTTCCGCCTCGAGACGGTGGCGCTTCGTCCCGAAATCTCTCTCCTTATTTTTTTAGGTAAAAACCCTCCATATAGCAAAAGATGGGCACCGGGGACCTGCCAGGGGACCCACAAGCCCTAGGGGCGCGCCCAGGGGGGTAGGACACGCCCCCCAGGCTTGTGGCCACCTGGTGGGTCCCCCTATGGTATTTCTTCGCCTAATATTTTTTATATATTCCAAAATAATTCTCCGTAAATTTTCAGGACTTTTGGAGTTGTGCAGAATAGGTCTCTCAGATTTTCTCCTTTCTGGTCCAGAATTCTAGGTGCCGGCATTCTCCCTCTTCATGTAAACCTTGTAAAATTAGAGAGAAAAGGCATAAGTATTGTACCATAAAGTGAAATAATAGTCCATAATGCAATAAATATTGATATAAAAGAATGATGCATAATGGACGTATCAGCAGTGGCTATGTCAAGTAAACTCGGTGGCTCCGGATAGAAAGAATCGGTGAGGCTGAGTTTGGAATTAGAGTTTGGACATATTTGGATGGAGAAAGTGGCTGAGGGTTTTGGAGCAATATCACTAAGCATTTGAGTAGGTAGACCATTAAGCAACACCTCATCCCCTTTTAATAGTATTGGCTTTCCTATGGACTCAATGTGATCTTGGATCACTATAATAGAAATGAAGAGTCTTGAGCTTTTGCCAATCTTTGTCCTTATCATGTTGAAGGGGTTCCACATACTCTTGTCCTTGCCACTCCATTGTTGAACTTATATGAAACATGCTAGATAAAACTATTAGTCTAACAAAAGATATGTTGACATTAATTACCAAAATCACCCAGGGAGCACTTGTGCTTTCAATCTCCCCCTTTTTGGTAATTGATGACAACATACATCAAAGCTTCAAGTAAATGATATGAAGAGTAGTAAGTAAAGCTTTGGAAGAACATATAACATGCATAAGCTCCCACTACATGTGTGCAATAATGTAATGATGAAATTGAATAGCATGTGAATGCACAACATGACAGAGCAAGAAATTTGTTACATGTATCTTGGTGATATGCATCATAGCAAAAACAAGTGTTGATAGGTTGTACCTTCATGCTTTATGAATCCCTCTTGGAAACAATATGTGCAAAAGCAAGAGATCATCATGCACATGAGTGTGATGCATATACTTAGCTTGTGGTTCTTGAGCTGACTCTTGACGAAGCAATCTTGAGAAAACAAGGTTAAATAACACAAGAGAACTTCAAACAAGAAGGATTCCAAGAGCCACAAGAATACCAGGACTGGGATGACATGCAATAGGCTGGTACTTCATTTAAATATAGACATGTCCCAAAGAATTTAAAGATTTGCAATAAATTCGAAGGATTTTTCTCCCCTAAAACATGGACTCTTCCTCCCCCTGAATCTAACATTGGATAATGGGAGAAGGTAGGGTGAGATAAAATCAGAGCAAAGATAAATGAATCAATTAGAGAAGAAATGGATAAGATTCAAAGATATCTCGAAACAAATACTAACATGTCTTTCCCCTCTTAAAGAAATGTAACTTCTCTCCTCTTATGACATTGCATCTCTCTTCCTTTCTTAGAAGTGTTATATGAGAATAAGCTTTGATGTGCTCTCTCTCCCCCTTTGACATCAATTTCCAAGAAGGGTAGTTTTCATGGATATGAGTCAAGTGAGTGTGTCCTTGAGAGACACAAGTTAGCATAATGTAGCTCAAGATGCAGATAGAGGAAAAGAATCATTGAGTGCAGCTAAAGAAAATAGGCAATAAAAGATGGCAAAAAGTTTTCTCAGCAGTGAAATCGGTGGCGCCGATCTGTTTCAATCGGTGACTCTGAGATAGCAGAGCCACTGAAGGTGCTCATCGGTGAGACCGAGTGTGTCCATTTTGGTTGAACCGATGAACTACAGACAGGTAGAGCTTGTATTTCAGTCTGCCCGATGGGCTTAAATCGGTGACGCCGAGTTCAACGCAGAAGAAAAGTTTTGTCAGCTCAGCTCACTTTGCAAATGAATTTTCACAAGGATTTTCAAGGAATTTTCATAAGGATTTGCAATGAATTAACTAGAGACCAATAAAACAGAAATCAAAAGAGATCTAGATGAAGTTTTTTTTATTTAGAAGGGAAAAACAAAAAGAAGTGCAATGGAAATGCAGTATACAAAGGAACACTAGAGAACTTCATCTAGAGGTGGTCGGCGACAAATTCACCTATGTTAGAGTATATTGACTTAGGAGTCAAGTGAGATCACTTGATCGTAGGTCATACTCATCGTTTAAGCTCAAAATGGGGTTGCCATTTTTTATTTAAGCGTCTTGATGTATTCACATCTTGTTGAGCTGCTTTAGTCCATGACTCGGAGTAAAGCTTCTGTAAGATGGAATGAGATACCTTGGGTTGTGGTGTTGATCTTGATCATGTAGTTGAACTTGTGTTGGATGCTCAAGGTTGATGTAGTTCATCAAGAGTTGGAAGCATCCTTTGGAGTTGAAGTTCATCTTCCTACACGGGCTAGTCTAGCAAGGAATAGCACTTGTGTATCCAAATTGACAATCATCAAATTTAACATATAGATATTGTCAAAGCATATGTGGAGTAAGTTCATGCTTCCTTGTCCTCAACAACCAAAGCATAGATACTTGGTGATGTAGAGATTGCTCTGATTTGAAATCTCATAGATCGAGGCTCATCCAAGTACCTACAAGGGTTAGATAACACGCAAGGGTGCAAATATATCCAAGATAAATAGTCAACATCATAAGAGAAACATCAAGGATTAGTCACATAGGCTCATGCCTTGCATGTATCCAAGGAGTCTTTACTCCAAATTTGAGGCATCAATGATATTCAATTCACCTCTCAAACGACAATATATCTTTTCATCAAGCGGTTTGGTGATGATATCCGCCAATTGCTTGTCGGTATGGACATGCTTAAGATTGATATATCCTTTAGCAACATGATCTCGAATGAAATGATGATGAACCTCAATATGATTAGTTCGATAGTGTTGCACGGGATTGTGAGCAATCTTAATAGCACTCTCATTGTCACAAAGCAACGCAACATGTTTCACATGTATCCCATAATCTTTAACAGTTTGGGTCATTGTCGTGGGAGATCACGATCACCTACGGGGCCATGAGCCCCTTTGTGGTTCGGCAAGGGGGAAGATCACGTTGCACAAAGAGCAGAAGCCGTGGAGCAGCACGATGAGGGTGACACTGGTGGTTTTTACCCAGGTTCGGGCCGCTGTGAAGCGTAAAACCCTACTCTTGCTTTGGTGGATTGAGTGGAAGAACACAACGAGCGTGCAGCGCTCGAGCCCGGCAAGCTGGACTCGGGAGAGCAGCTACGCGCGTACAAGTGTGCGAGGGTCCGAATCCTTTGTTAGGTCGCCTTGGACCTCCTTTTATAGTTCAAGGGGTAACCACAATGGCAAAACATTCTTTGTCTACTGATTATATAGCTAATAATGCTATCATACCTAACTCTGGCAGTTAGGATAAAGTGCATTGAATGCACTGCTAGGTGTCATGCTGAGGAGGCAGCCCGACAAGCCTGCCGCGTTGCTTAATCATCCCATGCTCATTATCTTGACACTCCTCTAGACGGGTGTCACTTGGGTAAAACTTGTCTTCCAACGGGCCGCCACGTGCTTAGCTGCGGCCACTTAATCACTTGGGGGCTCGACACCACACTAACAAGTGACTTGCGTTGCGGTGCGGTGGAGCGGTGGTGCCATGGCGGGGATCTTGGTCTTGGTGGACCCGGCAAGCCTGCCGGGGAAATCACGGACTCTGCCTTGGGGTGATCTCGACCTGGCCAGGCTTTCCTGCCCGACAAGGGAGGCCTTACCAAGGTGATGCCTTGTTGTCTTGCTTGTCTTGGTCTTCTTGATTCGCTCCTTGATCTCACGAAGAGCGGTTTCTCTGGCTTGGTCTTGCTTTGTAGTGTTGAGGTTGAACATACTATGTCAGTGCGCCTGTGTATAAGTCCGGGCAACAAACGTAAATGTTCGTTGCACCGACAGGAGCCCCCGGGCCTAGCCCATACGTGCTACTGCGCATCGTTGGGGTAGGCCCCAACAATTACACTGGCGAGCATTTGAGCCATGCCACTACGGGTTTTAAGCTTCTCCCGACGTTGTCCTTGCTTCTTCATTAACCTGTGATTGAGTCAGTTCCCGGTTTTTCCGCGAGTCGTGCGGAACGGCGTGGGCAATTCACGTCTTGGCCTGCAAGTCGCCCACGTTCACGGGGAGGTAACTACCATTTTACTCATCCCACTACTCCAGCCATTTTTGCCACGTACGCTGCATGCATTGCACAGGCTTGGTGGCGAATGCGTAGGGCGCGGGAATGAGTGCCATGGCAGAAAGCTAGGCGCCGTGGATAGGTGCATGAGGGCGGTCTTGATTCTGTATGTCATCAGCGACGCAGAGGAGCAGGATTGGTGGAGCGGGGCAGTTGCCTCCTGGGTGCTGAGGACCCAGCACCTGGCCACGCTCTCTTATAAAAGGAGGCGCGGGCGGAGGGCTCACCCAGACACGTCTCCTCCTTCACCTTGCATCCTTCCCCCACCATGGTGAGAGGAAGAGGGTGTGGACGAACTCCAGCGTTGGCAAAGAGGGTCTCTTCTCGCCAGCGCCTCCCTCCACCTGCAGAGGATGTAGGGGCGGAGTCCAGTGCTCAAGGTGGCGCCAGAGGACGTGGGCGCGATCGTCGTGGTGCCAGGGGCCAGGGAGGATGCGATGGTGCCCTGGTTGCTCCTTCCCCGGTCGCCCTAGCTCCGATGGAGGGTCACATTGGAGACCAGCCGCTGGAGTTCATCGTCAAGCTGCGCGGGCCTCAGCGCAGCCGTCTTCGGCTTCCTACCCCTTTCACAAGGGTGATGGAGGCAGAACAACTGCCAAGATTGAGGCTGCACATGAGGGGCTGCTGTAATGGCAGCATGCGGGTGAATGTAGAGTTCCCTACGCCTCATGTCATGCTTCTCTGGCATGGCTGGAAAACATTTTCTCGTGCCCATAGCTTTGTGGCGGGGCTCATTCTCCATTTCAAGTTAATGGACACCACCCTTCTCTCCATCAAGGTCTTCGGGCGTTCGGGTGCTCACATAGGGTGCTGCGTGGAAAGCTCGACCGACGACGAAAGCTCCTCCTCGAGCGACAGCGATGAAGAGGATAGTGTCGGTGAAGACAACGACGCCAAGCGGGAGGACAGCGTCTCGAGCTCTAGCCGAGCGGGCCGCACCATCACCGTCAGGAGAGCGCCGGTGGCACCATCATCTGCACCTGGGTATTCTTCCCCCGGTAGAGCGATTTGCCGGGGTGTTGGGTGTGGATGCCTCCGCCTCCTCCAGCAGTCTTCCAGCTGGGCCCCGGCAGGCTTCCTCGTGGGCTCCGGTTTCATCCGCCCTGCCGGTGTTCCTCCTGCCGCGTCTTGCTGGTCCTGGCGATGGTGACCAGGGCATCGCCTAGCCGCTCCCTTCGTCCGTCGTCTTCGTCCTCGCCACTCCCGATCTTGTCAGGCTGCGTCCCGCGGGCCCTAACGGGGTCAGGCCGGGCTTCTGCCTAGGCGCTCCTTTTGCCCTCTTCACCTCCCACCGTAGCTCCTAGGAGGAGAGGGACAAGAAAAGGCATTACGGAGCACTTATCATTTTTCAATCTAAAACATATAGGCACTTGCCAAATTTTAGTTCAAATCATGTAATCCTCTACCCATTCTTGTACTCTGTATGATCTGTACTTGATTATCAGCGTATTAATGAAAAAGAGTGCTTGCCAGGTATTTTTGTGCACGCGCAATGGTCATGCTGAGGAATGATTCCTCAATACTTTCAAGTAAACAACATTCCCCGGCAGCGCACCTTGCCAGTCCCCTCCCTTGCTACTACTACACCCTTTTGGTAGGGTAGGAGCAAGGATAGGAGTGGGCCCCTCGTTCGTTCCTCTCAACTGTAACTACAACCTATTTCTGATCGAAGAAACTTCGGACCAAGAAAGAAGGGAGCACAGAGGATAGGAATGACTAGGTCTTCCCACGCTCAAGTTTTCCATACAGAGGTGCATGATGGTAGTGGGGTGAACTTAGCTGTGTCCACCATTCTTCTTATTGCTCTTGGCAGTGATTGGCTGTCGGGGCTCGACGCGCCGGCCTGTTCTTTGTTTTTCCTTTCAGGAAGTTCACCTATGGTGGTAGCTGTGAACCGCAGAAGCATAAGGGAAAAACCACCTGCAAACGATCTCTTTGCAAAGGATTAATCAGCTCATGTTAAGCATTATTATAATCTTAGCAAAGCTATATGCTCAAATTAAACATGCATGCAAGTTTTTAGGGCGCCAGCACTTCATTTTATTATCTTTGCACAGGGTCTGTGCCTGGCTTTGTACAAAGGGTTACATGTACATCGGCAAGGCTTGTACAAAAGGTGGCTGCCGGTGCTGAGCCCTGCAACTGCGCCTTACGGGTAGAACTTGCGAAGATGCTCAATGTTCCATGAGTTTTGCATTTTAATGCCATCTTTGGTCTCCAGACGGACTGCGTCAGGTCTGGTGACTCGTACTACCCGGTAAGGGCCTTCCCACTTCAGCGTCAACTTGTTGGAACCCTTGGCGGACTAAACACGCCTATGGACAAGGTCGCCTTCCTCAAGGCTCCGGGCATAAATCATGCAGTTATGATAGCGGCGCAAGGCTTGCTAGTAGCGTGCAGCACACACAGCGGCCTGGAGACGATCTTCCTCGAGGAACAAGGCATCGTCATGCCGCAGCTGCGTTTGCTCTACTTCATCGTAGGCAAGTACTCGAGGTGACCCATATGTGAGTTCTATGGGGAGCACTGCTTCTGCCCCATATACTAGGGAGAAGGGAGTCTGGTCGGTGGCTCGATTCGGTGTGGTACGGAGGGACCAAAGAACCATCGGCAGCTCATCGATCCAGCATCTGCCGCATTTCTTTAGTTTATCAAATGTCCTTGTCTTGAGCCCACGTAGCACTTCTGCATTCATCCTTTCAGCTTGCCCATTGCTCCGGGGATGAGCAACAAAGGCAAAAGAGATCTTGCTTCCAAGGTTTTGAATGTATTGCATTATGGCGTGGCTTGTGAATTGGGTGCCATTATCGGCGATCACTCTGGTGATTACTCCAAAACGGCACACCAATCCTTTCAAGAGCTTGATAGCTGACTGTGCGGTTACCTTCCTCACTGGCTCCACTTCCGGCCACTTAGTAAACTTGTCGAGTGCAACGTACAAGAATTGAAAGCCCCCGGTAGCACGGGTGAAGGGGCCGAAGATGTCGAGCCCCCACACCGAAAATGGCCAGGATAAAGGGATCGTCTGGAGAGCCTGAGCTGGTTGATGGATGTTCTTGGAGTGGAACTAGCAGGCTTCACATCTGGTGACTAGCTCGATCGCATCTTGGAGGGCCATGGGCCAGTAGAAACCTTGTCGGAAAGCTTTTCCAACCAACGCTCTTGATCCAATATAGGAGCCGCACACGCCCTTGTGTATCTCTGCGAGTAGTTCCAGCCCCTCTTCCCGGCAAATGCACTTCAATTTTACACCGTTTAGCCTTCTTTTGTACAGAGTGTCATCGATAAACTGGTACATACTAGACCACCGGGCTATTCTTTCAGTTTCTTCTTGCTCTTCAGGAAGTTCTCCTGTTTGAAGGTAGTGGACTATGTGCTGCGCCCAAGTTGGAGCCTGAGGCTCGACAACAAGAACCAATGGCACCTCCTCATTCGTGGGAGTGCTTACCTCGACCACAAGAATTTTGCGGTTCCGCGGGAGAGTGCAGCTCACCAAGCGAAGTTGAGTTGTTCCTGGCAGCCTCTCTACCAGCGGCCTCAGGAAGCCCTACCGGGAGATACTAGCCAGGGTCCAGCTTCCTCCTTTTTCTGGCCATCATTGAAGGGGATTCTGAAGGTTGATTTAGGTGAAGGACAAAAGTCCTCGGTTCCACAGGGAGCTTTTGTGTTGCACACTTTGATAAATGATCAGCAATTATGTTCTCCGCACGCGGCACGTGCTCCGTTTGTAATCCATCAAAGTGCTCCTCCAACTGTCTCACTTCCTCTACATATGCTTCCATCAATGTGCTTTGGTAATCCTTATTGACTTGTCTCACCACAAGCTGCGAGTCTCCGCAGATGATCAGTTTCTTGATTCCCAACTCTACCGCAATTCTGAGCCCGGCAAGGAGCCCCTCATACTCAGCAGTGTTGTTGGTGGCCTTCCCCCGGGGAAAGTGCATTTGGACCACATATTTGAGGTGCTCTCCGGTGGGCGCAACAAGAAGCACGCCAGCTCCAGCGCCTCGTAACAAGAAAGCACAATCAAAATACATGATCCACTCCTGAGGCGCCTTCTTGCCGGGAATAACTGTCTCTGGTATTTCTTCATCTGGAGTGGGTTTCCATTCTGCAATGAGTTCTGCTAATGCTCTGCTCTGAATGGTCGAGGTACTTTCGTACTTCAGGCCAAAGCTCTAGTGCCCATTCAAATATCCTGCCGGTAGCTTCGGGGTTCCTCAGTATGCGCTGCAGTGGGAAGCGAGTGACAACCGTGATCTCGTGGGCTTGGAAGAAGTGGCACAATTTCCTCGAGGCCTTGATGAGGCCGAAGATCAGCTTTTGCACCCCAGAATACCTCAATATAGCCCCCTGTAACAGGGAGCTGACAAAGTATACTGGCCGCTGCACCACTTTCTTCCTTGCCGTGGTATTGGAACTGCCTTCGCCAACTTGCCCTGCTTCCCCTTGATCTGTGCCCAATCTTGTCGCAGCTGGTTCAGTTTCATTCCTGGAGGGGACAGTAGCTGCAGCTGCTTTTTCATCTAGTTCCCGCTGCGCCACCAGCGCTGTATTAACCACTTGATTTGTTGCCGCTAAGTATAGCAGCAATAGTTCTTGTGGTTTAGGAGTGACCAGGGTGGGAGCAGAGGAAAGGTAGGTTTTCAGGTCTCGCAGTGTCGCTTCTGCATCTGGGGTCCACTTCATTGGCCCTACCTTCTTCAAAATTTTAAAGAACGACAAGGCACGCTCGGCAGACTTGGAAATGAATCTACTCAGCGCGGCAACGCATCCAGTTAAGCGCCTCACATCCTTGACAGTCTTAGGTGCTTGAATCTGCTCAATCGCTCTGATCTTGTCGGGCTTGGCCTCTATCCCTCAGTGAGATACAAATAAGCCAAGTAGCTTGCCGGAGGGAACACCGAACACACACTTCTCGGGGTTTAACTTCAAGTTGATCATGCGCAAGTTTGCAAAGGTTTTTTCTAAATCCTGAATGAGTGTTAATTTGTCCTTGGTTATAACCACTATATCATCCATGTAAGCTTCTATATTACTGTGTAGCTGAGGCTCAAACCCAATTTGCACTGCCCTTGCAAAAGTGGATCTAGCGCTCTTTAACCAGAAAGGCATACGTACGAAGCAGTACGTGCCACATGGAGTTATGAACACGGTCTTCTCTTTGTCTTCCTTGGACATGAATATGTGATGGTATCCAGAGTACGCATCCAAAAAGGATAGCAGATCGCACCCGGAGGTGGAATCCACAATCTGATCGATGTGTGGCAGGGGGAAAGGGTCCTTCGGGCAAGCCTTGTTCAGGTCTGTGAAGTCTATGCAAAGTCTCCATTTCCCTTTTGCCTTGCGCACTACCATGTCGGATGCAGCACTCCTCTAACCAAACCAGCTGCTTCAAGTTTCTTGATCTCTTCGGCAATAAATTGCTGCCGCTCCAATGCTTGCTTTCTGACCATCTGCTTGATGGGTCGGGCATGAGGGCAGACAGGAAGGTGGTGCTCGATTACCTCCTTGGGAACACTGGGGATGTCAGATGGTTGCCAAGCAAACACATCGACATTCGCTCACAGGAAGGCAACGAGCGCGCTTTCCTATTTGTCGCCGAGGGCGGCACTGATGGTGAACGTACCATCAACGCCATCCTGCCTTGCCGGGACCTTCTTCACAGCAGGTGAAGCAACCTTGGATCTCTTACTAGTGGAACTCTCCGGCAAGTCATCAACAGGTGCAGCACACTCCGGAGAGGCGCGCTTCCCGGATTCCTTGCCGGCATCTCTGCTAGCCTTCTTTTCCTTCTTTGTTTCCTTGGCTGGAGCTTTGGCTTCTGTAGCCTCAGCTGCTATCGTGTCTCGATATATCTTGTTGATGCATATGATTGCATCTTTCTTATCTGACGGGATGGAGATGATGCCTATTGGCCCCGGCATCTTCAAGGTATTGTAGGCATAGTGGGATGCCGCCATGAACTTTGCCAGAGCCGGACGACCAAGGATCCCATTGTACGGCAAGGGGAGTTCAACAACGTCAAACACAACCTTCTCCATCCGGTAATTCAGCTCTGCACCAAATGTCACTGGCAGCATAATCTTCCCCTTAGGACGGCTCCTACCGGGGTTGATTCCTTGGAACGTGCCAGTAAACTTGAGCTCTTCATCAGGAATCTGTAGTTTGCTGACTACCTTGGGGTAAATCAGATTCAGCCCTGCCCCGCCGTCAACTAACATCTTTGTGACTATGAGGTTGTAGATTGTTGGGGAGACCAACAACGGCAAACACCCTCCCGCGGTGGTGCGGTCGGGGTGATCCTCTTCATCAAAGATGATAGGCGTGCGGGACCATTTGAGCGGTTTCCGGGAGTCTGCAGCTGGCTCCATGACATTGACCTCATGCACCCACTGCTTGAGTTGGCAGCGAGAGGAGTGCAAAGATGCACCCCCGTCAACACACAGGGCTTCAGTTGCTTTCTGGAATTCTTTCTCACTAGTCTCTTCTTCATCCCCATCATCACTTTCGTCATCTCCTTCTTTCTTCTCACGGCCTCTGGCGGGCTTCTCTTTTTGCTGAGGGGTCTTGCCGCGACGGCCTCCTCTGCTGCCATGGCCTTTCCCGCCAGCACCCTCTTGATCTCTCTCCCTGTCACGCTTCTCATACTCGGCCTTCTGCTTCTTAACAAGCTGCTCGACTTGGTGGCACTCTTGGAGGTCATGACCTTTCGTGTGGTGGATTTTGTAGTACGGCCCATCGGACCTCCCAGCTTTCTCTGCCGCCGCAGCCTCCCGGCAATCAGCGCACGCGGCAGCTTCCTTGCCGGTGGTTTCAGTTTTGGCTTTCTTGCCGGTGCCGGGATCGCCAGAGCCCTCAATAGCCAACACTAACTTCTCCTTGCGTTTCTTGTTGCGCCTCTGGCCCTTCTTCTTTGGGTCGGTGGTCTTGTCATCGTCGTCCGAATTGACCTCAGCTCCTTCCTTCTCTCTAGGAAGACGCCTTCCTTCATCAGCCCGAGCACATTTATCCGCCAAGGTGTACAACTCATTGACGGTCTTGGGCAGCCGAACGTTCATCTCAGAACGTATCCTCCTATTGCGCACATTTGACTGGAACGCGGCAATCACGGCTGCGGGGTGTATTTCTGGAATGTTGCGGTGCACTTGTCTAAACCTCTGCATATACTTACGCAAGCTCTCCCCCTCCTTCTGTGGAAGAACTTGCAAGTCGCTGGGCCGCCCCGGCTCTTGGTGGCCGCCCGTGATGGCGCCAACAAACTCATTGCACAGGTCAGCCCATGACGAAATGGAGTTCTGCGGCAGGTGCATCATCCACGACCTCACATTTGACTTGAGAGCCAAAGGGAAGTAGTTGGCGAACACTTTCTCATCCCTGCCCCCGGCGGCTTGAACAGCAATTGTGTAGATGCTCAAGAACTCTGCCGAGTTTAACTTTCCATCGTACTTTTCTGGCAGCTCTGGTTTGAAGACGCGGGCAGGTGGCCAGTGGACTTGCCGCAGCTCACGAGTGAAAGCAGGGCACCCGACCTCGAAAGGCAAGTACCCGCCATCACTGGGCGCGGGTTCGTCAACGTCTGGGTCATTGCGCCTGTCGGAGTGACGGCGGGTCTCCCGGCGTCGTTCTATGGTGATGCATGCATCTTCCCTCCGCCGATCTTCCAAGACCCGCCGCTGATCTCGGCAGAATTGTGGATCAGAGGAGGCCATCGATACTTCGTCGGGCTGATGGACATGCTGCTCTTGCTGCTCTTGCCTCTGGGTTTGTTGTCGCGGAGGGACTGCACTGTTAGTGCGGCCCCCTTAATGCGGCCAACAGCTCGAGCTGTTGTCGTCGCTTGCGGGTGCCGTGATGGCTCCGCCCGCTGTGATCCTCTAGCTTCAACAAAGCCGATCAAGCTCTAGATGGTGGCCGTCCACTCATCCATTTGATCAGCCGCTGGTGGGAATCTTAGTAGGAGTTGGGCCCGTGCCATGGCTTTCGTAGCTGTGCTTGGCATAGTTGACGAGGCAGATCGCGATGTCGCTCGAGTCCTGGTAGTACCAGTAGGAGCACCGACGCGTTCGTGCCACCATGGGTTGGTCGCCAAGGCGGCCGGATGAGTGGGCCGTGCGAGGGGGTTGATGACCCCGTTTGGTGCTTCATCTTGTGGTACGTCTCCAACGTATCTATAATTTTTGATTGTTCCATGCTGTTATAATATCATTCTTGGATGTTTTACAATCATTTTATAGCAACTTTATATCATTTTTTGGGACTAAACTATTGACATAGTGCCCAGTGCCAGTTGCTGTTTTTTACTTGTTTTTTACTTCGCAGGAAATCAATACCAAACGGAGTCCAAACACAGCAAAACTTTTTGGTGATTTTTTCTGGGCGAGAAGACACAAGTTGGGCCAAGAAAGTACCAGAGGGGGGCTCCGAGAGGGGCACAACCCACCAGGGCGCGCCTGGGAGCCCAGGCGCGCCCAGGTGGGTTGTGCCCACCTCGGCCACCTCCCGCACCGCCTCTTTGCTCTATAAATACCCCAATATTCTAGAAACCCTAGGGGAGTCGACGAAAATCAATTCCAACCGCCGCAAGTTCCAGAAACCACAGATCCAATCTAGACACCATCATGGAGGGGTTCATCATCCTCATTGGTGCCTCTCCGATGATGCGTGAGTAGTTCATTGTAGACCTACGAGTCCGTAGGCAGTAGCTAGATGGCGTCCTCTCTCTCTTTTGATTCTCAATACAATGGTCTCTTGGAGATCTATTTGATTTAACTCTTTTTGCGATGTGTTTGTTGGGATTCGATGAACTTGGAGTTTATGATCAGATCTATGTTTTTATCCATGAAAGTTATTTGAGTCTTTTGATCTCTTATATGCATGATTACTTATAGCCTCGTATTTCTTTTTCGAATATTTGGTTTAGTTAGGCCAACTAGATCGATTTTTCTTGCCATGGGAAGAAGTGCTTTGTGATGGGTTCGATCTTACGGTGCTTGATCCAAGTGACAGAAGGGGAACCGACACGTATGTATCGTTGCTATTAAGGATAACAAGATGGGGTCTATTTCTACATAAATAGATCTTGTCTACATCATGTCATCGTTCTTATTGCGTTACTCCGTTTCTCCATGAACTTAATACACTAGATGCATGCTGGATAGCGGTCAATGTGTGGAGTAATAGTAGTAGATGCAGGCAGGAGTCGGTCTACTAATCTTGGACGTGATGCCTATATAATGATCATTGCCTGGATACCGTCATAATTATTTGAAGTTCTATCAATTGCCCAATAGTAATCTGTTTACCCACCGTATGCTATTTTTCTCGAGAGAAGCCACTAGTGAAATCTACGGCCCCCGGGTCTATTTTCTCATCATATATTTTCAGATCTATTTTGCTATTTGCCTTTTTATTAATTTGCCACTTTAATTTTCAGATCTATATTTCTAAAAAATCCAAAAATATTTTGCTTCACTTTATTTTAATCGTGATCTATTTATCCAATCTACTATAATTTATCTCCGGTCCATTTGCCAATTTCTAGCGCTGTTACCCGAAAGGGATTGACAACCCGTTTAACAAGTCAGGTTGCAAGTATTTGTTCTTTGTGTGCAGGTGCTGTTTACGTAGTATTGCTTGGTTCTCCTACTGGTTCGATAACCTTGGTCTCATCACTGAGGGAAATACCTACCGTTGCTGTGCTGCATCTTCCCTTCCTCTTTGGGGAAATACCAACGTAGTTCAAGCCAACATCAAAAGGAATTTCTGGCACCGTTGTCGGGGAGATATCACCAACATCTACCAGGTTCCTAATCATAAATCTCACCTCCTTGCAATTTACATTATTTGCCATTTGCCTCCCATTTTCATCTCCCCCACTTCACACAAATTTGCCATTTTATTCGCCCTCTTTTTCGTTCGCCTTTTTCTCGTCAGATCTCTTGTTTGCTATCTCTACTTGTGTTACCATGTGCCTTTTGTTCGCTTGCATCTTTGCTTGCTAATAATCTATTGATATGGATCCTCATCCGCTTGCTAATCTTTTCAAAAGATCCAATTATGATGAACCAATTGCTAGTGAATTGAGTTCACTAGATTATCTTTATGAAGTTTTGCTTGAGATCTTTGAATCTAAAAATTGTGATGAAGTGTTAAACGAAGAAATTTATAAAGTGATTCATGATAGCTCCTTGAATGAAAAGCGTGATTGCAATGATGTTATTATAAATTCTATTAATGTCAATTGTGTTAATTATATGCAAAACCCCAAGCTTGGGGATGCTAATTTTGATATGTCCACTACTTATTGTAATTATCATGATTGGGGTGATTCTTCTTATGATCTCGAAATTTTTTTAAGCCTCATGATGAATATGATATTGATAATAATGTTTGCAATAATATTGAAAGTGGGTTTGGAAGAGTGTCAACTTTAAGTAAAAATAATCCCACATATTTGGAGAGTGTTCAATCTTATGAAATTTTTGATAAAAGTGGGATTGGAGAGGTCATGACTTTATTTGATGATAATCCTACTATTTTGGAAGAGTGTCAACTTTGCATGCATGTGGATCATGAAGAGAATATTTTATTTGATAGTTATATTGTTGAATTTGATTATGATCCTCCATGTAATTATTATGAGAGAGGAAAATATGGTTGTAGAATTTTTCATGTTACTAAATTACCTCTTGTTATGTTGAGATCGTCAATGTTTTATTCCTCTTCTTTGCATATGTTAGATGTTTCTTGTCTTGATAATTTGTTTGCTTATAAAATTCCTATGCATAGGAAGTATGTTAGACTTAAATGTGTTTGTCATATGTTTCATGATGCTCTCTTTGTGTTTCAATTCTTATCTTGCGTGTGAGCATCGTTGAAATCTTATGCCTAGCTAGGGGCGTAAGACGATAGCGCTTGTTGGGAGGCAACCCAATGAATAAAATTTATTTTTTTTGTCTTTTTCTGTCTGTTTTTGTTTGTTTGCATAATTATGCTACTGTTATGATTGTGTTTTTTATGTTTTAATTAGTGTTTGTGCCAAGCAAAGCCTTTGGGATAGCATTGGTGATAGTTGATTTGATCTTGTTGGAAAACAGAAACTTTTCCATCCAGTAAAACAATTTTGAAAATTCATTGAAGCAACAAAAAATTGTGAAGTTTTTACACAATATTTATATACAAAGTTCCTATGTTTTCCTAATTGTTCAGAAGTTTTGGAGTTATATAAGTATGAGAACAATTCGCATCTTTAGAGATTGTTCTGTTTTTGACAGATTCTGTTTTCTTTGCATTTTGTGCTTATTTTGATGAATCTATGGTTTTTATCGGGGGGTATGAGCCATGGTAAAGTTAGAATGCAGTAGATATAATGCAAGAACAAAATTTGAATGGGTTTTCTACAGTACTTAAAGTAAAGATTAGTTTTCTTATACTAACGGATCTCACGAAGGTTTTGTTGAGTTTTGTGTGATTGAAGTTTTCAAGTTTTGGGTGAGATTACGATGGATGAAGGAATAAGGAGTAAGAAGAGCCTAAGCTTGGGGATGCCCCATGGCACCCCAAGACATTATAGAAAGAGAAGCAAGCAACTAAGCTTGGGGATGCCCGAGTGGCATCCCCTCTTTGTTCTAACGACCATCGGTATTTTACTTGGAGCAATATTTTTATTCGTCACATATCATGAGTTTTGCTTGGAGCGTCTTGTATGATATGAGTCTTTGCTTGTTTTAATTTTTATTTTAAGTCATGAATCCTTGCTGGACACACCTATTTGAGAGAGCCAAAATTATGCTATGACTTGTTAGAATTGCTTTCTATGCTTCACTTAAATCTTTATGAGCTATGGAATTGCTCTAGTGCTTCACTTATATCTTTTTGAGCACGGTGTGCTTTAGTATTTTTGAATAAATGCTCTCATGCTTCACTTTGATTTATTTGAGAGTTATTAATTTTTTTTAGAAATTCTCTCTTGCTTCACTTAAATTATTTTGAGAGAAGAAAATTTTATGCTCACGTTCTTCACTTAGATTTGTTGGAGCTATCAAAAATCATCAAATGAAACTAGTCCCAAAGTGATAGATATTCAAGAGGGATATAATAAAAACTTTCATGAAGATCATTGGACAAAATAAACTTGATTCCTTGTAATAGTTTTGCGATATGTTGATATAATATGTGAGTCATGTTGATGAGTAATTATGCTTTAGTAAGAATATTGGTGTTAAGGTTTGTGATTCCCTATGCAAGCATGAAAGTCAATAGTTATCCAATGAAATTACATCCAACTTGTGGTGCATTATTCAGTGTTAGTTATGCTTAATGCTCACTTATGAGATTTTTCGTTTCTTGGTTGGATGCTTCTTAATCTTTTGCTAGCCTTCATTTGCACTAAGTATGATCACTACTTGTGCATCCAAAATCCTTAAACCAGTTTTGCCATATGAGTCCACTATACCTACCTATATGCGGTATTTCTGTGTCATTCTAAGCAAATTTGTATGTGCCATCTCTAATTTCAAAATAAATTTCTCTTTTGTGTGCTCGTACCGCTCATGAAACGGTAGGGGGTGGCTGATATATTTCCATGCTAGATGTGTTATTCTCAAGATGAGTGTTTATTCTCTTGTCATTGCACGAGAGTACGGCAAAGGTATTAGGGATGCCCATTCCTGAAATCAAAAATGAATTTAGTTTATGTTGTCAAATAATAAATTCCTTGGAAAGTGTTGGTATGGAAGGCACCCGTGGAGACGTTTAGCCATGGAAAGTGAAAGTATGGTGGAAAAGGAATAAACTTTATTTTTTGTTTGGGAACCGCCTATGATATATCTAGCATGGAAAGTATTGGGAACTACTCAATCGTTTTCGTTGACAGGAAAAGCATGCCACCCAAAATGCTTTATCTCTACTCTTTTCGCTTTCAGCATTGGCACCTCAACAAATCCCTACTTCCCTCTGTGAAGGGCCTTTCTTTTACTTTATGCAATTTTTATTTTGAGTCTCCATCTTCTCTTATAAAGCACCAACTAAGGGGCACTATGATCGTACTTGAGCATTGGGTGTAGCTAATATGCGAGTGTGTTTCATGAATGGATCAATGATTGAGCATAATGGGCTAGGAATAACTTGCTTTAGTGTTGATATTTTGAAAGACATGGTTGCTTGTTGATATGCTTGAGTATTGAAATCTTCATGTCAAAACTAGACTATTGCTTTGAATCATACAAAAGTCCAAATTTCCATGCTACAAAGAAAAGAATATGTGATGAACATGTTAGGCAGCATTCCACATCAAAAATTCTGTTTTTATCATTTACCTACTCGAGGACGAGCAGGAATTAAGCTTGGGGATGCTGATACGTCTCCAACGTATCTATAATTTTTGATTGTTCCATGCTGTTATATTATCATTCTTGGATGTTTCACAATCATTTTATAGCAACTTTATATCATTTTTTGGGACTAACCTATTGACATAGTGCCCAGTGCCAGTTGCTGTTTTTTGCTTGTTTTTTACTTCGCAGGAAATCAATACCAAACGGAGTCCAAATGCAGTGAAACTTTTTGGTGATTTTTTCTGGACCAAAAGACACAAGTTGGGCCAAGAAAGTACCTGAGGGTGGCTCCGAGGGGAGCACAACCCACCAGGGCGCGCCTGGGGGCCCAGGCGTGCCCAGGTGGGTTGTGCCGACCTCGGCCACCTCCTGCACCACCTCTTTGCTCTATAAATACCCCAATATTCTAGAAACCCTAGGGGAGTCGACAAAAATCAATTCCAGCCGCTGCAAGTTCCAGAAACCATAGATCCAATCTAGACACCATCACGGAGGGGTTCATCATCCTCATTGGTGCCTCTTCGATGATGCGTGAGTAATTCATTCTAGACCTACGGGTCCGTAGGCAGTAGCTAGATGGCTTCCTCTCTCTCTCTCTTTTGATTCTCAATACAATGGTCTCTTGGAGATCTATTTGATGTAACTCTTTTTGCGGTGTGTTTGTTGGGATCCGATGAACTTTGAGTTTATGATCAGATCTATGTTTTTATCCATGAAAGTTATTTGAGTCTTTTATTCTCTTATATTCATGATTACTTATAGCCTCGTATATCTTCTTTGAATCTTTGGTTTAGTTAGGCCAACTAGATCAGTTTTTCTTGCCATGGGAAGAGGTGCTTTGTGATGGGTTCGATCTTACGGTGCTTGATCCCAGTGACAGAAGGGGAACCGACACATATGTATCGTTGCTATTAAGGATAAAAAGGTGGGGTCTATTTCTACATAAATAGATCTTGTCTACATCATGTCATCGTTCTTATTGCATTACTCCGTTTCTCCATGAACTTAATACACTAGATGCATGCTGGATAGCGGTCGATGTGTGGAGTAATAGTAGTAGATGCAGGCAGGAGTCGGTCTACTAATCTTGGACGTGATGCCTATATAATGATCATTGCCTAGATATCGTCATAACTATTTGAAGTTCTATCAATTGCCCAACAGTAATCTGTTACCCACCGTATGCTATTTTTCTCGAGAGAAGCCCCTAGTGAAATCTACGGCCCTCGGGTCTATTTTCTCATCATATATTTTCAGATCTATTTTGATATTTGCCTTTTTATTAATTTACCACTTTAATTTTCAGATCTATATTTCTAAAAAACCCAAAAATATTTTGCTTCACTTTCTTTTATTCGCGATCTATTTATCCAATCTACTACAATTTATCTCCCGTCCGTTTGCCAATTTCTGGCGCCGTTACCCGAAAGGGATTGACAATCCCTTTAACACGTCGGGTTGCAAGTATTTGTTCTTTGTGTGTAGGTGCTGTTTACATAGTATTGCTTGGTTCTCCTGCTGGTTCAATAACCTTGGTCTCATCACTGAGGGAAATACCCACCGTTGCTGTGCTGCATCATCCCTTCCTGTTTTGGGAAATACCGACGTAGTTCAAGCCAACATCATCTTGCTCGCCTTGCTCCGGACGAGGTGCGTGCCCAGTGGCAGGCACAGCTGGAGGGTCACGAGTCGCGCCAGAGCGGGCGTCGTTGCTGCGGCTGCGCCCGCAGGTGCGACGGGATGGCGGAGACTGAGTGCCCCTCCATCCGCAGCTTGTGGGTTATGTCTGTCTGGATGTTGTTGATGTTGTCCTCCTCCGGTGCCTGCCGCTCGAGTTCCTTCCACGGGGGACACAACGACGGCGCCGCCTGCGCCGGTCGCTTCCCCCGCAGCACCTACCTCACCCAACACCGCTGCGGCGCCCGAGCTGTCCGCGGCCGCATGCGAGGGTGCCTTCAAGGAGGAAGGTTGCGCAGTAGCAACGGATTTCTTCTTAGCCGCCATGCACGAAGACGATGATGATGATGATCGACGTGCTCTCCTACTGCTTCAGGTTCGCACAAGTGATTCCCCCTACCTGGCATGCCAAAGATGTCGTGAGAGATCACGATCACCTATGGGGCCATGATCCCCTTTGTGGTTCGGTAAGGGGGAAGATCACGTTGCACAAAGAGCAGAAGCCGTGGAGCAGCACGACAAGGGTGACGCTGGTGGTTTTTACCCAGGTTCAGGCTGCTGTGAAGCATAAAACCCTACTATTGCTTTGGTGGATTGAGTGGAAGAACACAACGAGCGTGCAGTGCTCGAGCCCGGCAAGTTGGCCTCGGGAGAGCAGCTATGCGCATACAAGTGTGCGAGGGTCCGAATCCTTTGTTAGGTCGCCTTGGACCTCCTTTTATAGTTCAAGGGGTAACCACAATGGCAAAACAGTCTTTGTCTACTAATTAGATAGCTAACAGTGCTATCATACCTAACTCTGGCAGTTAGGACAAAGTGCATTAAATGCATTGCTAGGTGTCATGCTGAGGAGGGAGCCCGCCAAGCCTCTCGCGCCGCTTAATCATCTCTTGCTCATTATCTTGACATGCCTCTGGATGGGTGTCACTTGGGTAAAACTTGTCTTCCAACGGGCCGCCACGTGCTTAGCAGAGGCCACTTAATCACTTGGGGGCTCGACACCGCACTGACAAGTGACTTGCGTTGCGGTGCGGTGGGGCGGTGGTGCCTTGGCGGGGATCTTGGTCTTGGTGGACCCGGCAAGCCTGCCGGGGAAACCACGGAATCGCCCTTGGGGTGGTCTCAACTTGGCCAGGCTTTCCTGCCCGGCAAGGGAGGCCTTCCCAAGGTGATGCCTTGTTGTCTTGCTTGTCTTGGTCTTCTTGATTTGCTCCTTGATCTCACAAAGAGCGGTTTCTCGGGCTTGGTCTTGCTTTTTAGTGTTGACATTGAACAGACTACGTCAGTGCGCCTCTGTATAAGTCTGGGCAACGAACATAAATGTTCGTTGCACCGATAGTCATCCATAGTAATTGAGCACAACATGATCCGGCGTCAATGTATTCCGCTTCGGCGGTGGATAGGGATACCGAGTTTTGTTTCTTGGAGGACTAAGAGACAAGGGATCTACCAAGAAATTGACATGTACCCGAAGTGGACTTTCTATCAACCTTGTTACCGGCATAGTCCGAGTTGGAATAGACAACAAGATCAAAAGATGACCTCTTAGGATACCAAATGCCAAAGTTTGGTGTATGAATTAAATATCTCACTATCCTTTACACAGCTTTAAGATGACATTCCTTTTGAGCCGCTTGATATCGTGCACACATGTACACACTTAGCATAATATCGGGACGGGAGGCACATAGATATAACAATGAACCAATCATAGATCGGTAAACCTTTTGGTCAACCGGGTTGCCATCCTTAGTCAAGTCAAGATGTCCACTAGTAGCATGGGCGTTTTCATACCTTTGCTTTCTTGCATGTTGAACTTCTTGAAAAGATCCTTGGTATAATTTGTTTGCGAAATAAAGGTACCTTCCTTAGTTTGCTTTATTTGCAAACCAAGGAAAAAAAAATTGAGTTCACTCATCATAGACATCTCAAACTTCTCCGACATTAGCCTTCCAAACTTTTCACTAAAATGAGGGTTAGTAGAACCGAAAATGATATCATCCACATAAATTTGGCACACAAATAGTTCTCCATTAACCCTTTTAGTAAAAAGAGTAGAATCAATTTTCCCAATTTCAAAGCCTTTTTCAATAAGAAACAGGGTCAAGCATTTATACAAAGCTCTAGGAGCTTGTTTAAGACCATAAAGAGCATTGTGAAGTTTGTAAACTTGATTAGGTTTCTTGGGATTAACAATGTCGGGAGGTTGTTTAACATAAACTTCCTCCTCAATTTCACCATTTAGAAAAACACTTTTAATGTCCATTTTTGCTATAAAGTGATATCATGGTGATTGGCATAAGCAAGTAGAATACGAATGGACTCAAGTCTAACAACGGGGGCATATGTCTCACCATAGTCCATACCTTCGACTTGAATGTAGCCTTGAGCAACGAGACAGGCCTTGTTACGTACAACTTGTCCATCTTCATCTTGCTTATTCCGAAACACCCATTTGGTTCCAATGACATTATGATCATCATTGGGCTTTTCAACCAATGTCCATACTTGATTCCTCTCGAAGTTGTGTAACTCTTCGTGCATAGCGTTTATCCAGTCCAGATCCTCAAGAGCTTCTTCAACCTTCATAGATTAAACACTAGAAATGAATGAGTAGTGTTCACAAAAGTTAGCCAAATGAGTTTTAGAGCGAGTGATTCTCCCGGTTTGGATATCATCAAAGAATTGTTCGACGGGATGATCTCTTGAGATTCTTGCTCTAACTCGTGATAGCTTTTGCTTGGGTTGGGGTGGAACATCCTCATCATCATCATCTTCTTCTTCTTCATTGTTGGTGGCGTTCTCGTTCGCTTGTGGAGGTGGAGAAGGAGGTCGAGGTGGTTCATCTTGTTGTACTTCCTCATTTCCTTCGTCTTGACGTGTTCCACTTGTGGATGCATCCAAGTCAGCTTGTGGTTCACCTTGACGTGAAGTTCAGGCTTCCACTTGAATGGATGAGGTACTCTCCTTCACCTCCGTCGGGCGAATTTTGCCAATAGACACATCTTGAATTGCTTCCACGGGATCTTTGTCTCCTACATCAAATGGCAATTGCTCTACTTGTGAGCCGTTAGATTCATCAAACTTCACATCTACCGTCTCTTCAACCTTTCGGGTGAAATTGTAGTAGACACGGTAAATCTATTTCAATCGGTGACTCCGAGATAGCAGAGTCACTGAAGGTGCTCATCGGTGAGACCTAGTGTGTCCATTTCGGTTGAACTGATGAACTACAGACAGGTAGAGCTTGTATTTCGGTCTACCCGATGGGCTTAAATCGGTGACGCCGAGTTCAATGCAGAAGAAAAGTTTTGTCAGCTCAGCTCACTTTGCAAATGAAATTTCACAATGATTTTCAAGGAATTTTCATAAGGATTTGCAATGAATTAACTAGAGACCAATAAAACAGAAATCAAAAGAGATCTAGATGAAGTTTTTTTAATTTATAAGGGAAACACAAAAAGAAGTGAAATGGAAATGCAATATACAAAGGAACACTAGAGAACTTCATCTAAAGGTGGTCGGCGACAAAGTCACCTATGTTAGAGTATATTGACTTAGGAGTCAAGTGAGATCACTTGATCATAGGTCATACTCATCGTTTAAGCTCAAAATGGGGTTGCCATTTTTCATTTAAGCTTCTTGATGTATTCACATCTTGTTGAGCTGCTTTAGTCCATGACTCAGAGTAAAGCTTCTCTAAGATGGAATGACATACCTTGGGTTGTGGTGTTGATCTTGATCATGTAGTTGAACTTGTGTTGGATGCTCAAGGTTGATGTAGTTCATCAAGAGTTGGAAGCATCCTTTGGAGTTGAAGTTCATCTTCCTACATGGGTTAGTCTAGCAAGGAATAGCACTTGTGTATCCAAATTGACAATCATCAAATTTAACATATAGATATTGTGAAAGGATATTTGGAGTAAGTTCATGCTTCCTTGTCCTCAACAACCAAAGCATAGATACTTGGTGATGTAGAGATTGCTCAAGATGTGAGTGATTTGCAATCTCATAGATCGAGGCTCATCCAAGTACCTACAAGGGTTAGATAACATGCAAGGGTACAAATATATCCAAGATAAATAGTCAACATCATAAGAGAAACATCAAGGATTAGTCACATAGGCTCATCCCTTGCATGTATCCAAGGTGTCTTTACTCCAAATTTGAGGCATCAATGATATTCAATTCACCTCTCAAACAACAATATATATTTTCATCAAGCGGTTTGGTGAAGATATCCGCCAATTGCATGTCGGTACAAACATGCTTAAGATTGATATCTCCTTTAGCAACATGATCTCGAATGAAATGATGAAGAACCTCAATATGCTTAGTTCGAGAGTGTTGCACAGGATTGTGAGCAATCTTAATAGCACTCTCATTGTCACAAAGCAACGGAACATGTTTCCCATGTATCCCATAATCTTTAAGAGTTTGGGTCATCCAAAGTAATTGAGCACAACATGATCCGGCGGCAATGTATTCCGTTTCGGCGGTGGATAGGGATACCGAGTTTTGTTTCTTGGAGGACCAAGAGACAAGGGATCTACCAAGAAATTGACATGTACCCTAAGTGGACTTTCTATCAACCTTGTTATCGGCATAGTCCGAGTCGGAATAGCCAACAAGATCAAAAGATGACCTCTTAGGATACCAAATGCCAAAGTTTGGTGTACGAATTAAATATCTCACTATCCTTTTCATGGCTTTAGGATGACATTCCTTTCGAGCCGCTTGATATCATGCACACATGCACACACTTATCGTAATATCGGGACGGGAGGCACATAGATATAACAATGAACCAATCATAGATCGGTAAACCTTTTGGTCAACCCGGTTGCCATCCTTAGTCAAGTCAAGACGTCCACTAGTAGGCATGGACGTTTTCATACCTTTGCTTTCTAGCATGTTGAACTTCTTGAAAAGATACTTGGTATACTTTGCTTGCGAAACAAAGGTACCTTCCTTAGTTTGCTTTATTTGCAAACCAAGGAAAAATTTGATTTCACTCATCATAGACATCTCAAACTTCTCCGAAATTAGCCTTCCAAACTTTTCACTAAAATGAGGGTTAGTAGAACCAAAAATGATTTCATCCACATAAATTTGACACACAAATAGTTCTCCATTAACCCTTTTAGTAAAAAGAGGAGAATCAATTTTCCCAATTTCAAAGCCTTTTTCAATAAGAAACTTGGTCAAGCATTTATACCAAGCTCTAGGAGCTTGTTTAAGAGCATAAAGAGCTTTATGAAGTTTGTAAACATGATTAGGTTTCTTGGGATTAACAAAGCCGGGAGGTTGTTTAACATAAACTTCCTCCTCAATTTCACCATTTAGAAAAGCACTTTTAATGTCCATTTGGTATAAAGTGATATCATGGTGATTGGCATAGGCAAGTAAAATATGAATTGACTCAAGTCTAGCAACAGGGGCATATGTCTCCATACCTTCGACTTGAGTGTAGCCTTGAGCAACGAGACGGTCCTTGTTGCGTACAACTTGTCCATCTTCATCTTGCTTATTCGGAAACTCCCATTTGGTTCCAATGACATTATGATCATCGTTGAGGCATGGTTCGCAAGTATCAAATGATTCATAATCAAGTGATTCCAAAAGTCCATCCGCATGGAGTTTCTTCATGAGCTTTACACCAATATGACCTAAACGGTAGTGCCACAAGTATGTTGCACTATCGTTATCAACTTTGCATCTTTTGGCATCAATACTATGAATATGTGTATCACTACGATCGAGATTCAACTAGAATAGACCATTCATTAAAGGTGCATGACCATAAAAGATATTACTCATATAAATAAAACAACAACTATTCTCTGACTTAAATGAATAACCATCTCACATTAAACAAGATCCAGATATAATGTTCATGCTCAACGCTAGCACCAAATAACAATTATTGAGGTCTAAAACTAACGCCAAAGGTAGATGTAGAGGTAGCGTGCCGACGGTGATCACATCGACCTTGGAACCATTCCCGACGCGCATCGTCACCTCGTCCTTAGCCAATCTTCGTTTATTCCACAGCTCCTGTTTTGAGTTACAAATATGAGCAACCGAACCAGTATCAAATACCCAGGCGCTGCTATGAGCATTAGTAAGGTACACATCAATAACATGTATATCAAATATATGTTTGTTCACTTTGCCATCCTTCTTGTCCCCCAAGTATTTGGGGCAGTTCTGCTTCCAGTGACCATTTGCTTTGCAGTAGAAGCACTCAATTTCAGGCTTGGGTCTAGCTTTGGGTTTCTTCATGGGAGCAGCAACTTGCTTGCCATTCTTCTTGATGTTCCCTTTCTTTCCCTTGCCCTTTTTCTTGAAACTAGTGGTCTTGTTAACCATCAACACTTGATGCTCCTTCTTGATTTCTACCTCCGCCGATTTCAGCATCACGAAGAGCTCGGGAATTGGTTTCGTCATCCCTTGCATATTATAGTTCATCATGAAGCCTTTGTAGCTTTGTGGCAGTGACTGAAGAACTCTGTCAATAACACTCTCAACTGGAAGATCAATTCCTAGCTGAGTCAAGTGGTTATGATACCCAGACATTTTGAGTATGTGTTCACTAACAGAATTGTTCTCCTCCATCTTACAACTATAGAACTTGTTGGAGACTTCATATCTATCAACCCGGGCATTTGCTTGAAATATCAATTTCAGCTCTTGGAACATCTCATATGCTCCGTGGCGTTTAAAGTGTCTTTGAAGTCCCGGTTCTAAGCCGTAAAGCATGGCACACTGAACTATTGAGTAGTCATCATTCCATGTTTCGAGGCATTCACAACGTCTAGATTAGCGGGAGTGGGTCTGTCACCTAGCGGTGCGTGAAGGACATAATTCTTCTGTGCAGCAATGAGGATAATCCTCAAGTTACGGACCCTGTCCGTGTAGTTGCTACCATCATCTCTCAACTTAGCTTTCTTTAAGAACGCATTAAAATTCAAGGGAACGGTAGCACAGGCCATTGATCTACAACATAGATATGCAAAAACTATTAAGACTAAGTTCATGATAAATTTTAGTTCAAATAATCAAATTACTAATGAACTCCCACTTAAATCAACATCCCTCAAGTTGTCTAAGTGATACATGATCCAAATCAACTAACCCATGTCCGATCATCACATGAGATGGGGTAGTCTTCAATGGTGAACATCTCTATGTTGATCATATCTACTATATGACTCAAGTTCGACCTTTCGGTCTCTAGTGTTCCGAGGCCATGTTTCTACATGCTAGACTCGTCAAGTTTAACCCAAGTATTCTGCATGTGCAAAACTGACTTACACCCATTGTATGTGAACGTAGAATCTAGCACACCTGATCATCACGAGGTGCTTCGAAATGACAAACTTTGGCAATGGTGCATACTCAGGGAGAACACTTTTATCTTGAAATTAAGTCAATGGATCATCTTATAATGCTACTGTCATTCTAAGCAAAATAAGATGCATAAAGGATGAACATCACATGCAATCAAAATATGTGACATGATATGGCCATCATCATCTTGTGCTTTTGATCTCCATCTCCATAGCATCGGCATGATCTCCATCGCCACCAGCACGACACCTTGATCTCCATCGTAGCGTCGGGGTTGTCTTGCCAACTATTGGTTTTACAACTATTGCTAACGCATAGCGATAAAGTAAAGTAATTACATGGTGCTTAGTGAGTGACACACAGGTCATACAATAATTAAAGACAACCCTAAGTCTCCTGCCGGTTGTCATACTCATCGACATGCAAGTCGTGAACTTATTACAAAACATGATCATCTCGTACATCAACATATACCACATCATATCTTGACCATATCACATCACAACATGCCCTGCAAAAACAAGTTAGACATCATCTACTTTGTTGTTGCAAGTTTTTACGTGGCTGCTACGGGCAACTAGCAAGAACCGTTCTTACCTACGCAAAACCACAACAGTGATTATCAAGTTTGTTGTTTTAACCTTCTGCAAGGACCGGTCGTAGTCAAATTCGATTCAACTAAAGTAGGAGAAACAGACACCCGCCAGCCACCTTTATGCAAAACAAGTTGCTTGTCAGTCGGTGGAACCGGTGTCATGTGCGTGGACATGTAAGGTTGGTCCGGGCCGCTTCATCCCACAATGCCGCCGAATCAAAATAAGACATTGGTGGTAAGTAGTATGACCATCACCGCCCACAACTCCTTTGTGTTCTACTCGTGCATCTCATCTACGCATAGACCTGGCTCACGATGCCATTGATGGGGAATGTTGCAAGGAAAACAAAAAATTTCTACACACACGCAAGATCTATCCATGGAGATGTATAGCTACGAGAGGGGGAGAGCATCTACATACCCTTCTAGATCGCTAAGCGGAAGCGTTTATCAACACGGTTGATGTAGTCGTACACCTTCACGGTCCGTCCCGATCAAGTACCGAACATACAGCACCTCCGCGTTCAGCACATGTTCAGCTCGATGACATCCTCGCCTTCTCGATCCAGCAAGAGAGGCAAAGTAGTAGATGAGTTCCAGCAGAATGACGGCATGGTGACGATGGTGGTGAAACTATCTGCAGGGCTTCGCCAAGCACAACGGACGTGGATGGAGGAGGAACTAGAACTAGAGGAAGAGGGGGCGCCACACACGGCTTGGGGATCGTGGTGTTTGCTGCCCCTCTCCCTCCTCTCATATATATAGGCGGGGGGAGGAGGGAAGGCAGCCTAGGGCACCCCAAGGGGCTGGCGGTGCCCGAGGGCGCCTGCCCTGGCCGCGCCCGTTCCATATTTGTGCATGGGGGGAGGAAGTTGGCTGCCTTAGGGCGCCTCCCCCTGACTTCTCTCCTTCCTTGGCGCGTGGGCAGGGGTGGTGGGGCGCGCCAGCCCGCTTTGTGGGCTGGTGTTCTTCCCCCCTTTGGCCCATAAGGCCCACCACTTACCGGTCGCCTTCCGGAACCCATTCCGGCACTCCGATAAATACCCGGTCCTTCTAAAACCTTTCCAGTGACCTAATAGTATCGTCCTATATATCGATCTTTACCTCCGGACCATTCCAGAGCTCCTCGTCATATCCATGATCTCATCCGGGACTCCGAAAAACATGCGGTCACTAACTCATAGAATACTATATCGTCAATGAACGTTAAGCGTGCGGACCCTACGGGTTTGAGAATAATGTAGACATTACTGAGACGCTTCTCTGGTCAATAACCAATAGCGGGACCTGGATGGCTATATTGGTTCCTACGTATTCTACGGAGATCTTTATCGGTCGAACCTTTATGACAACATACGTAGTTCCCTTTGTCTATCGGTATGTTACTTGCCCGAGATTCGATCGTCTGTATCTCCATACCTAGTTCAATCTCGTCACCGAAAAGTCTCTTTACTCGTTCTGCAATACATCATCTCGTAACTAACTCCTTAGTCACTTTGCTTGCAAGCTTCTTGTGATGCTGTATTACCGAGAGGGCCCAGAGATACCTCTGCGATACACGGAGTGAGAAATCCCAATCTCGATCCATGCCAACTCAACAGACACCTTCGGAGATACCTGTAGAGCATCTTTATGATCACCCAGTTATGTTGTGACATTTGATAGCACACAAGGTATTCCTCCGGTATTCGGGAGTTGCATGATCTCATGGTCGAAGGAATATGTATTTGACATTAAGAAAGCAGTAGCAATAAACTAAATGATCATATGCTAAGCTAACAGATGGGTCTTGTCCAACACATCATTCTCCTAATGATGTGATCCCGTTATCAAGTCACAACACATGTCTATGGTCAGGAAACTTTAACCATCTTTTGATCAATGAGCTAGTCCAATAGAGGCTCACTAGGGACACGGTATTTGTTTATGTATCCACACATGTATTTAAGTTTCCGGTCAATACAATTCTAGCATGAATAATAAAACTTTATCATGAATAAGGAAATTTAATAATAACAACTTTATTATTGCCTCTAGGGCATATTTCCATCAGTCTCCCACTTGCACTAGAGTCAATAATCTAGTTCACATCGCCATGTATGATTAATACCCATAGTTCACATCGTCATGTGACTAACACCCAAAGGGTTTACTAGAGTCAATAATCTAGTTCACAACGCCATGTGATTAACACACAAAGAGTACTAAGGTGTGATCATGTTTTGCTTGTGAGAGAGGTTGATTCAATGGGTCTGCCACATTCCGATCTGTATGTATTTTGCAAATTTCTATGTCTATAATGCTCTGCATGGAGCTACTCTAGCTAATTGCTCCCACGTTCAATACGTATCCAGATTGAGACTCCGAGTCATCCGAATCGGTGTCTTTTCTTGCATCAATGTAACCCTTTTTACGATGAACACTTTATCACCTCCTGTCGGGGGGATGGACCCCAGGTAGCCTCATCAGCACTTAACCATATTTCAAGACATCGGGGCGGGCCGAGCCTCTCAGTCCGACTGGTCATAAGACCGGCCTCCTCTAGAAGACGGCGCACTCCAGAAGGCGGCGAGGGTACGGGACGGCTCCTAGTAGGCGGCCCGTCCCCTCCCTAGGAGTTTGAGCCTAACCAGGAGACAAGCTGGGGCATGGCTACAGTCAATGTTGGGGATATCGCTTATCGGGAACTTATCGGTCGACCCATAATAAGGGGTAAATCGGCAAGTTTATCGGCATATCGGCCGATTTATCGCCATATCGGCTGATTTATCGGCTGATTTATCTTATTGGTCATGCAATGGTAAGCGATAAATTGGCCGATTTATCAGAATATCGGAAGATATCTTGAACAGTGGCTACAGTGCGCCATGCCTCCAACGAATCACGGCCGCATGGCTACAGTGGGCGCCGCCAGGTGGCCGCCGACCCGTCTGGCGCGGCGTTGTAGCCATGGCGCGCCCGACACGACCTCCGTCAGCGTGGGCGGCGCCCAGTGAAGATCCGTCAGCGGGGCCCACAGGCGGCGGGCCCCACCTGTCATCCAGTTCCTCGGCAGCCGGCAGGGCCCAGCAGAAGTGGGCCCCAGTAGCCGGCAGAGAACCCGGCCCCCATAGACGCTAGCAGCCGGGGCCCACCACCCGGCCTATAAAACCCCCCAGGCCACACCCTTGCAAAGGGTTCCCCTCATGTTCCACCCACACACACCACAGCCAGGGAGAGGAGGGAGCTAGCCTTGCCCTCCTTCCTCCTCTGGTCGAATAGCTCTAGGAGCACCATTGTACCCTTTGCTTCATAGTGATCATGCGGAGACCCCGCATAGCAGGAGTAGGGGTTTTATCTCTTAGGAGAGCCCCAAACCTGGGTAGATCTCGTGTCCATCCGAGCTTGTGCCCACTCCCGCTTCCAGGACCCGACGACAATCTCATGGCCCCAACCATGATAAGCCACCCCCTGGCATCTGTCGAGATATTACCACGACAGTTGGCGCCCACCGTGGGGCCAGCAGCGACGTCGGCCGGAGACTCGTTCTGGACGGGAACCTTGTTCCTCTCCGGCGAGTGTGCTGTGGCTGGCGAGATCAGCCGGCCCGATGCGCCCGCCCTCGCCGGCCTTGGCGCAACGCGTGACGCGGGAGCCGCCTTCCCCGCGGGTCATCCCGCCGGCCTCTTCGGCGAGCTCAGTCTCTTCGACGAGCCCGCCGCCGATGCGCAAGCGGCCGACTCCCTCACCGAGCTTTTCGGCAGGCTCGCTCTTGCCGACATGGCCTCCACTGATGATTTCCCCAGCTACGTGGAGATCGTCGATGATCCCCTCCCTCTTTTCGCCAGCGACGCCCTTGTCGGCGCGCTCGACGCCAGCCCCATCGAGGAGGTGATGGTCATCGACGACGGCCTGGGTGCTGGCGGATCCAACCAGGATCCGCTAGACGCGACCATACACGCCCTGGCAATGCCTCCTCCCCCTGGCGCCATCCAGGCGGAGCTGGAGGAGTTCCGCGTCAAGCTTTTCGACAGCGCTTCCAAGATGGCGGCGCTGAAACGCCGCGCTGAAGCCACCCAGCGCAAAATCGACCATGTGGTCGGTGGGACGCCGGCTGCGGCTGAGCCTAGCCGGGCCGGCGCCATCAGGCAACGCGGCACTGCGATTGCCAGCATGCTGGGGGTCGGACGCCCGGTCTACGAGACCCCAGCGCAGAACATGCGTGCCGCCTAGGCGGCCGTAGACAAAGCTCAAGCACTTGCAGGGCGACGAGCTACGAGAGCAACTGGAGCGCCTCCAGCAGCTCATCGACGCTGCGAACGCGCAGCAGGACACGGGCAACCGCATGGTGGGAGCGGCCGACACGTCGACACCCACGTCCCCCGCCGCGAGAACGCGAGACCTCTCGGTCCCCTAGCGGCAAAGGCCGCGGGCGGCCGCGAGAGCCCGAGCCGGCTGCCAGCAACAGCCGACATATGCGCCACACGGTAGCGGACAGCCACCCGGAGCTCCAGAACCCAGAGCCTCGACGCCGACCGGGAGAGCGCTTGCTTCTTCGGGGGGAGAGGGTGGCTACCCCCGCGCCGCTGCTTGAACACCCAACGCTCAGCACCAGGCTCGGCCCCCGCGAAGTAGTCAGGGAAAACGACGCACGCCACCGGATCGAGCGGCTGGCTTGGTCCCTGCTGCTGGAAGAGGAGCACACGGTCAGGCCGGCCTGTTTCGGCCCCCACATCCGCGATGATCCCTTTCCCAAAGGGTTCACGCTCCCCAGAGACACGCCCAAGTACAACGACGTCGTGAAGCCGGAAGACTGGCTAATCATCTACTCCAAAGCAGTCGGCATCGCCAACGGCAACAAGCGCGTCGCCGTCAAGTACGTCCCACTCATGCTCCAGGGCACAGCCCGGACGTGGATGAACAGCCTCAAGCACAAAAGCATCAACAACTGGGTAGACTTCAGTGACGCCTTCATCCGCAACTTCACCAGTATGTACAAGCGGCCCCCCAAGCCTCGCCAGCTCTCCATGTGCATTCAGGGGCTAACCGAGTCTACTCGCGACTACCTGACGCGTTGGGGCGAGCTGCGCAACTCCTGTGAGGGTGTCCACGAGGTGCAGGCCATCGAGTACTTCACCGCTGGGTGCAGAGAAGGCCTCTGCTCAAGCACAAGCTCTTGTGCGACGAGCCGGCAACCTTGGACGAGCTCCTGGTCATGGCCGACAAGTACGCCACCGCCGACTCCTTCATGAGCTCGAAGATCCGGGTTGACTCGGCCGGCCGGGTGGTCCAGCCGGGTTCCCAAACTCCGGCTGGCGACACCAACCGGCGCCAGCAGCCGAACGACAACAAGCGCAAGGCCCCGCAGCCGGCTTCCAATAGCCGGCAGGTGGCCGCTGTTGAGGATCAGCAGCCGGCCGGGCAGCCTGGCCCCAAGTGTCAGCGGGGCGGCAAGGGTGCCTGGCAGCCTGCCTTCTCCTTTGAGCAAGCCCTCGATGCCCCATGCAAGTTCCATAGCGGCGTGAAACCATCCAACCACACCACCCGGAAGTGCAACTGGCTCGCCCAGATAGCCAAGGGCGAGGCCCTGCCACCTCCACCACCAGCCGACCAGGTGGCCCCGGCTGTTCAGCAGCCGGCCCGAGCTGCCGGCATGCTTCAAGATGAGTCTCCAGAAGAGAAAGCCACTTACGTCGTCTTCACAAGCGAAGCCGACGACAAGCACAGCAGACGGCAGCAGCACCGCGAGGTGAACGCTGTCAGCTCAGTTGTCCCCACCTTCATGCACTGGTCCAAGAGGCCCATCACCTGGAGTCGGGCTGACCACCCGGCCCTGATGCCTTCGCCGGGTGCATACGCTCTGGTGCTAGAGTCCCCCTTCTCCACGGAGAGGCGGACCTGCCACTTCAGCCGAGTCCTGATAGATGGTGGCAGCAGCATCAACATCCTGTACCGTCAGACCATGGAGCTGTTGGGCATCAAGGCGAAGCAGCTCCGGCCCAGCCGGCCTGTCGTCCACGACATAGTTCCTGGCCTTTCCTGCTCTCCAATTGGCAAGATCAAGATCGATGTCCTGTTCGGCGACAAGAACCACTTTCGCCGCGAGCCAATCTGGTTCGAGGTGGTCGACCTGGATAGCTCCTACCACGCGCTCTTGGGCCGCCCGGCGCTGGCCAAATTCATGATGGTCCCGCACTACGCCTACCAGAAGGCCAAGATGCCGGGTAACAAGGGCATCATCACTGTCACCAGCGACTACCAGAAGTCACTGGATTGCGCCGCCGCCAGCAGCCGGCTGGCCGAGTCCCTCATCTTCGCCCAAGAGAAGCGTCTCCTTGACTGGATGGTAGCCATGGCCAGCGAGAAGCCGGCCATGCCGGCTGATCCAAGGAGACGGAGGCGGGAGCCTCCTTCCAGCCGGCCAAGGAAACCAAGAAGATCGCCTTGGACCCGGCGCACCCGGAGAGGTTTGCTGTCGTAGGGACCAACCTCGACAGCAAATAGGAAGGCGAGCTCATCGATTTCCTCCGTGAGAACCGAGACATATTCGCATGGTCCCCCAAGGACATGCCGGGTGTCCCGACGGATTTCGCCGAGCACAAACTACATGTGAGGCCGGATGCTAAGCCGGTCAAGCAACCCCTCCGCCGCCTATCAAAAGAGAAGAGAAGAATCGTTGGTGAAGAAATCGCCCGCCTTCTGGCAGCCGGCTTCATTATGGAAGTGTTCTACCCGGACTGGCTTGGCAACCCAGTCCTCGTCTTCAAGAAAAATAACAAGTGGTGCATGTGTATAGAGTACACGAGCCTCAACAAGGCCTGCCCCAAGGATCCGTTCGCCCTGCCACGGATCGACCAAGTGATAGACTCCACGGCCGGCTGAGAGCTGCTATCCTTCTTGGACGCATACTCCGGCTACCACCAGATCAAGCTAGATCCGGCCGACCGCTTGAAGACCGCCTTCAGCACACCATTCGGTGCCTTCTGCTACATCACCATGACGTTTGGTTTAAGGAATGCCGGCGCCACCTTCCAGCGATGCATGCAGAAGTGCTTGTTGAAGCAACTCAGCCGCAATGCCCACGTCTATGTGGACGACCTTGTGGTGAAGACGGAGAAGCGCGGCACCCTCCTAGAGGATCTCAAGGAGACCTTCGAAAATCTGCGCCGTTTTCAAATCAAGCTCAACCCGGAGAAGTGCGTCTTCGGAGTACCAGCCAGCCAGCTCCTCGGTTTCCTTGTCTCCGAACGCGGCATCGAGTGCAACCCCGTGAAGATCAAGGCCATCGAGCAGATGGAGAGACCCACCAAGCTGCGTGATGTCCAAAAGTTCACCGGGTGCCTGGCATCCCTCAGCCGTTTCATCAGTCGGCTGGGCGAGAAGGCGCTCCCCGTGTACCAGCTCATGAAGAAAACCACTTGCTTCGAGTGGAACGACCAGGCGGACGAAGGTTTTCGTCAGCTCAAGCGCATGATGTCCACGCCGCCTATCTTGGCGGCTCCGACTGCCAAGGAACCGATGCTCCTCTACATCGCAGCCACCAGCCGAGTCATCAGCACGGTGATTGTGGTCGAGCGCCCAGAGGCCGGCAAGGTGCAGCCGGTCCAGAGGCCAGTGTATTATTTGAGCGGGGTCTTGTCCGCCTCCAAACAGAACTACCCCCACTACCAGAAGATGTGCTACGGCATGTACTTTGTCGCCAAGAAGCTGAAGCAATATTTCCAAGAGCACTCCATCACGATTGTCTGCACCGCCCCCCTTGCCGAGATCACGGGCAGCAGAGATGCCCCAGGCCGGGTGGCCAAATGGGCCATCGAGCTAGCTCCCCATACCATCCTCTACCAGGCCTGCACCACCATCAAGTCCCAAGCGCTGGCCGACTTCTTAGTCGACTGGGCCAAGTCCCGGTACCTGCCACCCACGCTGGATTCTACGCATTGGCGGATGCACTTTGACGGCTCAAAAATGCGCACCGGCTTGGGAGCCAGCATCGTGTTCACCTCTCCCAAGGGCGACAAGCTAAAGTACACACTACAGATCCACTTCGCCACCTCCAACAACATAGCCGAGTACGAGGTGCTCATCTTTGGGCTCCGACTGGCCAAGGAGATCAGCATCCGCCGCATCCTCTGCTACGGCGACTCGGACTTGGTGGTCCAGCAGTCGTCCGGTGACTGGGACGCCAAGGACGCCAACATGGCAAGCTACCGCTTCCTCGTCAAGCAAATGAGCGGGCACTTCGATGGGTGCGAGTTCCTCCACGTGCCACGAGCCAACAACGACGCAGCGGACGCCCTCGCCCGCATTGGCTCCACCCGGCAGGCCATACCAACCGGCGTCTCCCTCGAGTACCTACGCAAGCCGTCTATCAAGCCGTCGCCAGAGTCCGACTCCATCTTCGTGCCGGCTGACCCCGGAGCAGTCGGATCCGGCTCGGGGACTCCAGCAGTCGGCCCGGGGACTTCGGCGGTCGGCCTGGGGACTTCAGCAGCCGGCCCGGGGGCTGCGCCACCAGCACCCGGCCCAGGAATTCCAGTAGGCGGCCCGGGGACTGCAGCAGGCGGCCCGAGGACTTCATCGACACCACCAGGAGCGGTCGGCTCCAGCACGCCGCCTCCCAGCCCGGCCACCCTCGTGCCAGTTGTTGTCTTCACAGTGGTGGCGGCCCCATCTTGGGCGCAGCCCATCCGCGACTATCTGGTAAGCCGCGCGATACCAGCAGACAAAGTGCTAGCCCGGCAGATCCAACGCCGGGCAGGCGCCTACACCATCATCAATAGAGAGCTTGCCAGGCAGAGCGTGACCGGCGTTTCTTAGCGCTGCGTCGAGCCAAATAAGCTTATACGATGAATTGAATTCTTTTTACATTCTTGCCCCGTCTGGGTTCCGGTCAGCCGACCCGGGGGCTCGCCGTCTTGGCCTAAGTCCGCACTAGCCGGAGCCGTCTAGTAGTGTGCCGACGCCAAAGCCCTCTCTTCGCCCCATGTCGCAGCTCGCAGCGCGGCTGTCCGAATGGCAAGAGTCAAAGGCTGGAAACGCTATCCACACAAAAAGTGGCTAAGGAAAACACCGACTACGGCCAAGCCGGCCTCTCGCCTCCCTCATCCGGCTGCTCAGCAGCCGGTAGGCCGGCTTCTCGCTCGACTAAGCTACGCTCTAAGCGGCTGAAGTAACTTGCCCGTTCTAAAAAATGACCAAGTCCCTGACCCAGCCATAGACCGCTGCGCGGCTGTCCGGCTGGCAGGAAGGCGGCCAAGGGAACACGGCGAAGGAAAAAGTCAAAGAGGGCAAAAGCAAACTCAAGCTAGAACCCGGCAACACATGCAAAATGTGGGGAGTTAAACTTTGTACATTGCAACTGGGCCTAAGGCCAGCATTCATCAAGTTTAGAAATACATTCCCAGTGGGTGGAACCGCGCTTAACTAACATTGTTTTCAAGAACGAGACAGAGAAACTCGAAAAAAGATAACAGGCCATCTAGGCGAACGGCCCCTCGGGCTGCACGGACTGGTCGGCAGCAGACGTAGCTCTGGCTGGTGGGGCTGCCGAGTGCGGAGTCTCGGCCTGGCGGTTGGCGGTGGCTGACGTGGTCTCCGGCTGGTCGCCGGCCGGCGCCGGGTTGGGCCGAGTCCGGCTGGTCGCTCCGCCGCCTGGTGCGGCATAGCTGCCATCCTCGTCCTTGTCGTCCTCATAGCCTTCGTCGCTGGAGGCAATCTCCTCCGCCGAGTCCTCCCCGTCCGATGGGTTCAGGCCGAAACAAGACGGAGGCACTTTGGCGGCATTGTCTTCCTGCTCCAGGACAAAGACGCTCACACTCAGCATAGTCGGCAAGAGCTGACGCTCGGATGGTGATGGCGTCGCGCTCCGCCGCCAGCTCAGGCAGCGCCTCCTGGCGGAAGGTCGCCAGCTGCGCCAGGCGCAGCTCGGGGTACCAGGCCTTGACGAACTCCAACGCCTTCGCAGCCCCAGACCGTGCCGCGGAGCTCTTCCAGGCTTCGAGCCGGTCGGCCGCCACCTCCAGCCAGTCGGCCGTCCGGCTGGGTGTCCGTGGGATCCGAGCACCCGGCCACAAGCCCTCCAAGACCTACGACCCGGCCCGCTGAAGCCGGCGAAGTAGGCGGCGCGTGGGCTCGAGGCGCATCCGGATGGCATGAGCTGTTCGAGCAAGGTCCGAGGCCGGTCCTGCGTGATCTCCTTGCCCTTCCGCCTGCACTCCTCGCGGTCGGCCTCGATAGCCATGCAAACAGCGATAGAATGCCCTAGAAGGAACTCTGTTCAAAAAAGACAAAAGTGTCAGAAGACGGCTTCCGGCAACAGCCGGCAGCCACCAGTCGGCAACAAAAAAGAAAGGGACGCACCGTCGAGGATATCCTCGACCACGGCGTAGCCGTCCCGAAGGATCTTCTCCTTATCGGCCCAGTCCGAGCGCTGAATCTCGAACTCGGCCGTGAGGTTTTCCTCGTCCGCTTTTAGCTGCCAGACACGCTCCGCGTGGCGGTCGGCCTGGTCCGCCAGCTCCTTTTGCAGCCGGTCGCGCGCTGAGGCCGCCTGGTCACGCTCCTGCACCACAACCCGGAGCTGGCCCTCGAGCTCGGCCACGCGCTCCCTCAGCTGGGCAGCAGCCGCTGAAACAAGCAAGAGACGTCACCATCTACTCCAACAAAAACAAGAACAAGCCGCCTGAGAAGATCTGGCCCGACTGCTCAGCAGTCGGCCCCACTGGAAGCCGGCTTATGTACCTCGGCTTTGAGTCAGCTCAGTGGTCCGGGCGGTGAGCGTCTGGTTCTGCGTATTGTAGGCGGCCGCCCGCACGTTGTGGTAGTCCTGCAATAGCAGCAAGCATGTCAGCCAAAGAGAAGAATACCTTGGAGTTCCAACCCGCCTGCTCAGCAGCCGGCTCGGAACTCGGGGGCTACACCCAGTGGGTGCGCTGGCGCGCCCCCATGGAAGATTACAAGACAAAAAACATAGCAAGATAAGGTGTACGTACCTGGAAGGCCGACCACGTCGCCAATAGCTCCTCCCTCGCCCTATGCAGAGTGGCGTTCCGGGCGAGGAACCGGTCCTCCAGGTCGCCACCGCCAGGTTCAAGGCGGCCGAGCCGGCCCCCGCCACCCAGCCTGAAGGAGCAGCGCTCGTAGCCCCGGTGCTGGCCCCCCGCGAGCTTGAGGCCGCGGCCTCCACCGGCCGCCTGGGCTCCGATGTCGCCCACGTCGCACGCCGGCGCGCAGGAGCGCGCGCCACCAAGACATGGCTCGCCGCCTGCACGGTGCCGGCCGGTGGTACCTCCGGCTGGTTGGGCTCACCGCCTCCTCGACCGCCAGCATCCGGCGCGCGCCGGACCTCCTCCGCCTTCGGGATGGCGATGTTGGTGACTGCCAGCCCCGGCCCTGGCTGGTCGGCCCTGGTTGCCCCAGGCAGCGGTCGGTTCTCAGCCTCCTGTACTTCCGACTGCTCGAGGGTGATGGTCTCCGGGACCCCACCACCAACCAGACCCACCGTAGCCTTGGTGTCGGCCTCCGCTCGAGCCTTGGCTGCGGCTTCCACCTCCGCCCTCTCCTTCGCCGCCTCCGCCTCCGCCCTCTCTGCGGCCTGGGCCTGCGCCTGCGCCGCTTCCTCTGCCTGGGCATCGGCCCGCGCCTTCTCCGCGGCCTCCTGCTCCTCGCGCGCCTCCCGCGCGTGCCTCGCCGTCGCCTCTTGAAGGGCGGCAGCTGGATCCACGCGCCTGGCCTCCTCGGAGCCGCCCGCCGCGTCCGTCAATGAGGCGGATGGAGCCCGCGTGATGGCACAGGCCATCCTGCTCAACAAGAAAGCAAAGATGAGGCAACCCCCAGGAGAAAAGAGAAGTGTGAAGGCAGTGCAGCGAGCACGCATACCCAGACGTGTTCGGCATTGGCTTGGGCCCCCTCCGGGTGGCGGCCACCTTCTGGGCCTCTTGCCGCCTGGTCGTGTCCGCCTGCTTGGCCTTCTTCGCCGGGTGGCTGCCAAACCTCCCCGCAAGGAGGCGGCGTTTCTGTCCACCGACTGAAGCTGCCGGCCACGGCCCAGAAGGGCCGGCTCCCGCCCCCGCACCGCCGCCAGGTCGGCGCCACTCCTCGTCGTCATCGTCGTCATCCGGCCAAGACCGGACGTCGCCGACTCCTCCACCTCCCAAGGAGCCGCCTGCTCCAGCGCTGCCTCCTCCGGTGGCCTCATCGTCGCCGCCTTCCTCCATGGTGGCCGCCCCCAGCTCGGGGTCGCCCGCGTCGCTGTTCTCGCGGTCCAGCATCCACTGCCGGTTAGCAGCCGGCCCGCCTTGGCCCGGGAAGTGCTGCCTCAAGGCCGGCTGGTCAGGACAGATGAAAGAAGAACGTAACAAGTAAAGCAGTCGGACATGGCACTTACCGCTGGGGGAGGGTTGGCCCGACTGTATGGCTCCTTGCCGATGTGCCACTCCTCCTCGCTGAGCTTGCAGTTGAAGAAGTAGTTCACATGGTGGACCACCTCCACCTCCGGCATCTCCTTGGTGGACATCCGACACGGGTCCCGGCGGCTGCTCATCTCGCTGATAAGATGCGGCCGAAGTTGGAGGGCGACACCCGGCGCATGATGAAGCCGGCAAGCAGGTCGGCCGGCTTGAGCCCCTCCTTGTCCGTCATCTCTTGAAGGCGGGCGAGGACGCTGACGATGAGGGCCGGCAGGCGCTTGGGCGACTGCTGTTGCCAGTTGTCCCACAGCCCAGCAGGCGGCCCAGCACGAAGGCCGGCAGGTTGATGTAGTCGTTGACCGGATGGAGATTCCGGACATAGAAGTAGGATTTCTGCCAGAGCTTGGTCGACTCGTGTAGAGGGATGGCCGGGAAGCGTGTGCCGCCTCCTAAGCGCCTCACGGTGACGCATGCCCCGCACTGGGCCAGCTCATCCTTCACCGCCGTGCCCAGCTTGAGGTAGAAGAATCTACCCCAGAGCTCAAGCGTGGGCAGGACGCCGAGGTACCCTTCGCACAGCGTGACGAAGGCTGCCAGGAGCACCACTGTGTTGGGGGTGAGGTGGTAGAAATCGACGAAGGCCCGGAAGAAGTTGCTAACCGGGAGCCCGAAGCCGCGAAGGAAATGCGTGCGGAAGACTACGAATTCACCGAGCTCCGGCCGCGGCGAGATCTCCCGCTCGGGGGGAAGGCGCACGCCCACGTTGTCGGCATGGGGAAGCCTCCGCGTCGCAGGGAGGAAGTCGATGTGGTCCTCGTGCACATTGGAGCCTTGCCAGCTGCTCTTCGCCATGGCTCGAGGACGGCAAGAAGAGGCTCGGGGATGAGCACGGCAGGCGGCGCTGCGGCGGCGCAGGACCGCAGGGGCGTCACAGCGGAACTATGGCTGCGGCGGACCGGCTGTGGAAGAGCAGCAGCCGCAGCAGCGAGAGGAAGAAGAGGGAGTAGGAGGGGCGCGTGTGCGTTCTGCCGCCCTCCCTCCTCCTCCCCCTCTTTATACCCATCGGGGGTGAAGCCGAGGTGACGTGGGGGCGTGGGATTAACTACGCCCCATGCCCCACAAGACCACACGCATTCCACGCAGTTATGGCGCGTTTAACGCCATGCGGGAGGGCTACCGTCCACATCGGCCACAACAGATCCACACGAGGGCTGAGGCCGTGTAGCGGTGGGCCCCAGCCTGCGGAGACGTCCCTTCATGCGCGTGGGCTGGTAGGCCAGCCTAGCCTGCGTGTGCCGCGTGGCGCGCATGCGGCGGGCGGCGCCGCACCAACTCCCGCTTGTCGATTCAAATTCCACAAGGAGGTCATGACCTCGGCCGGCTACTAGAGTCTGGCTCCTCCTAGCCGGACGGAGCAGAAGGCGGAAGACCACTCAAAGGGGAAACTGCTGAGGCCCTCCAGCTGCTAAAACCATAGAGCCTCACCAGCTTCGGGGACTACTGTCGGGGGGATGGACCCCAGGTAGCCTCATCAGCACTTAACCATATTTCAAGACATCGGGGCTGGCCGAGCCTCTCAGTCCGACTGGTCATAAGACCGGCCTCCTCCAGAAGACGGCGCACTCCAGAAGGCGGCGAGGGTACGGGCCGACTCCTAGTAGGCGGCCCGTCCCATCCCTAGGAGTTTGAGCCCGACCAGGAGACAAGCTGGGACATGGCTACAGTGCGCCATGCCTCCCCCAAACTACGGCCGCATGGCTATAGTGGGTGCCGCCAGGCGGCCGCCGACCCGTCCAGCACGGCGCTGTAGCCATGGCGCGCCCGACACGGCCTCCGTCAGCGCGGGCGGCGCGATAGTGAAGAGCCGTCAGCAGGGCCCGCAGGCGGCGGGCCCCACTTGTCGACCGGTTCCTCGGCAGCCGGCAGGGCCCAGCAGAAGCGGGCCCCAGCAGCTGGCGGAGAACCCGGCCCCCATAGACGCTGGCAGCCGGGGCCCACCACCCGGCCACATTACCATTGTACCCCTGGGGGGTTAGCCTATAAAACCCCCCAGGCCACACCCATGCAAAGGGTTCCCCTCATGTTCCACCCACACACACCATAGCCAGGGAGAGGAGAGAGCTAGCCTTGCCCTCCTTCCTCCTCTGGGCGAACAGCTCTAGGAGCACCATTGTACTCTTTGCTTCATAGTGATCATGCGGAGACCCCGCATAGCAGGAGTAGGGGTTTTATCTCTTAGGAGAGCCCCGAACCTGGGTAGATCTCGTGTCCATCCGAGCTTGTGCCCACTCCCGCTTCCAGGACCCGACGACGATCTCATGGCCCCAACCATGATAAGCCACCCCCTGGCATCTGTCGAGATATTACCACGACACCTTCATAACCGATAAACATTTCCTTAGTACTCTTTCGGTACTTAAGTATAATTTTGACCACTGTCTAGTGATCCACTCCTGGATCACTATTGTACCCCCTTGCCAGAATCATGGCAAGGCACACAACAGGACTTGTACACAGCATGGCATACTTTATACAACCTATGGCTTAGGCATAGGGATTGACTTTAATTCTTTCTCTATCTTTTGCCGTGGTCGGGCTTTGAGTCTTACTCAACTTCACACCTGGCAACACAGGCAAGAACCCTTTCTTTGGCAGGTCCATTTTGAACTTCTTCAGAACTTTGTCAAGGTATGTGCTTTGTGAAAGTCATATTAAGCGTCTCGATCTATCCCTATAGATCTTGATGCCCAATATATAAGTAGCTTCACCGAGGTCTTTCATTGAAAAATTCTTATTCAAGTATCCTTTTATGCTATCCAGAAATTCTATATCATTTACAATCAATAATATGTCATCCACATATAATATCAGAAATGCTACACAGCTCCCACTCACTTTCTTGTAAATACAGGCTTCACCGTAAGTCTGTATAAAACCATATGCTTTGATCACCTCATCAAAGTGTATATTCCAACTCCGAGATGCTTGCATCAGTCCATAAATGGATCGCTGGAGCTTGCACACTTTGTTAGCACTTTTAGCATTGAAAAAACCTTCTGGTTGCATCATATACAATTCTCCTTTAAGAAACCTGTTAAGGAATGTAGTTTTGACATCCATTTGCTAGATTTCATAATCCTAAAATGTGGCAATTGCTAACATGATTCGGACAGACTTAAGCATCACTACGGGTGAGAAAGTCTCATCGTAGTCAATCCCTTGAACTTGTCAAAAACCTTTTGCGACAAGTCGAGCTTTATAGACAGTGATATTACCATCAGCGTCTATCTTCTTCTTGAAGATCCATTTATTCTCAATGGCTTGCCGATCATCGGGCAAGACTACAAAAAAAGACACATCCATGACATTTTGGCCCGAACAAATATTTCTCTGTCATGCTTATGAAACTTCTATGACGATAATTGTGACAAAACCACGTACCATCATAGATGTGGTGGGCTTCTACTTCTATGACAAAAAATCATGATAGAAAATGGGCTTTTCGTCCAGGGCGGGTCGGGGACGCACCTGCATGACATTCTTTGGGCCGTCCATGATGGAAATAATCATGGTAGAAGCGAGGGCGAGGAAAATTTCGGGGAGTTCCCGGTTACGGTGGGTGGTCGGGGCCTAGCGATGCATGGAGGTTTGCGTGTTTCTGTCGTACACATACGCGCGTGTGTGCGTGGCGTTGGGCTCTAACTGAACCCGAGCGAGGCATTCGCTTACTGAACCCGAGCGATTGCACTAGCTACATTGCTGAACCCGAGCGATCGATCCCTTGGTTGTTAACTGAACCCGAGCGATTCCTTTGCTACTGCTGCTAGATGATGCCAATCGAACCAGCTGCCTCTTGATGAACAGTGACCATTGTTGGGGGTTGGATGAACAGTCCCTGGTGGGGGTTGGATGAACAGGACCCCGTGGTAGTAGAGGCCGTTGCCGCTAGATGAACAGGACCTCGATCGAGGAGGCCGCCACACCCGAGCCGCTGGATGAACAGGACCCTATGGAGGGCTGGTTGAACAGTAGCTGGTGGAGGCTGGATGAACAGTAGCCCGTGTATGAATAGTAGCTGGTGGAGGCTGAGGAAGTCGACGATGGGTGAACAGTAGCCCCGTGGAGGCTGGAGCGAGGCAGTAGACGGGGGATGAACAGTAGCCCGTGGAGTCCCGTCTTGTGGTGCGCCACACCCCTCCCGATCAACAGCACCCCATTTCGACCGTAGGAGCTCGAACAGAAGTCTGTTTCCTCCATTTTGCAGTACGCCAGACCCTTCCCGATGAACAGGACCCTGTTTCGACCGTACGCGGTCGAACAGAAGGCCGTTTCCTCTGTTCTGCGGTATGATAGACCTCGTTTCGGCTATTCCGTCCAAGCCGGTAAGCTCCCGATGAACACAACACATTCCATTGCCTCCCGATGAACACGACTTAGTTTCTCTGTTCCAACCCAGCCGGTTGGCTGCCGATGAACAGAACGCCGTCGCTGTACGCGTTCGAGACCCCACCCGTATGTACGTACATAGCCGTATTTACTTTCTTGCAGCGTGGCTGCAGGTACGTGTACATGATATAGACGGGACTGCCTGAACAACTACCGCTCCTTACTGGGCAACGGTTCATCGTGGCAGAAAGACTGATGGACTAGTATGTATGTACATGTTTGCGACCAGAATGACAACGCTACGTACGCTTCGATCGGGTGCGTCCTGGCTGTCAGGGAGGATAAGGAGGTACTTCCTTGCGTGCGAAGATATTGATGGTGGGTCCGAGCTGACAGGGGGAGGATTCTTTTTTTTGCACTTAATAAGGAGGCACTTCCTTGCGTGCGAAGATGTAGCTGGTGGGTTCATCTGTCAGCCTCACCGCGTACAGTCCTCTTCCGATGGCTGTCGTTCGTTGACCATGTTCACCACGCCGCGTGGACAACACCCAAGCGGTGGACGACGGTGAGGCAGGGAACGACGTGGAGCCTAGGAACTCGCAGAGGGTAGTATGAGGGTTGACTGGTTCGGCTGCGATGTGAGGCTGTTGTCGCCGCAGAATAACAGGGGGTGTGGGTGAGTAGAAGGATGGCCTGGCCAGTGGTGGGAGTAGTAGGGGGCGGTGAGGCCTGCGCGGCAGCACAGCCGGCCACGGGAGGTAGGAGCACGCGGTGGTTTGGACGGCTAGAGCAAAAAAATCAGAGGTTGAAGAAGCAGGACGACCGTTGGATGTTAACAATCCAATGGTCACTGGTGATAGAATCGTTTGTTGACTAAGTTGACAAAGCCCTGCCTACGCATCGACTTAGTAGGGCCACAAGTTAGCCTCCAAATCTGGTGGGCCCCAGCTGTCATGGGGAGCAATAGTTAGTTTTCGCTTAATAAGGAGGCACTTCCTTCCGTGCCAAGATATAGCTGGTGGGTCCCAGCTGTCATGGGGAGGATTCATTTTTTTGGCGTAATAAGGAGGTACTTGCTTGCGTGCGGCCATGGACCATGTGGGTCCCAACTGTCAGCCTCTCCATGTACATCCCTCTTCCGATGTTGTAGTTTGTTGACAACGTTGACCATACCGTGTCGAGAACACCAACGCGATGGACGACGACTATACTCAGGAAGAGAATGACCCAGAGGCGGCGAAGCCACAACAGTGGAGGGATGTGGGTGAGTAGAGGGATGGCCTGGCCAGCGGTGGGAGTAGTAGGGGGCGGTGTGGCCTGCGCGGCGGCACAGCCGGCCACGGGAGGCGGGAGTAGGTGGTCCCGCCGGTGCTGGATTTGGCGGCTGGAGCAAGAAGATCAGAGATTGAAGAAGCACGACGGCCGTTGGATTGACATCCAACGGTCACTTCTGCTAAAATCATTTGTTGACGTATATAATAAGTAAAAAAATCTTACATACGCGTCAACATATTAGGCCCACAAGTCAGCCCATTCCCTATTTTTTTAATAATTTACAGCTCATTTGCAACTTCTTATGCAATTTACTGCAGTCCGTTTTCTTTTTGCTGGCCAGGGTTAAAAATTTAAACAAAATTTCAAATATTTCGGTGGGGTCCAAACTATTTTTAATACCGAAATGTCGAGCCAGATTTAAAGTACCTTGAAGATATATTTAAATAAGGTTAAAGCCCAGTGAAATTGGAATCTGAAAATGTGAAATAATTAAGCAATTTGAAAGTAATTGCCAATTTGTCATGTGTTTTTTATATTTACAGCCCATTTCATATTACTTTTACGATTTGCAGCCGTCTTGAAAGAGTTGCAGCCCAGTAGGGCGGAGAAAAATAAGTAGGCCTGGGTTGGGTATGCCTGGGTTGGGTATTCTTCAGAAAAAATAAACTGGGCTAGCCATTTTCACAAAGAAAAAAATAACTGGGCTGGTCATGTGGTGAACGTAAAATAGAAGCCTGGGCTAGACGGGCCACAACCCAGTTGAAACCCTGCTCCATCTCAACAATAACAAAAAAAAGGAAAATTTTGTTTTTGCCACTCTAGATTTGGCCAATTTTCCTTATGCCATTCTAGATTTTGACATTTCACTTTTGCCACTCTTAGCTTTTGATAATTATCACAATTACCACTCCGTGGCAAAAGCAAAATAAATTTATTTCATTTTTGCCACTCTTAGCTTTTGAAATGTATCACAATTGCCACTCTGAAAATTTTGCTTTTGCCATGGGAATGGCAATTGTGATAATTGTCAAAAACTAAGAGTGGCAAAAGTGAAATGTCAAAATCTAGAGTGGCATAAGGAAAATTGGCAAAATCTAGAGTGGCAAAAACAAAAAATTTCCAAAAAAAAATACTGCTCGAGCAGCTACATCCCAGGTATCAGTCGATCTTGTGCTGTTCTCTTGTCTATTGACTATACGCTGACAATGTCGTGGGACCCAGATGTCAGCAAACCACTAGGAGGAAGCATTTTGTTTTTCTATACGCTGACAATGGAGTATATAACAAAAAATGAGGAACTTGCTTGCGTACGGCCATGGACATGGTGGGTCCCTACTGTCATTCTCCCGACGTACAGTCCTCCCCCGATTCCTCTTGTTTGTTGACCATGTTGACAATGCGAGAGGGCGACGTCGCAGCGAGCGCAGCAAAGCGCACGGAGGATGACGGCAAGGCCTTGGACGTCGGCATTAACGATTTAGGAGATGATGGGGAGGCGATGCGTGCGCTGAGGCGCAGCTAGCCGTGGGAGGCAGAAGCAGGCGGCCCCGCCGGCGTTGGTTTGATTTTGGTAGTTGGAGGAAGACGAGACTGAAGAAACACGAGAGACTGTAAAAAGCAGCAGGAGTACTTAACAATCTTAACTGAAACTAGCAGGGGCACTTAGCAACCATAGCTGAAAGCAGTATGAGTAATTATACAGGTTCAACCGTACAAAGCACGCCTCGAACAGTGCTACTTTGCCTACAGTTAACCAAGGGTGAGGCCACCAAGCCCCAGGACAAGGCCCAGGCGCCACCCCACGCATCCACAACCTTCTGAAAGCGGCTTCATCTCGCAATGTGGTCAATAAACAGGATATTCGCTTTAGAGCCATGGAAAAGCATCAGCATAACCTTCTGTCCTATTCTCCAAGATGGACGGGCCTTCATTATTTGAGACCACCCATGAATAAGTATCTTTTAACCTCCAAGCGAAATGGAGTAGGTCGACATAAACATCATGTTGTGACCAAGCGCAAGTCTGACCCAACCATGGTCAGGCATCTGTATAGGAACAATAGAACTGTGCAGTTTCTGTTTCAAGAAGATCACAGCCGTAAAACTGTGTATAAGCAAGAGTTTATGAACAACATATATAACAGAAAACAGCTCGTACCATAAGTTTGTTGACACAGTTGGACCTGTTCAACATGTGCACTAGTGGCACACATATCCCACATGGCCTTCCACCATTGAAATGCCCCACAAGGACCTCAAGATGATCAATAAAGTGTAGGAACTGGTGGATGTCGTCCCAGTCAAGTTTAGTGCCATCAGTAACAGTCGAGTTCTTATAGAATAACAAACGAGTAGTGTGTTGAACTTTGAAATAACTTACACGTGCCACCAATTATAAGAAATATTAGTTAGAAGTAGCATCTTCGTGAGAGAAGGGAATCACAAATTGTTGCTACTTCTAAAGTCAAATTGTGATTAGCTAGACAGAATAGGTGGATTAAGAAGTAATCGAGGCAACATGCAAGAACCAGATACAAAACTAACATGGATGAACTACTGGAACGACGTCGAGGTGGAAGATCACAGTGAATATGAGACCAGGTTCTGCTATTTCCATCAATATTCATTGGGCCAACTTTCAGTCTGTAACACATGAGAAAGTTTATCCAAGTTCGGCCATAAAAAAGCAGCGATCTTCTTGGTTCATGAACCCAACTGAGAACTTATATCCATGGCTTGTCTTCAATGTGACCATTAAACTGGTGTATTCACTTATGGCATGTCCGACCATCTTGAGTACATGTGTTCTGGGAGAGCAAGGAATGCACTGCAGGAAAAATAATATGATAACACAATGTATTCGCTATCCAAATCTAGAAATAATTTCCTCTTTCACGTCAGTGTTGACCATGGTACTAGTACCTTTTATCCAAATATAGCAATCCAAATTTCCAAATTAGTCGACAGCATGTTCAAAAAATCCCAACCCTCCCGGATAGAAAAGAGGATTCTAGGAACATAATGTGCGCGTTTTAAAATCCTGTGTTAGGATGAGAAAAAACAAGTGTTGGCGTCTCGCCGAGGGCGCTGAAACCTGTAGGATCCTCGCACTTTGGGCACTGCAAATGAAACACACTAGATTCAGTAGGAAGAAAATGCATCAACGGCGGCGCCTGCCATCCTAGGATTACCCGCGACCAAGGGACTAGGATTTATCGGGGATGGATGAAGAATTCGTACCTGGTTCTCCATGAGAAAACCCTACGCAATCACCGAGAGGAGGTTTTCTCTGAACAAGCAGACGAGGGAGAAGGGGATTCAGGCCCAGTGAAATATTGCTACTTCGTCCGTCCAGCTTACTGCTATAAAGCAGAAAGGTGGAGGTTTTTGTGATTTGACGGCTCATTGGGCATTACTACAGCGCTACGACCGGGGTGAGTCTACCGTGTAGTTGTGCACTCTAATTTGGTGCATGGCATGTGGACCCCGTTACCGGATGCCCCACATATCAGCGAAAGGAAGTAGAAAGGTAGGAGTAACTAGTTACACATAAATATATTTTTGATAGAGAGATACTCCCTCTGTAAAGAAATATAAAAATCTTTTATATCACAACTTTATACAAAAGAAAAATCAAGGGGAATATATATAACATAATATGGGGGTTCAGATGAGAATATAATACTCAGATTTTTTTTTTGAGGGGGGAATATAATACTCAGATAGGCTGACGGTTCTGGACTTTGGGCCATAGGCCGGTGGGCCTGCATGTTTGGGGGCCCATGTGTTCTAACTCAGTGCATTTCATATTGCAAGTGATCGGTATGGCGCTGGTTTTAGATGCTGTCGCAAGGCGAATACAGAAATTAAATAAAGCACGGCAGCTGTTAGAATGAAATCGAACGACAGTCCCTAACCAGCAATCAGAGTTGTAATTCTTTCATGATATCCTACGTGATAAATAATACTGTCGTACTACTTATACACACAGGACACTAGTTTCACCATGCCATATTATTACATCAAAAGCTATCGGAGGATAGATCAGTTCGGCAGTTGCATGCTGCTACTGAAGAATTTCAAAGTCGATTAGGACCAGCTCACCTTGCCGAGAAAGTTCAATTTTGACATCATCCCCTACCGCATGATTTGATTGAGTTTTGAACCTTGACCATCCTTTAGCGTCAATCATCATGCGACTATCCTTTGTACTTACGGTATATTGAGCAGGTTCATTCACACCAAGGTTGCGCATGGTAAGAGAAACTTGGCCATGGTCGCCCGGATTATTGAACGACTCCCTCGTTGCTCTAGGAATTCTCTGTTTGCAAACAAGAAGACATACACAAACAGTTAGATCAACACAGTGAATCATGTGAAACAACATGAAAAGAAAAATGAACGAAGCACTTGGGCTGCCAATGCTTACCAAGAAGGTGGAGAACTCGGTTTTTGTAAGGAATTTGGTATATGCAGTGCGAACTGCAGCCCAGTCTATTGCCGGTGCAAGTGCTGGTTCCGTTGCCGCTTTACGGGCCGAAGCAGATGCAAGTGCAACTTCAAGTGTTGGTGCAGGTGCCAGAGCCGTTGCTGGTGCTCGTGCCGGTGCGATTGGTAGTGCCACTGCTGCTGCCAGAGATGCTGCCGGTGTCGGAGCAGGTGCACGTGTCGGTGCCCGATCCTCCGGTAGATCAGCCTGATCCGCTGACACAGTCGATGCCCAATCCTTTGGTGGATCAGACTGAGCTGCTACCGCTGTCAGTGCTAGAGCCAGTGCCGTCGGAGCAGGTGCCGGTGCTCGATCCGATGCTGAAGGTGGTACCGACGTGTGAGACAGCAGTGATCGTCACTAGTCTTCTATGATTTCATACTTCAGCTTTCGAACTTCACTAAGCTGCGTGACCTTGATCCAGTCTTTTTCTTCACTTATTTTAAACATGAGAAGGACTAATTGTGGCGTGTTTGTTAAAGCAAACTATAGTTCATCATAGGGTTTCAGATTGCACTCGGACAACAGACTGATCCAATTGTGTCCAGTAATATAAATGATGTACAGTGCCTTCGTTACCGACACGACATAAGAAGTGAAACCTACAAAAATAACCATCATAGAGAAAACCAAATGGTTTATTCTATAACGAATGTCACATGGCAAAACCTACATCGTAAAATTGCAGCAAAAGTAAGAAAACATGATAGTAATCAATAAGATTTGGACAGTAAATCAATAAGATTTACTTGATGTGACACGAGTGAATCATTACCAGGATATCACTATGTTCAAGTTGTAAACTGAAGGTTGATCATCTAATTACAGGTGGCATGCAGGGCCTGCACTTACTCCCACAAGCAGGACAGTCCAAAGGTGGTAACAACTCATATGGAGCGAACATCCATGGAACTGGAAATCCTGGTGTATGCGATAAACCCTTCAATGCATACATATATTGGACTGTAACCATAATTAATAAACCGTCCTCACAAAAAAGATGATCTAGATACTTCAAAATATACGGACTGAATTGAGTGGACAACCATTAACATAGGTTGTTATTAGGACTCACTACACAACAAAAGCGGCAGTACTAAACCATACAGGGTTCACACACACAAATCAAGTACTGAACAATATTACTTACTACAGACAAGCAAAGTTGCACTAATTAAACTCTGCAGACTATTTCTTGCCACCGACCTACAGGATGTACCCCACATAACTGACTGGGCCATTGACTTCGTGAGAGATGTCTACCGGCACCATCGCCATCTCGTCAACCTTGGAGAACGTAACAGAGTGGTCTTTCCACTCATAAACATGACGATGAAGACAGTCCGCATCAGATTTGTCGGGAAGCTTTACAAGAACAACACCCTTCGTAATCAAAGGCACAACTAGGAAATTGTTGTGGTGAAGTACACCATCGAGAACATGCCTGACAACAATGCTACAGGAAAACACTTGTTCATGACACGTGGCGACAAGGACGCAGCAGCTGGATAGTTTATTAGTAGAACTCATCCTCAGGTCTTCAAGTTCACATGGCATGACTTTGAGAACTTCATCTCTACCGCGGACCTGGTTCTAATTCAAGCAGAAAACAAATATTTTATTACTACCCCGGTTCAGAAATATAAGATGATTTTTTACATTTTACTCCATATAAGACTACATATACGCACAGAAATGAGTGAACAAAGACACTAGAACATGTCTTCAAAGGCATGAGAGCAGAGGGATTACTTGCAATATCCATAACACAAGTTACTGAGGCTACTATACTCTCTTCAAAGGCATGAGAGCTAAAATCTTGCATTTCCTACAACTAGCATTGATGTTCATAAAGTAGTTGAAAGTAATCTATAAGAAATCAATGTTATGTGCAAAAATCATATGTATGTCAACCTCTCGCATATTTTGGTCAAAAGAGCAATTTAGAACCGTCCTTTGGCGCACAAAAATCACATGGAAGATCACCCAGAAAGTTGTACTACTAGTACTAGTACTGCTTGTTAGATGAAAAAACACGATCAAGATCACCAAAAAGATCGTCAAGAAGAGATATTACCTGGACTGGCTTAACGACGGATCCCAGAGAGGGGGGCTTGGATAGGGCGATGGCCTTGAGCTTCTCTGCAGTAGTCTCGGCGGGGTGCTTGCTTTTCTTCGTACCCTGAGCCTCGACGGTTTTGGCCAGAGCCATAGACATCACTTCGGCCGGTGCTCTAGGATCCATCAAGAAACAGTCAAATAGAAATAAAAGAAAAGAAACCATAATCACAAACCCAAAAGAAGAACAGAGAGGGAGTTATAGGATCAGTTGAGGGGTGGCAAGACCGGGCCTTGGCCAGAAGCAACACCATTGATGCGCTCACCTTTCCTTCTTTGGGAGAGAAAAACAATGGCAGAAGCGCGTCGGGGTTTTCTTGAAGAAATGAGGAACAAGATGATGGAGAAGCGAGTTGGGGTTTTCTTCAAGAGAGGAAGATGAGGGAGAAGAGTGAAATGATGGTTGCTTCATCCATCTAACTTACTGCTGGAAAGGTGGGGGTTTTGTGATTTGATGGCTCATTGGGCATTACTGCGGCGCTTGGACTGGTGTAGTCTACCGGGTAGTTGTGCACTCTAGTACGGAGTAATTTAGTACATGGCAAGTGGACCTTGATGCTGGCTGTCCCACACATCATTGAAAGTGAGTAGCAAGGTTCCCGACGACCGATGAGGAGGATCCGCACGGTAGAGCATGTCCACTGTTTCTGGAAAAAAATTGATTACAACAAGTGTTTCCACACTTTCGACGGAGGAGTGCGAAACACGGCAGCCACTTGAACTTACACAGTAGTACTTCTGCTACTAGGCATGTGCAGTGGTTCATACGTCAGTACTATAATCTTTTTCCTAGTGTAGGAAGATATGACGATAAAAAATGATGTTGTGCGCATGTCAACTATATGAACAGTAATGTAACATGCCCCTTTTTTTACTGTCCGGTCGAAAATGAACGGTGAGATCAATGTTAACAGAACTAGGACTACAGCGCATGGAGAGTACGGTGCTACAGTACTCCACAGAACATGGGATCTGAGATGAGCATGAAGGGTGCATGAGCCCACACTAGGTTAACACAAATACACTAGGAGCTTGTAGAGCATGCATGAAGAGGGGTGCTGAGATGAGCATGCATGAAGAGGGAACAACTATATTGAGATGAGAATGCAACCAAACACACCTGCATGCTTTGTGCTACAGTGACTGATCTGCACCATCTGAGTTTGATCCAACGGTCATGTTCCGCCGAGACATGCCCATGCAGAGGACACCTAAACACCACCGAAGTCCCTCTACTTCTCGAGGTGCACGACGTTGGTGATGCAGGGTGCCACTACCCGCAGAGCCCGCTCCCGGTCGACGGGAGCCAGCTCGTCAAATACGGCGTCCAATGGCACGAATGGATTCCGGTGACGAAGCCCTGAGAGGATTCGCCCGGCAACGGCGACGGCCTCCCGCAACCCCTCCCTGTCCAGCTCCGCCCCCACCATTGCACGGAGACGGCTCAGCTCCTCAGAGATATAGGTGAACAAGGAGATCAGGTCAGGAAGCCGCAGCTCGTTGAAGTCGATGGGGTGGTCGAACAGGTTTAGCCCGACAGCCGGCATGGTCGCACTGGCACGACGGTAGGCATCGCGCAGCCAAACACGTGCGTGGCAACATGGTCCAGCAAGTAGTTGATGTGATCCTGTACCTCATCATGATCGGCCCACTCAGGCTCCAGCCGGCTCGCCTGACCGCCTATTGTATCTCCCGCTTTCGGTAGCAACGCCGCCGACGCCTCGAGCATCTTTGTGGTGGATGCATGCCACTTTTGAAGCTCCGTGAACTCCCGCACATAAAGGAGGAGCATGGCACTCCTCTCCTCCTTGAGCTCACGGAGCTCCACATCCTTGTCCCTGAGCTCTGCATCCTTGGCATGGAGCTCTTGTGTCAAGCGCCTCACCTTAGAGTCCATCATCTGGTGCGCCGCCATGGAACCAGGTAGAAGCAATGGGGAGAGGAAGCAAAGGGGACGAAATGGCTGAAAGGCAAAGCAATCTACGGGAAGGCGGAGGGAGCCAGCCGAGGAGCGGGGTGAATCTTTTGGTTTTCACCATGGGAAAACACCACTCGACGACTTTTAATATCAGGGAGCAGTGGGTTTTACAGGTGGAGTCATCATGAATAATTGCTACCGTGCCTACTCCCGTCAATCAAAAAAATTAAAATCCTGCCGCGCCTGCCGCACCCAATCACCAGTGCTACACATCAGTGGATATTTAAATTTACCTACCGGCAAGGAGAGAAAAAAGGGGTGAAAAAACAAATGTGGCGGCGGCCTAGCTAATCGGTCGCATTAGGCCAACTAGCTAGCCATCGTGCTTCACTACTGATGTACTCGGCGGGAAAGGTGGGCTTTTGTGATTGGATGACTCATTTACTTGCTTCGGCGCTACAACCGAGGAGGACCCAGAAAACGCGCAGTAGGGCGTCCCACATCTCGGCAAGGAAGAAAATATGCGTGCACCACCCGGGACCCAAAAACCGCGCGGTAGGGCGTGCCACGCCTCAGCACGGAGGAAAAATGTGCGTGTAAAAATAAATTGTATCGAACTACCTATGGTTCGACCTCGGGACCCAGCCAGTCGGTCGAAAACACCCCACTAGCCACATAGCTTCATCATGCTCACATGGCACAGAGGATAGGTGTGGTTAGCTCCGTCTCGACCAGCCACAACGTCTCTTGTTCTAGGCGATTCATCTATTTTCCAAGCATTTTTTTAGTTATAATAACACCACGGTAAGCTCGCGCCGCTCTTCATGTGTGCCCGTGCGTCTAAAAGTTGTACTACTAGATGGAGAGGAGAGAGAGAGATGGCAAACATGGGACCCACCAGTAAGTCAGTCAACGTTAATGCACCTGTTGACGAGCCACTCCCTCTACTCTACTCAACGTAATACTATATAAAATCAAGTTATGCGACAAAGCCAACAACCGTTGCGGTTTCAGGCTATCGACATACGCTTTGTACTTCAGGTTGCCGGTTCGAATCTCGTCCTTCAGATTTTTTAGTTTTAGGTCCAAATTTGATCAATGACAAGTGGGCCTCCCGTGTGTTGTTCCGATATTTTAGTGTAGGATGCTTTTTTTGCACAAACACTTTGCGCGGTTAGACAAGTTACGGCACCAGTTACATGTATTTTGCAAGTTTAGGAAAAAAAATGACAGCGGCATGGAACATCACATGCTCCCCGCAGCTTAGATGCTATGGTGATGCTAGATTTTACGTCGTTGGATCTGAGATCCAATGGCTTGGGAGTAGTCTTTCTAATTATGTGCAATTTCCAAACTCTCCAAGGTTTTTTTTTTCATTCAGGCCTCATGTGAGCCGCTGGATATTGGATCCAACGGCTCCCAGTAGCTCATATTAGGTGCTCCCCGCAGCTTAATTTGCCGCTACGGTGATACGAGCATCTAGGTCGTTGGATCTGAGATCCAATGCCATGTGTGTAGTATTTGTACTTTCTGCACAATTCCCAAACTCTTTGAGGCCTATATTGCAAAAACATTCAAACCTCCTACTGTGAGACGTAGGATCTCCCGAGAACTCGTATCACCATAGAATCTACGGTGTGGGAGCACCTCATATTCCCCCGTGCGAGAAAACATCAGGTGCTCTCGCGCATCTTGGATGCTACGGTGATACGAGCTTCGAGGTCGTTCGATCTGAGATCCAATGGCATCTGAGTAGTCTTTGTGCTTGTGGGCTGCGCCCAAACTCTTTGGGGGCTTTTCTGCAAAAACATTTGAACAACCAAGGAGTCATTGGATCTCAGATCCAACGGCTCCGAGGAGCTTGTATCACCACAACATCTAAGGTGTGGTAGCATGTGATATTCTTTAACACAAGAGAATATGAGGTCTTCCCTCATCTTAGATGCTACGATGATACGAGCTTCGAGGCCGTTGGATATGGGATCCAAGGGCATCTGAGTAGTTTTGGTACTAATTGTGTGCAATTCCCAAACTCATTAAGGTTTCTTGTAAAAATATTAAGACATCTTGTGAGCCGCTATATCTCAGATCTACACGCTCCAAGGAACTCGTATCACCATATAGCATCTACGGTGCGGGGGCACATGATATTCTCCGGGGGGTGCACAACCCATCGGTGTTTGGGAGGGTGGGGACAAATATAATGTTCAAAAAATATAATCTAAACAATCATAAACAGAGCTTCACAATTTTATCTAAGGTCGAGGGGTTACCCCCCGACAATCTACATAGCTCAGCCTATGCAAGAGGTGTAGTGGGAGCGTCTAGGTGTGAGAGAGACGTCGCAATAAAGCGAGGTCAATCGAGTCATTTATAGAGGGAGAGATCGAGTGAGTGTGGCCTAGCGTACACTCGAATGTTAAAGACGATACACCGAGATATCGTGCGGCAAAGCTGCTGTGAGGGCTGGAGGGAGATAGTTACCGAGAGTGGCCTAGATAGACTTTGTGTGTGCGCGCACGGTGAAGGTGTTTTACAAAGGCAACGTACATGTCTTGAGAGAGAGAGGGAGAGTTTGTCATGGAGGGCATGACAAGGTTGTCTGTGAGAAATGCATTTGTTGAGAGTGTGGGCGGGTGTGACATAAATGGAGATCGAAACGTGAAGAGAAATAATGAGCGCGTGTGTGTCGGATACCAATAGCTCTATTAAAAAAGAAATGAAGATCGATCGATACATGAAGTATGTGTGGTGGTTGGGGGGTGTTGATGGAGAGACCTAAACACAACATTTGCATGTACATAGTACTAGACTTAATATTCGTGTTTCAATTTATTGTGCATTTTAAATATTGAATTGAGGACCATGCATGGCTTACATTTTAGTTTTGAATTCGTGTCATACATGCATGGTCATACATCCACGTTGAGATCACTATATCACAAACTCACTCTAATTCAAGAACTCGTCATAAATCAATTACCGTACCTTTTGGAATGACCAATTATTTGTAAGGAAAATACGGGCATTGTAATACATATAGATTCGTTCGACAATTTTAAAAAAAAGATTCCTTTCGCATTCTCCAATGGTAGCACCCGACGGCGTACCAGCCTGACCCGGACTCGTGTCCTGGTGGTGGCGTGCGTGGTACGCACATTAGCCAACCCCAACCAAAAGAACCGTGATATTAAACTTCGCGCCTCCACTCGAGCCTCCGCGTTTCTAGTCGAAATATCTAGCGGCCAGAATTCTAGCCCTAGGAAATTCCCCTCATGACCCCGGTCCATAATGACAACCGATGAACAATGGAGGGATGCTTTAGTAACTACCCCATGTTACCTACCGTGCCGAGCACGGTTCAATTCCCTTGGTCTCCGCTACCCAAGATCACCCGTCAACTCCATTGCCTAGTACTAATAGTACTACACCAGGATGAGCACAGAATGGAGCTCCGTTTGTTGATTGTGTTCGTGCGTTGTTCGTACCTACTAGAGTTACTATATCAGGCAATGCACTGGTACGGAGGGATTATCTTTCTACTCTGCATATATAACTTGTCTGAAGTCTAACTAAGCAAAATGTTTGACCAAATCCTTTCTTAAGAAATATTAACATCTACAACAGTAAAGATGTATGGCTTGAAAATTTATTTCATGATGCAGGTTATGATATTGTTTCGAATCCTGGATTTTAAATTCCAGAAAATCCAAACCCGACCTGAAATTCATGAAACTGAGCATGGTCACATGATATGGCACAAATAGGTTGTCTTATTTTTTTGTTCAATTTGAGACAAGCTGCTTATGAAAAGTTGCACAAATGAAGAGCCTAGCTATTTTGGAACAAAGACATGTCATATTAATGTGAACAATTTCAATATTCAAACCGTGGGCGTTAGACCTACGTGCCGCCACGAGTCCCGCTTCTCATTGGCAGGTGCCGTCCGAGCAAGCGTGTGAGTCGGCGGGAGGCATCCGAGCAGATCGCTGTGCCGGCTGACCGGGAGGCGTGCGAGCAGGCCGCTGCGCAGGCTCACCATGAGGCGAGCCCTTTGACCAGGCTCCGCCGCCCACCTTCCTCCCAACTGCCCCCACTTTTAATGGCGCTGGCGCCGCCGTTTAAATCACCCCCGCACTCCCCGGTCTCACTACAATCATCTCTCTTCCTCTCGAATTCTCCTGTCGGCTACCTCCACCAGCCTGACCTCACCGTACGCCGTGCCGCATCATGATGGTCTGCCCTTAGTCTTCCAGTTTCCTGAGGAAGACACCCAGCCGGAGTCTCAAGAACATAAGGCGCTTTAGGATGAGCTTGAACTGGCCTTGCGGGAAGACGCCGCGCCTGTCCCCGCTCCTATTCTAGCTCCCGTCGCCCCGACTGCACCAGCACCCATCCCCGTGGCATTGATGGCCTGGGAGCCGCACATTGTCGCTGAGCTTGAAGCCACGGGGTTCGTCGAGGTCCCCGCTGACTTTCACACGCCCGTGCACCTGCCAGCGCATGCGCCTGCGCGTGCACTGACGCGCATGCTCGTGATGATGCCCACGCGCATGAATGTTTCCGCCGCGCTGTTGTCAGAGCCTGTCCCCGCGCCGGTGCTAGTGCCCCCCTCAACGGTATGGATCGCCGCCGTCGACCGCTTCCTTGCACCAACGCCAGTCGCCTCCTCCCGCCAGTTGACTGGCTCTTGGAGATCGAAGTCCAGAACATTCTGGCCTTCTTTGAAGCTAGGGCCAATGTGCAGGAGTACGGCAACAACGGCGCAATACGCCGCCGTCGCCACCGCTCAATGGCCCGACGACACACAGAGCACGGCAGAGGAGCCGCTTCCCGCCTCAAGACGCCGCCGCCGCCGCCGCGTGATCTAAATATGCCATGAAAAACTTTCGGATTGCCATGCTTATAATCCGAACATTTGGGATTTATCATTTGCGTTTATTTTAGTTTAATCGTGGTATGAATGTAAAGTCGCAGTCAGACTAAATGAAATCTATGGTTTGATCGATTGACTGTTCTGCTAGAGCCGTATCAAATTAAATATAAAACGTCGTCAAGCGACATGTATTCCTTCTCATCGCAAACATTTCATATTAAATACCACGTCAATTCCAAATATATTTTTAGGAAAGTCAGTTCCAAATACTTGTAGGGCGCGAGCAGTCCCCTTGTTCGAGCACTAGGCAATACATCTATTTATCCACGCATTAAATTGTTAGTAGATACTACTAGCCTAACTTGTCCGTCACGGTCACTTTTGTTCCTAAACTTGTTACATATAATACTAGTACTAGTATTACGTGAAACTGGTGCCGTAACTTGTGAATGCGTCCAGATTCGGTCAATGGCCACACCGCCGCGCGTTCTTCGTGTTTGCCCGTGCGTCTAAACGTAGCAGGGGAGCAGAGAGAGAGAGAGAGAGAGAGAAGATATGGAACCCACCAGTAAGTTAAGTGGAATAGTACGTGCTCACGAGCTAGTCCCACTAATGTACTAAAGTTAATATAAAGACATGTTATCCATTAAATAGGCTGTGGTAATATAAAAACATTATATCAACAAAGGGGAGTACAACAAATGTTGCTACTATGTTTCCTATTGACGTGCGGCTTGAAGGCCCTGGTCGCATGTTCGATCCTCGTCCTTTTTCATTTTTAATTTATACTACTAAGGTACATGTGCATTGCATGCATGAGATTTGGCAACCAAATTATGAATAAATACCACACCATAGCATGTAAGCATTGATTCATATATGCATGATGTAGATGTTCGTTTAATTCTTATAGTTCATCTCATTCAAAATCAATAAGTTTTATAAAAAGGTTAATCTATTTTAAGATTCATGGAATTGTCCATTGTAGAGCATAAAGTAAAAACAAATAATGGCAATTCATTTAGAAAAAAGAAAATTGGGCAATTATGATACAGAAGATTCTAGAACAAAGGAGAAGTGCTTGTGTTTTGAGGTTTGGGCATTATGCTTAAGTTCAACCATGCAGTCTTCTAGATTGTACATGTGGCAGAATGTGGTGGAATGTAGAAGATATCCAACAACTAGTGGTGCTCGGATTTGCCATCTCTGCACCATCGGATTGGCATCATCCAACGACCACCTTTCAAAGTTATTCGCACACTATATAGGTGTGTAGATATGGGTCCAAATTTGCTCCATGACAGTTGGGCCCCCAGTGTGTAGTTTGTAGCACTTTAATTTCTGGGTCAAAATTTATTCCATTACAGGTGGACTCTGGGTGTGTAGTTTGTAGCTTATTTGTAATAATTAAAGAGAACACCAGAGTTTTTTTGGCAAATATACCATGGTGCGACGTGGAAGGTTAGAATGGGCGTGCGAGAGAGCGGTGACCGATCTAGAGGGAAAACAATTGGGGGAGGGGCGGGGGTTGCAATGGTGTTTGGAGTAGTTGTGGGGCAAATGCTACAAAAATATAATCTAAACCCAACGGAATAAATGCCTTCACAAATTAATCGAAGGTTGGAGTCCCCCTTGCAATGTAAATAGCTCCGGCTCTGCGAGGGATGGAGAGGTAGCTTCAATGTGTGGAAGAGACGGTGTGAGAAAGCGAGGTCAATCGAGACATAGATAGAGAGACAAAGTGAGTGTGTCCCGACATTTGTTGAAAAGATATATATGTTGTGGATAGATATTGTCTGATTGAGCTTTTGGGAAGGGTGAGGGCTGTAAGAGAGAGCTTGAGAGATGATCCAGTCACAGACAGGTACACGTATCATTTGTGCGTGGGAGGAAGCAAGGTCAGTCGATACATAGATAAAGAGAGAGAGATTGAGCGAGTGTGGGTCGTCATGCGATCGAAAGAGTGAGACAGGTTGGAGAGAGTGAGCTAGATAGACAATGTGCGTGTGAGAGTATACACTATGAATATGTCGAATTAGGCCCAAACATGGAGATATATCGTTCGTGTGTGAGAAAGAGCAAGGTCAATCGATACATGCATAGAGAGAGAGAGATTGAGCGAGCGTGGGCCGCCATGAGGTCGAATGAGTGGAACGGCTTGGAGAGACTGATCTAGATAGACAATCTGCGTGAAAGAGTATAGAGTATGTCGATCGAGGCCCGAACAGGGAGATATATCATTTGTGTGTGAGAGAAACTAAGGTTAATCGAGACTTAGATAAAGAGAGAGAGATTAAACGAGTGTGGGCCGCTATGCGGAAAAAAGAGTGAGACGGTCTCTCGAGAGTGACCTAGATAGACAATGTGCATGCGTGCGCACGAGTAGGAGGGGGGGTCTAGATAGGCAATGCATGTATCTACTAAGAGAGGGTGGAAGGGGGGAGAGAGAGAGAGAGAGCTCGGCATGGAGTGCAATGGCGGGTGTGTGAGAGTTAGAGATCGAAACATGGAGAGAAAGAATGAACGTGCGAAAACCAATAGCTTTGTAAGGTGGATAGGAGAGGAAGATTGATCAATAGAGGAAGTATGTAGCGTGTGTGCCGAGGGGGACCTAAAAACAACATTTGAATGTAGATAGTACTAGACTTAATATTGACGTTTCAATTTAGTGTATATTGTAAGATTTGAATTGAGGACCATGCATATGGCTTCCGTATTTATTTCGAATTCGTGCCATACTAGGTTTGGAATAGTTGATATTGACTCGATTGTTGTGGTATTTTGTATGTGTGTGGTCATATGCTTGAATCCATCCAAAGTTTTCTCACTACCATGGTGTTCATCTTATACATATATGATTTTGTATTAAAAAAGTAGCATGGACACCGTGAAATGCGAAATCCACGTTAGAATTGGAGATCGCTATCTCACAAACACACTCTAATTCAAAGAACTCCTCAATAATTAATTCATAGTATCTCGTTTCGAAGGACTAATTATTTGCAAGGAAAACAAGGGCATGGTAATACATAGTACAATATTCGTTTGCCAATGAAAGATGATTTGTTTGCATTCTCAAATGTAGGTGCACCAGGCAGACCAGGGTCGCGTCGTGGTGGTCGCGTGTGTCGTACGGACGCTAGCACCCAATCAAAAAAAAAGAACGACGATAAAAAAAGTTCGCGCTTGCACGTTTCGGATTGAAATATCTGGCGGCCCCAATTCTAGCCCTGCAAAATCTCCCTTCTACCCTGTCCCCTTCCGCGCCCAGAGCTCTCAAATCCCTAATTCGCCGCCAACCCAAGTAAAATTCGAATCACCCTTCGTCTCGTCTCTTTCCCCACCTCTGTGTCAGATGACGACGACGAAGACGACGGTCATGATTCACCATTACACCGGAGCTACCTCATCTACCCCCTCGTCCACCGCACTGGGTGTTCCACCCACAATGTCGGCCACCGCAGCCGACGTGCCTCACAGACACCGACTTCGACCGCATCAGGTGCGCTTCAGCAACGCCGTCTCCCACCTCACTGGGGCTACTTCACCGAGAACATCGTCGCACCTCCACCCCTCCGACGCTGTTGGTGCTTCACCAACGGCCTCATCCACCGCATCGTAGCGCTCCACTGCTGCTCGAGATCTGCATCCGTACATGGCCAGCCAACACCAGCGCATCACCCTTAACGGCTCTGAAGTGACCCGCACTCTAGCTAGGTGAGCATGCTCAAACACCGGCCTGAAGTAGGTATTGACATATCACTCCCTTGTGCACTGTTCTGATGATGTTTGGATATCCTTTTACTGCTCTCTTAGCTTACATGCCTATGCAAATCTAACTTTAACTCTTATTTCTTCTGGAGATATCATCTGAAACAAGCAAAACCAAAATTTAGCGAAACATGAGGCGCTACGGGATCTGGTACACATCCTACACACCAGTATAACCTTGTAAGTACCTGTGCTCTGGTACAACAGCAAGGTCGATTCCTCTCATTTGATCAACCATTCGCCGTGTCAAAAATGCAGAGGGGGATGCAAGGAGCACAAGGCCTGCACATCCAAGCAAGTGGTAACATGGAATTTTACATGGAACATCCCAAGCGCAAGCAGAGCTACAGTGAGCCTGTACAACGAGCTAGCGTAAGTACCTGCATTTCATTTAATTCGTACTGGCCTACGTGTATGATTTGTGTGTAGTGGCGGATCCACGAATTCAAGTTACCATGGGCGAAAATTTAACTTAAAAAAAAAGGCACTTGCACTCCGGAAATCAACATAACTTGAGAAATGCGAAGCTACATGCAATTTGAAAACCAGCTAATGATCCAAAGTGTCGGTGCAACAAACCCTGGGTCTGTTGCCCTGATTGTGCACAGGCACGAGAACAAGATTACAACACCAAGGCCGTGTCAAGATACAAGAGACCAAGATCTTCGAAGAACCAGCAGGCAGATTAAGAAAGCCAAGACCAAGATAGAGAAGCGAGACACCACCAGGAGAAAAGCCTCCCTTGCCGGGCAGGCGGACCCGGCAAGGACAAGGGCTCCCCCGAAAGAAAGCATTCAAGACATCTCGGCAGGGCCCGCCGGGACTCAGGAGGGCAAAGACACCTTGCCAAGCCATCTCACCACGACACACTTCGTTGATCAATGCGGTGTCAAGTCGCAAAGTGACTAAGTGGCAACCATTCGCCACATGGCGGCCTCTTTCTACAGGAAATACCTACAGATGACACCCGTCCTGCGGTGTGTCAAGCAAGCAGGCATGGAGCTGGCAAGATGAGCCCGGCAAGGCTTGCTGGGCGAGCAACGACGTGACATTGAGCGGTGCATTTAATGCACTCTGTCAGCTTATAAAATTAGGTATGTTAGCACTGTTTGCTATCTTATCAGTGCATAATGACTATTTTGCCACTGTGGTGACCCCTTAACCTATTGAAGGAGGCCCATGGCAACCGTAGCAGGGGTTGGGAAGTTGAACACCCCCACGCTCGTACGCGCGTAGTCACTGCCTCCCAAGGGCGAGCCTGCCGGGCAAGTGTACTACGCTCCACCACCACTTTTCCACCATCATTCCACCAAAGCAGGAGTAGGGTTTTACGCCTTGTGGCAGCCCGAACCTGGGTAAAATTGCCCGTGTGATCTCTGCCGAGCTGCCCCACATTCTTATGCTCTTTGTGCAACGCGATATCCCCCCTTGCCGAACAGCAAAGGGCTCCTTGGCCCCATAGGTGGCCGTGGTTTCCCGCGACATCTTTGCCGCGCCAGGTAGGGGGATTGCTTACGCGAACCTGAAAGCGTGTGCAGCGCGTCTTCTTCATCACCATCTTCGTCTTCGACGACGCCGTCGAAAATGGCGCCCAAGAAGAAGCCCGGTGCTGCTGCTCACCCATCCAGCTCGAAGGCGCCGCCGCCCGCAGCCACCAATGCTGCGGGGGACGCGGAGGCGCAGGAGAGTGTGGACGCCGCTGGGGCTGTGGTCGGGGCAGGCGGCACAATCACCACTTCCCCCGCGGTCGAAGCAGGAGCAGGAGACGCCGGAGGAGAGCAACATCAGCAACACCCCGATGGCCATGATCCGCAAGGTACTGGTGAAGGGGCTACTCCATCCACACTCCTTCCCCTCGTCGACGGGCACAGCCGCAGCGATGGCGCTCGGTCCGGGGCGAATCGCCGCCCTCCGGCCGCCCCCACCACAGGGGCGGCCGCATCGCGTGCACCTCCCCCGGGACGAGTCGACCAGGCTGATGTGCCTAGTGGAGCTGCTGACCCTCAAGCGCCATCACCGCGCCACCATGCCATCCAGGTGGCCACCCCGCAACAGCGGGGACGTGATACGGTCGCTGCTGGCCCCGTCAGGAGCCGAGCGACGGCGCGATCTGCATCATCATCGCCGATACCAAGTACTGCTACAGAGGCCATGGCGCGGGCTCAGCTGCTGTTGAGGTTTCCGCCAGCGGCCGAGCAGATGGATGAATGGTGTGCCACAATCCAGAGCCTGCTCGGCTTCGCCGAGGCTGGGGGCTCGCTACGAGCTGGCCCGCCACGGCCTCCCCAAGTGACGACAACGGCCCATGCTGCTGGTCGTACGGAAGGGGCCACCCCCACGGTACAATCCCCGCCACGGCAGCTAGCGCGGGCGCAGCGGAATCAAGAACCTGATGGCGTCTCGACGGCGTCTTTTGACCCTCGAGCGCGTCCAGGCCGGCAGCGTGCTCCGGAGGACAGGCGGAGGGGAGACGCGCGTGTTGTCGTTGAGCAACGCCGCGACGCCCACCACTGGGCCAATGGGTGTGACGGTCCCAACGTCGACGAACCTGCACTCGATACTGGCGGGTGCCTACCTTTCGAGGTTGGGCGCCCTGCCTTTACTCGTGAGCTACGGCAAGTCCGTTGGCCGTCCGTCTGCATGTTCAAGCCAAAGATACCCGAGAAGTATGATGGGAGGCTGAACCCGGCAGAGTTTCTGAGCATCTACACCATAGCTGTTCAAGCTACCGGGGGAAGAGATGAGAAGGTATTCGCCAACTACTTCCTTTTGGCTCTCAAGTCCAATGTGAGGTCTAGGCTGATGCACCTGCCAGAGAACTCCATTTCGTCATGGGCTGATTTGTGCCATGAGTTCATTGGTGCCTTCACTGGTGGCCATCAAGAACCAGGTCGGCCCAGCGATCTGCAGCTTCTTCAGCTGAAAGAAGGAGAGACTCTCCGGAAGTATTTGCAGAGATTTAGCAGAGTCCACAGAAACATCCCAAATATCCATCCAGCAGTTGTGATAGTCGCCTTCCGGTCCAATGTGCGCAACTGGAAGATTCGTTCCAAGATGAATGTACGGTTGCCCAAGACTATGAAGGAACTTTACACCTTGGTGGATAAGTGTGCTCGGATGGAGGAGGGAAGAAAACTGCCCGGAGAGGAGGATTGCATTAATGTTGATTAAGAGGATGATGACGAGTCCACCAGTCAGAAGAAGAGCAAGAAGCGCAATAAGAAGCGCAAGGATAAGATGGTAATGTCTGTTGAAGGGTCAGGTATCCCTAGTACCGGCAAGAAGGTTACGGCCGAAACCCCCGGCAAGGAAGCTACTATGTGCTCTGACTGCCGGGAGGCCGCGGCCGCCAAAAAGGCCGGGAAAGGTGATGGACCGTACTGCAAGATCCATCGGACCAAGGGCCACGACCTTCAAGAGTGTTATCAGGTTGAGCAGCTTGTCAAGAGACAGAAAGCAGAATATGAGAAGCGTGACAAGGAAAAGGGACATAATGTTGCTGGTCGTAAGGGTCATGGCGGTGAAGTAAATCGCCCCGACAGACCTCTTCGGAACAAAGGAAAACCCGCCAGGGATTGAGAGAAGGAAGCCTGTGGTGATGAGAGTGATGAAGGGGATGAAGAGGAAACCAGTGAGCAGGAGTTCCAGAAGGCCACTGACGCCCTGTGCATTGACGGGGGTGCGTCCCTACACGCCTCTCACCGCCAACTCAAGCGGTGGGTGTGTGAGGTTAATGCCGTGGAACCAGCGCCACGGGCCCGGGAACCACTCAAATGGTCACGCACGCCCATCATTTTTGATAAAGAGGATCATCCTGACCGCACCACCGCGGTAGGATGTTTGCCGTTGTTGGTCTCACCAACAATCTGCAACCTCAAGGTCACGAAGATGTTGGTGGATGGCGGGGCTGGGTTGAATCTGATCTCCCCAAAGGTTATCAGCAAGCTTCAGATAGCAGAGGATGAGTTAAAAGTCACCGGCACATTTCAAGGAGTTAATCCCAGCAGGAGTCATCCTACGGGAAAGATCACGTTGCCTGTGACGTTTGGGGGAGAGCTGAACTACCGGACTGAAAAGATTGTGTTTGATGTGGTTGACCTGCCCTTGCCGTACAATGGAATCCTTGGACGCCCAGCCCTGGCTAAGTTAATGGCGGCATCCCACTATGCCTACAACGTCTTGAAGATGCCAGGGCCAGTTGGAGTCATTTCCGTCCCATCAGATGAGAAAGCCTCAATCATTTGTGTGGACAAGATGTACCGGGACGCAGTCGCGACAGAGGCAGCGGTAGTTCCCGCCAAGGAGAACTGAGGGAAGAAGAAGGATAGTAGGGGCTCCGGCAAGGAATTCGGGAAGCACGCCTCTTCGGAGTGCGCTGCGCCTGTTGATGACTTGCCAGAGAGTTCCAACAGCAAGAGATCCAAGGTTGCTGCTCCACAAGTGAAGAAGGTCCTGGCAGGGCTGGCTGGCGTTGATGGTTCTTTCACCATCAGCGCCACCCTCGATGACAAATAGGAAAGCACGCTCCTTGCCTTCCTATGGGCGAATATCGATGTGTTTGCCTGGCAACCATCTGATATCCCCGGTGTTCCGAGGGAGGTAATCGAGCACCACCTTGCTGTCTGCCCACATGCCCGACCTGTCAAGCAGAAAGTCCAGAAGAAGGCCTTGGAGAGGCAGCAGTTCATTACAGAGGAGATCAAGAAACTTGAAGCAGCTGGTTTGGTCAGAGGAGTGCTGCATCCAACATGGTTAGCAAATCCAGTGGTTGTCCGGAAGGCCAATGGGAAATGGAGACTTTGCATAGACATCACAGATCTCAACAAGGCTTGCCCGAAAGACCCATTTCCCTTGCTGCGCATCGACCAGATCGTGGACTCCACTTTAGGCTGCGATTTGCTCTCCTTTTTGGATGCATATTTTGGGTATCATCAAATCTCCATGTCCAAGGAAGACGAAGAGAAGACCTCATTCATCACCCCGTGTGGTATGTACTGTTTTATCCGCATGCCTTTCGGATTGAAGAGTGTCGGGTCTACTTTTGCAAGGGCAGTCCAGATTGGTTTTGGGCTATACCTGCACAGAAACATTGAGGCTTATATGGATGATATTGTGGTCAAAACCAAGGACGGATCAACCCTTATCCAGGATTTGGAGGGGACATTTGCCAATTTGCGCAAGATCAACTCAAAGCTCAACCCGGAGAAGTGTGTATTTGGTGTTCCCTCCGGCAAGCTGCTCGGGTACTTTGTATCCCATCGGGGGATCGAAGCCAACCCCGATAAGATCCAAGCCATCAAACAGATCCAAGCACCGAAGATGGTTAAAGATGTAAGGAATCTGACAGGGTGCGTTGCCGCGCTAAGCAGATTCGTTTCCAAGTCGGCCGAGCGCGCCTTGCCGTTCTTCAAAATCATGAAGAAGGCAGGGGCCATGAAGTGGACTCCAGAAGCAGATGCGGCTTTGCAAGAGTTGAAGGCCTACCTATCTTTTGTGCCCACCTTCGTTGCTCCCAAACCGTAAGAGCCGTTGCTGTTATACTTGGCAGCAACCAATCAAGTGGTTAGTGCAGCCTTGGTGGCGCAGCGGGAAGTGAATGCAACAGAGAGTGAGCAAAGACCGGCAGAGTCAGATAGAGATCAGGACAGAGATAAGCACGGCAGCGAAGACAACCCCAAGGACACGGCAAGGAAGGAAGTGGTGCAGCGCCCGGTGTACTTCGTCAGTTCCCTGCTACAGGGGGCTAAATCGAGGTACTCTGGCATGCAAAAGTTGATCTTTGGCCTCATCATGGCCTCAAGGAAACTGCGCCACTACTTCCAAGCCCATGAGATCACAGTTGTCACTCGCTTCCCGTTACAAAAAATACTCCGAAACCCTGAGGCTACTGGCAGAATAGTGGAGTGGGCTTTGGAGTTATCCAGTTTTGGTTTGAAGTTTGAGAGCACATCAACAATCCAGAGCAGGGCATTGGCAGAGTTTATTGCAGAATGGACGCCAACCCCTGACGAGGAAGTGCCAGAAACAGTCATCCCCGGCATGGAGGCGCCCCAAGAATGGATCATGTATTTTGATGGTGCTTTTTCCCTACAAGGTGCAGGGGCGGGCGTGCTTCTCGTCGCTCCCTCCGGGGAACACTTGAAGAACGTCGTCCAGATGCATTTTGCCCGGGAAGAGGCAACTAACAATACAGCAGAATATGAAGGGCTCCTTGCCGGGCTCAGGATTGCCGCAGAATTGGGAATCAAGTAGCTGATCATTCAAGGAGACTCACAGCTTGTGGTGAGACAAGTCAACAAGGATTACCAAAGTCCATTGATGGAGGCATACGTTGAGGAAGTGAGAAGATTGGAGGAGCGCTTTGACGGGTTGCAAACAGAGCACATACCTCGTGCAGAAAATAGCCTAGCTGATCACCTGTCAAAGTGTGCTGCCCAAAAGCTTCCTGTGGAACCAGGAACTTTTGTTCTCCATCTTACTCAGCCCTCCGTATCCCCAGCAACAATTGCCCGGAAAAGGAGAAAGCTGGACTCCAGTAAGCCTCTCCCGGTAGAGCCATCCACTCCTGGCAGGGACCCTGCCGGAAACAACTCCTCACAACCTGCCGGACCGCACCCTCCAGCCAGACCCATGGTCCCTGCGAATGAGGAATGTGCCCCCGCAGTTGAGGAGGTGCCGCAAGTCCTTGTTGCCAAGCCCCAGGCTCCAACTTGGGCAAGGCACATAGTCCACTTTCTCCAAACCAGAGAACTCCCCAATGACCAAGATGAGGCTGAAAGAGTACCCCGGAGGGCCAATATGTACCAGTTTGTTGATGACACTCTGTACAGAAGGAGGCCCAACGGTGTGAAATTGAAGTGCATCTGCCGGGAAGAAGGGAAGGAACTGCTGGCTGAGATACACAAAGGCATGTGCGGCTCCCACATTGGATCAAGGGCGTTGGTTGGGAAAGCATTCCGGCAAGGATTCTATTGGCCCACAGCCCTCCAAGATGTGGTTGAGCTCGTCACCAAATGTGAAGCCTGTCTGTTCCATTCCAAGAAAATCCACCTGCCTGCCCAAGCTCTTCAGACAATCCCTTTATCATGGCCATTTTCAGTCTGGGGGCTCGATATCCTCGGCCCTTTCCCTCGAGCGATCGGGGGCTTTGAATTCTTGTTCGTTGCTATCGACAAGTTTACAAAGTAGCCGGAAGTTGCTGCCGTGAGAAAGGTGACTGCTCAATCAGCTATCAAGTTCTTGAAAGATTTGGTGTGTTGTTTTGTAATCTCGATAACGATCATTAACAACAACGGCACCCAATTCACGAGCCGCGCCTTCATGCAATATGTTCATACCCTCGGAAGCAAGGTCTCGTTTGCTTCTGTCGCACATCCCAGAAGCAACGGGCAAGCTAAAAGGGTTAATGCTGAAGTGCTACGGGGACTCAAAACAAGAACCTTTGATACGCTGCAGAAGCACGGCAGGCGGTGGATCGATGAGCTGCCGGTAGTTCTATGGTCCCTCAGAATGACACCAAATCAAGCTATCGGGCAGACTCCTTTTTCCCTGGTCTATGGGGCGGAAGCAGTTATCCCCACGGAACTCATTTACGGGTCGCCTCGAGTGCTTGCCTATGACGAAGTAGCGCAAGTTCAGCACCGGCGTGACGACGCTGTGCTACTCGAGGAGAACCGTCTCCGGGCTGCTACGCATGCTGCATGCTATCAGCAAGCCCTGCGTCGCTATCATAGCCGCAGGGTTCATGCCCGGTGTTTTGAGGAAGGCGACCATGTCCTTAGGCGCGTTCAGTCCGCCAAGGGTCCAAACAAGTTGCCGCCGAAGTGGGAAGGCCCTTACCGGGTAGTACGAGTCACCAGACCTGGCACAGTCCGTCTGGAGACCGGAGATGGCATTCAATTGCAAAACTCATGGAATATTGAGCATCTCCGCAAGTTCTACCCGTAAGGCGCGGCTGTCGGGCCCTGCCCAGCAGCCACCCTTTTGTACAGGCCTTGCCTCAGTTGCATGTAACCCGTTGTACAAAGCCAGGCGATGACCCTGAGCACCAGAAAAATAAATGAAGCGCTGGGGGGCCCCCGACCAAGTTGCATGCATGCATAAGCATTTCATGAGCATTTGCATATGCATATAGATAGGATCGCATCCATTTGCATATGAATATAGATAGGGTCGCATCCTGCATCATTCTCATTTGCATAAAGCTGCAGGTTCCTGCCGAGAACTCAGTTTCTGCAAGAAGATGGGGAGATGAACCAACGTTGCGATCCCCGGTGAACCAAACAGATAAGTTCTACCTCTTTTCCATAAGTGTTCTGTAACCTAAAACTTGTGCATAAGAAAACCCCGCCACTCTTCGAAACTTAGGTGCTCCCATCCCTGGCTTGAACGTTGCATCGGCCTGGATGGTCGTAGTGGCCTTTGATGAAAAGAAGTTGGTGGGGAGCTGGTCCCTCTATTTCTTGTCGATAGGCTCAGTTTCCCGGCAACGAAGAAAGGGTACTAGCAGGATAGCCTGCCGGGGAAAAGTCATTTATTTAAAATAAAGAGGCATTTCACCTCTGCGTTGACATATACATGCACGAGTTCCCGGCAAGGTTCATCTTTTTCATTAATATGCTAGTCATACAAGTACAAACCTTACAGAACACAGACATGGACTCGAGAGATTACATTATTTGAACTAAAATTTGGCAAGCGCCTACGAGTTTAAGATTAAAAAAAGATAAGTGCCCTGTAATGCCTTTGCCCTTGTCCATCTCCTTTAGGAAAAGGTCGAGGAGGCCGGTGGCGAACCAAGCTGGGATTCGGCGCCTCCCTAGGATCAGGGTGGCGCCGCCCCTCGGCAAGGAGGAAGAAACCAGAGGGCAGGCGCGGATGGTGACACTGCCGGAGGACCAGATGGGGGACATGGAGTCACCGGCAAACACGGCTCGTCGGAACGGCCATCCCCGTTCTTGACGCGTCATAGGTTGCCGCCGCCATCCGCATCACTACCACCCAAAGACCTCAACACGACGGCCGTGCCGAACACCATGCTCTCTGGCATATCCCACAGAGAGCATGGTCGTCCCCAACAGCCCTGACGTCAAAAGCCACTACGCGTTTCGAAGACATGTGTGGGAGCAAGGAGCCCTCCCGCACGGGATAGGATGACGCCCAGGAAGGGTCAGGTTCGCCTTCATCGCCGGTGAACACCCCCCGCGACTCTTCCCCAGCATCGCGACGGAATGAAGAATGAGGAGCGATCGACTACCACGCCTAGCCCCCAATCGGTCCTCGGCGTGGTGTCGTTCGCATCCCCTCCCACTAGAACCAAGGCTACAGGCGACCCGGCGACGAGCGCGCCGGAGTCGCCACCCCCGGCGTTGTCGCCGCGCCGCCCGAATACCCCTTTCGGATCTATGGGGAATTCTAAGCTAAAGCCCGGAGCTTGGCCCCGGGCCCTTCTCTTCAACCTGACCAACGAAGGGCAGAAACGAGGGAAGAAATGATCCGGAGATGGATGGCTCAGCTCTCCCTCCGCCCCTCTATTTATAGGCGGAGCAAGAAAGGGAGTCGCTCCCTCAACAAGCAACCGCCGCCCCTCTCCGCCAATTCAAGAAGACCGAGCCCTCGCCTTGATGCTCTGCCGCGCCACGCGCCTCCGTTACCTACCCCGCGTGATGCACACTGCATGCGTGGCTAAGGATAAGGGCGTGGTGGGAAGAGAGAATTGGCAGTTTCTACCCCGTGCGTTAAAGTCATTCACGGGACATTGCAAAAATGGCCCCACCACGATTGGCTTTACACGACGCACGGGAAAACCAGAAACTGGCCCAGGATCAAGATTAATGAAGAAGCAAAGAAGACTCCAAGAGATCAGCCTCTTCAGCGCCCCTGCCTGTGCACTTATTAGGACCTACCTCGACGACGCCCGGCAGCGCGGTCGGGGCAGGCCCGGGGGCTTCTGTCGGTGCAACAAACCCTGGGTTTGTTGCCCTGACTGTGCACAGGCACGAGAACAAGATTACAACACCAAGGCCGTGTCAAGATACAAGAGACCAAGATCTTCGAAGAACCAGCAGGCAGATTTAGAAGGCCAAGACCAAGACAGAGAAGCGAGACACCACCAAGAGAAAAGCCTCCCTTACCAGGCAGGCGGACCCGGCAAGGACAAGGGCTCCCCCCGAAGAAAGCATTCAAGACGTCCCGGTAAGGGCCCGCCGGGACTCACGAGGACAAAGACACCTCGCCAAGCCATCTCACCACGACCTACGTCGTTGATCAATGCGGTGTCAAGCCGCAAAGTGAATAAGTGGCAGCCATTCGCCACATGGCGGCCTCTTTCTACAGGAAATACCTACAGATGACACCCGTCCTGCGGTGTGTCAAGCAAGCAGGCATGGAGCTGGCAAGACGAGCCTGGCTAGGCTTGCCGGGCGAGCAACGATGTGACATTGAGCGGTGCATTTAATGCACTCTGTCAGCCTGTAGAATTAGGTATGATAGCACTGTTTGCTATCTTATCAGTGCATAATGACTGCTTTGCCACTGTGGTGACCACTTAACCTATAAAAGGAGGCCCATGGCATCCGTAGCAGGGGTTGGGAAGTTGAACACCCCCACACTCGTACGCGGGTAGTCACTGCCTCCCCAGGGCGAGCCTGCCGGGCAAGTGTACTACGCTCCACCACCACTTTTCCACCATCAATCCACCAAAGCAGGAGTAGGGTTTTACGCCTCGCGGCAGCCCGAACCTGTGTAAAATTGCCCATGTGATCTCTGCCGTGCTGCCCCACGTTCTTCTGCTCTTTGTGCAACGCGACATCCCCCCTGCCGAACCAGCAAGGGGCCCCTTGGCCAGGTGGCCGTGGTTTCCCGCGACACAAAGTAGTTCCAGATTATAAAACACTAAATGATGTAAGCACCAAAAAAGACAAAATGCAACATGGTGTACAAGGACTACTAACATGGACTGTATCTGCTTGAATTATTCGTTCTCTGGCCGAAAATACCAAGTGTAATTGCACCTATAACCAGTGCGCAAACTGCATATCAATATATCTATCCTTCACAAGTATGCCAATAGTTTCAAACAACAGATTAGAAAAGTATTTATGCTAGGTTGTCATGATACGGGGACTTTCTGGTAGATGGCCTCGACATTTCCTCAAGCCATGAAAATGTACTATAATTTGCTTGTCATCAATTCCTGCAAATCTCTATCTCTCTCTCAACATAGCAGATCATCATTAGACACTAAATCCTTCAATGGGAGCTTGCAAAATGCTTGCATTAGATCCCTCATTAGTCACTATATGTTCATCACCAGGAGCATGTAAAATGTTTGCATCAAATCCTTCATTAGCAGTCTGTTCATTAGACACTTCAGGCTCAAGAACAACATGAGCCATGTATGTTTGCACCGGAAACTTGATTAGACACATCAAGTTCAGTCAGTTCAGTATTGATTGGGGGAGTTATAAAATAAGCAGAAATTGGTTTCACTTATAGATTCCCTACATACAAGCAGTTTTACAACACCGTCAGGTTTAACTATTGCCAGAAATTGAACAGTTGAATTAGCTATAATCAGGGATGTGATGTACCTGCTCATTGTGCATGCTGCTCTTGCAAGCTGCGACTGTCCGTTTGCGCAAGCTCGATGCCATGCCCGTGTTGCCGCCGCTGCCTCCCACACAGGCTACACCCAGGGTTGGATCTTCATCTTCTTGTCCTTTCATTCACTTGAAGCCTGGCGACCGGCGTCCAATGAGGGCGCGAGGAAGTGATGTGTCAGTCTGCCAGCGGCGGCTAGGGTAGGAGCGAACCAGACTGGAGGCTAGAGCGAACAAATTAGGGATTTTTCCTGCTGTCGATCGATATGGGAGGCCCTCGTTTGGGCCGCGAGCCTGCTACAGGGCCTGCCTTGAACTTACATTATTGGCCCATACAAATTGAAACATTTTTCTTCATTTTTTACATTGCCAGCTTGTGCGCCGGGACGAACAAAACTAGCCTGGGCCAACCTGGACGACTCAAACTAGGTGCGCACTTTCCAGCCACCCGAGGCGGCCGCCCATACCAGCCCCTACTGTGGCGTCGCCCCTTTTTGCGTGTATGATTGGGGTAGTGAAAATATTATATTGGCGCTTTTGATTTACCCACAGAATGGTTGAATTGCTTGTTTCTATGAACTGAGTTCGCCAATAATGAGAAGGATGCCAGTCTTTTCATCCTATTGTAAATTGCTTAGATCACGATATGCCAAATGTAATCGCATGAAATATACAGTAAAAGCTAGTGTGATGTGTGTTGGTACAACTAGTCTGACAACCCGTCCTCATATAACATATCAAGGATGCATCATCTTATCAGATTAACCATTCGACTTACCAATGCAGAGTGGGAAGAAAGAAGTATTGGGACTGCGTATCCAAGCAATTGATGACATGGACTCCTTCATAGAACCTTGTAAGTGAAAAAGAAGTTGCGGTGTGCCTGTACAAAGAGCTAGCGTAAGTTCAGTTACCTGCTTCTTGGAATTTTAGTTAGCCACTGATTGCAAAATTGTTCAATTACGTTGCTTGGCTTAATTTAGTTTGCTACTGATTACATAATGCCATAACCTATTAATCCTATTATAGACTACACCTATCTATGTGATTGATATTTATTGTTAAGAATTACCTGTTTGCCTAAACATAAATAGCTACTTAAGCACGTAGATAGCTGGTCATACGTACTCCTAGGGTGCAGCAAAATTCACGTGTAATTTACATTCTGATACCCTGTTTGTTTAAATGGTTTGCTGTTATCACTTGTAGCACTAGTAATGTTTGCATGTTCATAGACAGACAACTATCGGGTTTATATGAGGGACAATGTCTTTTTAACTTATATATATATGTGTGTGTGTGTGTGTGTGTGTGTCGGAATCATTTTGCTTACATCAAAGATATTTACAGATGTCTGTGTTGCTGGTAAACTTTACCGACTTGTTACTTTAATACGTTGCCAAGAACTTGTTAGTTTTACTAGTTCATGTGTAATTAAATATGTTGCCAAAACTGGTTAGTTTTACTAGTTGGATGTTAGTTTCTTATGGCTCTTACAACACTTTATTTATGATTGCTAACATTCAAGTTTGCAAGATCCAACTGAAACTCCGTTGGCACAACAGGTATGTTTTAAAAAACTTCCTTGTTTACCTGGTTTGCTGCTGTAACTTGTTGATGTAATCATCTTACCAACTTCAAGTTTTCAGGATCCAATTGGAAGTCCAATTGCACAGCAGGTACATTTTCAAAAATATATTTGTGTAACTGGTTTCCTGCTGTAACTTATTGCTCTAATCAAGTTATTGACTACTCAACTTTTCAGGATCCAAGAGAAACTCCAATGCCACAACAGGTTCCTTTTGCAAAAATTGTTTTTTAACTGCTTTGCTGCTGCAACCGGTTGCTCTAATCACGTTACTGGCTACTCAACTTTTCAGGATCCAAGAGAAACTCCAATGCCACAATAGGTAACTTTTGCAAAACTTGTTTGTTTAACTGCTTTGCTACTGCAACCGTTTACAATGATGTTAATAACACCTTTTCTGCATCCTATCGAAACTCTTTAATTCCTTGTTTGTTTAACTGTTTTGCTGTTCTAACTCCCAATTGAGATGTTTTGCTAACTTCAACTTTTCAGAATCCAATCGGAACTTTAATGGCAAAACAGGTTAGCCCAAGATCAAAGAGTGAGGTCCCCATGGACACTGTATCATCCCACAGCAGTGGCACCGGCCCAATCATGCATCATGAATTGCCAACTGCTGATGCACTTGAGGCTAAACTATTGGTAGAAACAGATTATGCTTCTGCACCTAGAGATAAAGTTGACATGTTGAGGAAGCAAACAACACAATCACAAGCAGTACTCGAGACAACCATTAAATATTTGGTGGATTTCAAAACAAAGCAAGCTGAGACTGACCGCATTGTTAAGGTCCTGAAGGAAAAAAGGATATTAAATTCCCACTTGGTAAACCATAGGTGAAATGTTTTTTCCATCGTTGAATAACTTTTGTGTTGTTTGTTCATGTAATCGATCAAACCATTTGTTTTAGAGATCATGTAATAATTGTTTTTTGTTTTTTGGTTTGTAATTTTTTTAGCACGAGTCTGTATTAATTGATAAGACTCTGAGACATTTCATTTTCATTGCTATGCCAGACCTACAAATATGCCAATCGGGCTGAATGTGCATTCAGCAATAATAGTAGTATAGATGGTCCTTAAGTGGCATGCATCTGAAAGGGCCAAGATGCTATACTAGCTTTGCTAAAAAAATGATGCTCTTCCAGCAAAAAAATACAGTGGCCTGGCTTATGTATGTTAGTTGATATTATTGATCCATATACTCTATAAGTGTTTATATGTCTGTTAGTTTTGTACATTATTGGTTGATTGACTCAGTATTTTGAATCTTGAGACATCGCTTGTGTACATTTCTAAATGGGAGTACACTATATGATGCGTGTGTCATACATGTTACACTTGAGTTGGACATAGAGTGGTTTCAAATATTTGAATTCACCTTAAACTGGATTCTATGTTCTGAACTCGAGTATCGGCATTTGTAAATCATATTCATATATGATAGTGGAAAACATCTTTGTTGTGCTTTTGAAGATATATAAAAAAACATAGAATGATTTATAAAGATTCGTATAAGAACACAAAATGGATTCGAATTTAGTTGCCAGGGTAAATGTGAAAGCTTATTGTTCCAAAATTTGAAAGAAGCGGCAAAATATCCACTCCCACGTCGGCTGCCCGAAGCCAGTGTTTGCGAGATGGAAATTACTGTCTACCCCTTTAAACGGACAATCCATCGTCCCAATTTCCACTGCTCTCAATAGGGGTAGGTTAGTAACTTCAATTAGACGTGACACGATCGATCGCCTCTGAGCCCATTCAGACACGGTGGGCGCCAAACATGGGCGGCAAAACACATTTGATTCAAGCTCATCAGAAAGACCTTTGTCTCTCCCTCAATTTCCCCATTCATACTGGTGGGCGGCAAAACAAACTCGACTCGGCCGAAATCGATGTAGGCAAATATTTTTAATAGGGGCAGGTTTGTAACTCCACTCAGACGTGACACGACCACCCTACCTGTCAGCCCCGTTCATACACCGTGGGCGCCAACCATGGGCGCAAAAACACCCTCTCCTTACCCGAAATCGCTCTGGGCAAATATTGGGGAGATGCGAGATTAACATCCTATCCCCAACCGAGGAGACATCCACATTTTAAACGGAGGCTAAGTTCGTAACTTTCCCATATTTCAGACAGGCGCGTCCCAAAAACATGGTTCCCCGTACCTCTCCCTCCATTTTCCCATTCCTACACCGTCCGCGCTAGAACACCATCCCCACACCATCCTCCTCCGTCCGCCACCCCATCCATGACAGCCGTCCTCCACACCATCCATCGCCGCCATCCTCCACCATGCCGGAGCGCCTACCAAGACCGTGTCGTCCACTGCTAGAGATGGACGTTTCTCATCCACAGCGATGGACCAGGAGCCTTGCATCACGTCCTCTCACTTCATCGGCGTCGTCGTCCTCCTTGCCGGGGCCGCTCCCACGACCTTCTCGTCCACTGCAATGGGACTTAACCCCCGATGCACCCGTCTACCGTCGCAGATCTGCTTCAACGCCACCGACAGCAATCGCACCCCCGATGCCTACACGGTGCCTCAAGAGAGGTGGTACTACTTCATATCTACTCAAATTTTTGATCTCAACCAAAAAATAGATCGTAACTTGGTCACTGTCCTTTCTTTTCAGCTCTTAGAATTTAGTTATTAGTTTGAAGCAAACAATGGTTCCTAAATAGCATTTCTGCAGTTTGCAGCTTCAAATTTGCCATGGCACAGTCATAATAGGGTTTAATTGATCATGCTTAGGGTTTCCCCCCTTTTATGATCACTATACGATCAGCCTACGTGCTTCGTGTCATAATAGCACTGCTCCACCCATCAGAGCTAAACAAGCTTAGTTGTTCAAATACGAATCTGAAATTATTAAAAAAGAGTCATTTAATCGGTCAGCTAAATTTTCCTAATTTAGTTTCGAAAATGCATGTACGCCGCTAGGGTGTGGATCTACAGGGTGCCCACGATGGGCCGCGGCCCACCTTCGGATTTTGGGTCGGCCTAGACCCCGATTCCCCTCCTTTCTGCTGCGTTTCCGATCTCTACTCGCCCCCAGCCGCCTGCCTCGCCGATGACTTGCCGTCCACGGACGGCATGACTCTAGGAGGAGACGCCGGACTAACAGGAGGTCAGGAGCCGCTTGCCCAACAGCGTCACCGCTGGCCGGGCGTGCCGACGTGCCTACCTTCCCAATCCGTTCAGGGCTCAGGTGTGCAGCACCCACTAAGCCAACCTGATTTAGCCTGAGATACGTCCTCAACACTCAGAAGCCACTCCTCATCACCCATTTTCTAATTGATTCATTACTCATTAGGCAGGACTGTCATTAGGGTTTGTTGTGTACTAAGTGCTACCTACACTTAATGGTTCAGAAATTTCAGTAATCTTTAGTACCTGTAAAGTTCACAGGGTTTCAAAATTCCGGCCCTAGGAACAGACACTAGTCATGTTGGATTGTTGGTCATAGTGACATTAACCCAGATTACTACTGCAGGCCAGGTTTGTTGACAATTTTACTTGTCTTTCTTACTCATTCAATATGATATCCAATTATTCACGTCGATTAGTTGCAAACAATAAGTGCTAGACCAACTTCTTGATTCAGATTTTGGAAGGTCTCTTACTGCAGTTACAATTCTGCATACTTGTCCTAGTAAGCTCACAAGTAATGATTGATTCACTACCTCTATGCTTGCCTTGTCATATTTGTTGTCAATATTCTTTTAGGGCGGACCGCCCTGTTTGAAAATACAGGAACCACAGACATGAGTGAATAGTATTTCTCTGTGTGATCTCTTCCATCGTGTGTGGGCAACGAACACTGCATTATATAGAAAGAAAGTGTCATATCCACCTTCTACATAGACTACGATCTTTTACATGGAATACAATCTGCCTACTTGCTTTGTGTAGCACTACCAGCACTCCACCCTTGAAGCTAAACATTATGCCACTCATAATTCCTTAGTTTATTTGTTCAAATACGAATTTGATATGATCCTAATGTTCCTACTTCAGTCTTGAAATGTGTGTCTGCCTGTTATAGAGACATAAGAGGTTTGTATTTCTGTGTGTGGTTTGGTCAGCACGGTTGGGGGATGAACTTTGTATACGCAGGGGTTTGTAGGGAGACTGTTGGTGCAATGACAGGCCCCCTTATGTTTTGGAGTTTGTTGACATAAACAATATGGGACTTATGTGTTTGCTAGTGCACACAGAGCAACAGGTCCCTGAAGTATCGACGAGTTTGATACAAACGACGAAGATAATCTCCCTGCGTGGCAGCGAAGGTTATCACCGAAGATAAAGCAAACAATTGTGACCCCTAAAAATTGCTGACGTTCAAGCAATTGGTTCAGTGTCTGTTCGAACAATATGACTGCGTTCGAGGAAGAATGAAGACGAGATGAAGACGTAGCATTTGTTTCGTTGTTCTTCTTCTTTCATTGAGTCATAAGACCACCGTACTATTAAGAGGGGTGTAGCATTCGAAGCTTTGATTCTCTGATGCTAAACCCAAAACCTATGAAAGCTGTGAGAGAAATCTCTTTGTGCTTCGAGCAAATAGGTGCCAGCAAGAGACTGTGATCTTCTTCACTGCGAGAGATTTGTCTCGGACTGAGGAGTTAGCATTACTTGTTCCTCAAGTAATGTTACCATTGCTCCAAAATCTGACCATTGTGAATGTGTCGGTTGGCCATTGGCTGGACCTCATGTCCAAAATGATCAGTTCCCCACGCCGGCTTTGTCCGGTCGCTGCTCCGTTTTGATTCTGAGAAGATTGTTGAGCAACCCACTCTCTGAGCGATTTGAGTTTAAAATCCACCGAGAAAAAAACCCTAGAGCCCAAGAATTAGATAGTGGTTCAGCATCACTAGAATATAAGATTAGTATGCTCCGCCTATTACTCTTGAGAGCTGCAAACTCTCTAGACGGTTAGGTGTCAATTTCTTCAGAGACCAAGAGTGATTGTGGTTCTCGAAGAAGAAGTTTGTAAAGGTTTGGAGATTGCCTTCAAGTATCTACCATGAGTGATCGGCATCAATTGACGAATCGATTGTCGAGGAGAATAGGGTGAAGAGAGTTTATCTTCCGTGTTAAGTCATAGCCCCTCCAACCAGACGTAGTCTTTATGAAGAAGGATGAACTGGTCGAACAAATACCTTGTCGCCATCGAGCATCATCGGTTATCTCTGTCACTCATGTTTACCTTCGATGCATGTTTTAGTTTTCCCTCGGTACTTTGTTTTAGTTCACTATAGTTTGTTTTTCACTTATTCCGCTGCTGGGTTCTGAGAGATTTAAGTTTTCCGAAGAAAATTTAAAACTCCCATACACCCCCCCTCTGGTAGACATACTTCGTTCCTACAATTGGTACAGAGTGAGGTACTCCTTGACTCTGCTCTTTTTAGTCTAACGACTTTGGAGTTCAAGTATGTCTTCAGTGAACTACAAGTCGCATCTCAAGATTCCCATATTCGATGGGACGGACTAACCCTTCTGGAAGGAGAAGATGAAGATCCGTCTCCGAGCAATAGATGATGATATGTGGAATGTGGTGCAATTTGGCGTCAGCGTTGTTGTACGTCAAGCCCCTTCCGACGAAGAAAAAAAGCTCATTCAACTGGATGCTCAGGCCAAAGATGAAATTGGTGGTCATCTCAATAGAGCACAATTTCTTCGCTACCGCCAATGTCAAACTCCAAAAGAATTGTGGGACGTCCTTGAAAAGATCAATGAAGGAGTTTCAACTCAGAAAGAAGCCAGAATTGATACACTTCGAGCCAAATTCAATCACTTCAAGCACATTGGAAATGAAAGCTGCCAACAAACCTTCATTCGCCTGAGTGACATTGCTAATGAACTTCAAGGTCTCGGCGCCAAAGATATCACTGACCATGTAGTTGTGAAGAATCTGCTTCGATCCTTTGACAGTTCCTTCGATACACTTGTTCTGACGATACATGAACAACCTGACTTCAAGCACCTTGACCTTGCTGATATCATGGAGAGACTGAACACTCACGAGGAACAGGAAGAAGAGAAAAGAGATCTGTATGGATCAAGCTTACACAAAAATCATGCCCTTAAGGTAGTGGCTGATTCCTCTTCCGATGGAAATGCCGAAGATGATTCTGATGATCCAGAAAGACCCAGCAAAGATCTCGCCCTCATCATGAAAAGATTCCAATGCTTCCACAAGAAGAGCCAGATCCAAAAGAGAAGTTCAAGCAACTCTTGGGGTTCAAAATCTTCATCAAAACCTGCTGGAGAATACACCTGCTTCAAGTGCAAAAAGCCTGGACACTTCATTTCGGATTGCCCTCTCTGGGAAGCTGAAATCCGTGCTAGTGGGAGATATGATTCGGGCAACCATCAAAGCAAAAGCAAAAGCAAGAACTACGACTCCGATGATGAGAAGAAAATGAAGAAATTCTTCAAGAAGAAGGACAACTCCACGTCAAGATCTTCGTCAAGTTCTTCGTCAAGAAATCCTTCCAAGTCCTCCTCCAACGGCAAGAATACCTCTAGCAAGGCCAAGGCATACATCGGCAAGGAAATGGATTCTGATGAAGAAGAATCATCAGGTTCCGAAGAAGAACAAGAAGAATCCGGTGAGGATTCCGACATCGGTATGGCGGGCATAGCATGTAACTTCTCTCCATCGAAAAACTTCTTCAGAAATCTGTCACGATGATGAAACTCCTGTCTACTGCTTCATGGCAAAGGCTTCGAAAGAAAAGGTATCCTCCAAACATCACAAGGTTCACTCCAGTGACCAATACTCTTCTAATGAGGATGACCACGCAAAGTTGATCAAAATTGCTAATATCCAACAAAATTCTCTCGAGAAAATTGAGAAAACCCTCAGGAAATCTGAAGGGTTGTTGGTTGAGGAGATGGAGAAAAACCAGTCGCTGACCAAAGAGTATTCCACTCTCAAGTCATGAATGGATGAACTCTCAACTCGTCATGATTGTCTCTCAGCAGACCATGAAAGATTGACCTATGACTACCTGAAAAGGAAACAGGAATTCGAGTCGCTGAGAGAGGCTCATGAGGATTTGATGAGAGAAAATTCTCTTCTCGCCCAACAACTTAAAGAGAAACCTGAGGTGTTTGAGCCACCATGTTTAAAATGCCTTGAACGAACCAATGCTGAATCAAATGCTTAATCTTCTATGAATGCTAACCCATCAGTCGAGGAAAGTGGTTCTATTTCTGTTGAGAATGCCAGGTTAAAGGATCTTCAGACAGGAATGTTCAAATCTCTCAAAGGGCATGAAACCCTCTGTGATGTTTTGAAGAAATCTATCCTTCATAAAAATCCCAGAAAGGAAGGTATTGGTTTCGAAAGGAAACTGAATGAAGATGGTTCTTACTGGGAACCACATTAATATCCTTAAACAGTGTGGGTTCCTGCAAAGAGCAAAATGCTCGATCTAGCATTACTTTCAGGATATGACTCTCCCATCCCTGAATATCCTGATAATGGTTCTTTGGACAACTATAAGTTGTTTAAGAATCAACTTGGTGAAACTTATGCTCGCTATGTTGGACCAAACAGCAAAAAAGGTTCCCCAAGGAAAGCTATTTGGGTGCCTAAGAAAAATGTTGGTGCCTTGTCTGTTACTACACAACTAACCATGCAGGCAGAAAAAGTTCGACAAAATGAGTACATGCATACCTCATTCAATCATTTTGCTCATGTCTCTAGAAGAAATTCCAGTGCTTATTCCTTCAATTATGCTCGTACCTCATCGAACAATAATTATGCTTATCGAAGGAAATCTTACCCTGCTCGCTCTACTGTTTCGAAGCCACCTGCAAAGATGTGGGTGGTTAAGAAAGCCTAATTCTTCTACAGGACTATGTCTCCAGGTTTACAGAATGGATAATGGATAGTCGATGCACTAGTCATATGACAGGAGACAAGTTGTTGTTTGTTGACCCCAACTTAACTACTTCTTCTCTGAAGTATATCACTTTTGACGACAACAAAAAAGCAAAGGTAATTGGGCTAGGTAAAATTTCTATATCCAAAGAGAAATCCATTGATGATGTTCTACTTGTCCAGTCTCTTGGATTCAATCTTATGTCTGTTGGCAAGTTATGTGATCTTGGCATGCTAGTTTTATTCTCGATATCCAAATGCATTGTCTCATGGCCTCTGACAATTCCTTTGTCTTTGAGGGATTTAGAAAGGGTGATATTTATATTGTGGACTTCTCTAAGGGTCCCTCAGTCCAAACTTGTTTGCTTGCAAAGGCAACCGAAGGTTGGCTGTGTCACCGAAGATTTGGTCATGCAGGTATGAGAAATTTGCAGACCCTAGTGAAGAAAAATCATCTCCGTGGAATTCCTGATGTAAAATTCGACAAGGATCGTCTCTGTGCTGTTTGTGAGGCTGGTAAATTGGCTAAGAAGCATCATTCCTTCAAGACAGTTATGACCACAACAAGACCATTGGAAATTCTTCATATGGATTTATTCGGTCCTCAAAATTATGCAAGCTTCGGTGGCTGTCATTATGGTTTGGTTATTGTTGATGATTTCTCTCGATACACTTGGGTATTCTTTCTCGAAGACAAAACTTGTATTCAAGATATCTTCAAAAGCTTCGCCAAGAAGGCCCATAATGAATATGATGTGCGAATTAAGCATGTCAGAAGTGACAATGGAACTGAGTTAAAAAACACTCACATTGCTGAATTTCTCGATGATCATGGTATTACTCATGAGTTCTCTGCTGCATACACTCCCTAGCAAAATGGAGTTGTTGAACGAAAGAACAGAACTCTTATTGAAATGGCGAAAACAAAGCTCAGTGAGTATAAAACTCCCATTCGTTTTTGGGATGATGCTATTAACACCGCTTGTCATGTTATCAATCGCGTTTATCTTCACAAGTTCCTTAAGAAAACTTCAGATGAGCTTATCACTTGCAAGAAACTGAATGTTTCTTATCTTCGTGTTTTTGGTGCACCTTGTTACATTCTTGACATGAATCTTTCTTCCAAGTTTGCACCCAAGGCACATGAAGGTTTTCTTCTTGGTTAAGGCTCAAACTCGCATACATATCGTGTCTATAACTCTCACCATATGAAAGTTATGGAAACGGTAAATGTGCGGTTTGATGAATCTAACGGCTCTCAAAAGGAGCACCTGCCAAATGTGATAGATGAACCACTGATATCGGATGCTATTCGGCAAATGGCCATTGGGAGCGTCAAGCCTATTGAAGGAAATGTACCTTGAGTCCTCTGATGATGATGCTCCTATGACTCGAAGCAGAACTCGTCAAGCCAGAGCCGAAATAAATGCTCCTCCTAATGGAAATGGAAATCAAAATCCAAATGCCGATCAAAATGGCAATCCTGAAGGGAATGATGATACAAATACTGATGCTGATGAAAATAACAATGATCATCACGAAGAAAATGCTCATCCTCGTGGCGCAAATCGAGTTGATCCTTCATTAATTCTCGATGAAATTGAGAATCTAGGTTATCGACCCACAACTCGCTCACGCACTCATTTGGCTAACTTCTGTGGAAGTTTCTCCTTTGTTTCATTGGCAGAACCTACCAAGTATGAAGAAGCCATGAATGATCCAGATTGGATGAATGCCATGCAAGAGGAGTTGGTGCAATTTGAATTAAATGATGTGTGGGAACTGGTTGACAAAACGAATCCCAAGAAGCAAAATATCATCGGCACAAAATGGGTTTTCCGCAATAAGCAAGATGAAAATGGCATTGTGGTGAGAAACAACGCACGACTTGTTGCTCAAGGGTACACACAGGTAGAAGGCATTGATTTCGGTGAAACATATGCTCCTGTTGCACGCCTTGTGGCAATTCGCATTCTTCTCGCTTATGCAAATTACAATAATATCTTGCTTTTATCAAATGGATGTGAAAAGTGCTTTCGTCAATGGTCAAATTGATGAAGAAGTTTATGTTAGACAGCCACCTGGCTTCGAACACCTTGAGTTTCCTAACAAAGTTTTCAGGTTGAAGAAAGCTCTATATGGGTTAAAGCAAGCCCCTCGGGCTTGGTATGACACCCTGAAGAAGTTTTTGCTCGACAAAGGGTTCAAGCCAGGCTCCACGGATCCCACACTTTTCACTCATGCTGTTGACAATGATTTATTCATTTGTCAAATCTATGTGGATGATATTATCTTCGGCTGTACTAACAATGCTTGCAGGTTAGAATTCAGGAAAATGATGTCCGATAAATATCAAATGTCTATGATGGGTGAACTCAAATTCTTTCTCGGACTGCAAATTCGTCAACAAGCAAATGGCATTTTCATTTCTCAAGAAGATATCTAAAGGAATGCCTGAAGAAGTTCAAAAAGCAAGATTCCAAAATGAAGGGCTATAAGACTCAAATGCCCACGAATGGTAAGCTAGATGCAGATATGTATGGTAAGGACTACGATCAGAAAGCCTATCGTTCGATGATTGGATCTCTTCTCTATCTGTGTGCATCCAGACCTGACATCATGTTGAGCGTTTGCATGTGTGCCCGCTATCAAGCTGCACCGAAAGAATCGCATCACCGAGCGGTCAAGCGCATTCTGAGATATTTGGCTCACACCCCCACCTTAGGTTTATGGTATCCTAAGGGAGCACAGTTTGATCTTGTTGGCTATTCAGACTCAGATTGAGCTGGGTGACTTGGTTGATAGGAAATCTATGATGTCTACTATGCAACCTTCTTCTTGTAGACTCGTGTTGGGCCTCCAAGCGCAGAGTTTTGTAGGACAGTAGCAAATTTCCCTCAAGTGGATGACCTAAGGTTTATCAATCCGTGGGAGGCATAGGATGAAGATGGTCTCTCTCAAGCAACCTTGCAACCAAATAACAAAGAGTCTCTTGTGTCCCCAACACACCCAATACAATGGTAAATTGTATAGGTGCACTAGTTCGGCGAAGAGATGGTGATACAAACATAATATGGATGGTAGATATAGGTTTTTGTAATCTGAAAATATAAAAACAGCAAGGTAACTAGTAACAAAAGTGAGCGAAAACGGTATTGCAATGCTTAGAAACAAGGTCTAGGGTTCATACTTTCACTAGTGCAAGTTCTCTCAACAATGATAACATAATTAGATCACATAACAATCCCTCAACGTGCAACAAAGAATCACTCCAAAGTTTCTATCGGAGAACATAGGACGAAAACATGCATCAACCCCTATGCATAGATTACCCCAATGTCACCTCGGGAATCTGCGAGTTGAGTGCCAAAATATGCATCAAGTAAATCAATTGAACATCCCATTGTCACCACAGATATCCCATCGCAAGACATACATCAAGTGTTCTCAAATCCAATACTCAATCCAACATAACGAAACCTCAAAGAGCAAGACTCAATTCATCACAAGAAGGTAGAGGGGGAGAAACACCATATGATCCAACTATAATAACAAAGCTCGTGATACATCAAGATCGTGCCAAATCAAGAACACGAGAGAGAGATCAAACACATAGCTACTAGTACATACCCTCAGCCCCGAGGGTGAACTACTCCCTCCTCATCATGGAGAGCGCCGGGATGATGAAGATGGCCACCGGTGATGGTTTCCCCCTCCGGCAGGGTGCCGGAACGGGCTCCAGATTGGTTTTTCGTGGCTACAGAGGCTTGCGGCGGCGGAACTCCGATCTAGGTTTATTTCTGGGGGTTTCTATATTTATAGGAATTTTTGGCATCGAGAACAAGTCAGGGGGGTCCATGAGGCGACGACAAGGAAGGGGGCGCGCCCTAGGGGGGGCGCCCTCCACCCTTGTGGAGGCCTCGTGGCTCTTCTGGCCCAACTCTTTTGCTTCAGGGGCTTCTTCTGGTCCATAAAAAATCTCCGTAAATTTTCAGCTCATTTGGACTCCATTTGATATTCCTTTTCTGCGAAACTCAAAAACAAGGAAAAAAACAGAAACTGGCACTGGGCTCTAGGTTAATAGGTTAGTCCCAAAAATCATATAAAATAGCATATAAATGCATATAAAACATCCAAGATGGATAATATAATAGCATGGAACAATAAAAAATTATAGATACGTTGGAGACGTATCAATCTACCTCGGGGACATGTCATTTCCTTGGTAGATCATTGGTCTGTTGGTCATCAAAGAAGCAGAATTGTGTATCTCAATCTATGGCTGAAGCCGAATATATTGCTGCTGGCGCATGTTGCACTCAGTTATTGTGGATGAAGCAAACACTGAAGGATTATGGCATCAAGGTCAAGCATATTCCTCTATATTGTGACAATGAGAGTGCCATCAAAATTGCACATAATCCTGTGCAGCATTCTCGCACGAAGCATATTTCCACCAGATACCATTTTATTCGTGATCATGTTGCTCGAGAGGATATTGTCATCAATCATGTCAAGACCGAAGATGATCTTGCAGATATATTCACCAAGCCTCTCGACGAGAAAAGATTCTGTGCGTTACGGTGCGAGCTAAATATCCTGGACTTCGCAAATGTGCAGTAAGCTGGTCTCGGCACCCGTGCCAACACTTCCACATCTTTGAAGGAATGGGTGTATAACACTCGAAGAGTTTGAGACTTTTGACAAAGTGAAAGTTTCTTTCTGAGAGTGAATACATTAACGAAGAACTAGACTAACCGGGTGCCACGATAATTGTGCGATGCTCGGGGTCATACAGTTCTTATACGGTGGGTTATGCCACCACATTTTTTCCTCATTGTTTTTCTCTTCGTTCGATAGATTTGGTTTCTGTCCGAATGCATTTCTCTCATAGCTTTTTGCTTGTGTGCTTGTGTTTCTGCCTGAGTGAAATGCATAGGACCCCTATTTTTCCCTCCAATCTATCTCTTCTAGTCTATGCTGATCAGTTACAAATGCTCAATTTTATCTGGAACAAAACTTATCTGGTGTCCTTGACCACGATTGAGATTCGGTCCGAACATCAATCTATTTTGCGTAAGCTGTCCAAAATTTGGGGTTTCCCGCCCAAGTCAGGACCACGATCTTTATGTTTGTTGCCATGTGCAAAACATCAACTGCTACTCCATCCTAACCCTTGAATCACAATCGTCCCTGTCTAGAGACCATCCGATCATAAACCTCAGCGTGCGGTTATTTCCATTTGCCTATAAATACCGCACCACTCTTTCTTCCACCTTTCTCCTTCTCCTCGCCTCCACTCCGCCGAAACCCTCGCCACAGCGCTCCTCCTTGAGCTCGATGCCGACGATCCCTTTGCCGCTTAACTGCCGGAAAGACGTCGCCGAAGCCTTTCCACGCCGCCGCGGGCCATCCTCTTCCCCGCGCCGCCGTAGTTGCTACACGTCAACAAGCTAGGGTACGTGTGGTTCGAACTCGGACCTCCATCGCTCTTGATTCGAGTTCGTTCGTGGTTATTTATCTCCGATTTTACCGCATATCGTAGATCTAGATTTTTACAGTTCTCGCTCAGATGTGGTTTGTAGTTGTTCCTCACATCAAATTCATTCAGATCTAGAATTTGTGTCATGCTTCGCTCGAATGATATGCTTAGCTCGCTGTCTAGTATTTTCTTCGGACCTACTAGCTCGATCTATTTGTTTCATTCATTCGAACCATTTCACAAAGTTTGAATCTGATTCTTCCTCAAAATGTTTTCATTCGAAAAATCATTCGCTGTGAGCATTTGTGACCCTGTCCCCATTTTCCCTTGTACCTCCTCTCTTTCACAGGTGTATGCACTCAGTCGAGGATTCTGCTAAGCCACACAGTATGGCCGATGACGAAGAGGCATTCATGGGAACAGCTGACAAATGCGAAGGGCCCAACGGTAGGCCCATCAACCAGCAAGAGGAAGAGATCCGAGCCAAATGAGAATGAGCAAGAAGCAAATGCTCGGAAGAAAAGGAAAGGTGGCAGGCAACACATCACAAATTCAGCTCAGTATATCTCTCATGATGACTATAACACAGTACCTGGAGAATATTCAACTCAGAGAAAAAGGCGTGTGCAAAAGATTCGGCGTCAGTGGGTACGGAAGTGGTTTCACTACAAAATGGTTCATCCTCGCTATGCTAAGAACTTTGCCTTTCATCCCCCATAGGGTGATTGTCGCGAAATTGGACTCATCGGGGCAGGTGAGCCTCAGGAAAGGCCTCAACCACCTCCAGATGCTCATGAGACATCTCTCAAGACTCCTGATTCCTACCCCGAGGAAGAGGCCAAGTGCCTCAAAAATGCTGAGAAGAGAGCCAAGAAGGCTGAAAAGGGACAAGCCAGAGAAGAAGAAAATCGTCGTCTCATCAAATCAGACGTCGAGAAGAAAAAGGCTGAGGAAAAGGTAGAATGCCGCACAAAGAACAAGCATCATCCAAGATCTGCCGCTCTAAAGAAAAAGAGCGCTCCGAGGAAAAGACCTGCTAAGCCAGTTGAACCTGAAAGTGATTCTTCTGATCAAGATGATCCTCCGCTCACGAGAGAAGAGATTGATGCAACTCCCTCCGAACAAGTGAATGTCACTACATCCACTGTTCTGCCTGATCTTTGAGCAAGTGCTGTCCCATCTGCACCTCCGAAGAAGATTCACTTGAAAAGAAAGACTCCTCAGACCACAATCACAAATGGTTGACAAAGTGAATGCTGATCCTCATCCTGATGCAATAAATTTGCAAGAGGTGGTCGTTGAAGCCCCTGTTAACACAACTAAACCAGGAGAAAGGCTTCCGAAGTAAAAGCTGAAGCAAATCAAAGCTCCTTCTGCCAAGCAAAATGCTCCAAGTGTTGCGATAGCGAAAGAAAAGGCCGCTCAATTTGCTCCAAAGTTAACTCAGCCATTGGCATCCATTCCTCCTACCGAGCAAAATGTGGCACCAACTGCTCCCTCGGCACAAGCTGCTGCACTGTCTCAAGATGATCATGCACCACACTATTTCGATCATGTATTCATTATGGAGCAGCTGGATAGATTTGTGGAAAACCTGTTTGATGGAGAAGTGGCATCTTTGTCAATTCCCTCTGAAGTAATTACTCAAGCGTCTGCTCTTGTTCAAGATTTGAAAAATGATTTGGTTGAGTTCAATGAGCTCATTAGCCAACTCAAGGAGCTTGACAATCGTATGAATAATACGAAATCCATGTTTGTCATCAAACAACTTGAAGAATCTTATGAGGATGTTAATAAGGAGCTAAAAGTCCTTCCGCACAGAAGACTAGGATTTCACTCAGACGTGGATCAAATCGTTTGCAAGATTTGCCTCGATCATCAAGCCCAAGCCACTGGCTATAATGATCTTGTCAAAGGACATATAGATCCATCCAAGCAAAAGAAGAAGAAAAAGACAGCAGAGAAGAATGCTCCTCCTCCTTCTCCAGAAGCTAATGCACAAAGAGAAAAGTCTCTGAAATGAGCAATTCCTTCGTCCACTCTTGATCCAGTTGCAGATGCATCTCATTCGCCAAGGCCGACTGAACCAGTGCCTATGGCCTCCCCGGCTCATGAAGAAAATCCTTCTCAGCACCAAGTGTCAGAAGAAGGCGAAATTCCTCAGTCTCCACGAAAGGCCTCTCCAGCTCGTGTTGAACCAAATGATTCGGTTCCTCCCTCTATTCCTCAAGCATCTCCTGAGGCAAATCCTCACCAGTCCCCAGCGGCTGACAAAGCTTCGGTGCTTGAGTCTGCACCTGCAGAAAAGACTAATCCTTCTCCTCTGAGAATTTCACTCAACAATGTATGAAGAACTTCAGATGTTCATCCTTCTGCATGTATATCAGTGTCAGCTCATCACTCTGACTCAGTTATCTATGGAGATGAAGTGATTTCTGTTGAAGATGAACTAAACTACCCTTATCCTCGCAAGTGACTGCCGTTGTTTTCCACCGATGTTGGCGACAAGGGGCCTCTTTTGAATCGAAATACTCATCTGAAATTCTTTCAAGAGAGTCCATATAGCAAGACTCAAACTTCTGAATCTCATCAGTTCTGGACTCCGGAACAGGCAGTATATTATTCGTGGATTCTTTATGACAGCCTGAAGATTTTCCCTCATGAGTTTCCAGATATTGTGGCGATGAAGAACATTGGCTGCTTTACTCAAGTTCTGCAACACATGAAAGACTATGGTCCCACGCATGTCTTTGCATATCAGCATCCATGGAACAGGGAGATTATCCTTCAATTTTATGCTAATCTATATATCTCCGGTGATGAATCTGATAGCACCAAGTGGATCATGGAATGGATGACTGAAGGAAAAAGGATAAAATGTTCTGCCATGGACTTTGTATCTCATTTTAATTTTCCTCGTTTTGAACATGGCAAGACTGAAATTCGGGTTCATAATATTGATGCTGTATCTGATGAAGATTTCCGATGCTCAATGGATGAAGATAAAATTCATGACTACAATGGTCCTCCCCTGCCTGAGCACTTGACATTCGACAATCAGACCCTATATCATATTCTCACTTACACCCTCTGTCCGCTGGCTGGAATGAATACAGACAACGTGATATCAGATGTTCTTCGCAACACTTTCCATGCCATCTCACAAGGTTTTATATTCGATATCGAAGACATGTTCCTGCACATACTGATGGATTCAGCTCAGTGCCCAAAAACTATCAAGGTATTTGCACCCTGGATTCGGAAAGTGGTTGAATATGCAATGAAGACCGAATATCTTGCCAAAGTCAGTCACAAAAGCTTCATTCCTCCTGTGCGTGATACGCTGAAAGTAATGGAAGATTTCTCTTCGGGAAAAGCACCAGTGTCCAATCCTTCTGACTATCATAACACCTTCAATGGACCAAAGCTACCTCAGCGTGACCGTTTTCTGAACACTCAACCTCCTTCACATCATGAAGTGAGCATGCGCGCTCAACAGCTTCTGTTGAAGCATATGGCTGAAGACCGTCAAGAAAAAGAGCATCTGGCTGCTGAACTTAATGCTATTCACAACCGAACAAAAGTTGTGCACATGATCACAGCAGAAAACAAGAAGCGTTTATGGAAATTGCTTCGTAAATTTTTCTCCAAGAAGCAACTGAGCCATTCTCATCTCCAAGAACTCTACCAGTATATTGATCAAGGGTTTACTGCTGAAGATTATCAAGACCGCGTTACTCCGCCCTTGCCAGCTCGTGAACGAACTACGCATTTACTTCGAATTCAGCTGCGCAAATTGCTCGACGAATCAGAAGCAACCTCGCCCACTGAGAAACCTGCTGAAGAAAATATTCTGTCTTGCAAGAACCAACAAGCTGATCCAAATATGCCTTCGTCTTCTCAGCACCATGCCAACATTGAAGATTCTGCTGCTGCTGTTGACGATGATGACACTCCAGCCACCTTCGAATCGGAAACTTCTTCGGGTAGTTTTTCGGGCGATGCCTCAGAGTGAATCAGATTCACCTTCTTTTGCACTCGTGTTTTTCATCACCTTTTTTACACTAGTTGACAAAAAAGGGGAGAATTACATCGAGAGTTTCAATAGATTTGCTCTGTTGGATTTGGTCTCCTTGTTTATTTGCTCTGGTTTATGAGGCTTTTGCGCTTACTATTTCTAAGACTTTATGCCAGTTAATGTGCTCTGTAGTAAAACTTCTGATATGAGCTGTAGTATTAATAACCCCGCCTCCTGCACTATTTTCTCTTGAAGCATTTGTTTTGCAGGTGAACATATTATTAGAAGTTATGAATGATTACATTATATTATCCTTGGATTAATTATCATCAGTGCGAATCATTATCTCGAACGACTGAAAAATCCTCCATATACGTAAATGAGTTGCAAGGAATATCATTGCATATCAATTGACCCTGCATACATCTAGGGGGAGTTTATTTCATCATCGAGTCAAGTAACGCAAGTTCACCCTTGTTCGATTTACATTTCATCTATCTATCTTAACTTCGATGGTTATCTATTTTGTCAACAACCGTCCAAAAAGGGGGAGATTGTTGGTGCAATGACATGCCCCCTTATGTTTTGGAGTTTGTTGACATAAACAGTATGGGACTTATGTGTTTGCTAGTGCAAATAGAGCAACAGGTCCCTGAAGTATCGAGGAGTTTAATACAAACGACGAAGATAATCTCCCTGCGTGGCAGTGAAGGTTATCACCGAAGATGAAGCAAACAAGAGTGACCCCTAAAAATTGCTGACGTTCAAGCAATTGGTTCGGTATCTGTTCGAAGAATATGACTATGTTCAAGGAAGAATGAAGACGTAGCATTTGTTTCGTTGTTCTTCTTCTTTCATTGAGTCGTAGGACCACCGTACTATTAAGAGGGGTGTAGCGATCGAAGCTTTGATTCTCTGATGCTAAACCCAAAACCTATGAAAGCTGTGAGAGAAATCTCTTTGTGCTCTGAGCAAATACTTGTCAGCAAGAGACTGTGATCTTCTTCACTGCGAGAGATTTGTCTCGGACTGAGGAGTTAGCATTACTTGTTCCTCAAGTAATGTTGCCGTTGCTCCAAAATCCGACCGTTGTGAATGTGTCGGTTGGCCATTGGCTGGACCTCGGGTCCAAAATGGTCATTTCCTATCCGGGAAGGTTGCGGCTATAAATAGCCACCCCGCGCCGGCTTTGTCAAGTGGCTGCTCCGTTTTGATTCTGAGAAGATTGTTGAGTAACCCACTCTCTGAGCGATTTGAGTTTAAAATCTACCGAGAGAAAAACCCTAGAGCCCAAGAATTAGATAGTGGTTTAGCATCACTGGAATCTAAGTTTAGTACGCCCTGACTATTACTCTTGAGAGCTGCAAACTCTCTAGACGATTAGGTGTCAATTTCTTCAGAGACCAAGAGTGATTGTGGTTCTTGAAGAAGAAGTCTGTAAAGGTTTGGAGATCGCCTTCAAGTATCTACCATGAGTGATCGGCATCGATTGACGAATTGATTGTCGAGGAGAATAGGGTGAAGAGAGTTTTTCTTCCGTGTTAAGTAACAGCCCCTCCAACCAGACATAGTCCTTGTGCAGAAGGACGAACTGGTCGAACAAATACCTTGTCACCATCGAGCATCATCGGTTATCTCTGTCACTCATGTTTACCTTCGATGTGTTTTCATTCATATGATTTACTTCGATGCATGTTTTAGTTTTCCCTCGGTACTCCTTTTTAGTTCACCGTAGTTTGTTTTTCACTTATTCCGCTGCTGGGTTCTGAGGGATTTAAGTTTTCCAAAGAAAAATTAAAACTCCCATTCACCCCCCCTCTGGTAGACATTCTTCGTTCCTACAGAGACACTCTCCAAGTTGACTCTGTAATGCATTCCATAGATAATCTGACTACTTTTTATGTTTTCATGAATCTCAAATACTGAACAACATCATAATGATTATGAGCTTGTGCGCATGAAAAGAATAAAGCAGAACAATGCCATGGCTGTCAAACTTGGCATTAAGGGACTGAAATCAAGTCTGGATGCAATGCAATGCAAACGCTCTGCACCTACAGATTTGTGCTCAGAATATGATCCTAACAATGATTCTGAGCTAGAGGGAGACCTAAGTCAATGTAGCTCCCTAGTGGAGGAGTCAGAGGCAGATGCCCTATCTTATTCACCCATCAAGGTGCTTGCTCTAACTTTCCAAGGTTATATTGGTCACACATATCTTGCAACTGATGCTTTGCAGTGCTTCTACTTTGTTGCACTGCCATTAGCTTAGTTTACACATCATGTATGTGAATACGCCCTGCCTATCCATTTTCAGTACATATTACATCTGCCATCGTACCATATTTATCCATTCAAACATTGTTCTTGTGTATCAGACGTTCAAAAGGAAGAGGGCGATTGCTGATCGCGGAGGAGCACGAACAAAATATTTGCAGAAGGTAGTGACACCTGATAAATCAAATAGCCCATTAGGTGTAGTTGCAATATCACCAGACCCACAAAACACGGCCCCAACTCTAGCAGACTCTAGCCCTACTACATTGGTCATCTCTAAAGCCCCAACTCAACAGACCCCAACTACAGCAAATAGTATGATGATGCCAGTTGACATAGCACCAGCTCTACGATGCAAAACCCCCATTCCAGCAAAGAGTACATCAAATCCAGTTGCCAAATCCCTTTTAGAATGAGAGAGAGCCCCAAATTGCAGCAAATAAGACCCCTGTTCCACTTCTTCCCAGTTCAGAAGATGAAGCTTATATAGTTGTCAGGAACTTTGTGCGCATATTTCCTTCATGGAAAGATTATACCACAAAGAATAATTTCCAATCTTCCTCCACAACTTACGTGTGAGTAATGTACTAATGTTATTCATGGTAATTAGTGCATATGTTTCTGCTGATAGAAGACACAAGATTTCATTCTTTTAAATAGGCAAGGACCAAACTGGATAGTCAAGACGAGCAAGGGTTGGTTGTGCTTTTCAAGCACTCATTGATGAAGTATCGTTCCTACCTGAGGCAAGCGCACTTCGATGGCAAGCCTCTAAAATGAAATTTCTGTAAAGTCTCCGGTGCTACATTTATCAGACAGTGACTGGAATAATCTTGTTACACATTGGTCTCATCTGCAGCGTAAGGTACTGTCTATGATATCACATCACAATTTGAACTACATTTCTTCATGTGCCTTACCGTCTCATTTGTACGAAAACTGTTTGCAGAAGAACATTCATTCTCAACGGACCACAGAATCTCGCAACTATACTGCACACTACATTGCTCTTGTGAGTACCTCTTGCCCTGTATGACCATACTTACTTTCATAGCTGGTTGATTATGTAGCATCACTGCACATGTTAGCCTCGTTATCCTCCATTTGGTGGACATTATAAGATCCGTATCGACTCTTACATAAATTTAGAATCAACCCAATGCTTTTGAAGAGGTTTAGCTCTGCAGTCCTCTTGTAAGGACTGAACGTCATCTATCACTATACTTACATTAATAGCTACTCCCTCCGTCCCACAATATAAGAGCATTTTGTATAGTACACCAGTGTACAAAACACTCTTATATTTTGGGAAGGAGGGATTGGTTCATTGTGTAGCATTCTGCATCTTATCTCCCTCGCCTCCATTTACTAAAAAATATTAGATCTATATTTAATCTTACCAAAAAGTTGAATACACAGACAATGCGTGTGCCGAAGTGTAGCCTATTGCTCTTGTCAGTACATTTTGTCCTGTAACGCTTGTAATTACAGGGATTGGTAGCTGATTATGTAGCATCAATCTGCATCTTAATTATATTCATTATCCTCTTTCCCTTCCAGTATTATCATATCTATAATTACTCTCTACAAAATGCAGAGTACAGGCAATGCTTATGAAGAAGTTTTTGTGCTGAAATTCTTGAGTTATCCTTCCCTTGACATGGAGAAGGGCATTATAGAGCCGGTGTTAACTGTTAATGTAAGTCAGTCCTTCTAAAGCCTTTATCCTCAACTGATGTTTAATTTGCTCATACTCCCTATCGTCAACTGCTGTTTGGTTTGCTGTTTCTATGAAAAAGCATGTTCGCAACAACTGTAAGTTCCATGTTTTAGTTGTAAAACCAAATTCCTTATTCATACCATGCACATTACTCAATACTCCCTATATGTATGCTTGTTTTTGTGGATCTATAATCCAGTGTGTGGTGAAGCAGCCCACGTTTGCACCTTGTCATCTCCTGTTTTATCTTACTGATGTGGCTGATGATATGAACAACATGCCATGCACATTAACCAACACAGATACAATGATTGTCTTTGCCCTTCATCTATGCTTGTTTTGTTGACGTGGTAATCCAGTACTGTGGTGAAGCTCCCCGCATTATGAACAATGCCAAATTATGCTATTGATATTTTGAACTGGCTCTTTATTTTCTAATTTGAAATTGGATGGAATTGACAGCACACTTACCATCTTTGTTTATACAAGTGAAAAACCTGTCATCTCTCTGCTTGTTTCAGGCTGATATGCCTGATGTCATGCACAAGTCTGTTGAAGGCTGTGAGACAAACCCAACTTATATTGCAGCAAAGAAGGCAAAACATCTTGAAGATAGCGAGACAACCCCAAAGTCATGTCTTGATGCAGTGTTCAAGTTACTTGAGACTAGCAGTCAGACAAGCTCACAGAATTCGCTGTCTGAATCAGTTCAACTTCTTCAGTCCCAAGTTCAAGCAGAAAGGCATTCTGCAACTCAACTTTGACTTGAAGTCCTATCTCTAAGGAAGATCACGCAGAACACCAATGAGAACCTCATTGCTAAACAGCTACACCTGGAAGCTATGACCGACATGCTAGGCCGGTCTCACAGCCTTGCTCAGCAGCTTGCACAGCAGCTCCCGTGCAAGGCTAACCTTTCTTGAACTATCCTGGAAGTGGTCTTGGTTCAGTATTTTTTTGTTACGCTGCAATGGCGCCCAGTTTTTGTAATCTTCTTCTTCGTTGCGCTTTATGATCACTGGTGGCGAACTTCGATGCCCAGTGGATGTAATATACCATAAATCCTTTATTATATAGTGTAGGTTTATTCTAAGTTACTATGCCATAATTTCTTTATTGTATAGAGTCGGTTTGTTCTTAAATCCTACTAGTTACCATATATGCCATCATTCGCTATCTGAAAAAAACGGCGAAAATCTGATGTAGGCGACCGGGCCGAAACATTCACCTCTAACGGGCCTGCATTTTAGCGGGCCACAATTCAGCCGGCCTGCAACTTTCTTGGGCCCGAAAGGCCATTGGGGTCTTCACACTTTGCACCAAGCCCACAACTTACACGGGCCCAAATTCGGCGCAAAGTTTAGTTGGGCCTTTCGTGGACCCAGTGCTTCGTTGGGCCCATGTAGCTTCGGGCTACTAACAGATAGAATATTCTTCTCGCCTGTTACGGCCCAGAAGATACCATGGGCCTTTAGCAGGCCGAAATGCATGTTGGGCCTCAATTTTCAATAGTCATCCACGGGCCTTTAGCAGGCTAAAATGTAGACCGGGCCATTATTGTCCCAGTTATATGATGGGCCATTACCAGGACGAAACATATCTCGGGCCTTTGTTTGCCCACTGATATCATGGGCCTTTAAGAGGCCAAAAGCTTAATAGAGGCATCAACGTGCCGAATTATACGACAGGCCTTTAACAGGCCCAAAGTCATGTTGGGCTGAACTGTTGCCACCCTGATCATGGGCCGTTAGTGGGTCGGATGTCGCGTCGGACCATATATGGCCCATGGGCAGCACGGGCCATTCCCAGGCTGAAAGACACACCGGGCTGAAATGGGCCCATGTCTACATCGGGCCTCTAACAGGCCAAAATGTCACTGGGCCGTAATTGGGCCCAAATTCTTGGTGAACAATTAACGGGCCAGGTCTGGCTTTGGGCCGTAAATGGGCCATGTTTAAGCAGGCCATTAGTGGGTTGGCCCACTAGTACCTGAGTAAATACTACGAGCCTTTGACTGGGCCGGCCATTTTAACCTATATGGGCCTCTGTTGGGCCCTGCCACATGTCGACGTATCATAGGCACGTCTCCTCCATTAGATGGACGACATCTGGCCCACCGAGGAGCCGACACGTGTTTCCTCCGACCAATGATGATTTTACACATGGAAAATCCCCATTGGTCCGGGATGTTAACGGGTTATAGGATCCAAACGGGAACCCGATAGCTTAACGGCGACCCGTTACGATGGATGCCACATGCCGGTTACCCTTGACTAAAGCACTTCCATGACACGCCATTTATCGTCATGGAAGTGGACACTTCCGTGATGATAATTTTGGTATTGTCATGGAACACTTCTACGACAGCACAGGTATGACTATCTTGATTCTGTCATAAAATCGTCATGGATGTACATGCATGATAGAAAACGTGATCTATTGTGACAAACACGTATCATCACGGAAGTGGTTTTTTTAGTGCAAGTCCACCAAAGTCCACACTTTGTTCTCATACATGGATCCTATCTCAGATTTCATGGCCTCAAGCATTTGTCAAAATCTGGGCTCATCATAGCTTCTTCATAGTTCGTAGGTTCGCCGTTGTCTAACAACATGACTTCCAGGACAGGATTACCGTACCACTCTGGTGCGGTACGTGTTCTGGTCGACCTACGAGGTTCAGTAGTAACTTTATCTGAAGTTTCATGATCATCATCATTAGCTTCCTCTCTAGTTGGTGTAGGCATCACGGGAACGATTTTCTCTGATGTGTTACTTTCCAATTCGAGAGAAGGTACAACTACCTCATCAAGTTCTACTTTCCTCCCACTCACTTCTTTTGAGAGAAACTCCTTCTCTAGAAATGACCCATTCTTATCAACAAAGATCTTGCCTTCGCATCTGTGGTAGAAGGTGTACCCAATAGTTTCTTTAGGATTTCCTATGACGATGCACTTCTTCGATTTGGGTTCAAGCTTATCAGGTTGAAGCCTTTTGACATAAGCGTCGCATCCCCAAACTTTAAGAAACGACAGCTTGGGTTTCTTGCCAAACCATAGTTCATACGGTGTCGTCTCAACGGATTAGACGGTGCCCTATTAACGTGAATGTGGTTGTCTCTAATGCATAACCCCAAAATGATAAAGGCAAATTGGTAAGAGACATCATAGAACGCACTATATCTAGTAAAGTACGGTTAACATTCGGACACACCATTACACTGTGGTGTTCCAGGTGGCGTGAGTTGTGAAACAATTCCACATTGTCTTAAATGAAGGCCAAACTCATAACTCAAATATTCGCCTCCGTGATCAGATCGTAGAAACTTTATTTTCTTGTTATGATGATTCTCCACTTCACTCTGAAATTCTTTGAACTTTTCAAATGTTTCAGACTTGTGTTTCATCAAGTAGATATACCCATACCTACTCAAATCATTTGTGAAGGTCATAAAATAACGATACCCACCGCGTGCCTCAACACTCATCGGACCGCATACATCGGTGTGTATTATTTCCAATAAGACATTAGCTCGCTCCATTGTTCCGGAGAATGGAGTTTTAGTCATCTTACCCATGAGGCATGGTTCGCAAGTATCAAATGATTCAAAATCAAGTGATTCCAAAAGTCCATCCGCGTGGAGTTTCTTCATGCGCTTTACACCAATATGACCTAAATTGCAGTGCCACAAGTATGTTGGACTATCATTATCAATTTGCATCTTTTCGCATCAATATTATGAATATGTGTATCACTACGATCGAGAGTCAACAAGAATAGACCATTCATTAAAGGTGCATGACCATAAAAGATATTACTCATATAAATAGAACAACCATTATTCTCTGACTTAAATGAATAACCATCTCGCATTAAACAAGATCCAGATATAATGTTCATGCTCAACGCTGGCACCAAATAACAATTATTGAGGTCAAAAACTAATCCCGAAGGTAGATGTAGAGGTAGCGTGACGACGGCAATCACATCGATCTTGGAACCATTCCCGACGCGCGTCGTCACCTCGTCCTTAGCCAATCTTTGTTTATTCCGCATCTCCTGTTTTGAGTTACAAATATGAGCAACCGAACCAGTATCAAATACCCAGGCGCTACTACGAGCATTAGTAAGGTACACATCAATAACATGTATATCAAATATACCATTGTTCACTTTGCCATCCTTCTTATCCGCCAAGCATTTGGGGCAGTTCCGCTTCCTGTGACCATTTGCTTTGCAGTAGAAGCACTTAGTTTCAGGCTTGGGTCTAGCTTTGGGTATCTTCACGGGAGCGGCAACTTGCTTGCCATTATTCTTGAAGTTCCCTTTATTTCCCTTTCTCTTTTTCTTGAAATTAGTGGTCTTGTTAACCATCAACACTTGATGCTCCTTCTTGATTTCTACCTCCACCGATTTCAGCATCGCGAAGAGCTCAGGAATCGTTTTCATCATCCCTTGCATATTATAGTTCATCACAAAGCCTTTGTAGCTTGGTGGCAGTGACTGAAGAACTCTATCAATAACACTCTCAAATGGAAGATCAATTCCCACCTGAGTCAAGTGGTTATGATACCCAGACATTTTGATTATGTGTTCACTGACAGAACTGTTCTCCTCCATCTTACAACTATAGAACTTGTTGGAGACTTCATACCTCTCAACCCGGGCATTTGCTTGAAATATCAATTTCAGCTCTTGGAACATCTCATATGCTCCGTGGCATTCAAAACGTCTTTGAAGTCCCGGTTCTAATTCATAAAGCATGGCACACTGAACTATTGAGTAGTCATCATTCCGCGTTTGCCAGGTGTTCACAACGTCTAGATTAGCGGGAGCGGGTCTGTCACCTAGTGGTGCATCAAGGGCATAATTATTCTGTGTAGGAATGACGATAATCCTCAAGTTACGGACCCAGTCCGTGTAGTTGCTACCATCATCTTTCAACTTAGCTTTCTCGAGGAACGCATTAAAATTCAAGGGAACGGTAGCACGGGCCATTGATCTACAACATAGATATGCAAAAACTATTAAGACTAAGTTCATGATAAATTTTAGTTCAAATAATCAACTTACTAATGAACTGCCACTTAAATCAACATCCTCAAGTTGTCTAAGTGATACATGATCCAAATCAACTAACCCATGTCCGATCATCACGTGAACATCTCTATGTTGATCATATGTACTATATGACTCACATTCGACCTTTCGGTCTCCAGTGTTCCGAGACCATGTCTGTACATGCTAGGCTCGTCAAGTTTAATCCAAGTATTCTGCATGTGCAAAACTGGCTTAAACCGTTGTATGTGAACGTTGAATCTATCACACCCAATCATCACGAGGTGCTTCGAAACGACGAACTTTGGCAACGGTGCATACTCAGGGAGAACACTTTTATCTTGAAATTAAGTGAATTGATCATCTTATAATGCTACCGTCCTTCTAAGCAAAATAAGATGCATAAAGGATAAACATCACATGCAATCAAAATATGTGACATAATATGGCCATCATCATCTTTTGCTTTTCATCTCCATCTCCAAAGCATTGGCTTGATCTCCATCGTCACCGGCATGACACCTTGATCTCCATCATAGCGTCGGGGTTGTCTCACCAACTATTGCTTCTACAACTATTGCTAACGCATAGCGATAAAGTAACGCAATTACATGGCGCTTAGTGATTGACATGTAGGTCATACAATAATTAAAGACAACCCTAAGGCTCCTGCCGGTTGTCGTACTCATCGACAAGCAAGTCGTGAACTTATTACAAAACGTGATCATCTCATACATCAACATATATCACATCATATCTTGACCATATCACATCACAACATGCCCTGCAAAAACAAGTTAGACATCCTCTACTTTGTTGTTGCAAGTTTTTACGTGGCTGCTACGGGTAACTAGCAAGAACCGTTCTTACCTACGCAAAACCACAACGGTGATTATCAAGTTTGTTGTTTTAACCTTCTGCAAGGACCGGTCGTAGTCAAATTTGATTCAACTAAAGTTGGAGAAATAGACACCCGCCAGCCACCTTTATGCAAAACAAGTTGCATGTCAGTCGGTGGAATCGGTCTCATGTGCGTGGACATGTAAGGTTGGTTCGGGCCGCTTCATCCCACAATGCCGCCGAATAAAAATAAGACGTTGGTGGTAAGCAGTATGACCATCACCACCCACAACTCCTTCGTGTTCAACTCGTGCATATCATCTACGCATAGACCTGGCTCATGATGCCACTGATGGGGAACGTTGCATGGAAAACAAAAAAATTCTACGCACACGCAAGATCTATCCATGGAGATGTATAGCTACGAGAGGGGGAGAGCATGTATATACCCTTGTAGATCGCTAAGCGAAAGCGTTTATCAACGCGGTTGATGTAGTCGCACACCTTCACGATCCGTCCCGATCAAGTACCGAACGTACGGAACCTCCGCGTTCAGCAAATGTTCAGCTCGATGATGTCCTCGCCTTCTCGATCCAGCAAGAGAGGCAAAGTAGTAGATGAGTAACGGCCGCATGACGGCGTGGTGACGGTGGTGGTGAAACTATCTGCAGGCCTTCGCCAAGCACAACAGACGTGGACGGAGGAGGAACTAGAACTAGAGGGAGAGGGGGCGCCGCACACGGCTTGGGGATCGTGGTGTGTGTTGCCCCTCTCCCTCCTCTCATATATATATATATAGGTGGGGAAGGAGGGGAGGCTGCCTAGGGCGCCACCAAGGGGTCGGCGGCTGCCCTACGGCGCCTGCCCTGGCCGCGCCCCCCTTCCATATATGTGCATGGGGGGGAGGAAAGCAGGGCTGGCTGCCTTAGGGCGCTTCCCCCTTCCTTCCCTCCTTCCTTGGCGGGTGGGCACGGGTGGTGGGCGCGCCAGCCCCCTTTGTGGGCTGGTGTGCTTCCCCCCTTTGGCCCATAAGGCCCACCACTTACCGGTGGCCATCTGGAACCCCTTCCCGCACTTCGATAAATACCCGGTCCTTCCGAAACCTTTCCAATGACCAAATAGTATCGTCCTATATATCGATCTTTACCTCCGGACCATTTCGGAGCTCCTCGTCATGTCTGTGATCTCATCAGAGACTCTGAACAACATTAAGTCACCAACTCACATAACTCATATAATACTATATCGTCAACGAACGTTAAGCGTGCGGACCCTACGGGTTCAAGAATAATGTAGACATGATCGAGCCGCTTCTCCGGTCAATAACCAATAGCGGGACCTGGATGCCCATATTGGTTCCTACATATTCTACAAAGATCTATATCGGTCGATCCTTTATGACAACATACGTAGTTCCCTTTGTTTGTCGGTATGTTACTTGCCAGAGATTCGATCGTCCGTATCTCCATACCTAGTTCAATCTCGTCACCGGCAAGTCTCTTTACTCATTCTGTAATACATCATCTCATAACTAACTCCTTATTCACTTTTCTTGCAAGCTTCTTGTGATGCTGTGTTACCGAGACGGCCTAGAGATACCTCTGCGATACACAGAGTGAGAAATCCCAATCTTGATCCATGCCAACTCAACAGACACCTTCGGAGATACCTGTAGAGCATCTTTATGATCACCCAGTTAGGTTGTGATGTTTGATAGCACACAAGGTATTCCTACGGTATCCGGGAGTTGCATGATCTCATGGTCGAAGGAATATGTATTTGACATTAAGAAAGCAGTAGCAATAAACTGAACAATCATAAGCTAAGCTAACGGATGGGTCTTGTCCATCACATCATTCTCCTAATGATGTGATCCCGTTATCAAGTGATAACACATGTCTATGGTCAGGAAACTAATCTTTTGATCAATGAGCTAGTCCAGTAGAGGCTCACTGGGGACACGGTATTTGTTTATGTATCCACACATGTATTTAAGTTTCCGGTCAATACAATTCTAGCATGAATAATAAACCTTTATCATGAATAAGGAAATATAATAATAAGAACTTTATTATTGCCTCTAGGGCATATTTCCATCATGTGGTTCACCTTGACGTGAAGTTGAGGCTTCCACTTGAATGGACGGGGTAATCTCCTTCACCTCCGTCGGGTGAATTTTGCCAATAGACAAATCTTGAATAGTTTCCGAGCCGTTAGATTCATCAAACTTCACATCTACCATCTCGTCAACCTTTCGGGTGAAAATGTTGTAGACACGGTAAGTGTGAGAGTTTGAGCCATAACCGAGCAGGAAACCTTCATGAGATTTAGGAGCAAATTTTGAATGACGATGCTTATCAAGAATGTAGAACTTTGAGCCAAATACTCGAAAGTATCCAACTTGGGGTTTGTTAAAGGTGAGTAGCTCGTATGTCGTTTTGCCGAGAAGCTTGTGAAGATAGAGTGGATTTGTAGCATGACAAGCTGTCTCAACCGCTTCCGCCCAAAAGTGTCTTGGCGTTTTGTATTCATCTAGAATCGTTCTCGCCTTCTCAATAAGTTTCCGGTTCTTCCTCTCAACAACTCCATTTTGTTGAGGTGTGTACATAGCCGAGAACTCATGTGAAATCCCTTCTTCATCAAGAAAGGTGTCCACATTGGCGTTCTTGAACTCCGTTCCATTATCACTTTGAACCTTCTTGATCTTCACTTCAAATTAGTTTTAGGCCTTCTTGGCGAAGATTTTGAATATCTTTTGGACCTGTGATTTGCAATCAGGAAAGAACACCCACGTAAATCTTGAAAAATCATCAACAATGACCAAACCGAAAGAGTTACCACCAAGGCTCTTATAAGCATTAGGACCGAAAAGATCCATGTGAAGTAGCTCAAGTGGTCTTCTCGTGGTCATGATGTTCTTCACGGGATGACTTCCTCTAACTTGTTTTCCTGCTTGACAAGCACTACAAAGTCTATCCTTGTCAAATATAACATCTTTAACACCAAGGATATGATCACCTTTAATAGGCTTATCAAGATTTAGCATGCCCACATGACCTAACCTTCTATGCCACAACCACCCTTTAGAAGATTTAGCAATTAAGCAAGTACGAGGTTGGGCTCTCTTAGTGTAGTCAACAATATATAGATCACCTCAATGGATACCGGTAAAGACCATGTTATGATTATCTCTACGAAACACTTGGCAATCTACCTCGGTAAATAGAACATTGAAACCAATGTCAGCTAGTCTAGATATGGAGAGAAGATTGTAGCCAAGAGATTCAATGAGCATAACATTTTGGATAGAGCTATAATTGGAGATGCCCACCTTACCAAGGCCAAGTACCTTACCCTTGGAGTTGTCTCCAAAAGTTACATACTTCCGTTCGTCGTCATTTTTAGCAAGCTCACGGAACATGTCTTTATCTCCGGTCATATGATCAGTACATCCACTATCGAGAATCCATTCTTTTCCTCCGACCATGTAATCATAGAAGTTTGCCATGAGACTAAGATTTATCATAGTCTCCTCAAAGTCAATGTCACTTTCTTCGTCTTCATCATAATAGCCATGCTCGATGTCATCGTCATCGTGTATGTGATCATCACCTAGAACAAGTGATTCATTAGATTTATGACCATGAAAATGTTCAAGTTTATGAATTCTAATTATCTCCGAGATGATGCTACTAATAACTCCAACATTTCCTTTAGCACGCATAAGATCAAAGAGCTCAAATAGATATTCATCAAACCAAGGATCACTAGGTTCCATTTTTTGAAAAGCAATGGACTTTTGAAGAATCTCATCTAGATTTTTTAGCGAGTAATTTGGAAAGCGTTCCTCAAGATAATTCCATATAGTACATGCACATTCAAAGGTAGGTAAGCAAATAAGAAAACTTCTAGGCAATCCTCTAATGATAAGATCAATAGTCCTAAGATTGCGAACCATGTCAAGATAATCATCGGGGGTCGGATGCAAAGGATCAATGGGAGGCACATAAGTGCTAAGAATATACTTGTTCAAATCATATTCATTGAAAATCTCAAGCATCTCATTTTCCCATGAACCATAAAACTCCCCATCAAGAATAGGCACTCTACGTCTAATACTCCCGAACGTAGACTCATCCATCTTCCTCCAATAGCGATTAAGCCAAAGCAATGGAGACCAAACCTCTGATACCAATTGAAAGGATTGATAAGATGGGTCTAGAGGGGGGGTGATTAGACCCTTAACACACAAAAGTAGCAGTTTTTAATTTCTTCAAGTTAAGGTGGAGTTTAGCACATGTTAAAGCACATATAATACATTTCAAGCAAGCATGACAAGAGTATAGGCAGCGGAAAAGGTAAAGCATGCAATTTGCAAGAAAGTAAAGGGATGGGATTGGAGCATGTGAACGCAAAGGAGACGCGTAGATTTTTGGCGTGGTTCCGATAGGTGGTGCTATTGTACGTCCACGTTGATGGAGACTTCAACCAACGAAGGGTAACGGCTGTGCGAGTCCACGGAGGGCTCCACCCACGAAGGGTCCACAAAGAAGCAACCTTGTCTATCCCACCATGGCCATCGTCTGACGTGGCTTAGATCTGCGTTGGTATTTTCCCAAAGAGGAAGGGATGATGCAGCACAGCTACGGCAGGTATTTCCCTCAGTTATGAAACCAAGGTTATCAATCCAGTAGGAGAACCGAGCAACACTATGTAAACGGTACCTGCACACAAAGAACAAATCCTCGCAACCCAACATGAAAGAGGGGTTGTCAATCCCTCTACGGTAAAAAGATAGATTAAATTGTATGAGATTGGATATATACATCTAGAAAAAACACAAAATAAGATAAGTAAAGAAAAAGTGCAGCAATGTGTTTTTGGGGTTTTGAAATAATAGTTTTGAAAACAATATGATAAAATATAGACCCGGGGGCCGTAGATTTCACTAGTGGCTTCTCTTGAGAAAATAGCATACGGTGGGTGAACAAATTAGTGTTGGGCAATTGGTAGAAGAGCAAATAATTATGACGATATCCATGGCAATGATCATGTATATAGGCATCACGTCCAAGATTAGTAGACCGACTCCTGCTTGCATCTACTACCATTACTCCACACATCGACTACTATCCAGCATGCATCTAGTGTATTAAGTTCATGGAGAAACGGAGTAATGCAATAAGAACGATGACATGATGTTGACAAGATCTATTCATGTAGGAATAAACCCCATCTTTTTATCCTTATTAGCAACGACACATGCGTGCCTCACTACCACTTCTGTCACTGGGTGAGGACACCGCAAGATGGAACCCATCACAAAGCACCTCTTCCCATTGCAAGAAAAATCAATCTAGTTGGCCAAACCAAACCAAAGTTTCGGAGAAGAAATACGAGGCTATAATAATCATGCATATAAGAGATCAAAGAAACTCAAATAATATTCATAGATAGATCTAATCATAAACTCGCACTTCATCGGATCCTAACAAACACACCGCAAAAAGTCATTACATCAAATAGATCTCCAAGAACATCGAGGAGAACATTGTATTGAGAATCAAAAAGAGAGAAGAAGCCATCTAGCTACTAACTACGGACCCGTAGGTCTATGGTGAACTACTCACGCATCATTGGAGGAGCACCAATGAGGATGATGAACCCCTCCGTGATCGTGTTCCCCTCCGGCAGAGTGCCCGAATAGGGCTCTAGATTGGATCTCGTGGTTCTGGAACTTGCGGCGGCTAGAATTGTGTTTTGATCACTCCCGTAGGGTTTCTAGAATATCTGAGTATTTATAGAGCTGAGAGGCGGTGGAGGAGATCTCCATGGGCCCCCACCACCCATCAGGGCGCGCCAGGGGCCTCTGGCTCGCCCTGGTGGGTGGTGGGCCCCATGGGCCTCCACCCGGGCACTTCCTTGGCTCCCAAGTTTCCTTCTGGTCCAAAAAAATCTCCAAAAAGTTTCGTGGCATTTGGACATCGTTTGGTACTGATATTCTGCGAAGTAAAAAACAAGCAAAAAACAGCAACTGGCACTAGGCACTATGTCAATAGGTTAGTCCCAAAAAATGATATAAAGTTGCTATAAAATGAAGGTAAAATATCCAAGAATGATAATATAACAGAATGGAACAATCAAAAATTATAGATACGTTGGAGACGTATCAGCATCCCCAAGCTTAATTCTTGCTCACCCTCGAGTAGGTAAATGATAAAAATAGAATTTTTGATGTGGAATGCGCCCTAACATGTTCATCACATATTCTTTTCTCTTGTAGCACGGACATTTGGACTTTTAGATGGTTCAAAGCAATAGTCTATAATTGACATGAAGACTTCAATACTCAAGCATATGAACAAGCAACCATGTCTTTCAAAATGTCAACACTAAAGAAAGTTATCCATAGCCCATCATGCTCAATCATTAATCCATTCACGAAACACACTCGAATATTAGCTACATCCAATGCACAAGTATGATTATAGTGCTCCCTAGTTGGTGCTTTATAAGAGAAGATGGAGACTCAAATAAAAATAAAAAATTGCATAAAAGTAAATAGATAGGCCCTTCACAGAGGGAAGCAGAGATTTGTAGAGGTGCCAGAGCTCAAAGCTTAAATTGAGAGATAAAATATTTTGAGAGGCATGCTTTTCCTGTCAATGAAAACGACCAAGTAGTTCCCAATACTTTCCATGCTAGATACATCATAGGCGGTTCCCAAATATAAAATAAAGTTTATTCCTTTTTCCACCATTCTTTCACAATCCATGGCTAGCCGTATCCACGGGTGCCTTTCATACCAACACTTTCCAAGGTATTTATTATTTGACAACATAAAGTAAATTTCTTTTTCATTTCGGGACTAGGCATCCCTATTACCGCCACACTCTCGTGCAATGACAAGTGAATAAACACTCATCTTGAGAATAACACATCTAGCATTGAAAAATATTGGCCACCCCCTGCCGCTTCATGAGTGGTACAGGCACACAAAAAGGAAATTCATTTGGAAAATTAGAGTTGGCACATACAAATTTACTTAGAACGGCATGGAAATACCGCATATAGGTAGGAATGGTGGACTCATATGGCATAACTGGATTTAAGGATTTTGGATGCACAAGTAGTATTCCCACTTAGTACAAATGGAGGCTAGCAAATAGATTGAGAAGCAACCAACCAACAAACGAAAATTCTCAATCTCAAGAAAATATTGGGGTAAGGAATATCATAATACTTTCTTTGAGACATCATGACTACGCAAACAAGATTGCAAGCAAACAAGAGATCTGACAAGAAAAAGGGGAACAAAAAGAAGGCAAATAAAAGGCAATTTTTTGTGAAGTGGGGGAGATGAAAATGAGAGGCAAATGGCAAATAATGTAAATTGCAAGGAGATGAGATTTGTGATTAGGAACCTGATAGATGTTGATGATGTCTCCCCGACAACGGCGCCAGAAATTCCTTTGACGTGGCTTAGATCTGCGTTGGTATTTCCCCAAAGAGGAAGGGATGATGCAGCACAGCTACGGCAAGTATTTCCCTCAGTTATGAAACCATGGTTATCAATCCAGTAGGAGAACCAAGCAACACTATGTAAACGGTACCTGCACACAAAGAACAAAACCTCGCAACCCAACGCGAAAGAGGGGTTGTCAATCCCTCTACGATAAAAAGATAGATTAAATTGTATGAGAGTGGATAAATAGATCTAGAAAAAACATTAAGTACTATTATGATGATATCCAAGGCAATGATCATGTATATAAGCATCATGTCCAAGATTAGTAGACCGACTCCTGCCTGCATCTACTACTATTACTCCACACATCCACAGCTATCCAGCATGCATCTAGTGTATTAAGTTCATGGAGAAACGAAGTAATGCAATAAGAACGATGTCATGATGTTGACAAGATCTATTCATGTAGGAATAGACCCCATCTTTTTATCCTTAATAGCAACGATACATGCGTGCCTCACTACCCCTTCTGTCACTGGGTGAGGACACTGCAAGATGGAACCCATCACAAAGCACCTCTTCCCATTCCAAGAAAAATTGAACTAGTTGGCCAAACCAAACCAAAGTTTAGGAGAAGAAATACAGGGCTATAATAATCATGCATATAAGAGATCAAAGAAATTCAAATAATATTCATAGATAGATTTGATCATAAACTCGCACTTCATCGGATCACAACAAACACACTGCAAAAAGTCATTACATCAAATAGATCTCCAAGAACATCGAGGAGAACATTGTATTGAGAATCAAAAAGAGAGAAGAAGCCATCTAGCTACTACCTACGGACCCGTAGGTCTATGGTGAACTACTGACGCATCATCGCAAGAGCACCAATGAGGATGATGAACCCCTTTGTGATCGTGTTTCCCTCCGGCAAAGTGCCAGAATAGGGTCTAGATTGGATCTCGTGGTTCTGGAACTTGTGGCGGCTGAAATTGTGTTTCAATCCCTCCCCTAAGATTTCTGGAATATCTGAGTATTTATAGAGCTGAGAGGCGGTGGACGAGACCTCATGGGCCCCACCACCTATCAGGGCGCGCCCTGGTGGGTGGTGGGCCCCATGGGCCTCCCCCGGGCACTTCCTTGGCTCCCAAGTTTCCTTCTGGTCCAAAAAAATCTCCAAAAAATTTCGTGGCATTTGGACTTCCTTTGTTACTGGTATTCTGCAAAGTTAAAAACAAGCAAAAAACAGCAACTGGCACTGGGCACTATGTAAATAGGTTAGTCCCAAAAAATTGTGACACCCTGATTTTGGCAACTTTTTCTTTTCAATCTTTTCTTGGTTTTATTTGAAATTTGAATGGTTTTTGAACCTTTTCATTTGGTCTTGGAAACTTTTGAATCTTTCCCAAGTAATCCAAAGCCTCATCACCTTGCCAAAACCCTGCCAAGTACCTCAAGGACCCAAATCCCAATTTAAATCTTTTCTAATAATCATTATCTTTATTTGGGAATCTAGGTCATCACTATGGGTTGTGAAGCAACCTATAGTTTGGTTTGCCAGAAAATTCTCAAATAATTCCCTAAAATACTTTGGACTATATCTTGCCCCAATATCCAAAAGTATTCCATGGCCTAGTTCAAATATTGTGCAAAATAATTCAGTTTTGTTCTTGGACAGTCTGAACCTTTGTGAAGGAAGTACCTGCTAGGTTTGTCCAAATGCTCTGAAATTTTTGTGGCATGAGGAAACCTACAATTGACTTCCCTCCACCAAGTTTCAGCCTCAGGAGATCATCCAAGTGAGCAGTACCTCAACATTCACATTCTAGACCAGATTTGCAGGTTACACATGAACTACCCTCAAATCTCAACCAAACCTACTGAAACTTGGCCAGTTTGGAGCCCTTCCAATGAGGATCACTCCAGACAATCTCTTTGGCTCCATCCCTAGCTCTCCACCTCTCCAGATCCCTCTCTACTTCACTGTCAGGAACTGTTGTTGAGGCTACCCTTCATCTCAGACCCAACCAAGCTAAACTATGGGTGCAGGTGAAGTGAGTGATCGATGGACGACATGCCAGACAAGATTTGCCAGGCTTGCGTGGCCTCCTGGTGGCAAACACCGTGGTGAGCACGGCGATGGCATGCTTGTCACCGTGCTCTGTGCTGCGCCACGCTCGTGTCTCGTCAGAGCGAGACGCCTGCGCCGCAGCAGCTTGTCCAAGCATGCCGACATCGTTCCCATGCGACAACTAGCCCCTCTAGATCCTTCGCCCTCGCCGGAGAAGCCCTCGGCGGCCACCACGACCGCGAGCACTGTGCCGCCCGTGCGGCCACAGTGGCGGCACCGCTCGTCTTCTTCTCCCCGAGCTATCCCCTCGCACATTTAATGCCTCTGCTCGCTCCCGTCGCTTCGCCCCGCACCATGACGGCCATGTCGCCGCTGATCCAGAGAGATCACCGAGCACCTCCTCCTGACTATAAATAGCCCTGCCCGGCCTCGCTAAGCTCCTCACCCCTCTCCCTCCATCCTCCATTGCCTCCCCAAGCAAGAGCCAAGGCCGAGAGGCCCTCTGGCCTCGAGCTTCACCGGAGTTCCTCCGCCGCCCTCACGCTATCGACAGTCACCACCACTCCTCCTCCGCTTCGCCTGAGACCACCGTAGAACTCAGCAAGTTCCACTGGTACTCCTCGACCTCCTGGCCGAGCGAATAGTGGCCGGAATCGCCACCTCGGTCGACCACCGTAGCGCTCGACCGGCGGAGAAGAAGGGCGCCGCGCTGTCCGTCCATCTCCGGGGGAGTTACGGGTACAGGGAGGACCGTCTTCGAGTGCCCGATCAATCCCCGTCAACTCCCAGCTCCGCCGCCGTCCCTATCGCCGGTGAGTGTCACCGGAGCCCCGCATCCCTCTGTTCTCTCCCTCCTCCCTCTGTTTTAAACCAAGCGGGCCCCACCTGTCAGCGGCCCAGCAGCGCGCGCGAAGGGGTAAGTGAAAGCGCCTTTGGCCTTTACGCCTTCGACGTGGCCCATTCTAGGTTTTTCTGTTTTTTTTCTGAATTTTATTATTTAAACAGAGTTGACCAGCCATTTTGACCACTGATAACTTTTTATTAAAAGGTCCAATTAACCTAATTCTTTTTGCATTGTGTTCATATTCAACTTCTTTATTTTCTGACCAAGTTTGGTATTTTTCCAATACTCACAGAATTGTTGGTGAATAAAAAGGCTTTATGTGACATTTTCCTTTGCCATTTACAAATATTTTCAGAAGGAGATTCTTGTGGATTTGAAGACCAGGAGTTTCTGAACAACCCGACTGATCAAGGCAAGCCAGGACATCCATATTATGAAGCATTTCATAGCATTGCATAATTCATATTCATTTCCCGCATTTAATTAACATAGATAATTCAAGGGAAGTATTTAAATGCCTATTGTTGAAAACTTAAATTGATATGATGAATGACCCTGATTGCTAAGAGAAACTTAGTTGGTTGATCAAGAGTCACCTGTCCGGGCTTACCCGTGCAGGCACATTTGCCGGTATGAGACAGCCTTGAATTGGTCTGGCTCCGTGCTCTTTCACAGGTACCTCCAGACAGGGAGGGTTATGCGTGCGTGCTGCCCTGATCAGGTAGATGGCGATAACCCTGTGAGCCAAGTTGAGTTTTGTGTCGGCATCCCCGTTTGGGACAGTTTAGTTAGGCCACGACGGTGGCAGGTGTCACGAGGTGACACGGGGCCACCCAGGGCTTGACTCCGGGGGAGGATGATTGCCGGTGGTACGATGGAAGAGTCACGGGTCAGGCGGGTTTCATTGGAGCAACGCTGGTCCATCCGAATGGGATCACGAGGTCAGGTGCTCCATGGTGTGGGTAAAGTGTGCAACCTCTACAGAGTATGAAATCTATTCGAATAGCCACGTCCACGGTATTGGACAGCCCGTCCAGACCTCTCTACGTGATCAACCGTAATAACCATAGTAATGATGGAAGAACTTGTCTTAAGAGCGGAAGTACTCGTGGCATCGAGTATTCCGAGGGTTGTGAGAGAACCCGGATATGAGTAAGTTAATAACAGTAAGTGAATCAGTTAAGAGTTAACAAGTTGATTGCCATGCTATTATTTGCTGCATATTTGGTTGTCTTGTGCTTGCGAGTACATTCAAAGTACTCACCTGGCATATCATGCCAGATGCAGGAGAAGACTGAGACGGAGGTCTCGAAGGTCCGTGTTGCGATGCCTAGGATGTGTCCTCAGTAGTGTCCCTGTGGATGGAGTTACTATCATGTTCCGCTACGCAGTAGTCTTTCGCTGTAGTATTCCGTAGTAATACCGAGGCCCTGATATGTTAGATAAATAATGTAGATATTGTCATAGCACTAGATGTGCTTTTGGCCTCGATGATCATGTAATATATAAGCTTGTACTCGACTATTATCAATAAAAGTTCAGCTATGTTCTGTTCCAAGTTGTTGTGTGTTTCTAGAAGACTTGATCTCTATGTTGGAAACACTGGTAAACCGGTTCTCTGAGCCGGGGTGCCACAAAAATGATATAAAGTTGCTATAAAATGAAGGGAAAACATCCAAGAATGATAATATAACAGCATGGAACAATCAAAAATTATAGATCCGTTGGAGACGTATCATCGTCCATGAAGGACTTGCCTCACTCGGGTAGATCTTCACGAAGTAGGCGATCTCCTTGCCCTTACAAACTTCTTAGTTCAAATCCACATCACAACGGAGGCTCCCAAGCGACACCTAACTAATCTAGGAGAGACCACTCTCCAAAAAGTAATAGATGGTGTGTAGATGATGAACTCCTTGTTGTTGTGCTTCAAATGATAGTCTCCCCAACACTCAACTCTCTCTCATAGATTTGGCTATGGTGGAAGAGGCATTTGAGTGGAAAGCAACTTGGGGAGGGCTAGAAATCAAGGTTCAAAAGGTTGGATTGGAATCTCTTGATCTCAGCACATGAGTAGGTGGCTCTCTCTCAGAAAATGAATGGTGGAAGTGTAGGCATGTTCTGATGGCTCTCTCACAAATGGAGAAGGGGGTGGAAGGTTATATATATCCTCCACACAAAATCCAACCGTTACACACTTTTTACTCATCTCGGTGGCACCGATTAGAAATCTCGGTGGGACCGATCTGTTCAATAATATGAACGTTAGGAATCTCGGTGGGACCGACTGGAACAACCCGGTGGGACCAATGTGCTAGGGCTTAGGGCAAACATCAACTCGGTGGGACTGATGTGAAGCAATAAGCAACAGAGAATCTATCAAGACAACTCGGTGAGACCGATTGCAACATCTCGGTCGGACCGAAATAATTACAACAAGTCAATAGAGAGTTTGCAAGGCCATCTCGGTAGTACCGAGATCCGTATCGGTGTGACCGAATCGTTAGGGTTTTTGGCAGTGGCTATGTCAAGTAAACTCGGTGGCTCCAGATAGAAAGAATCGGTGGGGCTGAGTTTGGAATTAGGGTTTGGACATATTTGGATGGAGAAAGTGGCTGAGGGTTTTGGAGCAATATCACTAAGTATTTGAGCAAGTAGACCATTAAGCAACACCTCATCCCCTTTTAATAGTATTGGCTTTCCTATGGACTCAATGTGGTCTTGGATCACTAAAATAGAAATGAAGAGTCTTAAGCTTTTGCCAATCTTTGTCCTTATCATTTTGAAGGGGTTCCACATCCTCTTGTCCTTGCCACTCCATTGTTGAACTTATCTGAAACATGCTAGATAAAACTATTAGTCCAACAAAAGATATGTTGACATTAATTACCAAAATCACCCAAGGAGCACTTGTGCTTTCACCCGCACTGTCGGCGACACCAGCCAATTTTCCCGTCGTTTTTCGCTTCCCTCCATTTTCCTCCCCACCACCCCCATCTCTCATGCAGCTCCCGCCATTTTCCCTAGACCCTCCTGCCATGCCACCGGAGAAGTATGCGGCCCCTCGCCTAGCCACTGATCCCGCCCAACCAAAGCGGAGGAAGTCGAGGGCACCGATGCCAAGGCCCCCGGGCTTGACGAACGCCCAGTGGAAGGTCGACGTTGATCGTCGGTCGGTGGTTACCACCGATCGGCCGAACAGGCTCAACATGAAGAAGGCCAGGGACGCGGCAGCGGAGTAGGAGGAGACATCTCGCACGGGCATGGCGAACGAGCGCCAGTTCGTTCAGCCTCAACAGGCCGGCCAGCACCCACAAGGTTCGTGGGGTAGCCCGCAGAGTGTCACATCGCCGGCCAACTTCTCACTGCCATTGTGGGGGTACGCGCCCTTGCTTGATGACTACGCCGACGGTGAAGTGCTTGGCGGCTTCAACCCCAACATCACCTTCCCGCATGGCTCTACGCCGCGCGTGCTCCCCTTCGTCTTCAACCCCGGCCCACACACGCCCTCCCCCGTGTTCACCGCCGGCCTCAACACCTAGTACGGCTACTCGCCGACGTACTCAGGCTCGCCTGCGCTGACTCTGTGCCGTGGACCCTGATGTTTGCTTGAACTACATCGGTATTTCCCCAAAGAGGAAGGGATGATGCAGCACAACAACGGTAGGTATTTCCCTCAGTGATGAGACCAAGCTGATCAAACCAGTAGGAGAACCACGCAACACCACGTAAACAGCTCCTGCACACAAAGAACAAATACTTGCAACCCGACGTAAGAGAGGGGTTGTCAATCCCTCACGGGTAAAAGGATAGGTAAAATTATAGTAGATTAGATAAATAGATCTCGCGGGAACGCGAGATAAAATAAATAAGTAAAAATTGCAGCAAGGTATTTTTGTATTTTTTGATTAATAGATCTGAAAATAAAAGGAAATAAAAATAGATCGCGAAGGCAAATATATTAAAGAAGAGACCCGGGGGCCGTAGGTTTCTCTAGTGGCTTCTCTCGAGAAAAATAGCAAACGGTGGGTAAACAAATTACTGTTGGGCAATTGATAGAACTTCAAATAATCATGACGATATCCAGGCAATGATCATTATATAGGCATCGCTTCCAAGATTAGTAGACCGACTCCTGCCTGCATCTACTACTATTACTCCACACATCGATCGCTATCCAGCATGCATCTAGTGTATTAAGTTCATGAAAAAACGGAGTAATGCAATAAGAACGATGACTTGATGTAGACAAGATCTATTTATGTAGAAATAGACCCCATCTTGTTATCCTTAATAGCAACGATACATACGTGTCGTTTCCCCTTCTGTCACTGGGATCAAGCATCGTAAGATCGAACCCATCAAAAAGCACCTCTTCCCATTGCAAGATAAATAGATCAAGTTGGCCAAACAAAATCCAAATATCGGAGAAGAAATACGAGGCTATAAGCAATCATGCATATAAGAGATCAAAGAAGACGCAAATAACTTTCAAGGATAAAAACATAGATCTGATCATAAACTTAAAGTTCATCAGATCCCAACAAACACACTGCAAAAAGAGTTACATCAAATAGATCTCTAAGAGACTATTGTATTGAGAATCAAATGAGAGAGAGAAAGCCATCTAGCTACCAACTACGGACCCGTAGGTCTGCAATGAACTACTCACGCATCATCGGAGAGGCACCAATGAGGATGATGAACCCCTCCGTGATGGTGTCTAGATTGGATCTTTGGTTTCTGGAACTTGCGGCGGTTGGAATTGATTTTCGTCGACTCCCCTAGGGTTTCTGGAATATTGGGGTATTTATAGTGCAAAGAGGCGGTGCAGGAGGTCTCCGAGATGGGCACAACCCACCAGGGCGCGCCTGGGGGCCCAGGCGCGCCCTAGTGTCTTGTGCTCACCTCGGGCCCCCTCTTCGGTACTTCTTTGGCCCACTGGAAGTCTTCTGGTCCAAAAAAAATCTCCAAAAAGTTTCACTGCGTTTGGACTCCGTTTGGTATTGATTTCGTGTGATGTAAAAAACAAGCAGAAAACAGCAACTGGCACTAGGCACTATGTCGATAGGTTAGTCCCAAAAAATGATATAAAGTTGATATAAAATGATTGTAAAACATCCAAAAATGATAATATAACAGCTTGGAACAATAAAAAATAATAGATACGTTGGAGACATATCAGCATCCCCAAGCTTAATTCCTGCTCGTCCGTGAGTAGGTAAATGATAAAAACAGAATTTTTGATGTGGAATGCTGCCTAACATGTTCATAACATATTCTTTTCTTTGTAGCATGGACATTTGGACTTTTATATGGTTCAAAGCAATAGTCTAGTTTTGACATGTACGTGCTAAAAATCCGGTACATTCCGTTTTGTTTCCCATCCTAGTCTTTTTGCGACACTTCTGGTTTACTTATTTTGTTAGGTCTCGACTTCTCCGCTATGATCTCGCCAGTAGTTCATATAGGAGCTATTGCCGTTTCATTCCTATTCGTGGTTATGATGTTCAATATTCAAACATCGGAGATTCACGAAGAAGTATTGCGCTATTCCTCTTTTTCTTTTGCTTAGGTTTAGCCGAGGTAGTGGACAAACAGAGGGGAAGGAAATATGGCAAGGGACAAATTTCTTGTGATTGTGAGCAAATAGAATTGCTTGGCTTGCTTAATTAAGTTCAACTTCAAATTTACAGAAATTTTCCACAAAAAAAAAGTAAACTCTTCCATTGAAGGTTTTTTTTGCACTCCCCGATTGGGGTTCTTTTCACCTTTCCCTCACGGTACTTGTACGCTATCGGTCATTGAGGAATACTTAGGCTTAGAGGGTGGTCCCCTTTTCTCGCGTAAAAGCAATCATCATTCGAACACGCTGCGTTTTACTAGGAAGGATCGAACGATTCAACAGTCACCTACCGGTTACCTTTGTAACTATACCAAAGTAGCTGTACAACAGAATGCCCTTCGCCTTTAGTACTTTTATTTTTCTTTTGACGACAGTAGAAAGAAATGGCTCTGCTCGCTTAGAGAAGGGGCTCCGCGCTCTCATTTTTGTTGAAAAAATTTCTTTTGTAATTCCTCGCATTAGGACTCCGAAAATACCAGGTCCCCACCTACACAAGCAAAATGTTGATAAAACTCAAAAATAGCTTTTTATTTTGACTCAATCCTCTTCTTCTCCTTAGCATTCGGGAAAGACAAGAAAATTTCAGGGTAGGAAACATTATCTAGAATTTCTCTTAGATTCGAACCCATAGCTGATGATAGAACCCACAGCTGATGAGGATTTTAATACTCAAGCATATCAACAAGCAACCATGTCTTTCAAAATATCAACACTAAAGCAAGTTATCCCTAGCCCATTATGCTCAATCATTCATCCATTCATGAAACACACTCGAATATTAGCTACACCCAATGCTCAAGTACGATCATAGTGCCCCTTAGTTGGTGCTTTATAAGAGAAGATGGACACTCAAGTAAAAATAAAAATTGCATAAAGTAAAAGAAAGGCCCTTCGCGGAGGGAAGTAGGGATTTGTAGAGGTGCCAGAGCTCAAAGCATAAATTGAGAGATAAAAACATTTTGAGAGGCATACTTTTCCCACCAACAAAAATGACTTAGAGTTTCCAATACTTTCCATGCTAGATATATCATAGGCGGTTCCCAAACAAAAATTAAAGTTTATTCCTTTTTCCACCATTTCTTTCACTTTCCATGGCTAGTCGTATCCACAGGTGCCCTCCATACCAACACTTTCCAAGTAATTTATTATTTGACAACATAAAGTAAATTCATTTTTCATTTTGGGACTGGGCATCCCTAATACCTTTGCCGTAGTCTCGTGCAATGACAAGTGAATAAACACTCATCGTGAGAATAACACATCTAGCATGGAAAAATATCGGCCACCCCTCACCGCCTCGCGAGTGGTACGAGCACACAAAAGAGAAATTTATTTTGAAAATTAGAGATGGCACATACAAATTTGCTTAGAACGGCACGGAAATACCGCATATAGGTAGGTATAGTGGACTCATATGGCAAAACTGGTTTAAAAGGTTTTGGATGCACAAGTAGTGATCATACTTAGTGCAAATGAAGGCTAGCAAAAAGATTGAGAAGCGTCCAACCAAGAAACAAAAAATATCGTAAGCAAGAATTAAGCATAATTAACACCGAATAATGCACCACAAGTAGGATATAATTTCATTGCATAACTATTGACTTTCGTGCTTGCATAGGGAATCACAAACCTTAACACCAATATTCTTACTAAAGCATAATTACTCATCAACATGACTCACATATCACTATCATCATATCTCAAAACTATTAATGAGAATCACGTTTATTTTGTCCAATGATCTTCATGAAAGTTTTTATTATATCCTCCTTGGATATCTATCACTTTGGGACTAGTTTCATATGTTGCTTTTAATAAGCTCAAACAAATATAAGTGAAGAACATGAGCATAATATTTCTTTCTCTCAAATTAATCTAAGTGAAGCAAGAGAGAATTTCCTTAAAATTTTACTAACTCCCAAATAAATCTAAGTGAAACATGAGAGAATTTCTTCAAAAATAACAAAGCACACCGTGCTCAAAAAGATATAAGTGAAGCACTAGAGCAATTCCATAGCTCATAAAAATTTCAGTGAAGCATAGGAGCAAGCATAGCATAATTTTTGGCTCTCCCAAAAAGGTGTGTCCATCAAGGATTCAAGACATAAAATAAAAAGCAAAACAAGCAAAGAATCACATCATTCAAGACGCTCCAAGCAAAACTCATAATATGTGACGAATAAAAATATAGCTCCAAGTAAAATACCGATGGTCGTTAGAAGAAAGAGGGGATGCCACTCGGGGGCATCCCCAAGCTTAGTTGCTTGATACTTCTTGAATATTATCTTGGGGTGCCTCGGGCATCCCCATGCTTAGCCTTTTGCTAATCCTTATTCCTTAATCCATCGTAATCTCACCCAAAACTTGAAAACTTCAATCACACAAAACTCAACAAAACCTTCGTGAGATCCGTTAGTATAAGAAAGCAAATCACTACTATAAGTACTGTTGAAACCCATTCATATTTTATTTTTGCATTATATCTACTGTATTCCAACTTTTCTATGGCAAAAACTCTTCAAAGGAAACCATAGAATCATCAAAACAAGCACACAACGCAAAGAAAACATAATCTATCAAAACAGAATAGACTGTAGCAATCTGAAAACTTCGAATACTTCTGTAATCCAATTTTTTTTTAAATTAGGAAAACATGAGAAATTTGTTTATTAATCTTATGCAAAAAGAATCAAATAAAAATCACTCTTCTGTTAAAATAAGAATTGTTTTCCTGAGCGCAAAAGTTTCTGTTTTTCAACAAGATCAAATCAACTATCACCCAAATCATCCCAAAGGCTTTGCTTGGCACAAACACTAATTTAAACCACAAAAACATATCTAACCAGAGGCATAATTGGTTATTTTATTGAAAACAGCAAGAAACCAAAAAGCAAAAAGATACAAGTTGGGTTGCCTCCCAACGAGCGCTATCGTTTTACGCCCCTAGCTAGGCATAAAGCAAAGGATCTAGGTATTGTCATCTTTGTTCTTGTTTTACTTGGAGGTGTTTTTCTCAGGAGGCTTTGCAAAACCAACATAAAACACATTATCCATGGAAACTTTAGCACAATCAAGTTGCTTATCATCATAACCCTTTTGATTTCCGGCAGCGATCCAAGAATAATGTTGATTAACATCATTAAAAACTTGTTGGATAATATCTAAAACAGGGACTTGCTTTTTAAGATTCTCATCAAAGATTTGATTATCCCCAAGTAAATGTCTTAAAGCTTAATCACTATTATAGAGAATTTCATCTATCACGGGTTTTTCATGATTCATACCATAAAAATCAAAGATTTCCCTAGCCTCCCATATTATGTAGTCAAATTCATTCATAAGAACAAGAGTGGCCAACTTTTTAGCTTTAAGATTCTTTATAATGGGTAACTCATAAAACAATCTTTGCAAGGTAGGATGTGTACGGATAAATCTATTTTCAAGTTTCAAAACTAGCGCTAAAATAGCTTCCGCATAAGATTTAGTCCTTTTAAGTACAGGAGCATCATCAAGACTCAAATTTCCAACACAATTGAAAAATTCTTAGATATGTTCTTTTCCCATAACATTCCCCTGCCCCAAAACAAAAGTTTTGGCATCCAGATTACCCGTACGCTCCACTTTAGGAGTTAGGCCATCGTCTATTTCTGCCATACCGAAATCGCTCATGATTGCAAGCAAAAAGATAGATCTGACGAGAAAACGGTGAACGAAAAAGAGGGCGAATAAAATGGCAAATTTTTGTGAAGTGGGGGAGAGGAAAACAAGAGGAAAATGGCAAATAATGTAAATTGCAAGGAGATGAGATTTGTGATTAGGAACCTGGTTGATGTTGATGTTGTCTCCTCGGCAACGGTGCCAGAAATTCCTTTTGATGTTTGCTTGAACTACGTTGGTATTTCCCCAAAGAGGAAGGGATCATGCAACACAACAACGGTAGGTATTTCCCTCAGTGATGAGACCAAGGTTATCTAACCAGTAGGAGAACCATGCAACACCACGTAAACAACTCCTACACACAAAGAACAAATACTTGAAACCCGACGTAAGAGAGGGGTTGTCAATCCCTCACGGGTAAAAGGATAGGTAAAATTATAGTAGATTGGATAAATAGATCTCGCGGGAACGCGAGATAAAATAAATAAGTAAAAACTGCAGCAAGGTATTTTTGTATTTTTGGATTAATAGATCTGAAAATAAAAGCAACTAAAAATAGATCATGAAGGCAAATATATTAAAGAAGAGACCAGGGGGCCGCAGGTTTCACTTATGGCTTCTCTCGAGAAAAATAGCAAACGGTGGGTAAACAAATTACTGTTGGGAAATTGATAGAACTTCAAATAATCATGATGATATCCAGGCAATGATCATTATATAGGCATCACGTCCCAGATTAGTAGACCGACTCCTGCCTGCATCTACTACTATTACTCCACACATCGACCGCTATCCAGCATGTATCTAGTGTATTAAGTTCATGGAAAAACAGAGTAATATAATAAGAACGATGACATGATGTAGACAAGATCTATTTATGTAGAAATAGACCCCATCTTGTTATCCTTAATAGCAACGATACATACGTGTCGTTTCCGCTTCTGTCACTGGGATCAAGCACCGTAAGATCGAACCCATCACAAAGCACCTCTCCCCATTGCAAGATAAATAGATCAAGTTGGCCAAACAAAACCCAAATATCGGAGAAGAAATACGAGGCTATAAGCAATCGTGCATATAAGAGATCAAAGAAGACTCAAATAACTTTCATGGATAAAAACATAGATCTGATCATAAACTCAAAGTTCATCGGATCCCAACAAACACACCGCAAAAAGAGTTACATCAAATAGATCTCCAAGAGACCATTGTATTGAGAATCAAACAAGAGAGAAAAAGCCATCTAGCTACTAACTACGGACCCGTAGGTCTACAATGAACTACTCACGCATCATCAGAGAGGCACCAATGAGGATGATGAACCCCTCCGTGATGGTGTCTAGATTGGATCTGTGGTTTCTGGAACTTGTGGCAGCTGGAATTGATTTTCGTCGACTCCCCTAGGATTTCTGGAATATTAGGGTATTTATAGAGCAAAGAGGCGGTGCAGGAGGTCTCCGAGATGGGCACAACCCACCAGGGCGCGCCTGGGGGCCTAGGCGCGCCCCGGTGTCTTGTGCTCACCTCGGGCCCCCTCTTCGGTACTTCTTTGGCCCACTGGATGTCTTCTGGTCCAAAAAAAATCTCCAAAAAGTTTCACTGTGTTTGGACTCCGTTTGGTATTGATTTCCTGTGATGTAAAAAACAAGCAGAAAATAGCAACTGGCACTGGGCACTATGTCAATAGGTTAGTCCCAAATAATGATATAAATTTGATATAAAATGATTGTAAAACATCCAAAAATTATAATATAATAGCATGGAACAATAAAAAATTATAGATACGTTGGAGACGTATCAGACCCCTACCCTTCGCACTAGGCTCGGCCCCACAGTTCAGCAGCACCGATGCCGACATGGACGAGATCATCACGAGCGGCTCAGCCGCCACCGCTTCGTGCCCCGGTTTCTGCATGCAAGACGAAACGCTGGACACCGCCGTCGACATGGAGGACGTCAAGCACGACGATGTCGAGGAGGAGGTGGAAGAGGAAGAACCGGCGGAGCCAGCAGCCAAAGGGAGGAAGAAGAAGTGGCCATCCAACGCCAGGCCGGGCGAGCCTCATGTGAAGTGGACGCCAAAGGAAGACGAGTGCCTCGCCGAAGCATGGAAGACTGTCAGCATCGACCCGATCACCAGTGCGAATCAGAATGCCGATACCTACTGGAGAAGGGTCAAGACGGTGTTCGACGAGCGCAAGATGGTCGACCCCCAGTTCGGCAGAACCCACAAGGATCGCGGCGAGAAGGCCATGGCCAACCATTGGGCGTCCATCCAACAAGACTGCAACAAGTGGCATGGGATCTAGGAGGAGGACATTGCTCGCCCGGAGAGCGGCGCCAACGTCGAGCGTCGGGTATGTCCATGGCTCGCCGGTCCAGCTCTTCGCCGTGTACCCTATCGTTACTTGTTCTTCGTCTGTGCAGATGGTTCGAATGTTTGACATGTTTCGCCAGGACAACAACGACCAGGAGTTCATGTTCCTTCACGTCTTCACCAGGATCGAGTCGTGCAAGAAATGGATAGAGTGTCGGCTCGCTATCGCCAAGACCAAGGACGGTGTCTACAACCTCGACGTGCCTGCCTCGGCGGCGGCAGAAGGGCACCCCGGTGGCAACAAGAAAGCCAAGGCGGCGAGAGACTCGGTGCATGCAGCCGAACGACTGCAGGCGTCGATAGAGCAGTGCATCGCCGACGCCAGGAGCCACGCTGCCAAGAGGGAGGAGAAGTCTGAGGAAAGCACTACCAGAATAACTGCAGCTGCCGACGGCCTAATCTATGCCGACGGCCCCCGTCGACATAGATGGAGGTATCCCGACGGCCTAGGTCAAGCCGTAGGCGTAGACAAGCCGTCGGCATATGTCCACCTATGCCGACGGGGGCCGTCGGCATAGCTCGGATGTCAGCAGCACTGGCTATATGCCTACGATGGCCGTCGGCATAGAGGTGGGCCCGGCTACCCTGGCGGCGATGGTCGTTTGATGGTGTGAGGCCTACGCCAACGGAACTAACGGGGGCCGTCGGCATAGATATGCCGACGCCATCGATCCGCGTGCTCTGCCACATCATCGATTCGAGCCCCTCGCCTGTCCGTGGGGTGGCATAGGTGTGCCGACGGCCTGGCTGTCGGCATAGGCCTGGCCCATGGCCTCTGCCACGTCATCGATCCGCGTCCTACGCCACGTCATCGATCCAGGGCTCTGCCGATCCATGGTCGTAACTATGCCGACGGCATAGATTTGTGTGAATTTTTTCTATTTTATTTATTTTCTCTTATTTATTTATTTTTCTTTTTTTCAAAACTAATTTGATTAACTTAAATGTGCCTTATGTAAAAAAAACATACCTCAATTATATATTGCCCCCCCTCACGGACGTCGCTGACGCCCTGTCACGGAGGGGGGGAAATGGGACGGGGTACCTGGGGGTAGCAATGCCACCAGGTGTTGCGGTCGGCCCTCCTACACATGTGGAAGCATGGTGGCAGGCGCAAGCACCCGGCACACGGCTCCGGGTTGTGCCCCCCATCACAGGCGTCGCTGCCGCCGTGTCACGGAGGGGGGAAACGACCACGTCGGGCCGACACGGAGGGAATCTTGGGGTGGGTTGGGGCGGGACCATGTTCGGGGGTGTAGCTATGGGCTGGGCTATGACAAACCGGTGAAAGGGTCCATCGGTCAAACCCCGTCTGGTGAAAGTCAAAGGGCTAGATCCACCGGTCGACTGTGTCAGGATTAGACAGGACAGGGTACCAGTGGCGTAGCAATGCTGCCAGGTGTTGCGGTGGGCCCTCCTACGCGTGTGGAAGCGTGGTGGCAGGCGCAAGCACCAGGCACGCGGCTCCGGGTTGTGCCCCCGCTCACGGGCGTCGTTGCCGCCATGTCACGGAGGGGGGAAACGACCACGTCGGGCCGACACGGAGGGAATCTTGGGGTGGGTTGGGCCGGGACCGTGTTCGGGGGTGTAGCTATGGGCTGGGCTATGACAAACCAGTGAAAAGGTCCATCGGTCAAACCCCGTCCGACAAAAGTCAAAGGGGTAGATCCGCCAGTCGACTGTGTCAGGGTTAGACAAGACAGGATACCTGGGGCTGCACAATGCCGCCAGGTGTTGCGGTGGGCCCTCCTACTCGTGTGGAAGCGTGGTGGCAGGCACAAGCACCTGGCACGCGGCTCCGGGTTGTGCCCCCCCTCACGGGCATCGCTGTCGCCGTGTCACGGAGGGGGGAAACGGCCATGTTGGGCCGACACGGAGGGAATCTTAGGCTGGGTTGTGCCGGGACCGTGTTCGGGGGTGTAGCTATGGGCAGGGCTATGACAACCAGGTGAAAAGGTCCATCGGTCAAACCCCGTTCGGCGAAAGTCAAAGGACTAGATCCGCCTGTCGACTATGTCAGGGTTAGACGGGACGGGATACCTGGGGGGTAGCAATGCCACCAGGTGTTGCGGTGGGCCCTCCTACGCATGTGGAAGCGTGGTGGCAGGTGCAAGCACCCAGCACGTGGCTCCGGGGTGTGTCCTCCCACACGGGCGTCACTGCCGCCGTGTCACGGAGGGGGGAAACGGCCACGTTGGGCCGACACGGAGGGAATCTTGGGGTGGGTTGGGCCGGGACCATGTTCGGGGGTGTAGCTATAGGCTGGGCTATCACAACCCGGTGAAAATGTCCATTGGTCAAACCTCGTCCGACGAAAGTCAAAGGGCTAGATCCGCCGGTCGTCTGTGTCAGGGTTAGACGGGACGGGGTACCTGGGGGGTAGCAAACACGCCAGGTCTTGCGATGGGCCCTCCTACGTGTGTGGAAGCGTGGTGTCAGGCGCAAGCACCCGACACGCGGCTCCGAGGGTGTGACCCCCCTCACGGACGTCGCTGCCGCCGTCGCATGGAGGGGGGAAACGGCCACGTCGGGCCGACACGGAGGGAATCTTGCGGAGGGTTGGGGCCGGACATTGATCGGAAGTGTACCTATGGGCTGGGCTATGACAACCCGGTGAAGAGGTCCACCGGTCAAACCCCGTACGGCAAAAGTCAAAGGGCTAGATCCACCGGTCGACTGTGTCAGGGTTAGATGGGACAGGGTACCTGGGGCGGTAGAAAACACGCCAGGTCTTGCGGTGGGCCCTCCTACGTGTGTTGAAGCGTGGTGGCAGGCGCAAGCACCCGGCACGCAGCTCCGAGGGTGTGACCCCCCTCACGGACATTGCTGCCGCCGTCGCACGGAGGGTGGAAACGGCCACGCCGGGCCGACATGGAGGGAATCTTGCAGTGGGTTGGGGCCGAACGTTGATCGGAAGTGTGCCTATGGGCTGGGCTATGACAACCCGGTGAAAAGGTCCATCGGCCAAACCCCATCCGGCGAAAGTCAAAGGGCTAGATACGCGGGTCGTGTGTGTTAGGGTCAGACGGGACGGGATACCTGGGGGGTAGCAATCACGCCAGGTCTTGCGATGGGCCCTCCTACGCCTGTGGAAGCATGGTGGCAGGCGCAATCACCCGACACGCGGCTCCAAGGGTGTGACCCCCCTCGTGGACGTCGCTGCCGCCATCGCACGGAGGGCGGAAACGGCCACGTCGGGCCGACACGGAGGGAATCTTGCGGTGGGTTGGGGCCGGACGTTGATCGGAAGTGTGCCTATGGGATGGGCTATGACAACCCGGTGAACAGGTGCATCGGTCAAACCCCATCCGACGAAAGTTAAAGGGCTAGATCCGCGGGTCGTCTCTGTCAGGGTTAGATGGGACGGGGTACCTGGGGGGTAGCAAACATGCCAGGTCTTGCGGTGGGCCCTCCTACGCTTGTGGAAGCGTGGTGGCAGGCGCAAGCACCCGGCACGTAGCTCCGAGGGTGTGACCCCCCTCACGGATGTCGATGTCGCCGTCGCACGGAGGGGGGAAACGGCCACATCAGGCCAACACGGAGGGAATCTTGCGGTGGGTTGGGGCCGGACGTTGATCGGAACTGTGCCTATGGGCTGGGCTATGACAACCTGGTGAAAAGGTCCATCGGTCAGACCCCGTCTGGCGAAAGTCAAAGGGCTAGATCCGCGGTTCGTCTGTGTCAGGGTTAGACGGGACGGGGTACCTGGGGGGGTAGCAAACATGCCAGTTCTTACGGTGGGCCCTCCTATGCATGTGGAAGCATGGTGGCAGGTGCAAGCACCCGCCACGCGGCTCCATAGTGTGACCCCCCTCATGGACATTGCTGTCGCCGTCGAACGGAGGGGGGAAACGGCCACGTCGGGCCGACACGGAGGGAATCTTGCAGTGGGTTGGGGCCGGACCTTGATCGGAAGTGTGCCTATGGGCTAGACTATCTCAACCCGGTGAAAAGATCCATCGATCAAACCCCGTCCGGCGAAAGTCAAAGGGCTAGATCCGCCGGTCGTTTGTGTGAGGGTTAGATGGGACGGGGTACCTGGGGGGCTAGCTATGCCGCCAGGTGTTGCCCTGGGCCCTCTTACACATCTGGAAGCGTGGTGGCAGGTGCAAGCACCTGACCCACGGCTCCATAGTGTGACGCCCCTCACGGACATCGCTGCCGCCATCGCACGGAGGGGGGAAACGGCCACCAGAGCTTCGCACCGGGTCCTCATACAGACGGCAAACTAAAAACTAGTAATAATTGAATTTATAAAAAACACCGGCATCCATCATGGAAAATGGACTCTCATTGTGAATGTTTCAGTGCCCGGGCACCGGCCCGGGCACTGAAAGATTCACAATAATTGTCCGTTTTCTTAACAGAAGTCTAATGAATACCGGAGCTTACTTCGTATGGATTAGCCAACTATTTAAACTGGTCATGTTGCTTGTCTTTGGGCGAGGTGGTACTATTTTCTAAAAAATTCTGACCTCCTATCTATGCCGACGGCAAAGCCGTCGGCATAGTTCCACCGTATCCACTTGGGCAGCCGCCCTAGATACATGGGACCCACGCTATGCCGACGGCCAAGCTATCGACATAGTGCCCACCCCCCCTTATCCACTCGACGGTTGCCCCGTTTTGTCCACTCGTGCCTTATCCACCCCGAGCCCGACCCCGCCGCCAACCCACGCCGCGCCGCACAAGTGCCTCGACCCGCGCCGCCGCTGCCTCCACTCCGCGCCACGCCGCGCCGCACCACCGTCCCCACCCGCCGCCGCGCCGCGCCACTGTACCCAGCCACCTCCACTCCGTTCCGCACCACCGTCCCCACCTGCGCCGCGTCGCCGCCTCCACTCCACGCCGCGCCATTGTCTCCACCCCCCTCCGCCGAACGCCCTCTCGTCGGAGGCCCCGGCCACTTCCCCGGGCGCTGCTCCGCCCCCCTTCGCCAACGCCCTCCTAAGGGGGGCCCTACCCCAGCGCTCACCCCTCTCCTGGCCTAGCTCCGATCGGCCTCCTCCGCCGCTGCCCCGACCACCGTCCGCCCGACCCCGCCACTGCCTCGTCCCGGCCCCGCCCCTACCTCGTCCCGGCCCCTTCCGACACCGCCTCCGTCGCCACCTTCCCCACCCCTTGCTGTCCTCCTGCCGCTCCGCTGCTGCCTCCCCTCGGTGAGCTCCCCCGCCACCCGGACAATCACCCAAGTTGTTGCCACTGCCGCTGTTGTGTTGCCGCTGTTGGCCATCGTTGTTTAGGGGAGTTTTTTAGATATGTAGATAGAGAGTAATAGATGGATGGATAGATAGTTGAATGAAATGGATAGATAACTAGCTAGATAGTTGAATGAAATTGATAGATAACTAGCTAGATGGATGGATAGATAGTTGAATGAAAGTGTAGTGCAATTTTTTTTGTATGTTTAGTGCAATTTTAGTAGATAGATAGTCAAATGTTAAAATTTGGATAGTTCAATGAAATGGATAGATAAGTAGATAAATTGCTAGCTAGATGAATGTATGGGTAGGTACGTATATTTAAGTTGTGACAAAAAAATTTACCAATGCTGTAAAAATTAATTTGAAGTATCATGATCATCTAAGTTTTTCACTTTATGTATTTTGAATGTAGAATATATGATGATCTTGCTAAAAAATAGAAGACAAAATTCTGACACTTGACTGAGATGTGATGATCTAAGTTGTTCTTTCGGTGGAATTTGCAGACTTTGTGGTGTCGCATCTCCTCGGAGTGACCGTCGTCGAAAGCATTGGTCCCTGATCATCCCATCCCTGTTGGACTACTTCCTCTACACCCGAGGGTGAGATACAAATCCATCTCCTCCTCCGCTTTTTTCATGTCACTAGCTTTTTTTCAAGTCAAGTCACGTAACCTAGGCGTCTCCCGTCCAAAAGGGTTGCATCGATAAATATGCATTCAATTGCATATTTATCACCGCAGCTCTTTCGGATTGTCCAGCGTTTTCCATGGGCAGCCCGGGGATGTGTAGATTGGGTACGTTCTCCATGTTCTACCCCGTTCCGAGACAAGATTTCAGCGGCGCCTCCCCATTGTTCTCCGAAGCACATTCTCTGAGCTATTTGCCGAGACGTGTATCTGGAGAACAGCGGGGAGGTGCTACCGAAATTTTGTCTCGGAACGGGGTAGAGCATGGAGAACGTACTCAATCTACACATCCTCGGGTGGGATTAGGACCCATCTTTACCTATTAGAGATGTAGGTGGATTCAACGCGGTAGAAAATAAAAATTTGATGTGATTAATTTAAATGAATCCTTAATTTTATTGTGTGGCTCCCAATAAAGCAGAGGATGGCAGATAATCAGTGGATGTACAGTGGTTTTATCCGTCGGAATCGAGTAACATCAGAGTGGATCACGAAAACCGATGTGTATTTGAAGGAGATATTCCGTAGTCCAATGAGAATTATCCCACAATGCCCCTGTGTGAGATGTGCCAGACGTCACCGTAGAAATCAGAAGGACATGACTGACCACCTTCGCACGCACGGATATATGCCAAACTTTGACATGCCGCTGATAAACTTAGCTGAGCAGGACCGTGGTAGAGAGGAGGTGACGCGACAATGCATCGATGGTTATGCGGACGACGGTGTCAGGGACATGCTAGATGATGTCATTGCTGCAGAAACGGCACATGCGACACCTTCAGAGAATGAACTGGAGGAGCTGGAGGCAACCGCAAAGGCCTTCTTGGAGGTCTTGGCCTCGTCAAAGAAACCTCATTATGCGGGTGCCAAAATATCTCAGCTGGATGCCATCTCGCAACAGATTGCAGTCAAGGCTGAGTACGGCTGTAGCCAGAAATGCTTCGAAGCATTCTTGGGACTCTGGGAGTATGGGCTAACAGCCTCCCTGAGGGTCATGAACTGCCGAAAAGCATGTACGCTACAAAGAAAATCATGAAGGCACTCTCTATGGATTATGAGAAAATGCATGTTTGTCCGAAGAATTGCCTTTTGCTTAGGCATGAGTATGCGGATGACAAGTACTATAGGGAGTGCGGTTCGTCTCGGTACCTTGAGGTGGTCGGTAAGGATGGTGAGAAAAGGCAGCTAGCCATCCCTGCTAAGGTTCTTCGGTATCTCCATTTCATAGAAAGACTGCAGTGCCTTTTCATCACGGAGGAGTCTGCCAAAATGATGAAGTGGCACAAGGAAGGTATAAGGTACCATCCAAATAAAATCGTACATCCATCGGAAGGTGAAGCATTGAAGTCGTTCGATGAAGAATACCCCGAGGAAGTAGCCGAGGCTGGGAATGTCAGAATAGCCATATCAGGTGATGGGTTCAATCCATATGGTATGTCATCCTTTCCATACAGCTACTGGCCCGTGTTTGTAATTCCGCTCAATCTCCCTCCCGGTGCCCTAATGCAACGCAAGACCATGTTCTTGTCGCTCATCATTCCGGGGCCTGAATACTCGGGGAAGCAATTGGGTGTGTTTATGCAGCCGCTGGTGGATGATTTGCACCATTCTTGGTACTTTCCGAGGTTGACATACGACCGGGATCTGCAGAGAAATTTCTTGATGAAAGTTTGGTTGCACTATTGCATGCATGACTTTCCCGGCTATGCTCTATTCTGCGGATGGTGTACAAGTGGGAAGATGCCATACCTAGTGTGCATGCAGGCTCTGCATTTCATTTGGCTGAATAAGGGTGGCAAGTATGTAGCCTTTGACCTGCATCGACAGTTCCTCCCTCCAGACCATCCAGACAGGGAAGACAAGAAGAACTTCACGAAAGGCTGGGTTGACCATGAAGTAACCGAGATTCCAACATTTTTAGGGGCAGATGTTCTTGCTCAGCTAAAAGCTCTCAAGCCTAAAGTCGAAGGCAAAGCCAAAGCCAAAGGCTTCGAGGGATATGGTGAGACGCAGAACTGGACTCACATTACCCCCTTCTCGAAGCTTCCCTATTTCAAGGACCTCAGACTTCCTTACAACATCAATGTGATGCACACCGAAAAGAATGTCGCAGAGTCCCTTTTCTGCACGATCCTCAACATTCCTGATAAGACGAAGGATAACGTTAAAGCTAGAGCTGATCAACAGAGAATTTGTGATAGACCACGTCTAAACATGAAGCCTCCCACAGGCGGTTGAAGAAACTGGTTCAAGGCAGATGCTGACTTTGTCCTTAAACCGCCAGAAAACAAGGAAGTACTTATCTGGCTAAAACTCATTTTGAAGTTCACCGATGGTTATGCATCGAATATAAGTAAGGGAATCAATCTTTCAACAGGCAAAGTGACCGGGCTCAAGAGTCATGACTACCATGTGTGGATTGAGCGGATAATGCCGGTGATGGTTCAAGGCTATGTCCTCGAGCATGTCTAGCGAGTGCTTGCCGAGCTAAGCCATTTCTTTCGCACGCTATGTGCTAAAGAAGTAAATTAAGACGTGATTGAACAATTGCATAAGAAGGCACCGGAGTTGATAGTCAAGCTAGAGAAGATCTTTCCGCCATGCTTCTTTACTCCGATGACAAATCTCATTCTGCACCTCGCGAACGAGGTATTGTTGGGGGGGGCCTGTGCAGAATCATTGGCAGTACGGCCCTGAGAGACAGAACAAGCATCTCTGACAGAAATGTGGAAACAAAGCTAAGATTGAAGCTTCCATGGCTGAGGCAGTTATCCTAGAGGAGGTGTCAGACCTCAGGACATCGTACTATCCAGACCACGTTCCCCATCTGCATAATAAGGTGCCTCAATACAATATAGAAGAGCCCAAGTATCAACCCAAGCTCCATCTATTCAACGAGCAAGGTGGCAGGGCTGGGGCCTCGAAATCTTATAACATGCCACGACAAGAGTGGGAGGACCTCATGTTCTATGTCTTGCACAACATCAAGGAAGTTGAGGAAGTGTTGATGAGGTAATACCACTACACCATTCCTTTATGTCTTGCACAACATCATGTTCTATGTTCACTTAGTCCCGGTCTAACACCGCTTTTCTTCTTTTAGTGATTTCGTTCAAGAGGAATGGATGGGAATGAATCCTCCTACTGAGGCGGAGGCACTTACTCTTCTCCGTCATGAAAACCCTGGACGTAAAAAATTTGTTGCTTGGTTCATGGAGAAAGTAATTTTCCACATTCCCCTATTAAATACCTAGTTCAACATTTATTAGTTAACCGAACTAATGCACCCAGCAATTTCAATTAAACTTGCAGAGAAAAGATTCGAACATATCTATGGATGACGAATTGAGATGGGTTTCCATGGGTTTTGACCCTGTTGTCATGACATGTAAAAAGTATTATGTGAATGGGTATCGCTTCCATACAGAGGAGCACCAAAACAGCCGGCCTGATCCCAAAACTATAAATACCGGAGTATACACCCCCGGTCAAAATTCAGTAGACTACTACGGAAGGGTACAAAAAATATATGAGATTATATTCCGCAAAGGGCCCAAAACCCTAAGTCTGCCTGTGTTCAAATGCTGATGGTTCAATCCGCGGGAGGGGGTAAAACATACGCCTTCCATTGGTTTGGTTGAAGTTAAACCATCAACCGTCTATACCGTAGCCAATCTCTTCATTGAGGCTACCAAAGCTACACAAGTTTATTATCTGCCTTACCCATGCCAGAAAGAGTACCTAAAGGGTTGGGAAGTTGTGTTCAAGGTGTTGCCACAAGATAAGCTACCGGACCAGAACAAAGACGATTACTACAACATTAACCCCATGACATACGAGGGAGTGTTCTATCAAGAGCAACCTGATGATGATGTGGTCAGAAACGATGACGGTAGACCATTGGGTGATGATGATGTGGATCCAAACGACGACGATGCACGGAATGATGGTGAGACCATTGTTAATGAAAATGACATACTTATGCTAGAAAAGTTAAACGAAGACGCCGACGACGAGGCAGAGCCTCCACCTCCGTCAGACAACGAAGATGATATGATTGATAGTGATGATGAGACCGACCGAGAAGTAGGTTACAACAGTGATGATTCGTATGGGTTCTATCAGATGTACGTTTCATGTCTTTTTTTCTATGGTTTAGGAACATGCCATTTTATGCTTATTTATTAATGTGTTTTTCATTCCTTATTATTATGCTTTTTCCTTCATTATTAATGTACTAATTGTTTATTCTCTTTTCAATGCTGGTTCATGGAACATGGGCAAGGGGAAGGCCGACGGCGCGGGTTTCCTACGCAAGGTCGTCGGCATGGCTAGTCAGAGTGGTCGAGCATGTAATCTTACCCCCCGACTACTTGACGATGACTCCTCACAGGGAGGTCAAGGGAGAGGTGCCCCTAGAGGAGAAGGGGGTGGGGGGAGAGCCCCTAGAGGGCGAGGGGGTGGGGGGAGAGCCACTAGAGGGGGTCGCGGCCAGAAAGAGCGCACCCTCACCGACTTAGGGGTGTTGTCTTCGAGGCCCTCCTCTAGTGAGGTACCCTCCTCTAGTGAGGTACCCTCTGCCGAGGAGGAGGACGAGGAGGAGGAGGAGGTGGTTCGCGAGGAGATTCAGGAGGACGAGGAGGAGGAGGAGGTTGGGGAGGGGGACGAGGAGGAGGAGGAGGAGGTTGGGGAGGGGTATGAGAAGGAGGCGGAGGCATGCGAGGAGGATGGTGCTCGCGGGGATGATGGTGCTGGCGGGGAGGGGGTTGGCAACAAGGGGTGGCTGCGTGGTAACGCAAAGCTCCCAAAGCAGATTCCTGCTACCGAGGAGCAGAAGTGGCTCATTGAGCCCACGGGGAAAGAGTAAGTGCCATTTAATAATAATTTAATTCTTTTGCTTGTCACATGCTTATATTTTTCTTTATTTTGCTTGTCACATGCTAATATTTTCATTCTTTACATCTTTTGCAGCAACTGGATATATCCTAAAGGGGCCCGTCTTCCCAACAGCCTCATCACCGTCTTGCTGAAGGAACACTGGCCGGGGCTGTACTGTCCGGATCAAGTCAGGCACCCGGACCGTCGGGTTTTGGCCACGAGCTGGGACCACTGGGAAGCGGCCCCCCACGTGGACCATGAGACCCATGCTAAGGCTGTGATCACTAATTTTTGGGTGAGTTCTCTTCAGAATCACAAGTCCATTCTGGTTTCATGAATGATTTAACTCATGGCTTCTTCCATTCTGGTTTCGTGAATGATTGTAGAAATACTATCGAGTTCTTCAGGAGCACAAGGCCACTGCCAACGGGATCGTGCTGCGCTAAGCGAAGAAGAAGGCCCGCCAAATGCAGTACGAGGTGCGCTGGGTGGCCATCTCGCAATACTATCACGACGCTCTTGGTGTGAAGATGACCAAGCAAGAAGCGCGGAGGGAGGACATTACCTTGGAGAGCCGAGAGTACTTGGCGGTAAGTATACAAGATTTTTCATTCTGACGTTTGTGGTAAATTTCATCGTTTCGTGTTGACATGCCATTATGCTTTCATTATGTAGGTGTGTCCAAATTGGTGTTATGGAAAAGACGGGTCCTGGGCGGCATTGGTGGATCTGTGGTGTGGTCAGTATGGAGCCTGGGCGGCTACGAGCATCAAAAACAAGGCTAACCGAGAGAAGGAGGGAGTACATGCTCAGGGAAACCGGAACCACTTTCTCCACAAGACACTTCATGTATGACTAACCTCATTAAACAATCTTCTTCTTCTATTTACCGTCACTTTCTTATGTATGACTAACCTCTGTTTGGTGGTGCAGGAGGAGAAACTGAAGCGGCCGCTCTCACACATGCAGGCGTGGGAGATCGCCCATACGCGTAGGAAGCCCAAGCCTGGTGAGGCCAAGTACTACGGCAAGACCGCGGAGAAGAAGAAGGCCTACACTGAGGGGTATCTGAGGTTACATCCTGACACACCTGACCCCATTAGGGTGGATCTGGACGACATGGTGGTGGTGGGCATGGGGCCCAAGGCTCACGGTCGGCAGCCGGTTCTGGATGTTGTGATCACTCCTTCTATCTCCTACACACAGCTCCGAGCTACCGACCTGAGCCAAGCCAGTGCACGAGCACGACCATGACCAGTGCGCAGTCACACTCCCTCCTAGCCGAGTGGCACTCTGTAAGTATTTTCCCTCTTATCTTCATTGCTCACTTTATTTTCCGCATTGAGATGTTTTATGAGTTCCATCATGTCATACTGTAGGCCTACATGGAGTACACACACCAGGAGACCATGGCGTGGCACGTGAGAGTTTTAGCAGCGCAGGAGCACAGCAGTCGCATGATGACAGTTAGTTTGACCCCTTTCATTTCACTTCTATATTTGCACTTGCATTTCTTCTGACATTCGTGTTTGCTTGGTCAATTAACATGCAGCGCGTTGTTGAGTGCATGGCGGCCGGCACGGTTCCTCAAATGGAACCACCACCACCACCTCTTGGACCGGCTCCAGTGCTGCTTACCTATGAGGAGTTTCTAGCACAGCATCCAGGGACTACGCTGGTTAGTACATCCCCAAACTATTCAACCAGTGCTGCTTACCATTTGTTCAACACAATCATATATCCCCTTAACATGTCTTTTCAAACATCCAGGGAACCGGTGGATCTACCGTTGGTGGTGGTGCCGGTCTTGGCATCACTCCCGACTCACGAAGCCCGGTCACTCTGATCCACCAAGGCGGTGGCGGTCTTCGCGGTAGCGCTGCCAGTAGCAGTGACGACCTGGGCTTTGGCGGACTTGGCGGTGACGACTTTGACGGTGGTGGTGGACGTACTGGCGCTAAAGCCTATGACTTGTGCTCTTTTATGCTACTTCAGATGACTTGTGTGCTTCTTAGCTAGATGCTTATGTTTCCGATATGCTTATGTTGTTAGTTGTGAGGATGTGATGGTGGTGGTGTTGGTTGTGATATGCTTATGTTGTTGGTTGTGAGGATGTGATGGTGGTGGTGTTGGGTGTGATAAGCTTATATGCTTATGTTGTTTCTTATATTTATGATGCTCTTGATGGTGGTGATGTGCATGTCTATTTCTGCTATATACCTGCTATTTGAATTGAATTGAATTGATTTGAAACAGAAAACAGAAAAAAAAATCAGAAAAAATCTACGCCGAAGGCTTAGCCGTCGGCATAGTGCAGCTGCGAGTAACTTTCACATATGCCGACGACTAGGCTGTCGGCATAGGTGCCATGTGGCGGCCGCTGGCAACTCCTGGGTCATAGCTACGCCGACGGCTAGATCGTTGGCATAGATATGAATCTACGCCGACGGCTTAGCCATCGGCGTAGCTACGGCTCAGGAAATGCCAGCGGCCGCCACATGGCGAGGCTATGCCGACGGCTAGGCCGTGCCGTCGGCATAGCCTCGCCACATGGCGGCCGCGGATTGGGATGCTCTTGAAGGCGGCGCCGTCAGACGCCGTTGGCGTGGAACTTTGCCGACGGCCTGGGCCGTCGGCATAGATGTACAGACGCCGTCGGGGTAGGCACCTATGCCGACGGGGGTCTAGGGTACGCCGACGTATATGTTGCCGACGGCCCTACACCCATCGCCACCTCGGTCACCCACCAGACCCTACCCATCACCACCCCCCTCCCGCGCTGGTGCACCATTTTGAGATGACAAAGAAGCTGCACGTGTAGGGTAACACAGCAGAAAACAAAAAATTTCTGACCTACGCACCAGCCCAGGACCACTATGGAGACTGCATACAAGGTTTGATCTTTTCGTTACCGACTCATAGCGCAGCGGAAGTAGAGTCGATGACGATCGGCGGTGCAGATCCCCGCAGCTAGGATTTACAACCTCCCAACCGCGAGGATGTATACCCCCGTCTTCCCTTCGGACAGCCCTCCGGGAGGCGGTCGAACAGTCCCTCGGACGGTGTCGCGGACAGCCCTTCGGGAGGACCTTCGAAACTCGAACGGTCACTCGGACAGCCCTTCGGGAGGACTCACAAAACTTGGACCGTCACTTGGACAGCCCTTCGGGAGGCACTCACGAACAGCCCCTCGGGCACTAAGATCGAAACTACGACCTCTCTACAGAGTTGCACACATACGGTGTCACCTATCCGGCAGGGCTTCGCCGTCCAGAACTAGTTCCCACCGGAACCCAGACAGCCATTCGGCTCTACGAAACTCTTTTCGTGGGAGGGAGAGAGAAGCCAGATCATTGCATGGCACGAGTATGAGAGCAAGGGGATGAAGGAGATGGCAGCCCCAACTCCTCCTTTTATAGGCCAAGGCAAGGGGTGGGGTGGGATGTTGAAATACCAAAATACCCAAGCTTCATGTCACACATGAAAGGGCATAATGGTAACACAAGGGGGGCACCAAGGGGACACCACCATGGCAGCCCTTGGGCCGGCCCACATCTTGCCCCCCCCCCCCAACAAGCTACCAACATGTCTCCATGAAACATGCATGCTCCCTAGACAAAAAGCCACCAAACATGCAACCCCCGATTCGTGGGATCTTGTCCCCTCGCGCTGAGACAAGATGTTTTCCGCGAAACTTTTTCTGAAAAATTCCAGAAGGTCCCAGAACATTTCTAGCACCCTCTAAAATTATTCTGGGCACGATCCAAAACATTTTCGGTGCGGTGGTTTTTATCAGCGGAAAGCATCAACAGTGGTTACGGCAGTTTCGGAACATTTCCGGTTTTTCTCTCTGAAAATTCCCAGAAGTTCCCAGACCAATTCTGGCATCCTCTAAAAATTTCCAGGCGGTGCCGAAACCCTTTTTGACCAAATAATATATTCCGAAACAACTTTTCGGTTTTACCGAAACTCTTTCGGTGTTCTCTCTCTCGGAACTCTTCCGTTGTCTCCGAAACATTTTCGGTGACTTTCTCTCAGACTCCCTGTCTAGCGTTCAACAAATAGATGACCCTTAAGCGTGTGACCCTATAGGTTCGTTGAAGTATAGACATGACCGGAACTCTTTCCGATCAATGATCAACATCGGAGCCGTGGACACCCATATTGACCCCTATACCCACACGAATGAATATTCGAGTGAACCTCCAGTTGCCGTGTGCTATTCCTGTTGCTTCGCGATATGTTACAAATACCCGAGGTGAGACATGATGGCATCCCCGTGGGTCAACAACTTGTCCACTATGCCAGTTATCTCGTTACCGGTATTGTTCTCTTTTCTCGTTACGTGTTCCGGCATCCCCGTGATCAAATCACAAAGTGTCTGGCCAGACGATGATGGATACCGTAACACCGAGAGGGCCCAGAGATATCTCTCCATCGTCGGAGGAGCAAATCCCAATCTTGAGCTATCAAGTTACATGACATACTTTCCCATGAACCCGTAAGCCGCCGTAATAGCCATCCAGTTACGGATGACGTTTCACAAACCCCAAAGTTCATGAATCAAGCATGAAGAAACTCGATACTCTCATGGTCTGAGGAATCATGCAAACGTTAACCATCTCTGTGTTATTAACCATTAACTTGTGACGAATGTATCTCATAGCATAACATCAATCGGGTCGATTCAACACAAATGTTCTTCTAACATTGTGCCGTCAAAGTTGCTGGCATAGACATGCCCATGATCAGGAAAACAGAACCATCATGCAACACTTGAGCTAGTCATAGAGGCTTGACTAGGAATACATTTTATCGTTTATTATCCCACACGTGCATATGAGTTTTCCTCCAAGCCTCGTTTTATTGCAGACCCGAGAACCATAGCAGTTATAGCATGGAACATAAACCTAATTATGAACAGGGAGATAATCAATAACATTTATTATTGCCTCTAGGGCATATCTCCTACAGACTCCCACTTGCACTAGAGTCAATAATCTAGTTAATGCTAATGCACTTTACACCTGTGGCACACCGGTGTAAATATGCTTCGCTTGTGGTATAGCCTGATGTCCAACGAATCTGACAACTTCAGATCCGTGTGTATCTTTGCATATCCTCGCGTTTTCACGCTTTCACAAAATTCATATTTTGTGTGGACTTGGTTTTGTCTGTATGTGAATCACAGGTCGAACCTGGATTCCTCAGACTGAGTTATGGAGCAACTACCTGCAGTAGTGTCCCATTGACAAAAGCCATCTTGGAACCATACTAAGTTCATGAATGAACTATATGATTCAACATCTTCTTTGTCGCTTTTAAAAGCGGCAACATACTTCGCCTCTGTTATAGAATTCGCCACAGTAACTTGTTTGGAACAATTTCCAACTACCGTGCCACCATATTGTGTGTTACACAAAAACCCTCAATTTAAATCGAAAATCGCTTGGAGCATGGATGAAGACTGTATCGATGTAACCTTTTACAACGACCTCTTCATGATCTCCGCTTGCGAGAAAACATGTCATCAGTGCTACTATAGTACTCAATGACCTTTTTCACTATTGTCCCATGATCAGTACTTTTGATCACTTTGGTATCTGTACTCGCAACAACTTTGGGAGTATTGGACATATCTGGTTGTTTCACATACCATGGAATACATGATTAATCCAAACACAAGAGTGTGTGGAATCTCCATCATGTATTTTGCTCATCAGTGTTTAGGGACGCCGAGTCTTGCAAAAACTCTTTCCACGTGACTTCGGCAAGAATCACTCCTTGACGTTTTAAATGCTAAAAAGTTTTAGCATCTTGTCAATATGTATCTTTGCTTAGCCCCATCAGGTAAATCTATCTCCATAGATCATCATGCCTAATATCGAGGCTATTTAGCCTAAGTACTTCATCGAAAAACTATTTTCAAATGAAGTCCTAATTCATGTCAAGAAATTTATTTCCAATTAACAATGTGTCAAGCACACAACGTTTTTAGAAATATTATTATGCTCCCACTTACTTTCTTGAATCACAAGCATCTTCGTTACCCATTGATGAAGTCAAACCCCTTTGACCATTTCATCAAAACACGAAGATTCCAACTCCATTTTGCTCTCTTCTGTCCATTGCTGGAACTCTGAAGTTTGCATACTTACTAGCATCCTCTGGAATGACAAAATACCTTGGACTGTAACACATGCAAGTCCTTGGTTTCATTTCCATCATATGGAAATCCTATTGTCATCCATGTTTCATATCTCATGACTGAAATATGTATTAATTGCTAGTTCAACCCAAACCGACTTTAAGCATCGCTACGGTGAAACAACCTCATCGTAGTCAACTCCTTGAACTTGTTATTGCAACAAGTCGAGCTTTATGGATAAAACATTTTTATCCGTATCAGTTTTAAGTTCCATAAAATTCGTTAGACTCTAAGTCTTCCGAAAGGTGTATCAAGATTTTAATCTTGAAACATTTATATGGAAACTATCTCGGATTGTATTGGCATTTAGCCAATTCCGGAGTCAGGGCCCATCAACGCTTCCTTGTGTATCGTAGGTATACTGTTGTCTAACAACAATATCTCGTCTGCGCACCTGAGAGGTTTGCACGAGCCTTGCCTACGTGGTTCAGCTGCAAGTTCGACCGAAGTCCATACATTTTATTGTAGAGACTTCCGTATCAGTCGCAGTAGGAAACTCTGGAATTTCTTCCAAGGTCTCTTTCCTTTGATCTGATGATGAAGATACTATTTATCTCATTGAGTTGCACTATTCTCCCACTCACCTTTTTGAAAGAACCATTTTCTCCAAAAAGCATACCGTCCTTTGTGGCAAACCTATTTGCCTCGGTATAGTGAGGGAGGAATACCCAACATTTTGGGATAACCTACAAAGTAGCACTTGTCTGATTTGGAATAGGTTTGTAACCTTTTACACAAGCCCCATATTCCAAATGTTTAAGAAAAGATATAACATGGTTGGGCGTACCATACCATGGTGTCATTTCAACAGACCTGATGGAGCTCTTTTCAGTGTAAAAGCCGTAGTCTCTAAAGCATCACTTTAAAAGGGATAGTGGCAAATGTATTTATGTCATCTTTGATCTTACCATGTCATAAATGCTTCGATTACATCTTCAAGGACTTTCCACTTGCAGTGGTGTTCCGGGAGGTGCAAGTTATGAAACCCCTTTCACAACTCATCAGACATTCGCTAAACTTGTAACTCAAATATTCCTTTCTGCAATCAAATTGTAGAAACATAATTTTCTTGTTACAGTAACTTCTACTTTATATTTGAAAACCTTTCGAATGATTTCAAAAGATCCAGACTTACGTCTCATCAAGTAAATATCCATATATCTACTTGAGTCATTTCTGAAGATAGATAAATCCACTACTTGCAACAACATTTATTGAACTACACACATCAAAATGTATGATCACCAATAAGTTTGTTGCTCATTCCTTATGGCCTGTGAACGGTATTTCAGTCACTTCACTTTTCGGAGGAAATTTGCAAGTGTCAGATGATTCAAAATCAAACGACTTCAAAATCGATCATAATGGAATTTTCCATGCGGGTTTCTCCAATGTGACCAAATGCAGTGCCACACTTGTGTGGTATTCTTTTAGTCTTGCGACATTTAGCGTCAGTGTTATGGATGTATCATATTATCATCAATATTAATAACATACATCCCATCTTGGATGGAAGCATGGCCCTTCATGTTATTCATAATACTGAACAACAATTGTTGTTTTTATGAACAACTCTTTTGCAACAAACATTGTGCAATGGGCTAGAGTGTATGAAACTCTAAAATGAATTATTAAAGTAAACCCAGAGGTAATGTATTATTATCAATATTCATAACATACATCTCATTCATAATGAAAGTATGGCCCTTATGTTATTCATAATACCGAACATTAAAAGTTCTCTTATGAACAACCTTCTTGCAAGATACCTTATGCAATGGGCTAGAGTTTGTGAAACTCTAAATGAATTATGAAAATAAATCCAGACGGTAATACACCGATGGAAGGTATAGTAACATTTACTATGTTCCCTATGTATACCTAAACCTCATTCCTGGCTAGTCTTTCAGGCCATAGTAGTTCTTACATCGAGTTGCAACAGAAAGCAATCGAGCGGGTATCTTTGTCATTAACTCACAATACCCAAGAATTAGTGATTAACAATTTAATCATAATTCCCAAGAACTATATCTTTGACCAGCCTTCTATACATCAAAAACTTGTATGACATTCATACATGAGCTGGATATTCCAGTCTTCTTTCTTTTTGCCTTTATACTTCTAACAGTTTAACTTTTAGTATTTCTCCTACTTCCAGAAGAAGCACCCAACTTAAGAGTGGCGTTAGCCCCGGACTTCCTAGGCATGAAAGTTTCACTAACACCCTTCGGACACTTCCTTTCTCTTTAAGTTGTTGTTTTATTCACCTTTCATCATATGACAGGCGTTCTCCTGGATCCCTCTCTTATCAGTTTAATGCATAGTAAACTCCTTTACTAATAGTTTGCAAACAAACACTGCTTTGGATATCTCATATCTTTTAGCCTTTGTTTGTCCCTGAAAATGATTTTCAGATTCCATGAATATCACATAACTATCAAAACTTTCGAAGTTCGGGTCTCATGGAAGCAAACATATTGCACTTGACTGAAATGGAATTCTAGCTTTTGGATCGAAGGACGAGAGTCACATGATCCATAGCATAAGCGAGAGAATACCGAAAGTATGCGATAGGACAAAGTCCTTCTCGGCACTCTTGAGGACAATCCTCACATTACGTTACCAACCGTAAAGTTTTAACCAGATATTTAATAGCTATTCAATTTTAACAGGGAAGGTGGAAACGCGAGCCATTATTCTACAACTATTTTGCAAATCACACTTAGACAGAGTTCATAATTAATTGCACTGAGAATTAAACAAGTTAATTCAACAGTGCTCTCCCACTCAAATCAATATCTCTCATAATTGATTGTGAGTGATTCAAGATCCGCATATCAATTCAACGCCATTGACGGGTTCATCACTGATGACGTGAATTTCAATCGGTAGGCCAACTTGCCAATCACATCTCTATGTGACTCTTGTCCATATTTCGATGCGTGTGTTCCGAGCTCAGGACTATCCTGCCTGAACGTCAAGACAACCAAGTGATCACGCAGTGAGGTCTGACCTTCACCCGCCTTACACCTCTCTAATCGTTCGTGCTCATGTGTACATGGCGCACCCCGAAAAGATACGTGTTGTAGACGGTGCTACACTTGGGAGAACACTAACTACTTGATATTTTTGTGAGAGATCACCCTAATAAAAGCGACTACCGCGCAATCAAGAAGGGTGCATCATAAGGGATAAACATCTCAGGCAATTCATAATAGCATGATATGGTATAGCCCTTTCTGACGGAGAAGTCTTGTATTCCTTCGTCTTCGGCATTCACGTCGGTGATCACCTTCGTGAAGATTGCCACCACCTTTTCGATGCACCAGATAATATTGCTATCTCTATAGCTAATAAAATAATGCATTACAACAAGGTTGACACGCAGGTCATTAAAGTGCAATCATATGGCTCCAGCCATCATGCCGAATCATGACACGCAGGTCATGTTAATAAATTTACATTATATAGTCATCTCATACATAATCAAATTAATATGAGCACTGCTATACCACATCATATGCACATGCAAACCATCCTGCAAAACCAAGTTAGACGCCTCTAATCGGTTCATGCAAAAACTGTTTTTCGTGGCTTCTAAGGTTTCGAAACAAACCGAAGCTACCAACGTTCATCATCAAGTATGATTATTCAAGTCGCTAGATTAACTTTCCAGGGTGTATGAAAACCGAGATAATAAAATCTCGAGCCCCATACTAAACTTCATCATATGCATGACCCCCTTGCAGATCATATCTGCATTGCCCTTTCGTCTGCGAAACATCCATCTTTCATTGACTAAAGTGGAACCCAAAGAACTGTTAGCACTTCGTTGATCTGTCAATCAGCATACTCAGGAGCAGCATGAAAGGATCGCGGATTGCCAGAACTTTGTTAGATTCCACAATGCTGTCAAGATCAGGACTACGCAAATTCGAGGGAAGCAACAAGAACATCGGGTAACAGATTTCATCTGCTACCCGCACAAATAATTTTCAGTAATAGAACTCGTCTACTACCTAATTATTTTGTGCAACACCCATACATCTCCATGTATTCTAGATCGCAACCTGCATCTACGCATAGCACGGCTCATGATGCCACTGTAGGGTAACGCAGCAGAAAACAAAAAATTTCCGACCTACGCACCAGCCCAGGACCACTATGGAGACTGCATACAAGGTTTGATCTTTTCGTTACCGACTCGTAGCGCAGCGGAAGTAGAGTCGATGACGATCGGCGGTGCAGATCCCCGCAGCTAGGATTTACAACCTCCCAACCGCGAGGATGTATACCCCCGTCTTCCCTTCGGACAGCCCTCCGGGAGGCGGTCGAACAGTCCCTCGGACGGTGTCGCGGACAGCCCTTCGGGAGGACCTTCGAAACTCGAACGGCCACTCGGACAGCCCTTCGGGAGGACTCACAGAACTTGGACCGTCACTTGGACAGCCCTTCGGGAGGCACTCACGAACAGCCCTCGGGCACTAAGATCGAAACTACGACCTCTCTACAGAGTTGCACACATACGGTGTCACCTATCCGGCAGGGCTTCGCCGTCCAGAACTAGTTCCCACCGGAACCCAGACAGCCATTCGGCTCTACGAAACTCTTTTCGTGGGAGGGAGAGAGAAGCCAGATCATTGCATGGCACGAGTATGAGAGCAAGGGGATGAAGGAGATGGCAGCCCCAACTCCTCCTTTTATAGGCCAAGGCAAGGGGTGGGGTGGGATGTTGAAATACCAAAATACCCAAGCTTCATGTCACACATGAAAGGGCATAATGGTAACACAAGGGGGGCACCAAGGGGACACCACCATGGCAGCCCTTGGGCCGGCCCACATCTTGCCCCCCCCCCCATGGGGGGGGCCCCCCCAACAAGCCACCAACATGTCTCCATGAAACATGCATGCTCCCTAGACAAAAAGCCACCAAACATGCAACCCCCGATTCGTGGGATCTTGTCCCCTCGTGCTGAGACAAGTTGTTTTCCGCGAAACTTTTTCTGAAAAATTCCAGAAGGTCCCAGAACATTTCTAGCACCCTCTAAAATTATTCTGGGCATGATCCAAAACATTTTCCGTGCGGTGGTTTTTATCAGCGGAAAGCATCAACAGCGGTTACGGCAGTTTCGGAACATTTCCGGTTTTTCTCTCTGAAAATTCCCAGAAGTTCCCAGACCAACTCTGGCATCCTCTGAAAATTTCCAGGCGGTGCCGAAACCCTTTTTGACCAAATAATATATTCCGAAACAACTTTTCGGTTTTACCGAAACTCTTTCGGTGTTCTCTCTCTCGGAACTCTTCCGTTGTCTCCGAAACATTTTCGGTGACTTTCTCTTAGACTCCCTGTCTAGCGTTCAATAGATAGATGACCCTTAAGCGTGTGACCCTATAGGTTCGGTGAAGTATAGACATGACCGGAACTCTTTCCGATCAATGATCAACATCGGAGCCGTGGACACCCATATTAACCCCTATACCCACACGAATGAATATTCGAGTGAACCTCCAGTTGCCGTGTGCTATTCCTGTTGCTTCGCGATATGTTACAAATACCCGAGGTGAGACATGATGGCATCCCCGTGGGTCAACAACTTGTCCACTATGCCAGTTACCTCGTTACCGGTATTGTTCTCTTTTCTCGTTACGTGTTCCGGCATCCCCGTGATCAAATCACAAAGTGTCTGGCCAGACGATGATGGATACCGTAACACCGAGAGGGCCCAGAGATATCTCTCCATCGTCGGAGGAGCAAATCCCAATCTTGAGCTATCAAGTTACTTGACATACTTTCCCATGAACCCGTAAGCCGCCGTAATAGCCATCCAGTTACGGATGACGTTTAACAAACCCCAAAGTTCATGAATCAAGCATGAAGAAACTCGATACTCTCATGGTCTGAGGAATCATGCAAACATTAACCATCTCTGTGTTATTAACCATTAACTTGTGACGAATGTATCTCATAGCATAACATCAATCGGGTCGATTCAACACAAATGTTCTTCTAACATTGTGCCCTCAAAGTTGCTGGCATAGACATGCCCATGATCAAGAAAACAGAACCATCATGCAACACTTGAGCTAGTCATAGAGGCTTGACTAGGAATACATTTTATCGTTTATTATCCCACACGTGCATATGAGTTTTCCTCCAAGCCTCGTTTTATTGCAGACCCGAGAACCATAGCAGTTATAGCATGGAACATAAACCTAATTATGAACAGGGAGATAATCAATAACATTTATTATTGCCTCTAGGGCATATCTCCTACAGCACGCGCATCACAGGCATCACCCCCTAGTTTGTACTCACCCAAACTAGGGTTCATCTCTTTTTGATTCATTTTTAATCAATTGTTTTGTTTTGCGTTACTTTTAGATGTAATGTTTGCTTCGATGAATTTTGTTTAGTGTATCTATGTTATATCTGATGTGTAATGCAGCGTTGTGTCATCCTGTCATCTACGAGTGTTTGACTTGATTTCAAAATCTGGTTGCTTCCATCTAGGTTTAGATTTGTTTCCATGATAGCACATTAGCGTTTCTTAGTTAGCACATTAGTGTTTCTTAGTTTTGTAACATCTATAATGCTATAAAGATGCTTCTGGACTGTAATTTTGTTTTTGCTTCCAAGTGCCAAAAAAGTACAGATCTAAATGTTGGCGAGTCAAAACATCCATCCATTGCTGGTTAGCGATTTTTTTGTTTTAGCATGTATACCAACATCGCTAATCAACTTCTATGAAATTGGTTTGTAGATCATGTTGGAGAACATAGTAATAATTCAAAAATTTCCTATGTGTCACCAGGATCAATCTAGGAGATGCTATCAACAAGTGAGAGGGAGTGCATCTTCATACCCTTGATGATTGCTAAGCGGAAGCGTTACAAGAACGCGGTTGATGGAGTCGTACTCGCGGCGATTCAAATCACGGAAGATCTGATTCAAGCGCTGAACGGACGGCGCCTCCGCGTTCAACACACATACAGCCCGGGGATGTCTCCTCCTTCTTGATCCAGCAATGGGAGAGGAGAAGTTGAGGGAGAGCTCCGGCAGCATGACGGCGTGGTGGCGGTGGAGCTCGTGGTTCTCCGGCAGAGCTTCGCTAAGCACTACGGAGGAGGAGGAGTAGGAGGGGGGAGGGCTGCGCCAGGGGCAAGGGGTGCATCTCCCATGCACCTCCCCACTATATATAGGGGTGGAGGGGGCTGGTTTCTTGCCCTCCAACTCCATTGGGGCGTTGGCAAAGGTGGGAGGAATGAAATCCCATCCTTTCCCTTCCCCACCGATTGTTATCCCCCTTTTTAGGTATCTTGATCTTATCCCTTCGGGATATGATCTTATTCCTTCTAAGGGGGGATCTTGGTGTGCCTTGACCAGGGGTGTGGGGCCTTGCCCCCACTACCCACGTTCATGTGGATCACCCCATGCAGGTGGGCCCCACTCTAGAACCTTCTAGAACCTTCTCGGTACAATACCGAAAAATCCCGAACATTTTCCGGTGGCCAAAATAGGACTTCCCATATATAAATCTTTACCTCCGGACCATTCCGGAACTCCTCGTGACATCCGGGATCTCATCCGGGACTCCGAACAACTTTCCCATAACAACTCTAGCATCACGGAACCTTTAGTGTGTAGACCCTACGGGTTCGGAAACCATGCAGACATGACCGAGACACCTCTCCGGCCAATAACCAATAGCGGGATCTGGATACCCATATTGGCTCCCACATGTTCCAAGATGATCTCATCGGATGAACCACGATGTCGGGGATCCAATTAATCCCGTATACAATTCCCTTTGTCCATCGGTATGTTACTTGCCCGAGATTCGATCGTCGGTATCCCTATACCTTGTTCAATCTCGTTACCGGCAAGTCTCTTTACTCGCTCCGTAACACATGATCCCGTGACTAACTCCTTAGTCACATTGAGCTCATTATGATGATGTATTACCGAGTGGGCCCAGAGATACCTCTCCGTCACACGGAGTGACAAATCCCAGTCTCGATTCGTGCCAACCCAACAGACACTTTCGGAGATACCTGTAGTGCACCTTTATAGTCACCCAGTTACGTTGTGATATTTGATACACCCAAAGCATTCCTACGGTATCCGGGAGTTGCACAATCTCATGGTCTAAGGAAATGATACTTGACATTAGAAAAGCTCTAGCAAATGAACTACACGATCTTGTGCTATGCTTAGGCTTGGGTCTTGTCCATCACATCATTCTCCTAATGATGTGATCCCGTTATCAACGACATCCAATGTCCAAGGTCAGGAAACCACAACCATCTATTGATCAACGAGCTAGTCAACTAGAGGCTCACTAGGGACATGCTGTGGTCTATGTATTCACACATGTATTACGGTTTCCGGTTAATACAATTATAGCATGAACAATAGACAATTATCATGAACAAGGAAATATAATAATAACCATTTTATTATTGGCTCTAGGGCATATTTCCAACAGATCACAATATGATGCACCTGCATGTTTGTGGCAAGCATCGCTAATTTATGTTTGTTTTCACTAGGTATGGCTTATATTGAGATAGCAAATACAAAATATGCTTTAGCACTCGAATCCTATGCAGACCCTCCCCCCCTTTCCCTAGCTCCTCCCACATCCCCCACGCATGGCGATCAGGGGGAAAAACCTAATCCGCCACCGCCAGCTCCCCCGGCCCTTCTCCCCTCCTCCCTCACCGCCGCCATGGGGCATGACTGGGAAAAGCCCTCCCCAACCAGTTTTAGCAGCACTTGGCCTCCCTAATTCATATTTGCTGGCTCCAACACTGCAAGCCAACCGGCCCAAGAAACTTCCCGAGTGGCTTGCAAGCCCAAATTGGCCCGTTAACCGGTGTACTGCTACTACTTGTAGCCGTTACCTAATTTTCCTTCTCTCTTGGCTAGGAATTGGGCGGCTGAGGCCGGCGTTCTAATCGGATAGATAGATGTGTGGGTGGTTGGGAGGAACTCATCTCCGAATTCGAATCCTAACTAATTTCCGAGAAACCTTAGTTCATGTGAGCCACAACTAGAGAGTAGCTCACACTGGCCTCGGTGCACCTTGTAAAATATACTATGGTGATCACCTTGTAATAAACTCCCGAGCTCTTTTCTTTTTCCTGAAAAAAATGTCAAGAAAAAAACTTCCTCGCAAAAAAAAAGTCAAAAAAAGGAGCTCGGGAGACGTGTGGATGACAACACGGATGGGATGGAATAGGATAAGGCAGGCGAAGTCGTCCATGCATGCCCACGAAGGGACGTATCGCACATGCCTGGTTGCCCATCTCATGGTCGCGATCGGCTGCCCGATTGGAATCATCGTCTCATTGATCTACCTAGTCCAAAACCCATTAGGTCTTGTGATTGACTGGTCAGCTGCACCACTATCCACAAATATGCACACAGCTGCGGTGGAGCTCCCGCACATTTGTTTCCCTCCGTTCATTATCCTATCCACGCCCTACGCCCTACGCCCTACGCAAGGCCGGAAGCAAGTATGGACGTCGAGAGAAGCAGCAGCGACGCCGCAAGGGACACGCCATCGTCGTCCTCATCGCAGGCCGACGTGGAGACCGTGAAGAGGCGGCGGCGGCTTCCAGGCCGCCCCAAGAACTTCGTGCCAGCGGTCTGCGTCCTGGCCGCGACGGTGCTCGCAGTTGTCGTCTTCTCCGCCGACTCGCCCTGGTCCTTCGTGCAAGGTACTCCCTTCGATTCCTAAGTCTTTTCACAGATTTCTACGGATGTATACAGAAGTATTTTAGAGTGTAGATTCATTTATTTTGTTTTGTATGTAGTTCATATTAAATCTATAAAAAGGCATATATTTAGAAATAGCGGGAGTACTACGTAAAATATGAGCGCCATGATTGGAGATCCATCGAGTTGCTGAATTTGTTCTTTTCCTCTTCCTTTAGTCGAGTGCCTATACCATTCCATTATAGTGACAGTAGTGGACGCACACCAAAGTCACAATTTACCATGTGCCACTGGACAGTGGAGACTCGGTAGCTAATTAATTAAGCATGTACTCCTACGTCCACCATATTCTCTTTCACCCAAACTAGAAAACAGGCTGGACTAGGAATCCATTTCATGGGATACAGTTTAATTTCTCCTATCAGGGCGATTATCAAAATCATACTTACTCTGTCCGAAAATACTCGTCGAAGAAATGGAAGTAACTAGAAGTATTTTAATTCTAGATACATTTATTTTATTTATTTCTCCGACAAATATTTCTAAACGTAGGGAGTAAAGCCAAAGCAGATGTAGAGCAACAACTATGCCATGTGGTGGTAATAAAATGTTGAAATTCGACCACGGGTTTGCTAATGAAATGTCTCTTTATCTCTAGATGCACCTCCATCTGACCTCACCGCCGACCAGCTCCTCGACGGCCTGCTCACCGCAGAATTCAGCAAGCGGTTGTGCCGGAGCTGGTACGAGTTTGCCAGCTACCACGAGAAGAAGAACGCATCGCATAAACCATCCCCCTACTTACTTGGCAAGCTCCGGAGGCACGAAGCCCTACAGAAGCGGTGCGGTCCTGGCACAGCCCCGTATAGAGCGGCGGTCTGGCAGCTCAAGTCCGGTAAGGGCGCTGCCGCCACGGACTGCCGCTACCTCGTTTCCATTAGCTACCGCGGCCTCGGCAACCGAATGCTCGCCACCGCTACGGCCTTCCTCTACGCCGTGCTCACGGACCGTGTCCTCCTCGTCCACCAGTACAAGCAGGACGTCAACGCCCTCTTCTGCGAGCCCTTTCCTGGGACGACGTGGCTGCTACCCTCTGGCTGGAGTTTCCCTTTGGGGCACCTCAGGGACTACGGCATCGGCTCCAGCGAGAGCCTCGGCAACATGCTAAAAGCCAACGTCATCTCCGTGGGTGCCGACGGGAACGCGTCGTGGTCGGACGGTGGTGATCGCCAGCCACCGTTCGTCTACCTGCACCTCGAGGGCGGCTATGACTTCCATGACAAGCTCTTCTACTGCGACGAGCATCAGCGGCTCCTCCACGACGCGCCGTGGTTGCTGATGAAGACGGATAGCTACCTCGTCCCGGGGCTCTTCCTCGTCCCGTCATTCCAGGACGAGTTGGGCAGGATGTTCCCGGAGAAGGATCTGGCCTTCTACCACCTCGGCGGGATACGACCGTGGATCATGCCCAGCACACCCATCTGGTCCGAGTCCGACATGACCGAGACGAAGGAGGTGCCGGAACCACCGTGTGTGCGAGCGATGTCCGTCGAGCCGTGCTTCCACTCACCGTCCTACTACGACTGCACCGCGAGGAGGGACGTGGATGTGGGGAAGGTGGTGCCGTACGTGCGGCACTGTGAGGACGTGAGCTGGGGGATCAAGATTGCCAAAAGCAGCTAGCCAGTGGTAACTTGTAGGGAATATATATATTGTTCTCATATAAAGGCATCACAGGTTCTAGCTAGGTGATTAATCTAGCTAGTGTAGATGAAACAAATAGAATTGTTCCCCAGCGCGAACACCCTCCACCTGTACGACAAGACACTCACGATCTCAAAACATGCCGCAATTGTGCCCAAAAACACCATGCATTCAGTCATCGCAGTCCGTCCTTATATCCAATCTACTAAAAACACCATGACACACAACGAGCATGTGGTAGCACTGGAGCACATACTAAGAACGACATCTTCAGTTGCTCCCGGCTTTCGGACAAAGTATGAAATATATTGAGCGCGAACCGGAACCGTTAATTCTTTCCGGTCGCAGGTGTTGCATCGTTCGTTTTCATCAACAAACAAAAACAAGCATCTCGATTGGCAAGCACGGACGAATTATAGCTCATAATGGAGCTGCCGAGATACAATTAATTGTGTGCAAAGCTGAACAACGCATGCACTTCACATGGTTTATCGCTCGGAGAACTCTGTTTTCTACTATTTCACTTCGAAACTATGTAAGCTCGCCAAGAGCCCAAGTGACCAGCTGCTTGAAGAGCTATGCGAGGTCAAGTAGTCAGATAACCAGATAAAAGCATTACAAGGTACTATACACAAACAAAGAAAGGGACAACTAATCGTATCATAAATGCTTAAGTTTTAATATTTCACATGCAATCCCAATGTCTTGTCATAGAGGCAAAAGAGCATGACTACAAAAGTCATAGCAAGTTAAGAAACTGCAGAGATGGGCCATAGCAAGGCGAATGGGCAAATTATTCGAGGTCACTCACCGTGATCAAGCTCGTCATTCAAAGTGGGAAAGGTGGGAGGCCAGATAGTCAAGGGGAAAGATAGTTGTACAATATATACCCTGCACCTTGATCTCATATACCGTCTCCTTCCTGCTCCTCATGTCAACTGAAATGATAGCTCTACTTGTCCACAAACATAAGAACACAAATCCACCATCTTCCCCAACCCCACACACCCGAAATCTCTCACGGCGGTCGTGTGCTGCACGCACAAGAAACCTTTCCACCAGCTCCCACATGTCTTCACCATTGTCGTTCATCTCGTGGTGCCAGACACTAAGATGAAACTCGTCTCCGTGGATGAGAAAGAGCCCAGAATCACCTCCATGCGAGAGCTTGAAGTTTGCGTTGACTTTGTCCGGGACTTTTATGAAAGAGAGTTGTGGATGTGGAGTAATAAAATCCAACCCACAAATGTAGCCCTTGTCGGTCGCAATGTAGAGCTTGTCATGGACAATCATCATTGAGTATTGAATTAATGCTCCAGCCAACTCATCCAAAAGTCCGAACTATGGGAGAGGGTCGGACATTATACTCCAACATTGAGCGAACAAAATTTGATGGCACAGGGAGCTCTGCTTCTGCCAAGATGACTTCACCCCAGGCACCAGATTGCATGACATACACTTGGGCCGATAACTTTGGTCCGCTGAGAAGCACAGACACCGAAACTATGTCGTCGCTGTTGTCCATAAAGAAACGTTGATTGTAGTCCCGTGGTCTTAACATGTCACTGCGATGTGGCTCCGGCAGTGGCAGGATAGGGAGCAACCCCCCTTGTCGTATCCGCCGCACCTGAACGACCCGGGCTTGAGGAGGAGGCGGCCGTTTCGGCAGTCGGCGATTCGTGCAGATTGATAGATGTCGTCGAAGCCAGAGTGGCTCACGGCAGAACGGATCTCTTGGGCTTCCGAGACGGGCACGAACAGCAGGCGCAGGGAGAAGCTGCTGATGTAGAAGCCGAGAGGCGGGGCGGGTGGCGGTCACGGAATCGTCGGAGGAAGGCAGGCTCAGCAGCGACGCGGACCCATCGCTTGCAGACGAGGGCGGCGTGGACGAGGAAGGCCGGGAGGCCGAGGCGGAGCAGGATCTCGCGGAGCAGGTCGTCGTTGCCGATCACCTCCGCCATCGCGGCCTCGCTGCCTCCCGTTCCACGGGCGTGGTGCTGCTCGTCGGGGAGGTCCATGCCTCGCACGGTTTCGGCGCTGCTGGGTTAGGTCTGCTGGCGGAGGAGGCGCTCGTGATCGTGTACTACTCCCTCCGTTCCATAACGTAGTGCTTATAGATTTTTGCAAAAGTCAAATATTACAAATTTTGATCATATTTATAGAGAAAAGTAGGTAGATCTAGAATACCAAATGCATATCATTAGATACATCATGAGTTGTATTTTCAGAATGTACATGTTTGGTATTGTAGATGTAGACAGTTTTCTCTATACACTTGGTCAAAGTTGACAAAGTTTGACTTTCATAAAAAATCTATAAGCACTACATTGTGAAATGGAGGAAGTACTTGGAATTGGAGGCGGCGCTCGTGAGCTGGGGCCTTTATTTAGGGCTTAATCTGTTTCGTTGCACGTGCTCTCAAGCCCAAAAGCGCACCCACTACTTCTTCGGGAGGACGAGACGATCTCCTTCCATGTGTGAATGTCTTTTTTTTTGCGGGTGCATGTGTGAATATGTCGGCTCAAAAAATAAAGTGTGAATATGTCGGCTCAAAAAAAAAGTGTGAATATGTGATCATCACCCGGCCATTCATTGTAGTAGTGAGATTTTTCATTTGGATACTGATCACAAGATTTCTGTATTGAAGGATTCCCAAGTCTAAAAAGATAAGTTCCAACTGGAGGTAATGTGTGCACACCGTATCTCGTTTCGACCTGTATGGAGAACATGTGTGCACACCGTATCCCGTTTCATTTTAATTGGTTCATGATTATGCATTGCCAGATAAAAACCAATATACACAGGGTGCAGTCAGTATATGACTGCCAACATAATGGTTTTGTAGTGCTAGCAGTATATTCACGCTTCTCTTCTGGCGGTTCTCTCGGACCTGTTAAACCGGCGCAGACGAACGAGTCGTTACGCGACAATAACAAGTTGTAAGGCAACACAGGATTTGAGCAAGCGGCAGCACATTAGCCTCTAAGGGCATGTACAATGATGCTATCTTAGGAGTGTCATATAGGATAAATGATGAGGTGAAGGAGAGAGAACTTATAAGAAAATGATTGTCTTCTCTTATTTAAGAGAAGACAAGAGATGATCTCTTAGCACAATATGTCTCACCATATTTTTAGGAATGACTAGTTATTGAAGATAAGGCTAAGACATGACCCAGTAATAGACATTTTTTTGTCATCTCTAAATTACATGTAAGACTTAAAATAAGACTATCTTATCAACCATTGTACATGCCCTAATCTGAAGTCCACCCAAACATTGGCTCTGACACCCTTACGTCTTGCACGATTGTCACACTTTTACTCTGTAAAGAAACCGTTAGCTAGCTACCAAAATAGGATCAGCTGATTTTTTTTGAGGAAAATCCTATTTGATGTCAGGCACAACGTCAAATAGGATTTTCCTATAAAAAAACGTCAAATAGGATTTGGTAGGAGATGGGGCCTCTACTGATGCGGTGGAGCCGAGGTGGGGTGGGGTAGTCGTGGGGGTGCTACGACGGCTGCGAAAACAAGCCATCAACGTCGGCAAGAGTGGCCGTCGGGTGCGGTGTGCTGCTGGGAGCGGGGGGGGGGGGGGGGGGGGGGAGCACTAGTACAAAACGGCCCATTTGTCCCGGTTCCAGAGGCCCATTAGCCCCGGTTCTGGAACCGGGACTAAAGGGTTGGGACTAAAGCCCAAAACCTTTAGTCCCGGTTCACTTACGAACTGGGACAGAAGGGGCTCCACGTGGCCGCTGCGGGGCGACCAGGCAGGAGGACCTTTAGTCCCGGTTGGTATTACCAACCGGGACCAAAGGGCATCCACGCGTTAGCATCTGGAATGAGCTGGGGTTTTTGTTTTTTCTTTTTTGAAAGGGGGGGGGGGGTAGGGGGTTTTGGAGGGTTAATTTAGGGGTTTCATATTATGTTAGTTAGCTAATAGAGAGAAGTGTCCTCTCTTTCTCCGTGCTTGGTCGACGCTAGCTACTATACGTATAGAGAGAACTCGACACGGTAGCTAGTAAGCAAATGAAGGAACCATTAATTACACAAGATCGTCATCAACATATACAGAGAGGAGTGACCTCTCTTTCTCCGAGAGATTGGTCGAACAACAAGTTTTCGTATATCTATCCGATGCTACTAGCTACATATATACAATATAAGATCTCTTACAATCCCTAGCTAACATCTCATGTCTATATCAATTTCCACATGGTATTCTCCGGCTTTATGTATGACGTGGTCAAAAAAGAATCCCGCCAATTCCTCTTGAATTGCTCGTATGCGATCATGCGGTAGGAGTTCATCCTGCATCTGCCACATCTAATTTAAAGAAGGGGGTCAATACATATATATGAATGAAACTCAGTACAAATGATGGTAATAAAATAAAATTATGAATATTATTGCTTACGCACTTCATATTGTTTATCAGAGTAGCCCCGCTTAGAGTCTGTCGCGTTGTAGATGAACTCGCAAACGTAGTATCCACATAAATCATTCCCGGCTTCCTGTCACAAGCACTTTACGAGAAATAGAGTTCAATCGAACTGATAATCAAGCATGATAAATGGTATTGGTGAAACTAGAATCAATGGGAGATGCGCGGAACTAGGTAGTAGTACTTACTTTCGAGTGTGTGAATCGCACTCCCTCGGCAGTCCCGGAACAATTGCGGTGAACTCTTTCCAAACCCTGCCAGACAAAGAAAATAACTACTTGATCAAAGCATGATAAATGATATCAGGAAATGAACAAAGTTGCCGATATGGTGCGATAATGATCAATTGAACTTACTTCTGAAGCATTTCAGTCATGTCCGCATAGTCCTGGGGATCTTTTCGTCTCGAGTCTAAGACGGTTACTATTCCCCGGTCAAGCTTAATCTCTAGCAGAATAAAGTGGAACCTGCGCACGCATGCATAACTCATCAATTACCTTACTATAACCTCGAGTAATAAGGGAAACCGAATATGCACAAGTCAGTAACACTCAATTGAAGTTGTAAGGAAAGAGTATTTTATCTTTGTTTTTATTTTTAAGCAACGATTGTAGCAAGTTGTCCTCGATATCTGTGACTCTATTTTTATCCATCCATTCATGTATGATATTTGGGTTAATGAACCCAATGTCATAGATTTATGCTTTTCTGCATTCGACGATCTTCAATCTGCATAATATTGTGAGGATAATTATATATACATGCAATGAAAGAGCTGAGCTATATATAGAGACTTAATTACAGAAGTAGTACTTACAGACAGTAGCAAGTCACGAGTGTTTTGTCGAGGGCCTTTTGATTGTATAACTGGAATAACTCATCAAATTCAACAGACAACAGATCCATTCCAACGAGGCCGTGCTCCTCTTTAATTCTCAGCGTCAAAGTATCCTTCCCAGACCCCCTGCAGATTTCATGTACCATTCATGGAATCTTCGCATCATCGTTGTTAGAGGAGGATGACCACATTTGACGAGAGGCTTCCCGTACTGGTATCCGAATTCGTCCACCTCCATTGTTTCAAACTCTACATCATCGCTCGGGTAATAAGCAGGATTGGTACCGGGCACCATCCCCGGATGATTAGCGACGATATCGCTAGACACCTTGAGCGGGGGGCACGATTGGTTCGCCTGTTCGCCGAGCTGGGGAATTTTTTTCCCACTTCTTCGTTCTGCTAACCTTGCATGACTGCAAGTACTTCCCGACCGCTCCGCTTGCTTATATGTCCTTTCAATAATGCGCTCATAGTTGGATTGTGGCGGAGACGGTGGTGGTCGCTTCAGGGCATCGATAGTGCGCTTCACTTTCACCGGATCTATCGTTTCCTTCGGAGGTGGAGGTCTCCGTGCAAAATGTTCATGCACTTCGGCAGCACTGATTTTCGCGTTTTCCTCATCGGTCCTCTCATATGGTAACTTTTCTAGAGGCTTGAGAGATGGACCGTATCTGAATTGCTTCCCGCCTCTGCTTGTACTACTAGCCGCCGGAGCGGCGGCGGCTCTCTTCCGCAGTTGCTGACGAGGCGGAGGAGGAGGCGGAGTGCTCTGACGCGCTGGAGAAGGCGGAGGAGGAGGCGGAGTGCCCTCATGCGCCGGAAGAGGCGGAGTGCCCTGATCACTCGCCGGAGGAGGAGGAGGAGGAGGCAGAGTGCCCTGACTCGCCGGAGGAGGAGGAGGAGGAGGCGTCCAGTTTGGAAGCTTGATGTACTCCTTCCTCCATAGACATGTACTCCTCAAAGCATTAACCAGCTGATTCTCCCCTTCACCTATAGGGTGGTCAAGCTCCAGCTCCTCAAATCCCTCCATTATTTCATCCACCGTCACAACAGCATAGCCATGTGGAATCGGACCGCAGTGAAAAGTTTCGTCGGGTTGAGGAGGTGCAACAGAGCCGACAGCCGCCTTCAAAGTCAGGTTCTGCCATTTTGTCATAAGCTCGCAATGTTGAGCCTCCGTGATAGTATCCACAGGGTAGTGAGGAGCCGTGGAATCAGGCTGAACGAGCTCCGTGGAAGCCACGTTGCTTCTCCGCTGAGATGGCAGGGTAGCTTCTGGGGTAGCTTCATGCCGCTGAGATGGTTGGCCTGCAGCTGCAAGTTCCTCTAGCTTTACTAGTCTTGCATTGAGCTTTTGCATTCCGCTCAGCTCCACTTTCCTCTTTCTCCCCCGGCTTCTGTAACCGCCTGCGCCGGCAAACCCAACCACCCACGGAACGGAGCCTGATGTGCCTCGTGTTCGTCCAGGGTGCTCAGGATTCCCGAGGGCCTCAGTCAACTCGTCCTTCTCTCTGTCGGGAATGAACGTCCCTTCCTGCGCTGCGGTGATATAATCCTGAAGCTTCTTCATTGGTATTGCAAGTTGCTCGTCCGTCCAATGGCACTCCCCTGTTTATGGGTCCAAAGTTCCCCCAACCCCGAAGAACCAAGTCCTTGAACGGTCTGGCCAGTTCAATGTCTGTGGTTCGACCCCTTTAGCAAGCAGGTCTTGCTCAGCTTTGTCCCACAACGGCCGGGCTTTGAGGTAGCTAGCCACCTGACCCCGTGTGATGGTGATACTGCTTCTTTGCAGCATTTTTCTTGTTTGTCTCTGACATTTTCTTACTCTTGTCTGATGTCTTGTAGGCCACAAATGCGGGCCAGTGATCTCTTATCTTCTCAAATCGGCCGGTGTATTCTAGAGTCTTCCCTTTGTCGACAAACATTGTGTTCAACTCTTTCTTCCACCTCCTGAATAGATCTGCCATCTTCTTAAGAGCACACGCCTTGACCTTTGGCTCTATAACTGGCTTATTCGGATCCTCCTCTGGCGGTAGGGTGAAATTTGCCTTCAGCGAGGTCCAAAGATCATCTTTCTGTCATTCGGTGACATAAGAAACTTCAGGGTCGTCGTCCTTAGGCTTATTCCATTTCTGGATGCTGATCGGGATGCTGTCCCTAACAATAGCTCCGCATTGAGCAGAAAATACGTCCTTGGTCCGCTTGGGTTTGATCGGTAGGCCATCGTCCGCGAGTTGTGTGATCGTGAACCTTTCATCCTGGCGCAACCTTTTCTTCGGGCTTCGTCTCGTTACGGAAGTTTGGCTCGATCCGGAGGGCTATAAAAGAAGAAAGAAGCGTTAATATATGTACATACCAAAACAATTAATGCATCAATTAGTCAGCACAGACTTAATTAATATATATACCTCGCCGGACTTTGCAACAGCTCCCTCCTTTATTCGGTCCCCGGAGCCTTCATCATGGTCTCCTTCTTCCTCCGCCATTCGGTCACCGGAGCCGTCATGATCATGTCCTTCCTCCTCCATTGTTCGATCACCGGAGCCGTCATCCTCTCCTTCCAGACAATCGGTGTCATTGAGAAATGACAAGGGATCAGCACCGGCGAGGATTATATCCCCCAACAACTGTTCTTGTTCTAAGTCTCTTTGATCCATAGTTTCTGCAAATATTACAACATGGCAATTAATATACAAACATGAGAGATGGATATATTAGTGGAAAACATAGACCTAGCTAGCTAATCACAACAAGGAATCATATTAGTGGCCTCGACGCTTCTAGAGTTTGGGGTGGCCTCGACAACGCTTCTAGGGTTTGGGGTGGCCTCGACGCTTCTAGGGTTTGGTCAGGCGAGAGGGGGTTGATCGACGTTTCCCCTCATGTCGAAGTTACCGGGGATACGTTTCGAGAGAAAATACAACACTTGATATGTTTCGAATATATATGAACATTTTAACTTAGTAACTTATTAACGTTTCGAGAGAAAACTTTCTATTAACATCATTTTAACTTAGTAACTTAGTAACGTTTTGAGAGGAAACTTAGTAACTTAGTAACATTTTAACTTAGTAACGTTTCGAGAGGAAACTTTCTATTAACATCTCTCTCTCCCTCCTCATGCATGTCCGACGTCCCCCCCCCCCCCCCCCCCTCATGTCGAAGTTATCGGGGAGGGGGTAGATCGACAACGACTCCATACATACATGCATGCAAAAAAAATGCTATCCATCCGTACATACATAGCCACATACATACTTGGAAAAAAAATGCTATGAACAAAAAAATACATATAGCTAGCCACATATATGAAAAAAAATGCTATGAACAAAAAAATACATATACATCCATCCATACAAACATACATATAGCCACATACATATATACATTATATATGAACAAAAAAAATCATCATATAAAAAAATCAACATATATATAAAAAAACTATGCACATAGCCGGGTGCGGCGGCGGCGGCTCACAGCGGGGGCGGCCGACGAGGGCGCCGGCGACGGCAACGGTGGGGGCGGGCCGGGGCAGGGGCACGGCCGGGCGCGCTCGGGGGCGGCGGACGGCGACGGCGTGGGCGGCGGACGGCGTCGGTGTGGGCGGCGGACGGCGTGGACTCGGGGGCGGGACAGGGGCACGGGCGACGGCGACGGCGTGGGCGGCGGACGACGTCGGGGCAGCCTGGCGACATCGAGGAGGTCGGAGTCGTCGGGGGAAGTGGCGATGAAACTGTGAAATTTGCTAAGTGTGGGCTTATATAGCAACCACCTTTGGTCCCGATTCATGGCACCAACCGGGACCAATGCCCCCTTTAGTCCCAGTTCGTGCCACCAACCGGGACCAATGGTCTCTTTTCGTCAGCCCAAAGGGTGGGAAGCAGAGACCTTTGGTCCCGGTTGGTGGCACGAACCGGGACCAAAGGAGGGTATTGGTCCAACCAACCGGGACTAAAGGTTGGTGCTGCCCGGGGCCAAAAGTTTAGTCCCACCACTACTAGAAAAAAGGCTGTTAGTGGCGCACTAGTTTTTGCTATTAATGGCGCACTATAGGTGCGTCACTATTAACACGCCACTAGTAACAAATAGTAATGGCGCACCTCTGGTGCGCCATTAGTATCCCAGATAATAGTGGCGCACCACATAGTGCGCCATTACTATGTCCAACAGTGCGCCATTACTATGCCTCCTAGGGGGCCATATTTACCTTCACGTATGCCCCCAAGTGCGCCATTACTATGCCCCATAATGCGCCACTGGTATTTAGCCTTGGTGCGCCACTAATTCTCAGTATGGTGCGCCACTACTATGAATATTAGGAATTATTATTTTTTGCTTTTCTGGTATTTGCACAGGTTACAAAATACGTTACAGCACAGAATATAAACATCACACAATAGAATTCATCATATTAGTCTCCAAATTCGAAATAGCGAACAAAGTTCAAATATTAGCCAAGTTTAGGTCTCGAGACATTAGCAAAGTTCATCCTATATATTAGCCGAGTTTGTTGTCACATTACAAAGTCGATATCGATCATCTAAACTACCATCACATAGAAGAGAGCTGCGGTCACGATGAGCATCATCGCGATGAAACTGGTCTTCATCCGGTTCCTCCTCTGCTCCCTCCTCTCTCCCGCTAGATAGCGCGCGTATCTAGTTTCCGCCTCCGCCCTAGTGGTGTACCCTTTGTAACTGTTACCGCTGAAACGGTGAACCTGTCTCTGACACTCCTCCCAGTCGTCGTAGACTCCGGGAACCTTACCCTTGTACACGACATACGACGGCATCTCTATGCACTAGACAAACAAAATGTTAGTAGCAATTCACAGATAATATATAAGCAATATATAAGTATGCAACAAAAGGATCGGAAGAGAAAAGCAACACATTAATAGCACAATTCATGGTCCTACTAATAAATAGCATTGATTACATATCAGTTGAACGACTGTCCAAACTAAAGAGACATACAAGTTCATTAAAGTTTAATTACAACATGAGCTAATCGATATTTCAGAACTACATAGCATCAATACTTTCGACTCGACTAAGGGACCGGAGCGTGGATGAAGCCACCGTCTTTCATGATGGTCATGAATGTGCGGTCGTTGTCAGCCTGCATTTGTAGGGTTGTTTCTATTTCACTGTTGGACGGTTGATATTTGAGGTAGAACTGCCCCGAGGTACGAAGGACATCTTGATAGATGATTTCCGCAAACTCCGACTAGATGCGAAAGAATTCTTGTCTGATGTCCTCGTCCTGGATTGCCGACAAGCGTGCGGCCCAATCTTTGAGATTATTTGGTAGCATAAGATGATTATGGTCCCGTACGATCGCCCGCATGTGATGGAGGGCGTAGTAGGCATCCTTCTGACTGTCAGGCGGCTGCTTGACGCAGGGGAACGTCGTTACGTGGGTGAACACGTGCTTGCCGTACCTACAAATTGGCCTCCTGAAGGTGCCTCCAGATTTGGCGTAGCCGGAGAGAGCATCATCAAGAACTTTCTTCATATTTGTGTAGTCTTTCTTCGACTGACGGTCCGAGTCGAAATACGTGGCCATGGAATATTTCGGGCTTAAGAGGATGAGTGTGCAATGTGTGTCACTGCACAAAACACGGAATGTTAGAAAAAAAAGAACGATCGAAATCTAAGAAATCATATGTTACGGGGCGGTGAGGGGATGACTTACTCGGAAAAGTAAGGCACGAGGAAGTTATCCTTATCTGGGTTCGCCAGAATGACACCTTCGAGGTATGAACTCGCGACTTGCCGGTCCCCAGCGCTGCCCAAGATCTTGGCACGCATGTAGAAGGGGTCGACTATCATGATGTCCGGGGTCTTGTCTCTAATGATCCGCATCTCCATGCTGAGCGAAAATAGCCGAATGAAGGTGTAGTGCAGCGGATGAAGGTTAAACATAGCGAAGATGTCATCAAACCGCAGGACGATCAAATGCCCGATGGTGCTATCGACAAAGCCCTTGCCCTCTGGCACCTTGGCCACGAAAACCGGGTATGCCACATCATTCTCGGAGAGACGCCGCTTCTCCATAGAAAGAACACTGTCATGCAGACTCCGCATAGCACCGGTTGCAGCATTGAGCAGATTAGTCGGTAGCATCGGCCTACCCGCCACATGCACCCTCCTCAAGATATCCGTAGGTATTGGTGGCCCGTCCTGAGCATGGATCGTACTCGGTGCCGGCTGGCTCGCACCCTGGTTATTTTTTCTTTTCCGTCCCTTCTGCTTCTTCTGCTGTAATGGGATCGAGTTCTGCTCAGAGACCACCTTCTTGAGTGTGTTGGGGCTGATAATATTTTGCACCTCGGCTATTTGAGTCTCGGTGAAGGCGGCAGCTGGAGGCGTCTCCTGAGAACTGAACGCCAGACGACGCCTGTTGCAATTGGGTTTCTCCGCGGTACCAGCTAGATCGCGATCGTCTTTTGCAGGGTTGGGTTCTTGAGAAGGAGGCCCCAAGAATTCGTCACCGTACCCATGTTCGTTGAAGTACTTATCGACGTTGGAAAATGTACCGTCATCGTCGTCCGGATCCTGTGCCATATGCATGTCCGGATCAGCTGACGGCGGTAGCGTTGCGGCGGTCTTGCCATGGCTTGGCGCCGGCACGACTGGCGGTGTTGTCTCTGGGGTGGTGTCCCCCGCCCCCAAATGAATCTGGCTCTTCGGCCAAAGCATGGACCAGCTTAAGCAGGCGTTGAGGGTCATCACATCATCTTCGTCGGCCCCAGGGGGTCGAAACGGAGGTAACAAGTCGTCGCAGCCCCGCAGCACCCGAACCAGTTGAACCCTATACACGGTGGGTAGCATCGGATTACCGTGGAACACGCGGTTGCCCGGTTGAACGATTTTGGCCTTGGCGACATCGATCAACTCGCCGTCCATGAAGTGCAGGAGAGTGCATGGAACGTCGGCGGCGCCCTGCAAAAACATGTAGGGCGTCAGGGATGCCCAGTCAAAGGCAAGGAGATGAAGTCCTCGGCCGAGGCTTAGTTACCGTGATGGTGTCGAGCTCGGCTAATGTCGAGGCACCGCCAACGGCAGGCGTGCAAGTGATGGAGGGGCCGCTTGCTGCCGAGGTGCTGGCCGGCGTATTCTTCCCACACCCGGGTGCATTAAGCTCCAATGCCGGCGCCGACGCCGGAGACACCAATGCCGCCTCAGCCGGAGACACCAATGCCGGCGCGTTGTGCGAGTTGCTGCCCGTGAAGCTGGGAATCGGGGGCGGCCCCTGTTGGCTGCCCGCAATCCACGCCTGCAACCCCTCAAGCAAGGTAGGCATAATGGCGGTGATCGTCGCTCCCAGTTGGTCTCGCACTTGCTCTTGGACTATCTCCGGAATCCGCGCCACTTGTGCCTTGAGTTCTTTAACCTCGCGCTCCTGGCTTTCCGAGCTGGTCTTTCTCTCCTTTTACCCAGCCTTATAGTATTCCGACCATTTCGTGGACAAGCCTTTGCCGGCCACACGACCAGCTGACGACGGCTTACTGAACTTATCCTTGTGTTTCATTACGTTGAACGCCCTATTTAAAGTGGTGTCCCAAGGGGCAGACGGGGAGCTCTGAGACCCCGCGCTACTGCTTTTAGTTTCCTACGAAAGGAACGTGAACCATTTAGAAATTTGGCTTCATTAATTAGAATGCAACCATATGGAGCTAATTACGCGGGGGTGTATTCCTTACCAGAACAAGCTCAAGCGCCTTCACCTTCGGATCCGTGGTAAGCTCCTTTGTTACCGGGTCCACCTTGTACCGGGCCCTGACATAGTTCCTGGTCTGCTTTTCATGGTATTTATCGAAGAGGGGCGGTAGGCCTTGCTCGGCACGCTCCGCGTCCTCCTTGTCCCATATAGGTTCCGCCACTCTGTAACCGCCGGGACCGAGTTTGTGGACCCCTAAGTTCAAGTCCCGCATATCTTTCCCCCACTGACTTGATTCCGCGGATGCGTTGCTCTCGCACTTGATCTTGAACTCCAGGTAGTTAGCTTCGCTGATCGATGGATTTTTCTCCTTGATCTTCTCATAACTATCACCACTTAGAATCCTTCTCTTCACCGCGGCTCTCCAAGTAGCCAGGGCCGTGCTCATCTTTGTGAGGGCGGCACTGTTCACTTTATTCCCTGAGAGGCGTGTGTTTGCGAAGTCATCAGGGAACTTGTATCGTTTGTGCAGCTTCGTGAAGAGGAGGTTGCGCAAATTCCCTCTGTCACGATGCCTTAGGTTCTCGGTGTTGATCGAGACGGTGCTCCGGAGAATGCACCCGAGTTGTCCCGCGTACCCACTGACTAATTCTTTGGGCGCCGTTGGATGCCCACTGGAGGACACTTCAGTAAATTCCTCCTTGACGGTGCCGAGCACGTTCGGGCGCCGGTCCTTCTGTTGCCTCTTCGGTTGGCTGCCATCTGTGCGTGCGCTGCCATCATCAGTGGTGGCATCCCCGGCGGCACCATCAGTGGTGTCATCCCCGACGCCACTAGGGGTTGTGTAGTCGGGATCGGTGTCTTCCGCGGCGTCCTCATAGCGGTGAGGTTCTTCCTCCATCTCCTGGGACAGCTCCCAGAATGACTTGCCCGAACCGCCGGCCTCATCGTTGTCGGCCATGTTCGCTCTAAATAGGAAAAAAGGCTAGAATGATTAATTGTAAGACGATGGCGAAAGCATTTTGCCACGTACGCAAGTGAGGACGCCCAGGTGTTCGTCACATTGCTGAGCCAGCAGCGGCTGGGTAATAACAAGGTCGAAACCAGGGGCCATGTACTAGTTAAACTAAGCAAAAATTGTGTTTGTATTCAGACATCGACATGAATCGGGCACCTTCTAGGTCAAGAAAATTGGGCATGACCTTTGCTAATTTTCTTGACCTAGGAGTGCCCCATTCTCAACCAAAACGGAAATTAATCAACATTTCAGGAGAAAGGGGTAACTATTTATCTTTGATCTACTGTCAATAGCACATCCGATTGTCAATTCTGCATGGGCTCCCCAAATTAGTTGCAGTGAAACTATTCCGTTCATCTACTTTGCCAAATGAACGGCAATAGAGGTCCCTGTTATGCAGTGTCCAGCAACATCATGCAGTGTTAGTGCAGCATCGCGAGAGTAGTCAGGAATGGTCATCTGCTACTGCAAATTAATTGATGACTGATAACATCAAACTTTAACAGCAATATATAGCAGTCGTATATTGAACTGTGAAAGACTGTAATCATATATAACAGCATCCAAATCGTCGAGGAAACAAGAAAGGCTCATCAAGTGTTTAGTTCTGGAACTTCTAACAGGCCACGGAGCGTCCTTGAAGATAACTAACTTCAGAAAGAAGTCACCAAGAATGCAATGGCATTACCCAATTTAAACAACTGTCAAACTAATTTCTACCTGAAGGCAATTTACCAATTCAGAAAGAGCACATATTTTCTGAATGACAACTTGGATGCTGCATTACTTAATCGCATGCATAGATACTCTGTACTGGGGTTGTTGACTGCACGAATTAATCCGGTCTGCATCATTCAAGTGCCCAATCAGCTAGTACTGATCTGGCATGTTACCAGGTGGCAGGCGTATATTAAGCTGTAAACAACCATAAGCAGGCATATATAACAGCAGGCGTATATTAAGTGCTCAAAGGGAAATATTCTTTCGCTGCGGCGTCCCACGTATTGGCTGGCGTTTTCCACAGCGTGTCTAGCTCCTCTTTCAGCAGCCCCAGATACAGATTGATGTCGTTCCCTGGTTGTTTCGGCCCTTCAATTAGCATACTCATATGAATGTACTTCCTCTTCATGCACATCCAGGGGGGAAGGTTGTACATCCACACAAACACAGGCCAGGTGTTATGTGTGCTTCTCTGGCTGCCAAACGGATTGACTCCATCGGTGCTCGCGCCTAGCACGATGTTCCTTGGATCGTCCCCAAATTCTGGGTGTTCGAAGTTCAATGCTTGCCACTGGCTCGCATCCTTAGGGTGACTCAGCATCTTGTCTTTTTTATTTATCTCCGGATCATTTCCGTCATCTTCTCGCTTCTTCTCCTCCCTATCCGCGTGCCAACGCAGGAGCTTTGCTAGCTTAGGGTCCGTAAAATACCGCTGCAGACGAGGAGTGATCGGAAAGTACCACACCACTTTTCGAGGAGCTTTCTTCCTCTTCTTGTATCGAGTGATGCCGCACACCGGACATATGGTAGACTCCGCGTGCTCGTCCCGATAAATGATGCAATCGTTCATGCACACATGGTATTTCACGTGCAGTAAATCCAGAGGACACACGATTTTCTTCGCCTCCTCGAAACTGGTCAGGCACTTGTTCCCCTTGGGAAGACGTTCGTGCCAGAATGACATGTTCTCGTCGAAGCATGCGTCGGTCATTTTGTGTTTTACCTTCATCTCCAGAGCCATGAGCGTTACTTTCAGGCGGGTATCCTCGGGCCTGCATCCTTCATACAATGGAGTAACCGCGTCTATCTCCAGTTGATCCAGCTTGGCTTTCTCTCGGGCGGCAGTTCTTGCGTTACCCGTCTGCTTGAGAAGCAGCTCTTGAATATGAGGGTCCTTCACCCAGCCCATCGATGGTCCATCGTCGTCTGCTCCGGCATCTTCATCTTCATGATCATGCCCTTCGTCTTGATCTTCCTCATCATCATGTCCGGCATCTTTTACATGATGACTGTGTCCTGCATCTACTTCGTGATCATGTCCTGGAGATTCTTCGTCTTCTCGCCCGCCCTCGCCGCTATTGTCTTACTGCCCTTCCTTATTTCTTGCCCGGCCCCCATGGACGACTTCATAATCATCTTCATCACCTTGCCATCGATAGCCATCCATGAAACCACGCAAGAGAAGGTGGTCCCGCACATGTCTGGAATCTGGGTCTATAAGGCTCTTCAGCTTGCATCTTCGACACGGACATCTTATCTCCGTCTCGTTCTTTTGAAGCATCTCGGCCTTCGCGGAGCTCAAAAACCTATTCACGATGCCTTCGGTCATCGTGCGGACCATGGTCGCCTGCGGGGTAGAACAAAACGATATTTTAGAACCAAACAAAAAATTTGGCATGACTTTGCCTACAAATAGGACCAAAAAGAATGCATAGTGCCAAATTCTCGCCGAAACGGAAATGAATCAACATTCCGGCAAAATATTGGCAACTATCGCATTTCAAATACCGGTACCTGCAAACACAAACATATGCAACACCACAAACATACGTAGATCTAGGCCATAAAAAGTGTGTACGTTGTTGGAGGAAGAAAAAAGTAGATCACTACTAGAAAAAGGGCTATAGCTAATATAGACATTAGTGGCGCACTATGTATGTGGTGCGCCACTGCCAAATAGCGCATAATATAGACATTAGTGGCGCACTACGTAGATCTAGAACATAAAGAAAGCTTTTCCCTTACTTACCTATCAAAAAAAGGAAATTTAACCACTTAATTTGGGTGAATCTATGGTGCAAATGAGGTGAGGAGGAGGAGGCAGCCGAGACCAAGCTTGGTAGAGGTGGAGAGAATGAAGTGGGGAAAGTGAGTGTGGTAGGTGGCTGTCAAAAATATCTTGCTGCTCTCAGGTTACCAATGGCGCACCTCCTAAGAATGCGCCATTGGTAACCAGGGTTACTAATGGCGCACCTGGTGTGTGGTGCGCCATTACTAGTTTTGAAAAAAAAATTGAAAAAAAAATTATTAGTAGTGGCGCACCGTGGGTGTGGTGCGCCATTACTAGTTAAAACTAGTAATGGCGCACCAAACCACGGTGCGCCACTGGTAAGTCTGGGGAGGGGGGTGTGCCCAGGAGAAACTTAGCGGTGGCGCACCACACACAAGGTGCGCCATTAGTAATATAAACATTACTGGCGCACCCATGTGTGGTGCGCCACTGCTATTTGGCAGTGGCGCACCACATACATAGTGCGCCACTAATGTCTATATTAGCTATAGCTCTTTTTCTAGTAGTGCACCTCGCTAGCTGAGAGGGCTCGAGAGTTGTTTATAAGCGCTGCTGCGCTGACTCTCTCGAGCTCCTCTCAACTGCATACTTACGGGCCTAATGTCACACTTCTCTGCCTGTGGGACTACTGGGCCTGCTGCGGGCCTGAATCCTGGCCCAATGGGTTTCTAGTCGTATTCAGGCCGTGGTGGCCCAGTAGGCGGCAATTTTTTTAATTTTTTTTCATTTTTTTCTTTGATGCTTTATTTATTTTCTTTTGTTTTTACTTACTAAATACTTACAGCTTTTCAGTGATTCTTTTTGCTTTTAGGTTACAAAAATTATAAACTTTCTGTTAGTGCCATTAGTTTTCAAATTTGAATAAATTTGAATTCTTTTAAATTTGTGTGAATCACTAGTTTGTGAATAACTTTACTATAAAAATAGATTTTTGAGTGATTCTTTTTCCTACTATTTAATATTACTGTGCTTTATCATTATATTCAATTTGGTAATTTTTAGGTTTTTTTAAATGTCTGTTTTAATCAAAAACGGATTTTGTTATTTTAGTTTGCTATTAAAGTTTCTAACAAAAAAATCTTTATGAAAATTCTTTTTGCTATTAATGTTTTGAACAAAAAATACTTTGATAATTTAAGTTGCATAAATTTTATAAAAATTTAGTTTCAAAAATACTAGAGGTTTATAAAATCTTTTTAGTTGATTCCTTTTGCTATTAGAGTTTTATAAAAGCTTTTTAGTTGATTCTTTTTGCTATTGAAGAATATTATAGTTATTTTAGTTGATCATAATAGAATATTTTAATTGATTATTTTTAGTTCATTCTTTTTGCTATTAGAGTTTCATAAAAGTTTTCTAGTTCATTCTTTTTGCTATTAGTTCATTCTTTGAGCTAAATGACTCTGAAATTGAAAAGCACTTCAAATGAACTCTGAAAAGGTTGAAAGTTGGCATTATATCATCATTTCACCCACATAGCATGTGCTAAAAAGTTGAGAGGGTTACGGAAAAAGCTGGATGCACTTCATGTACAAAATGGACAATCTCTTTCGAAGTATCATGGTTTAATACGAAAACTCATCTGTTACGATGGGATTTCATTTTTTTTTGAACTTATTTGAACTCCAGACTTTTTGTGTGTTCAAAATGCGCCATTCAAAGCCACATCATCAATTTTCAACCCTTTCTGACTTCATTTGGTATTTTGCATGCATTTACTGATTTTTTTGAGCTAAATAATCCTGAAACTGAAAAGCACTACAAATGAACTCTGAAAAGGTTGAAAGTTGGCATGGTATCATCATTTCACCCACATAGCATGTGCTAAAAAGTTTAAAGGGTTACGGCAAAAGATGGATGCACTTCGTGTACAAAACGGACAATCTCTTTCGAAGTATCAGGGTTTCGGACGAAAACTCATCTGTTACAAAGGTATTTCATTTTTTTCGAACTTATTTGAACTCCATATGTCCACTATGTAACCATAATATGTGTCGACCTTTCCCCTCTTGGTTGCTGCATCAAAGCGGACACCACTGTTTTGGTTGGTGCTCTTTTGATCTTGAGCGATCGTGTAAAATGTATGCTCATTTATCTCCTACCCTTTGTAAGTCAATACAGTCAAAGATGGTCCCCTGGCCAACGAGTACAGATAATCAGAAACAGTGTTGTCACTCATGAGACGTGTTTGCAACCAACTGCCGAAAGTCCTGATGTGTTCACATGTAATCCAGTCGTCACACTGCTCCGGGTGTTTGGAGCGCAGAATATTCTTGTGTTCATCGACATAAGGGGTCACCAAGGTAGAATTTTGTAGAACTGTGTAGTGTGCTTGAGACCAAGAATGCCTATCCCTACATATTATTGAGTCCGCTCCTAGCGTACCTTTTCCAGTCAATCTCCCCTCATACCGCGATTGAGGGAGACCAATCTTCTTAAGGTCAGGAATGAAGTCAACACAAAACCCAATGACATCCTCTGTTTGATGGCCCATGGAGATGCTTCCTTCTGGCCTAGCGCGGTTACGAACATATTTCTTTAAGACTCCCATGAACCTCTCAAAGGGGAACATATTGTGTAGAAATACAGGGCCCAGAATGGCAATCTCGTCGACTAGATGAACTAGGACGTGCGTCATGATATTGAAGAAGGATGGTGGGAACACCAGCTCGAAACTGACAAGACATTGTGCCAAATCACTCCTTAACCTTGGTAGGATTTCTGGATCGATCACCTTCTGAGAGATTGCATTGAGGAATGCACATAGCTTCACAATGGCTAATCGAACGTTTTCCGGTAGAAGCCCCCTCAATGCAACCGGAAGCAGTTGCGTCATAATCACGTGGCAGTCAATGCACTTTAGGTTCTGGAACTTTTTCTCTGCCATATTTATTATTCCCTTTATATTCGACGAGAAGCCAGACGGGACCTTCATACTGAGCAGGCATTCAAAGAAGATTTCCTTCTCTTTGGTAAGAGCGTAGCTAGCAGGACCTTCATACTCTTTGGAGGCATGCCGTCTTTTTCGTGCACACGTTGCTGGTCCTCCCGTGCCTCCGGTGTATCTTTTGTCTTCCCATACACGCCCAAGAAGCCTAGCAGGTTCAAGCAAAGATTCTTCGTCACGTGCATCATGTCGATTGCAGAGCGGACCTCTAGGTCTTTCCAATAGGGTAGGTCCCAAAATATAGATTTCTTCTTCCACATGGGTGCGCGTCCCTTAGCGTCATTCGGAACAGATAGTCCGCCGGGACCCTTTCCAAAGATTACTTGTAAATCATTGACCATAGCAAGTATGTGATCACCAGTACGGACAGCGGGCTTCTTCCGGTGATCTGCTTCGCCTTTGAAATGCTTGCCTTTCTTTCAACATTGATGGTTGGTCGGAAGAAATCGACGATGCCCCGGGTACACATTCTTCCTGCATTTGTCCAAATATATACTTTCGTTGTCATCTAAACAGTGCGTGCATGTGTGGTATCCCTTGTTTGTCTGTCCTGAAAGGTTACTGAGAGCAGGCCAATCATTGATGGTTACAAACAGCAACGCATGTAGGTCAAATTCCTGCTAGTCTTGCTCATCCCACACACGTACACCTTTTCCATTCCACAGCTGTAAAAGTTCTTCAACTAATGGCCTTAGGTACACATCAATGTCGTTGCCGGGTTGCTTAGGGCCTTGGATGAGAACTGGCATCATAATGAACTTCCGCTTCATGCACAACCAAGGAGGAAGGTTATAGATACATAGAGTCACGGGCCAGGTGCTATGATTGCTGCTCTGCTCACCAAAAGTATTAATGCCATCCGCGCTTAAACCAAACCATACGTTCCTTGCGTCACCTGCAAAGTCCCCCCACTTTCTCTCGATTTTTCTCCACTGCGACCCGTCAGCGGGTGCTCTCAACTTCCCGTCTTTCTTACGGTCCTCTTTGTGCCATCGCATCAACTTGGCATGCTCTTTGTTTCTGAACAGACATTTCAACCGTGGTATTATAGGAGCATACCACATCACCTTGGCAGGAACCCTCTTCCTGGGGCGCTCGCCGTCAACATCACTAGGGTCATCTCGTCTAATCTTATACCGCAATGCACCGCATACCGGGCATGCGTTCAAATCCTCGTACGCACCGCGGTAGAGGATGCAGTCATTAGGGCATGCATGTATCTTCTGCACCTCCAATCCTAGAGGGCATACAACCTTCTTTGCTCCGTACGTACTATCGGGCAATTCGTTATCATTTGGAAGCTTCTTCTTCAATATTTTCAGTAGCTTCTTAAATCCTTTGTCAGATACACCATTCTCTGCCTTCCACTGCAGCAATTCCAGTGTGGTACCGAGCTTTATGTTGCCATCTTCGCAATTGGGGTACAACCCTTTTTTGTGATCCTCTAACATGCGATCGAACTTCAACTTCTCCTTTTCACTTTCGCATTGCCTCTTTGCATCAACAATGACCCGGCGAAGATCATCATCGGGCACATCGTCTGGTTCCTCTTGATCTTCAGCTTCCCCCGTTGCAGCATCACCGTATTCAGGGGGCACATAGTTGTCATCATCCTCTTCTTCTTTGTTGTCTTCCATCATAACCCCTCTTTCTCCGTGCTTCGTCCAAACATTATAGTGTGGCATGAAACCCTTATAAAGCAGGTGGGTGTGAAGGATTTTCCGGTCAGAGTAAGACTTCGTATTCCTACATATAGGGCATGGACAACACATAAAACCATTCCGCTTGTTTGCCTCAGCCACTTCGAGAAAATTATGCACGCCCTTAATGTACTCGGAGGTGCGTCTGTTACCGTACATCCATTGCCGGTTCATCTGCGTGCATTACATATAATTAAATGTGTCAAAAACCATTACAGAACATCATGAATACAGAAGTGGCCAAATTAATAGAAGTTCATCATTACATTAAAACCAAAGTACATACATAGTTATCATTGAACAACACATAGCTCTCCAGAGCATCTAATTAAACCATACATTGAAACTATGTAAAACATTTGAATGCAACAACAAATGCGATCATAATCGCAACTAAGGTAACAATTAATCCAACGGCATAATGATATCAAGCCTCAGTATGAATGGCATATTTTTTAATCTTTCTAATCTTCAAGCGCATTTCATCCATCTTGATCTTGTGATCATGGACGACATCCGCAACATGCAACTCCAATCTCATCTTCTCCTCCTCAATTCTTTTCAATTTTTTCTTCAGGTAATTGTTTTCTTCTTCAACTAAATTTAACCTCTCGACAATAGGGTCAGTTGGAATTTCCGGTTCACATACCTCCTAGATAAAAACATCTATGTCACGTTGGTCGGCATAATTGTCATAAACACTAAATGAACCAAATAGTTATAAAAGATAATATATACCACATCCGAATCATAGACAGGATGAGGGCCGACGGAGGCGGATACCAAAACCATCGCACTATATAATAACAAACAATAATAAAAGTAAGAAAATTACACAAGTATCTATCTAAATCATACAAGTAAGAACTTTTTTTTTAGAAAGAAGATAAGAACAAGAGGCTCACCACGGTGGTGCCGGCGACGAGATCGGCCCGGGCGATCGACGGCGGTGAGGACGGGGACGGGACAGGACGCACCGCCAAATCTAGACAAATCTTGAGGAAAATGGAGATTGGACAAGGAGCTTCGAGAGGAGAAAGCTTAAGTGTGGCTTGGGCATTGCATCGAACACCTCATGTGCATAGGAGGAGAGCTAGAGCACCACAAAGCTCTCCCACGGCCGGCCAAAAAAACAGAGCACTCCACTGCTCTGCTCGTGGGCAAGGGGGTATATTTAGGCATCTCATTGGTCCCGGTTCGTGGCTGGAACCGGGACTAAAGGACCCCATTTGGTCCCGGTTCCAGCCACAAACCCCATTTGGTCCCGGTTCGTGTCTTGAACCGGGACCAAAGGGGCCAGATGAACCGGGACCAATGGCCCATGAGGCCCGGCCGGCCCTCTGGCCTCACGAACCGGGACCGATGCCCCCTTTGGTCCCGGTTCGTGGGTGAACCGGGATTAATGGGCTTACCCGGCCTGGACCAAAGCCCTATTTTCTACTAGTGGGGGGGGGGGGGGGGGGTTTGTGGGTGCGAGCAGTGGCCTGGGCATAACTGGGAGACGGTGACGAGGGCGGGATGGCCGGGTGTCTTGGTTGTGGACAGGAGAGGGGGAGAATGGCCAATGTGCCATCGACTGGCGGGCCAGGGGGAGGACAAGGACGGATGTCACGCGCGTCCGCACGTTTTGCGCGTCGACGCAAACCCGACCTAAATTTGAGCCTGAAATCAGTCATGCGGGTTTCTCTAATCAGGCGCACTGTCCGCGCCTTTTTTACTGTTTGAGTATACACAAACCGTAATCAGCCATGAAAAAACGTGATACAAGTTCAACAGAGTTCACGAGTGTCTCTAATCAGGCTCAGGCCCAGGCCCATGTTGCCTTCATTTTAGAGGCTGGGGGCGGCATTGGGCCTGCCGACTGTTGAGGCCGCACGGGAGATCGAGTCCAGCTGCCATTTTCTAACCCCTAAAAAAAACTGCCATTTTCTAAAAAAAGAAGAAGCTCCAGCTGCCAGGAGAGTGGAGTCTGTAGGATTGCTTGTTTTAGTCCCACATCGCTAGTCGTGGGAGAATGGCTGGCCAGCGAGACTATAGAGAGCAGCCAGGGCAGACTGTGAAAGGCACGCAGCTGCGTGGTGAGCACAAAGCGAACTATTCTTTCGCCTTTTACTAAAGAATACCGTGTGCAGGCCACAGTAAACAGCATACGCTAATTTTTAAAGGGTCCTTCCTCTTTTGAGGGGGTCCCACAAATCAAAACCAAATTTTTTTGAATTTCATTGGAATGATTTGTTTGTATGAATGTTCTTTCAAGTTTTAAACACGTAATCTATTTGTTTTGAGAGTCCTAACTCTTCATTTTGTTTATGGCAATCAGCTTGCAGTAATGTGGACTCTTGTTGATTAACATGGAATTTATTTGTATCTAATGCTCTGCTTCTATCCTATTTTGTTTTTGTCGATCTGTAATATTATGGAACTTACGTTTGCTGTGCTTTCACATAATTTCCTTTTCTTTTAATTTTCCTTTTTTTAGAGGATTCTTTCGATTTGACTGAGATACTGGTTGGTGTCTTCTTGGCACATAGAGGAATGGAGTTCTGCAATATGGTGCAGGCAATTCAAGAAAAACGATTTCGCTCTGCTCTTTCTTCTCTTATTTTCCCTTCTCTTCTAGTTGAAACTTTACTCTCTTTCCTTTTGTGTTTCGCCCGGTTTGGGGCCCACCTCCAGCTTACTAGTATCTGAAAGGCCGCTAGATAGTAAATCACAGAGTTTGTAATGTTGTTAGTTGGATTCGGATATCTGAAAGTCCAAGCTTCATTCTACTGATGCGGGGACTAACCTGAAACCGGCAAAGGATTAAAGTTGTCAACTTGTCATCACCCATTTGTATTTGAGTCGCCTAACTATGCTGTATGTTGTCATGGAAACTAGAAGGTTAAGTATGTGTCAGAATTTTGAGAGAGCTTAAATAGCCGCAGTAAATTTTGAGAGAGCTGATGCGGGGACTAACCTGAAACCAACTTGTCATCACCCATTTGTATTTGAGTCGCCTAAGAGCATCTCTAGCAGACCCCGCAAAAAGCAAAACTGTAAACGCAGTTTACAGTTCGCACGGGGGCGGTTATGCAGGCTCAAAATCGCAGCGGCAGAATAGAACCTGTATCCAAACCCGTAAATTTTTAAAAACTAGTTTCGCGCGAGAAATTGAAGCAAAAGCTCGCCAGAGCTCGTAGCATAGATAGTTCTTCTTCATATAAGTTCGTACAGAACATTCATATATTACATAAGTTAGGGGGAGCTTAAGCCGGGCCTACACTACCGTACCAGTGCACAAAATTGAGCTCACCGGAGCTCGTGCGGTAGCTGACCAGCGGCGGCGCTCATTCGGAGTCGAAGGAGTTGAGGTCGATGTAGAGCTTCGCCTGCTCCGCCTTCATCAGTCGCAGGTCAGCCTCCTTGGACGCATGCGCCTGCGAAGCGGCGACGCCCGTCTGGAGGAAGAGACGCTCGTACTCGAGCTCGCGGCGGATGTGCTCTTCCAGCTCCTGCTGCTCCCTCGCCTACCTCTCGAGGACGACGCGCTCGAGGTGCTCCTCCTGCCCCGGGGGGAGGTAATCCTCGGGCCCGATCACGCCTTGGCGCGGCGGCGCATCGGGTTCTACGGCGCGCGGCGCGAGCTCCTCCTCCGGCTCCCTCTTCACTGGAATGAGCCGCGAGCTCGATGCGCCCGCGGACGATGAGCTCCCCGCGGACCAGGAACTGGAGGAGGCGTGGCGGCGGCTGGAGAGCTCGCGATGGAACTCGTCTAGCTCGCGGCGGTCGAAAGCCGGCGGAGGCCGGCTACCGCGGTTGAGCCACCGACGCGCCCCCCGCTTGCGCGCGGCGTCAGATCTGGCGCGGCGGCGGCGCTCTGCCTCATCCCCGGAGCTACCATAGCCGTCCATGGCTTTGGAAGGCTCGCCGGCGGCGAGAAATCGAGCGGGGCGGTGGGGAATCGGGGGGGATACGCGGCTGCGGGGCGATAGGGTTTCGACCCGCATCTGCCTCGCGAACCCATAGTTATACGACTTCGGGGATAACGGATGCGGGCCGCGGTAAAAATATTTACGGGCCGGGCGAGTATACGGGCTCTGTTCTGGCCAGAAATTTGGGCCGAGCCCGTATACTCGCCGGAATTATGCGGGTTCGCGCTTTTTGCGGGGTCTGCTAGAGATGCTCTAACTATGCTGTAGGTTGTCACGGAAACTAAAAGGTTAAGTATGTGTCAGAATTTTGAGAGTGCTTAAATAGCCGCAGTAAATTTATGCATGACCCATAAATTGTACCGTATGTTCTTACATGGTCTACCTACACTGATAAAATAATTACATCACAGAAGCACCATTGGCCTAGGGCTAGAACTGGTTATCTTCTCCAAAGAACTTGCAAATCACAGCACCAGTGGTCTAGTGGTAGAATAGTACCCTGCCACGGTACAGACCCGGGTTCGATTCCCGGCTGGTGCATCCTTTGTTTTTTCTCAGTGTCCTCTTTCTGTAAGTCACACATGAATTTTGCTTTCTTTTGCACTTCATCACACATGCAACGTGTGCTATGCATGCAGAAACGATGCCCAATCCAGCAAGTGATAGAAGAACTGCAATGCAACCAGGTTGAGCAATGAAGTTTACAGCAGCTAGTCTCTCTCAAGGACCAACTTAATTAGCACTATCTAACACGCATGGACAACAACATCAGCCAGAGGTTAAGTAGTGTACTACGTACTGTGCACACTCCCCACGTCGTGGGTGAACCTGTTGGGGCGCCCGTGGGCCTCCATGTCCGAGTAGAACGCCGCCACGTCCAGCATCATCTCCTCCGGTGAAGGCAGCTCAATCCACCCCGACAGGCGACAGGTCTCCCGCCACCCACCTGGATTGCCTGGACACATGAAGAATTCGAGATTCTCGTTTGTGTATAAGCATCCATCAAAGATCAAACAGCTAGCTGAGAATAGCCATAAAGTTTGGTTCGACTCACCGAGTGCGCTCCTAATCCATAGCCATAAAGTTCTCGCGAAGATGCAGGTGAGGAGGATGTGGCTGATTGTTTATACCTGTTGGTTGCAAAACGGGCACGTAGATTGGTGCGGAAGACCTCGGCGCGCCAGGCGGTTTGAAGTGCAGCAACGGTTCCGGATGGCCAGCCATGAGAAGAACCGACACAGTAGCGGTGCCTTGTGTCGCCACACAAAGTCTGCGTAGGGTGCCACCTCTCCTCTACCCATGAACTTGGCCGCATATGCAGAGCGAATTGACTAGTACCCGTTGGGCTCCCAAGCCCACCTGATGGAGCCGGCACCCTCCTCATTCAGCTCCACGCCGGTCATCCTCTGCCATAGATGCAGGTACTCGTCGATGTTGTGTAGCCCAAGGTTAGGCCCGACGTCAGTTGCCCATGTGTTCTCTTGGAGATCTTGCCGCACCGTGCGAGAAGATTTTGTCCTAGGGGCCGCCACCTCATAGATGTTGGGTTGTATAGGATGGCCTTGAAGCCATCTATCTTCCCTCAACAGAATGTTGTCGCCATTACCTAGAGTTGCTTGTGTTGCCGCTTGGTAGATTCTCAAGAGTATAGCCATATTTAGTCATTCGAATAACATGTGACACTAGGAAAGTAGGAAGTAAGCAAAATTAGCCATTTGACTGTGTAGTGAAGTATAAACTCACAAGCATCCAATGACTTCAAAAATTGGTGACCGAAACCAATTTAGGTAGCTCAAATATTTTATGCAGATCCTAGTGAAATATAGTAGACAATCAGTTAAGCTGAGGTCAGTTTTCTTAATTATACCCATTCACACACATGAGAATGTATTTATACAAAGGAGAGATGAACATATGCATCTCACCCCTATTCTCTGCTAATCAAGACCTTTCATGACAACATGAGATGCAGATAAGATTGTTGATTGCACATCCGTTGAGGCTACAACTTTTCGTTGTTGGGCAGGGATTCTTTTTCTGTAGCTTACAAATCATAATATTTTTGAACAAAATTTTACAGATCCATCGCAAGTATGTATAAGTTTGGCCAGCGCTAGGCGCCGGTTGGCCGGTCGAAATTTCGGCGGTGCTCCAACAATTATTCTCTGTAATACTATAAAGGAATTGGTCGTATTATTCTCTGTATATCCACCTATCCACACATTTTTTTCAGCTAAAGAGAGTAATCGTCCTTCTTTGCGCCTCCAACGCAAATGCCCACCGAGGAGAAAGGATCGTGGAAGCCTTCCCAGGAGGCGTCGTTGTAACACCCCTATGTAATTGCCACTGTGATCAGCTGAAGATAATGCCAAGTCATGTCATTTGCAGTGCTTAAGCATAGTGGTTAACCAAAGCAATTCAATTCAAATCTGAAAATCAATTCAAATTCATAAGTGAAATATGAAGTTGATCAGGCACTGTCGGAAAAATGTTCATTAACTGGCAAATATTCCAGGAACATTTATAAAACCATCAGCAAAATAATGGGAGTTAGATAAGTGACTCAAACAACTTGAAACAGCACCAAAACAGAATATTTAAATCCATTTAAAATCATTTCAATTTCAAATGAAATCCAAATCTGTCCAAACAAGTTTTTGGTGAAGGGTATTATTGCATTACATTATTTGGGCCAAGTCCCATATTTTATAAAAGTGCACAAGTGGCCTAACTATTACCTAACAGAAAAGAAAAAGAAAAACAGAAAAATAAAAAGAAAAAGGCCACTGTGCACTGGCCAATGTGCACAGTGCCTGAGGCCCAGTCAGCCCAGTCCATCCCGCACACAGTAGTCGTCCTTTCCATCGCCATGTCGCCACGCCCGTGGTCACACGCGCGCTCGCCGCTCCGGCGCCGACGCCGCGACGCCGCAGGCCAGACGAGAGGATAAGGAGGAGCTCCCTCAGCCTCCTCTCCGTCCCTATCCACTTCTCCCTCGCTCGCTCGCCCTCTCCCTCCTTCCTCCTCCTCCAGATCCACCGCAACCGAGCGCCTCCGTCGCCATGGCCTTGCCGTAGTTGCGGCCACCGTCGTCCCCGAGCTCAGCCAACACGCCTGCGAGCTCCGCCGTCCTCGACTCCTTCGTCTATGACCGCGAGTGGAGGCGGGGAGGCCCTGCTGAAACCGGACTACTTCGCCCCCTTTCTTCTCTGACGCCGGCGAGCCCCGACGATTCGCCGACGTTCTGCGCTCCTAAGCTCCCGATGGCTTTACGTAGCCTCTCGGTGAGCTGCTCCTCCCCTTCCCTCGCTCCCTTGCCCTTCTTCTACGCCATAGCCGCCGCGCCGCTCAAGCTCGTACCCGCCGCCGCTGAACACTGCGCCGCCGTGGCCGCAGTCACTGGCACGGCCACCTGAGCTCACCGTTGGGCTCCTGGTTCTCCCAGGAGCACAACGAGCACCCGCACGCCCTCGACCGACCTCCCTAGCACCGAGCACGACGAGCACCCGAGAGCGCCTTCGCCTCTGCTCGTCGCCGGCGCCGTTCCGGCGACCAAACGGCCCCGCGCTCATGCCCATCGCTTTCACCGCGTTGAGTAGGCGCCGTAGGAGTAGAGCGCCGCCCGTTTTAACCTATGCTACGTCGCGCGCGAGTTCGCCGGGTTTCGGCTTCCGCCAAACCTCGACGCCAGCGAGTTTTCCGGCCACTTCCGGCCAGGCCACGGCCACAGTTCGACGCGGCATCGAGCGCCCGTTCGAACGGTGCCTCCCGCGCGTCAAACGATCGCCGGACGGCGATTTCCGATGCACTCCGGTGAGCGCCGCCGCATTTTGGACTCGCCGGGGCCTCGCCGCCGGCCGTTCCGACGTGGCGACCGTGTGGCCTCCTCTGTGAGGCTGGCAGGTGGGCCCGGTGGGGTCCGGTTGACCAGCAACGCGGGTTACTGTTCATCCATAGTGTATGACATGTGGGCCCCCACTGCTAATTAGGCTAATTAAACAGATTTAAAAAAAATAAAACTGATTAGTTAGTCTAAACACTCACTGACATCTAGGGCCCACCCCATAATTTAATCTCTGTTTAGCTTAAATAAACTCTATTAATAAACAGAGGCTGACAGGTGGGCCCCACATGTCAGTTTGACCCTGGTCAGACGACCTGTTGACTTGTTGATGTCAGCATTGCCTCATGCTGACGTCATAATTCCCTTTCCTGATAAAATAAATAAATTCCAGAAAATCATTTAAACCTCGAAAATTCGTAACTTTTAAACCGTAGCTCAGATCGAAAAACTTTGTACACGAAAGTTGCTCAGAACGACGAGACAAGTCTGATCGTGCCGTCTGTTTCCTTGTCGGAACCCCCTACGTAGGTGAACTCGTAACTCCGAGCTCGATTCCGGTAGATGAATAGTGCACACACACCGGTTAATAAATCCCAGATTAATCCTAAAAATAACTAAAATGATTTAGAGGCATATTTAGGCAACCCTGCACTACATCATAGCATCGCACGCACTGTGTTGCATCTGTTTGCATTATATTTACTTGTTTCTTCCCCCTCTTCTCTTTCGGTAGACCCCGACGTTGCCGTAGCTCCTGAGGCAGACGCCGCTCCGGAGTACGACTACGTCCCCGACGATCAGGCCTTTGCCGTCGAGCAGACAGGCAAGCACCCCCATTTTGAGCATTCCGATATCGCCCACTCTCTTCTCTCTTATGCTTGCATTAGAAGTTACTGATGCTACTGTTGTCCTATATCTGCTGCATAGCCTGCTTTATTGTAGCCTACTTTTGATACCTGCATGTTCTCCTAAACTGTTTAGCATAGGATGGGTAGAGCCTTATCAGAGACCCACTTGTCCCGACTGCCCCGCTGGACTCTCAGAAGACCCGAGCAACGGGATCGAAGATTAACCTGGCACCGCACGTCACTTCCCCTAAGATGCTCGACTCTGCTGGGTTACTATCGAGTGCCGAGGGTGATACCTCGTCAGCACTTCTGATGATAACCTTGTAGGTTAGTTATTCGGTCGTGGTAAGCGAGGGTGATTCCTCCTACACCACCCCCGATAACGACGTCGTTGTGCAACTTCTCAAGTGTGGACCTCGAGGGTGATTCCTCATTCGTTCACCTTGACGATAACATCGAGCGGGAATTCCATCGAGGGTGATTCCTCAGGGTTCCCCCTTGGTGTCAGACACACGGAGACTTGGTTACTATGACTGAACACTGAACCATGATAACATGATACTAAAGACGGGACGGCCCCGAGGGGTACCCGCGCGAGCATAAATGCGAAGTGATGTGGAGTCGGGTTGACCTGAGAGGTGCCCGCGAGATAACTACGAGGCGTGGCCGGGCATTCTTAGCCCTTGCCGCAAGTCCTCGAGACGGGGCGACGGGGTCACATCGATCGTGAGTCTCTGCTCGTTTCCGCGCGCTCCTAATCCACTAAACGGTTTGGATATTTGATCCGAGGGGCCTCTGGCCTGATAGCACTAACCATCACGTGGGCTTAGTATGGGCGTTCTGCGTCGTATACTTCAGCCGAAGCTTAATGGACGTCAGCGATTGAGCGGCGCGCGCCGAGTTGGACTGGTTACGCAACTGCGCTTGTATTAAGGGGTTGCTAGGTCTGCTCTCGGCCGTGAACGTAACGTGCAGGAGTTCCCGGGGCGAAGGCCCAAGACCCCTGGGGGCATAGGTTTAGTCCGGCGTGCTGACCTCTCTGTTAAGTATTTGGTCGGGTTGCGGCGTGTTGCTTAGCCGAGGCCGGGCATGACCCAGAAAAGTGTGTCCGGCCGGAGTTAAGCGAGCGTGGTGGGTAAGTTGGTGCACCCCTGCAGGGAAGAAACTTCTATCGATAGCCTGTACTACTGTAATGGACACTCGGAGTTGTATCCCGATCGGTACAACTAGAACATGGGATGAGAACTGGATAGTACGGCTCTGGGATTGCTTTCTCGCAGGGAGTCGAGGAAGAATCCCCGGCCGAGGTTGATGACATTACTGCTATAATTTACATTATGTTATTCTGCTCTCTTCTAATGCTGCGAGACCGTTGAAGATACTGAAGATGCTAGTCTTCGATAGGACTAGGCTTTCCCCCTCTATTCTGGCATTTCTGCAGCCCAGTCCACATATACAGCCCCCTTTGAAAATGTTGCATATGTAGTGTAGATCCTTGCTTGCTGAGTACTTCGGATGAGTACTCACGTTTGCTTTATTTTCCTTTTTCCCCCTTTATCCCTTTGTTGCATCCAGACGACGGAGCCCCGGAGCCAGATGCCCCAGTCGACGACCACTTCTACTACCCGTCCGGCGAGTACTACTACTACGAGGAGCCGACCGGCGACCAGGAGTAGGATTCGGAGGGTCCAGGGCAGGAGGCACACGCCTTTCGGTCGTAGTATTTTATTTTGCCCCGCCTCTGTGAAGGCTTATCTCTCTCTCTGTAATATATCTGTACTCAGATATCTGATGCTTCCGCTGACGCTTGTATGCCATCGAGCTATGTATTCGAGCCCTCAAGGCTCTGTCTTGTAATATAAAGCTTGTATGACTTTATTTATGTTTTAGAGTTGTGTTGTGATATCTTCAAGTGAGTCCTTATGCTTGATCGTGTGCATTTGCGTGTATGGTTAGTGCATGATGAAGCCGGGGTCGTCACAGTCGTCTTCCTCGCTGAGCTCGTCCGCGCCCTCTAGTCAGTGGCGTAGCCAGAATTTTCGGTCCTGATGGTCCAGTTGATATCCCCCCCCCCCCCCCCCCCCCCTAACCAATTTCTGATAAAAATATGCGAGAGCTTAGATGGGTTTTTTTTAGCCTTTGCACTCCCCCTCCCTAGACACTAATGGTTTGTCTTTTGCCCTCCGCAAGAAGATATCAAGTCTGTTTAGTCCGGTGCACCGAGCAACTCGGCCAAAAATTAGGTGTTGACATCAATGTTAATCTCCGTTCGGATCTCATATAATATTTTGGTTCACCCCAGCCCCAACAACTTTCACTGTTGGTTTCTTAGCCAATTTTTTGGCGAGTGCCTGGCCGCCAAATGGCAAGCAATGCGAGACCGTTGCTACTACTACCTCCATCCCATAATATAAGAACGTTTTTTGACGGAGGGAGTACTTCCTAGTGACACCATACCATGAAGAATATTCTTCAATCTTCATCGAGAGCCGGGAAGATGGGAGGCCAGACCGTCATGAAAGGAAACACACTTGCACACAAATAATGATAGCCGCGTCGCTTGTCCTTGGCATGGCAAACCCACTCCTCTCGGCTCCTCGGATCCACGCAAATGATGATAGCCTCGCCACGTGTCCTTGACCCCAAGAGCACGTATTCACCATCGTCCGCGACTTTGCGCACGAAAACTTCCTCGAGATGATCGCACGCTACCGCACCCAAGCAAATCATGTCCACCAGCACCCAGATGTCCGTGTCATCGTCATCCGACTCGTGGTGCCACACATTGAGCTGAAATCCCTTGACATGGATGAGGAAGAGGCCGGGCTCCTCTTTATATGAGCTCCTGAAGCTGGCGGCGTCCACTTGTTCCGGCAGGTTCAAGGTGGACAGGCGTGCCGTGACCAGATCCATCAAAAGAATGTAGCCAATCTCTGCTGCCATGTAGAGCTTATTGTGGGAGTCGAATTCCCTTTCTTCATTTTCTCTAAGACCTGGCTAAGCTATCAGTCAATGAGGTAGAGTCTAGTTCTCAGTCATGTTCAGTCTTTCATTCCCCTCTTCTTAGGGGTTGGTGCAGCGGTTCTGATCACCCTCAGGAACAACACGCTGAATGAATTGAATGTGATGATTGTCTTCAACACCATCTAAATAGCAGTTTGTTGTTGTCTGTGTGGGACGGTAACATGTTTTTGCAAGTGGCCTGTTACCCAAAAAGGCTTTCGTCCCGCTTTATATATAAAGCAACAACCACCAACAAATTGAAACAAACACACGTCACTTCAACAAACGCACACGCTCAAGGCTAGGTACATAGTCGCTTAGCGCAGCTACACCACCCCTATCACTACAAGAGCTACCAGGGTCCTCAACCATGAGCACCACCGCGAAGAGACGAAGCCGCATACGACGAACCGTGAGCTCTAAGGCGGCGCCTTCAGGAAGGTCACGGCACCAGAACGCCGCCACCGCCCGATCCACGGATCAGGGTTTCCCCTTGAGCAACATGATGGACAATGAGGACCGCAGCGACGCCTTCAAGAAGGGAATGAAATCGCCGCCATCGGCCTGCCCGAAGACAGAACATGTTTTCACCCCGGCCACACTCACTGCCCCTGGCAAGGTACGAATGCCGCACCACCGCCACCGATCGACGCACCCCAGCCACCATGTTGCCCACACGGCCATGGCCACCGGGCAACACCTGAGCCACGGGCTCCGCCCACGAGCACCGTGCTCCCACCTCCGGAGCCGCCGCTCCGGAATCCAAGACCACCCCAACCCCTTCAACCTGAGCCACCGACACCGCAGTCAGAAAAGCACACCCTTTCAGCAAATACGGGGCCCAGCCGGACGAAGCAGGGTAGGGGGGAGCTATCGGCGGCTGCCGATCGCGTCGCAGCCACCACGCCATTTCACGAACCAGGGCCAGGTCACCGTCGCCACCCCTGGCAACTCCCCGGAGCGCCCCTGCCACCATGGCCAGCCACAGACGAGAGAAGTCGAGCCGCCGTGCTCCACCCGCCGAGCGCACCTCCATCCACAGCTCCGAGCGCCCCCAAAATCAGGGGAAGGAAGGTCGAGCCGCCGCTACTGCGCCGCCACCCCAACCAGCCGGAGTGGCCTCGGTCGGGGCAGCCGCTCGTAGCCCAAACCACCCGCAGCCCGCGTCGTGCCGAGGCACTACAAGAAATATGTTAACTTGCGACCATCACTATTGGTCACTGAATGGTCATTGTTTTTCATTTGCGACCTTTTTGCGACCAAAAACAGATGGTCAAAAGCTGGCCGTTGTAAACTGAAATTAACGACCTTCTTTGTGATATGTAAAAGGTCGTTGGTTCCACGACCAAATTTTTGGTCACTGGCAGCCTTCCCAGGCCACGTAGGATCCAGCGTGGCAAGCTGACGTGGATAAGAATCAGCCCGGTCCAATTCGGTGTTTTACATGGGCCGAGCCCATTAATTCAGCCCATTTATATATTTTTTCCTATGAATTTTTGTCAGCTTCATGGACCAAGCCCAACATTGCAGCCTTTTTATTTTTGGGCCACGGCCTTTTATTGTTTATTGATTTTCTATTTTTAGCCATTATATATTCAAGCTGGTCCCACTAGTCAGATGGGTCCCACTTGTCATGATCATCTCTCAAATTGGTCCCACATGTCAGAAATGTACAAATTTGACAGATTATTTTCATAAGTGGCCCCGTTGGTCAAGTTTCCATTTCACAAGTTTTCAAATCACATACATAATCAAAAAGAACACATAACATTCATCAATGATACCACTAAATAAATCTATTACAATCTTTACAACACATATGCTACAATATGCTACTCTTCACTGACTAGGACTTGACGGCTTCACACTTCACGGCTTCACACTTGCTTCACACTTCACACTTGAGCTTCTGTAAAAGTGGAACAACCACAATTTTAAATCTCAATTGCAGTATAGGCCATATACAGAAGCAGTTCAAAGTTGAAGCAACATCAATTAAACACACGCGCACAGAAACATATGAGTCAAAATGCAGTATAGGCCCAGGACAAGGACATTCCTATTATCAAATCAACACACATAATGTGGATGTCTCATGTGAGCATCATGTTGTGGTTTTATTAAACAATGATACAGCAACAGAATACAATATCTTCAATGCGAATTACGGTACTTGTAGCAAAACAGTTTGAAACAACAACTACGCAATACATTATAACGAGAGTAAGCTTGAATCAAACAGAAAAGGGAACACTTTCGAGTTTAAAAGTTAAAACGTTTGCAAGATATCCCAACTCGCAAGTTCAAGAGGCATAATTCAGAAACTTGCATCAGGGCACTCTATAATAATAATAAGAGTAGCATTCGACTTGACACACGAAACAGCGACACAAAATAATTATATACCTTCAGCTCTGCTCACAGTTTCTCTGCTCATAACAGTTACACCTACCATTGGAGGAGTCAAAACAAGAAGTATTAGATCACAATATTTGCATCTTTCCCACTGAGACTAGACCACATATCAGTAACTCGAATCACAAAGTATATCCATAACACCATATAATAGTCCCAGAACTCCCAATACTATTTAAACATGTGACAACATGTTTATTTTCAAATGAAGTGTACATGAACAATTAATCTATAAATAGCAGGTACAATACAATTCTACTCTGGATACATTATCGCAGTAACCTCATTACAAGCACCATACTCTCAAATTCAGTATCCAGTCTCAAATTCTTCACTATCGAGTTGCTAACTGAAACAAGTTCAGTTGAAAGCAGAGCAGATAACAAGAAACCGAGTTGGTTGCTGTCTCGGCTGACCGCCTACATGCGAGAAGGCAAAAAAAATATTTACTCGAAGCATCTTACAATTCACAACAAATTCGAGACTGACACAATTAATTTTACAGCATATAGAGATTTCACAATCAAAGTTCATGATGCTAGGCTGCTAGCTATCAAGATGAAAACAACATGTAGCAGATACAAGCATACCAGGCAAGATGGCTAGGTGCTTAGTAAGATCATCTACTGTTCAGCAGGAAGATGGGTCATGAACAAATATTACCTCCCTGATTTCATCCATCGTGTGGGACTTGAGGTGAACCTTGGCGAAGGTCTGCAGGTTGAGGCCAAGCAGGTCGAGGACCCGCACGTAGCCATCGCTCCTCATGCCCAGGCTCAGCTCCGGCGCCATGTGCCGCAAGACGATCATCCTGAGAAGAGAAGCACAGACAGAAGGCGGCCGTGAGTGGGTACCAAGGGGAAAAACAGAAGCCAAAACCAAGAATTGGATGATTTAGTATAAAGGAAATAGCTCAGCATTCAAATATTTCTAATAAGATTGTGCACTAATCCAACACGATATACAAAAGGTGTCCTCATAGCTTTACTAATATGTGGGAGTATGGATAGTGGGGTATAGAAACAAAAGCAATCCATTGTCATGTTCTAGGAACTGACTATTAGAGTACATGCTCAGGACATAAGTGGAAGCAGAAGAATATAATGAGATGTCACCATACGTATGTGCATAATAATTGTACGTATATAATCTAACTTGATTTCTTTCTTAAAAAAATTCTTATCAACATGGCTAGACACTATATAGATGGTCTACTCTGGTATGTAGGTACATGTGCAGGAGATTGTCTAATTAGGACTGAAAGCACATCTTAAGCAAATTGAATATCATCTTACTGTTATAACTGTATGTTTATAAACCACATGGCAGGCACCTATCATTTTGCACATACACACACCAACAGAAACAAAACAAGCAGATTGGAAGGCTTGCTGCACATCCTATGCAGGGGCATCACCGTAAACAAACTTGTAGACTAACTTGATATGCAAAAGAAGATACATCTCCCATGTTCAGCAATCAGGATCAACCATAAGCTTTCACTAATCCTACATCAGTAAGCTTTTACTACTCCTGTTGCTAGTGTTCTAAACCAACAGAGCAATGCTATAGGAGTAGAAAAGAGAACTAGAGGTAGGAGAGGGAGCCGCTCACCGGAGAGCTTGTGGTCACCGCCATACACAGCCGCCGTCACGCCAGTCACCTCAAGAAGCACCGCTGCGCCAGAGATGCCACCAGACATGCGCAAGAGCAGAGCACCTGCTGCATCCAAATCCAAATCGAACAAGAACAAAAAATTAGGAATGGTTGCAACCATGCTTTTCAAGGCACACAATAGAAAAAATCACAAAGAATGAGACGACGCCTTTCCTGATCTGCTTCCCGTACTTGGATCCAATGTTGGCCGTGTTCTGTGTTGAGGAGCTCAAGTTCAATGTGTAGCCATAGTATCCACAGCTGCCAGTAAGAAACAAACAACACACATCATCAAACTGGACATAGATGTTTTACATACAAACCTGAAGCTACCGTCCTACTTTTTTAACAGGAACGTCGTGTGGTATATAAATGACAGTTTGGTGCTCTCCGTACGTCTTTACAAGTTCAAATCATGTCCTAGAGTATTTATTTATGTGTAACTTCACCGGTCGATGTTAATCTGCAGCTGCCATGCACACATCCGCCGGACTTAGATGCTAGGATCTGTAGACTACGTCTATCCCTGATGCACCTACATGCATGGGCTGCTGGCATTGAAGGTTTCGCATAATCCACCAATATATATCCCGCTTCAAATGAACACACAAATGCAAGATATTCTACTCTTCACGCAAGAAGTTTCTCCTGCTATACGAGTGTGATCTACGGCAAGTTAGCAGGTATGTTCTATAATCCACCAAACACAGCCTCAACTGTTGGTTCTGTTCTGACCCAAATAAAGCAGCTGGGACAACAAGTCGCAGGAGCTGAGGGGAGTTGGTGAACCTGTAGGCGACGTCTTTGGCGGAGTAGCAGCCGTCCAGGTCGACGGAGCAGAGGAGCGCCGGTGTTTGTCGCCGGCGTCCTCGAGCCGCTGCGCTCGTCCCGGACCGGCGACTGCAGGGTGCGGCGCGCTGCTCCCGTATCCTACAGGAGGAGCCTCCCAGGTCGCGGATCTGGCGGCCCTCATCGCCGGCCGGCGCTGGATCCACCGGCGAACGAAACCCTAACGACGGGAGACGGCCGCGCTAGGCCGCTGGAGGACGCGTGCGCCGAATCTCACCGGACAGGAGGGAAGAGCGGAGCGTCGGGGTCACGTTGGTGTGATGGGCGCCGTCGATTCCTGCCGGAGTTCACTGGGATCGGGCGCTGTTGGTGGCGGCGGCGAGATGGGGACGAGGGAGGAGTGCGGGAGAGAGATGGGGACGAGGGAGGAGTGCGGGGCTGTGGGCCAGGCTTCGTGGGGTGAGAGGGTGAGGCTGTTTTTTTTAGACAAAGAGGGGGGTGAGGGAGAAAGGGCTGCCGTCGGATCCGGGAGCATCCGACGGCGTTTGAGGCACGATCCGCGTGACATGCCCATGAACCAATCAGAACCCAGTACACATTATGACCATCTAAAATTGGTCGTCATCGACTAAAAATAAGGTATTGAATCATATAAACGGTTTTATGATATGAGAAATTCAAAAATAAATAAAAACATTCTCATTGTGTCACCAAATGTGACCTAGTTTTTAGGAAAACTAATAAACTTGGAATTGGAATAAGACAAATATATTTTAAAAAGTGTTATGAGAAATGAGTTTTTAGGAAAAAAATCATTTTCTATTTTCGAAGTGCGAAAAATGTTTTTTTTGAAGAATCTACCAAATATTTGTTTCAAAATGGCACCACTCCATTTTCCAAAACAATAAGACATCATTTTATGTACAGTTGACCAAAGCATAACATGTAAAATGCTTTCGATCCAACTCTCATCAAAAAGACAAATTATGTTTCAAAAAAGAATCTTCTACTTTTTCACATGAAAAAGTCAAAAAAATGATCTCATATTGTGCACAAAGGTGCATCTTGGAATGGCAAACAATGTTGCCTAAGCAAATTTTCATCTTCTTTGGATGCAAAATTCATTTTTCATTTTTCGAGTGCCCAAAATGAGATTTTTGTGAAGGACCTACCATATATTTGTTGTAAAATTGGACCGAATCTATTTTCTAAAATACTATGAAATATTTAATGCACAATTGACCAAATAGTTGGGTGTCAAAAGTTTTGATCCACCTCTAATGAAAAAAAACAAATTTCCGCTGATTCAGCAGAAAGCGGGTCAAATTTGGACTGCAGCTGCCTCATAGTTTGCTCTTTATTTTTTCCAAAAATCATTTATAGGTACATAAGTACCTATTTAATCGAAGAAACACCAAAAAAATTCCAATATTCAACCACTAGCTAGGAACGGTCATTCCCGCCGTTTTGACCGCATTTTGAAACAGGCATAAAAAAATTAAAAAAAAAACAAAAAATTCAAAAACCTTCGCATTGTGTCATTACATATGACCAAGTTACCAGGAAAAATAATAAACTTGTAATACGGCAATTATTTAAAAAAAGTTTTCTCAGAAATGAGTTATCATGCGTGAAGATTCATGGCTTTCAAGCCAAATAATCAATCTTATGGCCACATTTATTTCATAGTTTGTTCAAATTATCCCATATTGTGCACAAGGGTGCATCCTGAAATTCCAAACAATGTTTCCTAAGGGAGTTTTCATTTTCTTTGCACGGAAATTTCATTTTCCATTTTTTGAGTGCCCGAAATGAGTTTTTTTGTGAAGGAGCTACCATATATTTGTTGCAAAATTGGACCAAATCTATTTTATAAAATACTAGGCCATATTTAATGCATATATGACAAAATGATTGGTTGTCAAAAGTTTTTATACACCTCTCGTGAAAAAGACAAATTTCCGCCGATTTAGTAGGAAGCGGGTCAAATTTGAACTGCAGCTGCCTCATAGTTTGCTTTTTATTTTTTCCAAAAGTCATTTATTGGTACATAAGTATCTATTTAATCAGAGAAACATCAAAAGTTTCCAAGATTCAACCACTGGCTAGGAACGGTCAAACCCACCGTTTTGACCGCATTTTGAAACGGGCATAAAAAATTGAAAAAAATTAAAAAATTGGAAAACCTTCGCATTGTGTCATTATATGTGACCAAGTTGCCTGGCAAAAAAATAAACTTGTAATACGGAAATTATTTTAAAAAAGTATTCTAAAAAATGAGCTATCATGCGTGAAGATTCATGGCTTTCAAGCCAAATGATCAATCTTATGGCCACATTCATGGCATAGTTTGTTCAAATGATCTCATATTGTGCACAAGGGTGCATCTTGGAATTCCAAACAATGTTGCCTAAGGGAGTTTTCATTTTCTTTGCACGGAAATTTCATTTTCCATTTTTTGAGTGCTGGAAATGAGTTTTTTTTGTGAAGGACATACCATATATTTGTTGCAAAATTGGACCAAATCAATTTTCTAAAATACTAGGCCATATTTAACATACAATTAACCAAATGGTTGGGTGTCAAAAGCCTTGATCCACCTCTGGTGAAAAAGACAAATTTCCGTCGATTTAGTAGAAAGCGGGTCAAATTTGAACTGCAGCTGCCTCATACTTTCCTCTTTATTTTTTCCAAAAATCATTTATAGGTACATAAGTATCTATTTAATCAGAGAAACATCAAAAGTTTTCCAAGATTCAACAACTAGCTAGGAACGGTCAAGCCCGCCGTTTTGACCGCATTTTGAAACAGGCATAAAGTATTCATAAAAAATCAAAAAATTGGAAAATCTTCGCATTGTGTCATTATATGTGACCAAGTTGCCAGGAAAAATAATAAACTTGTAATACATCAATTATTTTAAAAAAGTGTTCTCAGAAATGAGCTATCATACGTGAAGATTCGTGGCTTTCAAACCAAATGATCAATCTTATGGCCACATTCATGGCATAGTTTGTTCAAATGATCTCATACTGTGCACAAGGGTGCATCTTGGAATTCCAAACAATGTTGCCTAAGGGAGTTTTCATTTTATTTGCATGGAAATTTCATTTTCCATTTTTTGAGTGTCGGAAATGAGTTTTTTTGTGAAGGACCTACCATATATTTGTTGCAAAATTGGACCAAATCTATTTTCTAAAATAGTAGGCCATATTTAATGCACAATTGACAAAATGGTTGCTTGTCAAAAGTTTTTATACACCTCTCGTGAAAAAGACAAATTTCCGCCGATTCAGTAGGAAGCGGGTCAAATTTGAACTGCAGCTGCCTCATAGTTTGCTCTTTATTTTTTTCAAAAATCATTTATAGGTACATAAGTATCTATTTAATCAGAGAAACATCAAAAGTTTTCCAAGATTCAACCACTAGCTAGGAACGATCAAGCCCACCGTTTTGACCGCATTTTGAAACGGGCATAAAAAATTCATGGCATAGTTTGTTCAAATGATCTCATATAGTGCACAAGGGTACATCTTGCAATGACGAACAATGTTTCCTAAGGGAGTTTTTATTTTCTTTGGACAAAAAATCAATTTTCCATTTTTAGTGCCCAAAATGAGGTTTTTTTTTGAAGAACCTACCATATATTTGTTGCAAAATTGGACCAAATTAAAATTTTAAAATACTAGGCCATATTTAATGTACAATTGACCAAATGGTTACGTGTAAAAAGTTTTTGATCCACCTCTCATGAAAAAGACAAATTTCCGCATATTCATTTTCCATTTTTCGAGTTCCCAAAATGAGTTTTTTTGTGAAGAACCTAACAAATATTTTTTGTAAAAATAACTTCTCCATTTTTCAAGAATATTAGACCACATTTTATGAAGAAATTTGTGTACACTAGAAACATTTTTTATAGATATTAAACGGTTTTTAGTTACATCATTAACATTTTTAATAAATATTTTGATGTCTAATATTTTGAACACATGTCTTAATTTTTTAAGACACATTGGACATATTGTTTATATATGTTTAACTTTTTTCAAATACATGATTAACATATTTTCATATATTCCCAACAAAAAAATATCTTTTCATACATACGTTTTGATGTCTATGTTTGTTTTTACACATTGTATATTTTTGTATACATATAAAACATTGTTGATATTGGTTAGAAAAATTTAAATACATGAAAAATTTGTTATTTTCCCATTTTTGTTGGGCCAAATATATGTTTTTTTTGAGTAATATGAGGGCATCCCAAATTTCTTCGTGGTTGGGCCGAGGCCTACATGCACACATTAAAAAAAAAAGAAGGTGGCCTCGTCCCACCGAGGCCCAAGCCCACCTTGAGCGACACCTTAAGTACCGATGCATCCACGTTCACAACCTCACGACCATTTATATTGGTCGTAATCAGGTAGAAATAAGGTCGTCGACCACTCTTGTCTACTTTATGACCATTTGGTGTAAGACAATTTCAGGGTTTGAGCCCTTCCAAGCGAAATGGCCATGGATTTACGACCAATTCAGCCGGGGTCACTGATAGAAGGTCACAAGTTGACATATTTCTTATAGTGAGGCCAGATCTGGCCGAGCCGCCGCGCCACATCCTGCATCCGCCGTCCCTGACCTCCAGCACACCCACAACCACCCACCTCCACCAGCCAAGAACGCCAAGGCAGAGGTGGCCGCCCGCTGGCCGCGCCGTCCTCGGCCCACGCCGCCGCAGGGCCAGATCCGACTGACGCAACCGCATCAGACCGCGTGCGCGCCCCGCCCCCACGCAGCACACCGCGCCCGCAGCAGATCCCCACGCCGTCGCCCGCAGAGCCGCCGTCGTGCCGCCACGTCCCAGTTGCCGCGGTGCCTCGGCTCGACAGCGCCGGCCCGCGCCAGCCCCTGCATCGCGAGGGGTGAGAAGGCCTTGCCATCGCCACCGCAGGCGGTCGGGCTTCGCCCGGGCGCGCTCTCTAGCGGCGGCAGGAGGAGGAGGAGGAGGGGAGAGGTGGTGAGGCGGCCAGCTGCTAGGGTTCCTCCCCTGCCGCCCGCGGGAGCGTCAGAGGAGGAGGAAAGGTACAAGCAAGTGGCCTGTTAGGGGACAGGCTAAGTGAAAACATTTACTTAAAGGTCCAAGATGGGAAGGTAGAATTCCACCTGAAAGCGGATTAAAATCATACCTTTTTTTCATACCGGGCATTGACTGAAATTACAACAAATGCACGTGTCACAAGCTATCTGGAAAAAACCCGAGGAAAATTTAGTAGAATTCTTTGGACTAAAATGTTGAAGGTAATGAAGATCAGGTACATCAGATGACTCCTGCATAAAGGATAGAAAAATGGAACTAAAACGTGTTACGGCGTTAGGGGTAAACACAACAAGAGCACCTATATCTGTAGTTTCCTAAAAAGGGCAGTTAAAACATAAAACATCGTGTTAGCCCGCGCATAGCTTTGGTCTTATATGATTTTACTATTTATTGGCATGTTTTTATGTGCATGTGTTGGTGTTGGATGTGTGCATCCTAATTATGCAGAGGTCGGGTGTGTGTTCTCTTTGAGTTTGTATCCACTTGATGTTCCTTTTTGAGACAATAAAATCCACCCTTTGTCGAACAAAAAAAAAACATAAAACATCGAATAACCTGACACTCCAAAAACTGACAAAGGTCTACATTTTGGCATGACAAAGATTGCATTATAAAACCTAGGGTGTCATATTAATATAAGGTCAAATACAAATCAACAATAAACAAACTGAAGTTACCACAAACCAAAAAGGCGGTTTTGCAAAGAAAGAGTAACATTGAAATTGCTCTGGTCAATATAATGCTTCTACCTCATCTGGTCCCCTGACATTCTCGTTAGGGTTCTTCTCATATTGTTATGAAGATGCGCCTTTGGTTCTTTTCACGGTCGACCTCTTGGATCAGTGGTATGCATGGACAGTGCCATTTCTTCTCGGAGGTCTACCAGGAACAGACCCTGGCTTGAACTTGGACGCCTCATGCCTGGCAATCTCCGGCGGCACGGGACTATTGCTCTGCACAAGCATCTGCTTAAGATCGTAGAAAATGTCAGTGTTCTCCAGAGTCAAAAACGATGTCGAGAGCCCCTTCTTCCCCGCGCGCCCCGTTCTCCCAATACGATGCGTGTACAGATCGATCGAGCTAGGCATCTCGTAGTTGATCACGTGAGCGACATCCGGGACGTCGATGCCGCGTGCGGCGAGGTCGGTGGCCACGAGGACGTTGAACCTGCCGTTCCTGAACCTGTCGAGGCTGGCCATCCTCTCGTCCTGTGACTTCCCTCCGTGCAGCGCCGTGACCCGGCACAACCCTGCGTTTTCCAGGTCACTGGTGAGCTTCTCCACGGAGTTCTTCGTGTTGCAGAACACGATGGCCGTCTTGTCCTTCCCGAGGTCGGCGAGGATCCTTTTAAGCCGTGCCATCTTTTCTTGGACCTTCACCATGACCACGTTTTGGGTGACGAGGTCCGCAACCTTTCCGGCAGAGCCGACCGTGACAACCACCGGGTTTCGGAGGTACTTCCTGGCGAGCCGCTCCTGAGTGGCGGAGCTAGCCAGCCCATGGAGCCGGGGCAAAATACAAAGGGATGTGGTTCATGGGCATTTGCCCACTAAAACTGATGATTAATTCTCCATCTCCTTCTGTAATCCAACGTGAGTTCCTGGGCAGAGCCCGGGCAGCTGCCCAGGGTCGCCGGGAGGTGGCTCCGCCACTGCCTCCACGGCCGGCGGCATGGTGGCGCTGAACATGTGGGTCGTCCTGTAGGTCCTCGCCTCGTCTAGCTCCTCGTCCGGGTTCTCTGGCTTCAGGTGGCTCGACGGCATCGCGTCGAGCACGCCAACGACCTGCGGCTCAAATCCCATGTCGATCATCCTGTCGGCCTCGTCGAGCACGACATAGCTGCACCGGTTGAGCACGGCGTACCTGCTCTCCAGGCAGTCGAGGAGCCGGCCGGGCGTCGCGACGATGACCTCGCACCCCCGCTCGAGCATGCTGGCCTGCTTCTGGATCGTGGACTGGCCGTCCGACTTGCCACCGACAATGGACACCACCCTGACGCCTAGGCACGCCGCGAGCTTCACCGTCTCTCTCTCAATCTGCTGCGCGAGCTCCCGGGTCGGCGCCAGGACGAGCGCATACGGGCCCTCGTCCGCCTCGCTGTGGCTGGTCGGCGGCGGCATGCGGGCGATGTAGGCCAGCATGGGGAGCACGAAGGCAGCGGTCTTGCCGGAGCCAGTCTGAGCTACGCCGATGAGGTCGCGCCGCTGGAGGCCGAGCGGCACGGCGGCCATCTGGATCGGCGTGGGCTTTCTGTACCCGGCCCTGTCGACGTTGCGGAGCAACTCGGCGCCGAGCCCGCTCTCCGGCCAGCTCCGCATGGGCCGGGGCACGCGGGAGCCCTTGTATGAGATGCCGAAGTCCTCACGGAGGATCCGCCAGTCCCGCTCCGTCATCTCTTCGGCGCGCTTGGCCGTCCAGTGCGTGTCCACGCGCATGTCCAGGGCGTCGTACGTCGCCGCGCCGCCGGACTCCTTGTGCAACGTTGCCGCGGCGGCCTTCTTCTGCTCGCGCCGGTCGATACCTGCGAGGAAGCCGCGGCCGTAGAGCAGCAGGGCGCCGTGCGGAGGCTGGTTGTTGGCGGCGTCGACGCGGCTGGTGTCGTCCGTGCTCGCCCAGTCGAAGCGGAACCTGTCCCGGGGCTTGGCGACCGTCTTGGGCTTCTTGTCCTTGGATCCCCCGAGGTACTGCTCCCTGATCGCCTCCAGCTCCTTCTCCCGCGCCCTCTCCGCCGCCCGATCTTTCTCCCTGCCGTCCCTGTCCCGATCTCTGTCGCGGCGGTCATGGTGCCGGTCCTGGTGGTGTCGGCACGATGAGGAGGAATCTCGAGGGGGAGGCGGCGGAGTGGGGAGCTCGGAGCGACGCTGGTCGGCGACGGCGGCCTGGCGGCGCTCGAGGGCGAGGCGCTGTCGCTTTTCCCGGGAGAGGAACACCGGGCTCGGCTCCGCGGCGTCCAACGTTCGCTTCATGGCGGCGCTGCTGGCACGAGAGGACGCGCGGCGGTGGTCGGCTTGCACGGGACGGGAGGGAGGATCTGATGCTGCTTCTTCTGTACATAAAGGCCGGATCAGCCACCGACGCCGGCTCGGAGGGGAGTTCGTATCCGGCACGGTCAACGGCTGAAAATGGCGGCAGATTACCGCGGACCATAATGATCGCGCGAGGAATCCATGATGCCTATTATATTTGGCTGCCACGTATGAAGAATTCGGCATCATCTTTTTTTTTCTTTGAACATAGCACAGATGCAGACAAACGGAGAAGTGTAAGAGAGAAATTCTGTAACCACCATGTAACTTTCTTTTTCGCGAGACCCAGCATGTAACTCTCTTTTTATTTTTTGAAAAACTTCCGATTTATTCATCTTCAATCATAATTATGGCAATAGAACGAACACCGGAAATAATAAAAATTACATCCAGATCCGTAGGCCACTAGCGACGACTATAAGCACTGAAGTGAGACGAAGGCGCACCGCTATCATCACTCCTCCCTCGCCGAGCTGGGCAAAAGCAGTAGACAGTCGGGAAGTAGAAGCCGCCGTCGATGAAGAGTAGTGTAGATCGAAAGCATGGCTAGCATGTGACTTCATAGTTTAATTTTGCATGGCCAGCCTTTGAGAAGCCATATACCACAATGCTTACACTCTTTCAATCATATTTTAATTTCAGACTATTTTGCACACTGCAAAACTGTTTTCACATTTCTTTAGTTAACCAGTTTCAAAACACAGCTTTCACTTATTTCCAAACAAAGATTTTGGCCCATTCAAAAATAATAATTTCACTCATTTCCAAAAAGAGATTTCGATAGAAAAAAACTGGTTTCACTCATTTGAAACACTTATTTCACTCATTTTAAAAGCTTATTTCACTCATTTGAAAACACTCATTTCACTCAATTTTAAGAAAAAGATTCACCTAATTCAAAAACGCATTTCTATCGTTTCAATAAAAATATATCACTCATTTCAGAGAAAACCGATTTCACTAATTTCAAAAAGCATATTTCACTCATTTCAAAAAAATGATTTTGATTCGGTTGAAAAAATAATGATTTTACTAATTACAAAAACTCATTTCACTAAAGTCAAACAACAAATTTCACACATTTAAAAAATGACTTGTTCCCAAAAATCGATATTTCTCAATTCAAAAAATTATTTCACTTGTTTCAGAAAATATATTTCACTCATTCCCGAAAACATATATCACGCGACTAAAAGAACTAATTTCACTCATTGCAATTTTTTCGTTGTTGAAAAAAGGAGCTTCACACATAAGCAGTTTCACTGAAATAAGCAACTCCACTTATACTCCGCAAATATCAGCTTCACACACTGATATTTGGTCTTGTTCAAGAAAATCACAAAAGGGGTTGTTTCGCACTATGAAATAGATTGTGTGAAATAAGTTAATAGAAACTTTTAAATTTAAATGTGTTTGAAATGTATCCAAGAGCTTGTTCTAAAGGTCTTGGTGCCAAGAATTCAAATATATAAAAGATGATTATGTTTTAAGAGATATGAATCATGTAAATTGTCTCAAGAAAATAAAAGTTGTGTATTCAGAGAGAGAGAGAGAGAGAGAGAGAGAGAGAGAGAGAGAGAGAGATAGAGAGAGAGTTTGTGCTTGAGTCTGAAAAGAGAGAGTCTGTTATCAGAAGCAAAGAGAGTTCAAATATTAAAAAAAATATGAAAAAATGGTTCTGTTCAAATATATAAATGTTTGGATAGTAAGAAAATGTTTATTATCATTAAATAAATGCACAACGTGTATTTGGAAAATGTTACCGTGTAATTTTTTTAAAGATGTACATCATGTACTTGAAAAATATCCAACAAGTATTAGAAAAATGTTCCACGTGTGCTCTAAAAACATACATTGTATACCGAGAAAAGACTAGAGTCCAAAAACTAATAACCGATAAAAAAAACCAAGAAACAAAAAGAAAAGCAAAAAAAAGGAAACCAAGAAAAAAACAATAAACCAAGTATAACGAAGAAAGAAAGAAAAAAACCGAGAAAATTAATGAGGGAAACAAAGAAAACCAAAGTAAAATGAAGGGAAAACTCGAAGAAACCGTGAAAAAATAAATAAAATCAACCAAAAAAATAAAGGAAAACGAATGACAAAAATATGAAGAATACCGGAATGAGCGAAGCTACAGCAACCCCTACAAGCGGCAGCGACTACCGCACTAAATGGGCCAGCCCGCTAGTGGTCGCCCGTAGGCGATTCCTATTAGGAATAGATATGGGCAACACATAGCTGCCGCGTGTTATACCAGCCGCGCCGGAAACCCCACCTCAATTTTTTTTAATAATAATTAGCCCCACCCTCTCTGAAAAGAAAATAATACACAGACACAGACACATCACATCAACATTTCTCGGGCCCATCAAAATCATTTTTCATTTTTTTTAGGATCCAACGAATTCATTCTTGATTTGCCTGTAACAGCTCCAGTCAGTTCACTCTCGGAAAACTCCATGCGGACCAGATTTTTTTTTGTGAGATGTAAGCATAGCTTTTTTTCGCGGGTGGAGATGTAAGCATAGTTAGTATGAATTGGCCCGAACATCATTCCTTCAAAAAGAAAAGATGAAAAACAATAAGAAACAAGATTGTCTTGTATTTTGGAAACACGATGTATCCGTGCATATTTTAGAAGGTAAAGAGCCCATCGCTTCTACACCCCCCTCTCCCCCCCCCCCCCCCCCCCCCCCCCAAAATTGATCCCCTCATCCTCTCTCTCTCTCTCTCTCTCTCTCTCTCTCTAAGGTTGCAAGTCGTCACCATGGCAGCTTATCCCCTTTCCTCCGCTGTTGCTATCGTAGACGAGATCTACGCATCAGCCACAATAGATACGAGGATGTGGTGCTACCAGAGGGGATGGGCGCTTCTTTGAGTCAGCTGGGGATGCCACAATAGATGCTATGGCCATGAGGACAAGGTGTTGCAAGTGTGACGAGGCGATGTTGTGAGCACTGCCGAAGCTGCAAGCGCGAGGACATGGTGCTACCAGCAACAACGGGCGTTGCTTCGAGCCGACAACGGGGGAGGGGGTTGTGTTGATGATGCGAGCACGAGATACAGAGCATCGTCCATTTTAAAACGTAGTACACATCAAATAGTCTGCATACATCTCAGATACCAGCACCTGAAAGATAATAATATACGTAATAAACACGTAGAAGTAGAAGCATACATATATATACATTCCCATTAAACAACAGCAGAGAATATAGCCGCGAAAACGCAAAGGTCAACTAGCGTTTCCTCTTAGTTTTTTTTTTTGAGCAAAGCGTACAGCTCCGTGTTACGACGACAGACACTACATGCGTATGTTCTAGTCGAAAAGTGTACGTACAGCTATGCTCCCTCTCTCTCGCACGTAGAGTACATGCCATCGGCAGCATCACGCGTGCACGGTGCACCGCCGCCCCCGAATTTGCACGTTTTTGGCGTGAGAAGAGAAAAGAAACAAGAGAACGAAACACGAGGATGTCGATGGGAACAAATCGATCGGTGGACTCCCACGACTGTTGCGCCTCCCCCTGCTTTTGTTGCGTCGCTGTTGCCTCCTGCGGTGGACTCCCTGGACTCGACCGCCTTGCCTCTGTCTGTGTCTGTTGTTGGCCTGGAGGTGCCTGGACATGTCGCGGCTCCCTTGGCGGAGGCTGTCTGCGCGCCGGCCGCCGCTGCTGCTCTGCTACCTGAAGCTGGCCTGAAGCCCGCTACTGCTGTTCTGCTACCTGAGGATGGCCTGGAGCCCGTGTATGGAGTTGGCCTGGGCCCGTGCATGAAAACGTGCTGCCATCTGCTGACTTGGCGCATGAGAACGTGCTGCCAACTGCTGACTTGGTGGATGGGTTGCTCCCTGGTGGGCCTGTGGTGGATGGTCCGGTTACCATCAACGTGCCGACTGCTGCTGTTGTTCTGCTGCCCGGCGACGTCCACGCCGAGCTGCTCTCCGACGACCCCGCTGCGTTGGCCGTCGTGGCGGCGCCTGACGACGGGCTGCTTCCTCCAGTGGCTCTGGACACGTTCCTCGACTCCGTCGCCAACTGCGCTGACGCTCCGCTGCTGCCCACTCCGGCTCCACGCAAGGCCAAGGCTGCCGTCGCGGTTGCTGTGACTCGTCGCAGCGCCCGCCTAGACAAGAAGAAGGCTATGCTCCCACCGGGCGCCGGCTCGGACGCGGTCCAAGAGATCATTGCCAGGGTCTGCGGTGTCCTTGATCCGTCCGTTGGCTACGACGACAAGGCCAAGCAAGCGTACCTGGACCTGTTCGCCACTCCGCTAGCCGCTCCCGTGGTCCAGGCGATTGCGGGACTTGTTTCACATGCCAAGAACCTCACACAAAAGAAGCTGAAGAAGGGCAAGAAAGCAACCGTGGAGGCTCAAGTTACTGATGTGTAGGTGTCCTAGTAGTTCTAGTGGCCCTTGCGTCCGACGCTCGGCCTGGGAGGTCTTCCGTCCCAAGATGTATTGCCTTCTGCTTTCCGCTTTCCGTTTTAGTCTCTGGATGCTACACATCGCTGCGGCTCGAGGTCGCCTACCGTCTCACCCTTGGGGTGCTTCATGTTCGTCTGCTATCTTCTACAACATGTGTGTTTGCGTCAACCGTCCATCTACCGGCTTCTCGGCTTTGAGAAGCTGCTCCTGCCGTGATCACCCAAAGTTTCCCTAATGGCACAACCTAACGTCAACATCATCCGTTGGAACGTTCGAGGCCTCAACTCGCGTGCCCGCCGGGATGCCGTTCGGGACATCGTCCGGGACTCTCATGCCTCCATTGTCTGCCTCCAAGAGACAAAACTCCAGGCTATTGATGACGCCATCATCCGCGAGATGCTCGGCCCGTGTTTTGTCGCAAACTACTATATCCTCCCGGCCGATGGCACCTGCGGGGGCTTGATTCTGGCCGCGTCGGATCGCTTCTTCACCCTATCCGACTTCCATGCGACTCCGGGCTCCATCTCCGCCAACATCACCATGCTCAACGAGCGCGCTTCGTGGACTATCACGGCCGTCTATGGCCCGCAGGGAGAGCAGGACAAGTTGGCCTTCATTGAGGAGCTTAGGACTCTCAAGACCGTGGCAAGAAGCGAGTGGCTCCTTTTGGGGGATTTCAACCTCATCACTAAAGCGGCGGATAAGAGCAACGCCAACATCAATCGCCGTCTGGTGGGCAAGTTCCGTGGGGCTCTTGATTTCTTGCAACTAAAGGAGCTTCACCTGAGCGGGCGCCATTTCACCTGGTCCAATGCGCAGGCCAACCCGGTCCTTACCAAGATTGACCACGTGTTCCACTCCGACGATTGGGACATGCTCTTTCCCAATGCGCACCTTCAGGCTATCACTACAGCTTGCTCGGATCATGCTCCGTTATACCTTCAGGGGTGCGTCGACAACACGAGAAAGCCTTCCTTTAAATTCGAGGAATTCTGGCTTCGTCTCCCGGGCTTCAAGGACACCGTTGCCTTGGCTTGGAACAAACCGGTTCAGGCCCGTGATGCCATCCGCAAGATACATATCAAGCTCTGTCGGACCGCTAAGGCCTTGCGCAAGTGGCAAAAGGAAAAAGTCGGGATGCTTGGCTCCCAGATCGCAGTGGCCAAGGAGATCATCTGGCGCCTGGATGTTGCTGAGGAGGGAAGACCGCTCTCGGACTCTGAGAGGGACTTGCGTAAACAACTGAAGGCCTCGTACCTTGGGCTTCTCGCATTTCAGAAAATCAAGCTGAGACAGCGTTCTCGGCTCAACTGGATTCGCCTGGGGGACGCCACCACAAAGCTTTTCCATGCTCGTGCAAACGGACGAAGGCGTAAGAACTTCATTCAGACGATCACAACCACCTCGGGGCTGGCAATTACCAGACAGGACAAGGAGCGGGCCCTTCTGGACCACTTCCAAGCTAATATCGGCACGCCTGCCCTGCGCACCAAGTCCATTGTCTGGGAGAACATCGAGATGCAGCGCCATGACCTATCGGCTCTGGACGCTCCATTCGACGAGGCGGAGATTAAGGAGGCGGTATTCTCCTTACCTTCGGTCAAGGCCCCGGGCCCCGATGGTTTCATCGGCGTCTTCTTCAAATCATGCTGGGAGATCATCAAAGCGGATGTCGTGGCTGTGATGATGCAGCTCGCGAACCTGAGAGGCGACTGCGCTAGCCTGATCAATTCAGCCAACATTATTCTGCTCCCGAAAAAAGCCGGCGCATCCTCGATTGGCGACTACCGCCCAATCAGTTTGATACACAGCATCTCCAAGATCTTCTCCAAGCTGTTGGCTAACCGGCTAGCCCCTCTGCTTCCGTCGCTGGTTTCCAAGTGCCAGAGTGCCTTTGTGCAGAAACGGTGCATCCACGATAATTTCCTACACGTGCAAAACTTGATCAAAGAATTGCACCGCTCTTCAACGCCAGGCCTTTTCCTCAAGCTCGACATCTCCAAGGCTTTCGACTCTGTGGGTTGGGCTTACCTCCTGGAGGTGCTACAGCAGTTGGGATTTGGACAGCGCTGGCGGGACTGGATCTGCATGACCCTCGCTTCATCTTCCTCCAGGGTGCTGTTGAATGGGGAGCCGGGAACCCCATTCGCACATGGAAAAGGCCTTCGCCAGGGTGACCCGTTGTCGCCTATGCTCTTCATTCTGGCCATCGATCCTCTGCAACTTATGCTCCGGGCGGCTTCCCAGGCCGGGATCCTCAAGCCCATTATGGCGCGGCCGGCCTCCTGCAGGGTTTCTCTCTATGCGGACGATGCTGGCATCTTCGCTAACCCGGTCAAAGAAGAGATCGACGCCATCGCTCGGATCCTTGCCTGTTTTGGGGATGCATCGGGCCTCATCACAAATGTCAGCAAGACCGAGGTGTTTCCCATTCGCTGCCAAGACATTGATCTCCCGGCCATCCTCTCGGCCTTCCCGGCCAAGCTGGCCTCGTTCCCCGGCCGATACCTGGGTCTCCCTCTACATACTAGGCGGCTCAGAAGGGTGGACCTCCAACCTCTTCTGGACAAGGCAATGGGTAGGTTGCCGGGCTGGAAGGGGAAGAACCTGGCGCGACCGGGCAGGGTCTCCCTTGCAAAGTCCGTGTTGTGCGCCATCGCAAATCATCACATCACTGCGCTCTCGCTTCCCACTCGGGCAATCCAGAAGCTCAGTAAGATCACTCGTAACTTCATCTGGTGTGGGGAAGACTTGGAAAACGCGTCTGGCGGACACTCTCTGGTCAACTGGAAGACTGTTTGCCAGCCTAAGCCTATGGGGGGCCTGGGAATCACAGACCTCGAGAGATTTGGTCGGGTGCTCCGACTTCGCTGGCCTTGGCTTATGTGGACTGATCCTAACCGCCAATGGGTGGGCTCTGCGGTGCCCTGCGATGAGACGGATATGGCGCTCTTTAGGGCTTCTACCACCATCTCCTTGGGCAATGGGAGAAAATCCTTATTCTGGCACGATGACTGGACAGGACGGGGCCCTCTATCCCGGGCCTTCCCGGAGCTGTACAAAATTGCCACCAGGAAGCGGAGAACTGTGATGAAGGAGCTCCAGGAGGAGAACTGGATCAGATCGGTGGCCCGTCTTTCATCGCCTACCCACCTGCAAGAGTTCATTGCCCTCGCATCAGCTATCACTCAGGTTGCGTTGAATCCGGACCAGGAGGATTCCATCACTTGGCGGTGGACCCCCAATGGCATATACTCTGTTGCTTCGGCCTACGCGGCCCAGTTCTCTGGATCCTATCCCAGGTTCTCCCCAGCCAAGATTTGGGAGGCACACGCTGAGCCAAAATGCAAGTTCTTCGCCTGGCTTGTGCTCCACCGGAAAATCCTCACGGCCGACATGCTAGCCGTTCGTGGCTGGCCGCACGACCCTCGCTGTCCCCTTTGCCTTGGGGCACCGGAGACGGCCACTCATCTCTGCAAGGACTGCCCGTTTGCCGCCGCAGTTTGGTCTCACGTCCAGGTGTGGACGGGAGAGGACTCTGGGGCCACGCCCACGTTGCCCCCTTCGATGGGGATTTCAGACTGGTGGGATTCGCTCACCACCAATTTGCCCAAGGACGACAGAAGAAGGCGGAGCGGCCGCTTCCTTTACACCATCTGGAACATCTGGAAGGAGCGAAACCGACGCATCTTCAATGGAACTCGCATCACGCACCTAGAGGTAGCAGCTATTGCCTTCGACGACATCAAGCAAAGGACTTTGGCCTTTGGCCGGGCACAGGTGGCAGCCGGTATTGGTTGATTAGTGCCAGCCTGTGGGCTTTTCTAGGGGTTTTTGTCTGGTTTTTCTCCAAAAAACCGGAACACTCTTGTACATAAACCTTATTCTCCTTCTTATATGAAAAGGCAGTGCTCCTGCCGGTTCCTCAAAAAAAAAAAAAAAAAAACAAATCGATCGGTGCGTGGATTATTCGATCTGATATATCCGCACCGGCCGTGTGTCGTGCTTACCATTTTCGTTGGTTTGCCAGCATTTCCCGGAGCTGCCAGGCGGTGGTGCCGCTGTACTGTACGTGGCGATCGGCGATCCCGAAGCCCTTGGTGGATACATATATGCATGGCTCACGGCAATGCATACGGCGTGTGCTGCCGTGATATGCTACCAAAAGTCCTCAGGGAACATGTACTCATAAAATTAATACATTTTTTATTTACTAAAAACACTAGCAGATTCCAACAGAGAAAAATCCCATATCGCACATGTCTTTGTTTTTAAGATAGTTCACCACTCGTACCAAACGGTGTATCTTCGTTTACTTCCAGTTTCCCACCGAGGCATAGCACATGAATTTTTTGGGCCTGGAACGGAAAACATAAAAGAGGGCGAGATGAAAGCATAAATTTTGATGCTCTTAAAGAAACGAGCGCTAATTATTTTCACAACAAAGAATTTTTTTAGAGTCTCAACAAAGCATAATTGATCCGTCATTTACAAAAATTAACAGACATTAAAAAAACACAGACATTTACATGTGTAGTTCCTTCTGAAATCCTTGGCATTTGAAAAGGTTACGCTTTTCACCTAGGCACACCTACGGATTTGTTCCTTACTACAAGCTAATATATTTTGTGAAAAGATTTCACCATAGTGTAGAAATGTTGGCTCAAGATGTGTAGATATTATGCACGACGGTTTCCTACCTTTTGGGCTTGGAACGACAAACCTCCAAAAACGGATGCTCCTAAAATGAAAAGAAAAATGGCACTGATTATTTTTCCACAGAAGATAGGACTTGGCCCGTCCTTTACAATCTATAATATACTTTGTGAAAATATCTCACCAGTCTATAAATATTCGTTCAAGATGTGTAGATACTATGGATGACTATGTCCTGTCTTTTGGTAGATTCATCGTCTAATCCTAACACAACGGCAGAATTTATAGAAATGACAATAGGAAATAGCTGAAAAACACGCCTAATAATACATACCCTTCATGTTCCAGAATATAAGGCGTATATTTTGACTGCCCAGATTCATGTTTTGACTGTAATTTTCTCATGCAATATTTAGTCAATAGTTATCACATCTTACAAAAATATTTTTCAACACAGATCGAATGATGTCCATTTTTTCTATGATAAACAACACACAAAGATTATTTGTACTCAAAATAGGGTGGAGATTTCTTAGCCAAACTTTCGAGTAGAGAGCACCTCACCTACTTGTGGTTAGAGGATGCCCCATATGTAATGTTGGGGCATCTCCGACGGCGATCCTCAAACCTCCCGCATACGTCCCGACCGCAAAAGCCATCCAATACATGTCTGTGTCGGTCCGCCGGGCGGTCCGGATGTGTTTTCTCCCGTAAACCAGAGACAAACGTGGGGTGACTTTGCGGGCGTCCGGACCGCTGCCACACCCGCTTTTGACTACCCTGACTCACCCAAACCCCGACCCAACCCTCCCATGCTTTCCATCCTACGCGTTGGGCCGCTTGCCATGTCGTATTAATGCCGGCTCAGAGCATGTAGCGGTCGGCATTGATGCCCGTGATTTGACCCAACGGGAGGGCGGCGCAGACGGACGCGACCTCTCACTGACGGCATTGAAGCGGCACGTCAGCCGGGAGAGCATCGCCCGCTGCTCGCCCGGCTGAACACACATCCTTGCTGCATTCAAACGGCCACAATTTGCACACCTTTCTCCATTAAAACACGCGCGTGTGCCGAGAAACCTACTCCGGTCACACGTTCGTTCGCAAGCCGCCCGTCATTAAACACAACGCCGGTTGGTTCCAGCCATCTGTTGGGAAACGTTGTATGGAAAACAAAAAGTTTCTACGCACACGCAATGATCTATCCATGGAGATGCATAGCAACGAGAAAGAGAGTGTGTGTCTACGACCCTCGTAGACCGTAAGCGGAAGCGTTTCACAACGCGGTTGATGTAGTTGAACTTTTTTCGCGCTCCAACCGATCTAGTACCGAACGTACGACACCTCCGCGTTCTGCACACGTTCAGCTCGGTGATGTCCTCCGCCTTCTTGATCCACTAAGACGGCGAGGTAGTAGATGAGTTCTGACAGCACGATGGCGTGGTGACGGTGATGGTGATGTGATCTCCGCAGGGCTTCGCCTAAGCACTACGAAAATATGACCGAGTGAGTAAACAGTGGACGGGGGCGCCGCACACGGCTAAGACAATGTTGTTCTGTGCTAGGCGCCCACCTCCCACATATATATAGATGGGAGGGAGGGAGGAGCAGCCAAAGGAGGCGCCCAAGTAGGAGGAATCCTACTTGGGGTCCCTCTCAAGCCGCGCCCCCCTTCCTTATTTGGAGTGCGGGGAAAGGCAGGGGAGGGTGGCGCCCCCCCTTTTCCTTTCTCCCATGAGAGGGAAAGGCAGGAGGGGCTAGCCCTCCCCCTTTTCCTTCCCTAGGGCTGGTGTGGCGTCCCCGACTCAATCGTACACTAATCATACACGCAAACATGTACGATCAAGTACAGGGACTCACGGGAAGATATAACAACACAACTCTATCACAAATAAACGGAGATCCACAATTTACAAACCAGGGATCACGAGGATCTGAATACATAAGTCAGTCATACAAATAATATCTGAGTACAGACATAGTTAGCCAAGGTTTGCCTTAAGAAGGCTAGCACAAACAACGACTCTAGATTGAAAGGCGTAGGCCTCCTGCCTGGGAGCCTCCGATCCTACTCCTGGTCGGCTGGCTCAATCCAGTAGTAAGTGCCGTCTGGACCCTCCTGGTAGTAAGCTCCTGCGGTGGCATCTGGCTCCTGGGCTCCGTCGTCTATTGTATCATCAAGTAGGGGAATATGGGGAAAAAGAGGAAGCAAAGCAACCGTGAGTACTCATCCGAAGTACTCAGCAAGCAAGGATCTACACTACATATGCAACATTATCAAAGGGGGAAAAGCTGTATATGTGGACTGGGCTGCAGAAATGCCAGAATAGAGAGAAGGCCTAGTCCTATCATTGACTAGCATCTTCAAACATCTTCACGAAGCCACCATCTTGCAGCAATAGAAGAGAGTAGAATAGCATTTTTTTTAAGCAAACATGTTGAAGTAAAGCCTAGAGATCCTTCCTCGACTCCCTGCGAGAAAGCGATACCGAATCTTCAATTAAGTAACAAGTATCCAATTCAAGTAGTAGATTGGGATACACAAACTGAGCGTCCTTTACCGTAGGACCGGCTATCGATAGATAATTCTTCCCTGCAGGGGTGCACTACTGTTACCCAACACACTCGATCAACTCTGCCCGGACACACTTGCTGGGTAATGCCCGGCCTCGGGAGATCGACACAAAATAGCGCCCTACCTAGGCTCAGCAGCGAGGTCAGCACGCCGGACTAACCTTTGCACCCAGAGGTCTTGGGGCATCGCCCTGGGCACTCTGCGCGTTGCGAGACTGGCCGGGGTGCAGGCGCGACACTGAACTCGTCAGTGAAGTATCCAGCCCATTCCCGACAATCAGCCCGCACGGTGAATCGTGACGTCTGAAGAGCTTTCGGGAGAAACATACAACGCAGAGGGCCCCATAAACCATTATCCCGCGTGGTGGTAGTGCGTATAGGGCACGTTGACCCACTCAGATCAAATACCCAAATCCGATAGGCTGATTTAGTAACACGCGAAGACGATCAGAGTTTCTGAAGCTCCGCCACAATATCACACTCAAGTGCCCTTCCGGCACACCCGACATCATAGATCCCCTGCGAGTACCCACCAGGGTAGACCCACCTGTAACAAAGGTCAAAGTAACCGTGTGTCATAACATCAAGGAGAAAGCCCCGAGGAATCACCCTCGGTGGATTCCACTCGATGAAATCATCAGGGTGAATGTATGAGGCATCACCCTCGAGGTTCACACTAAGGGGTTGCACGACAGAGTCGTATCGAAAGTGTAGAAGGAGGAATCACCCTCGATGACCACGACCGAACAGCTACACTGCAGAGTATTCATCAGGAGTGCGCTACGAGGTATCACCCTCGGCACTCGATAGTAACTATGCAGAGTCATACAGCAAAGGGGGTGAAGTGATGTATCGGTCTCTGGTCGTCGATCACGTTGATCGAGTAGTCGATGATGAAACAGAGGCAACAAGGGTAAAGTGATGGGGGTCACTGACGGTTCACTACCAACCTATACTAAACAGTTTAGCATAGGCAGGTAAGGTAACAATAAACAGGTTATAAAAGCAGGCTATGCATCAGAATAGGAGCAAACATTAACAGTAGCAAAATCTAATGCAAGCAGGAGAAAATAGAATGGGCGATATCTGGATGCTCAAAGGGAGGGCTTGCCTGGTTGCTCTGGCAAGAAGGAGGGGTCGTCAACGGGCTGATCGTCTGGAGCGTGGTCGTACTCAGCTGCAATGGCGTCGGTCTCGGCATCTATCGAGAGAGAAAGGAGGGGGGAGAAGAAACAATAAATTCACGGTAAAAATGCAAACAATATGCATGACATGTCTAAATGATGTGTAGAGGTGTTCTACTGCCTAACTAAATGATTTAGTTAATTTAGGAATTTATTTGGATTTATTTTATTAAAGTTGAGTACTATTTATTTATTGAAATCAGGCAAAAAGTTTCATGTTCATCTAGCTAGGGGCATCTGACCTGAATACGGAGTGCGTATTCAGATTCGTATCGTCGTTCTGAGCAACTTTCATGTACAAAGTATTTTCATCTGAGCTACGGATTATTTTATATGATTTTCTAAAGTTTTAATCATTTCCTGGAATTATTTAATCATTTAATCCAACATTATCCGAAATAGTGTATGCTGACGTCATCATGACGTCAGCAGTCTGTTAAGATTAATTAGGGTTTAATTAGACTAATTATAAATTAATTAGACTAACTAAGTAATTAGTTTTAACTAAATAGAATTAATTAAGTTAATTAATTAATTGATAATTAATTAATTAATATTTATTTTGTTTATTTTTCGTTTTAATTATATTTCCTTTTTAAACAGGGATCGGACCCCACTGGACAGTGGCACAGCCGGACACATCCGCGCCGTGCCCGTCCAGGGACGGACATGTCCGCGTGGAGGGGGTCAACGCGGACGCGCGCGCGGGCAGAGAGCTGGCGAACGGCGGCGCGCACGCGGAGCGGAGGTGGCTGTGGCCGGCGGCGGGAGGAGGCCACGGGCGGTGAGGGCAGGCGGCGTGTGTGGCGAGGGGCGACGCGGGCGCTGCCGGGGGCTCGGGGCGAGGGGGGGAAGTGCGGGTCCGGGGGCTCACAGCGGGGGCTCGGGGCGGGCTCGGCGAGCGGGGAGAGGTGAGGAGGCCGGCGGTGCAACGGAGAGGCGGGGCGGCATGGAGGCGGGGGCGCCGGCGACGGTGTGAGGCGGGGACGCCGGCGATGGTGTGAGGCGGGGGCGCCGGCGACAGTGTGAGGCGGGGGCGCCGACGACGGTGTGAGGCGGCGGCGGCGGCTCGATCCCGAACCAGAACTGGATCGGGGGAGAGGGAGAGTGGGGGGGAAGTGGGATGGTGGGCTAGGGTTTTGGGGTAGTGGGGGGCAAGGTAGTCAGAATCCCGACTCAACTCCTAGAATCCTACGACTTCGCGACCCTACGAAAGCATGTCGATCCAAGTCCCACTATGAATCCTGATCAGATAGAATCCATGTTGAATCACGATCCAAATCATAGAATCCTATACAAAACTGTAGAATCCCGACTATGCTATGGACTATGTCCGATTCTACTAATTTATCTAAGCCGTTTGTTCAGTTGTAGTAGAATAGTATGCCATCATCCAAACCCTTTTTCACATGCCTCATCGCCCTTTACTGCCCTCCCAAGCCCAAACGCTCAGCCGTCGACATCTTTGATATGGCTCTCAGAAACCCTAGATCAAAACCAAGGATCAGGCTTGTCGACGGATGGAATTGGCGTCAGAAGGAGGATGCGTCAGGATTGATTGGAGAAGGAGAGCAAGACCCTTCAGGTTCAGTACTGCGGGTTAGCTATACAAGTGATCGGCTATTCACGAACTCTTAAAAAACATCCTATGTAAATTTTGCGCGTTGAAGATTTAAATATTCTATACGTTTTCCTCTCATATGTGTTCCATACATTCAAGATAGATAGTAGGTTAGCCATGAAAAGAAGTGGAATAAAGCTAGCATTGATGTGTATGTTTTCTGCTCTATATTTAGTGTTAAAAATCTATAGAACCCATATAAATTTCCAACATCGATACAAAATATCTTATTTGAGAAAATCTAGTAGAATCCTCGATTCCACGACTCGATACTACGACTCGATTCTGTCTAAGGAAAATCGATCCGACTCCGAATCCCGACTCTGACTACCTTGGTGGGGGGGTTAGTAGAGAGGGGTTTGGGCCGGCCTGGTGGGGTGGCCGACTGGGCCAGCTGGGTCGAGGCCCAGTGGGGGAAGCGGGGGGGGGGGGGGGGGGGGGTTCTTTTCCTTTTATATTTCTTTCCTTTTTTTGTTTTCTTTTCTGTTTTGTAAATTGTTTGGGCACTAAATGGCTTTTGTAAAATATGAGACCTAGCCCATAAATCACAGTGCAACATATCCTATCACCAAAAACTAGTTTGGGCAAAATATAATTTCATATTTAAATTAGATTAAATAAAAGGTTATTAAATATTGTTTTCAGCCACTGTTTGAGGTTGTTTGAGTCACTTATCCAATTCCAATAAGATTGGTTACAATTTTATAATTGCCTCTGACTTATTTGCTATTTAATGAACATTTTAGTTTCTGGTTTGATCAACTTTTATTTTCCACTTTGAATTTAGTTTGAAGTTTGAATTAGGAGTTGAAATGCAATATGATGCAAATGATGATTAGGCACTGTTAACCTTGCTGACATGGCATTAGCTAAGGGTGATCACTGTTGTTAATACAGGGGGTGTTACAGCTGGCCAAACAAGGGAGGAGGCGCACCAGCCTCCTTGTGGGCTGGTCTGTCCCCTCCTTTAGCCCATAAGGCCCATAACTTGCTGGGAGGTGCCCGGAACCCCTTCCGGTGACCCGATTCCTTCCCGGTACGTCCCGAAACACTTCCAGTGTCCAAATACCGTCGTCCTATATATCAATCTTTACCTCTCGACCATTTTGAGACTCCTCGCCATGTCCGTGATGTCATCTGGGACTCCGAACAACATTCGGTCACCAAAAAAAATAACTTAGATAACACTATATTGTCAACGAACGTAAAGCGTCCGGACCCTATGGGTTCGAGAACTGTGTAGACATGACCGAGACACCTCTCTGTTCAATAACCAATAGCGGGACCTGGATGCCCATATTAGATCCTACATATTCTACGAAGATCTTTATCGATCAAACCGTTATGACAACATACGTAATTCCCTTTGTCCATCGGTATGTTACTTGCCCGAGATTCGATCGCCGGTATCTTCATACCTAGTTCAATCTCATTACCGACAAGTCTCTTTACTCGATCCGTAATACATCACCTCATAACTAACTTCTTAGTCATTTGCTTGCAAGCTTATGATGTGTATTACTGAGAAGGGCCCAGAGATACCTCTCCGATACTCGGAGTGACAAATCCTAATCTCGATCTATGCCTGTAACATCCCCAGCATCACACCACAGTAATCCCTTATGATCAGTGCCAAGCCATCTTGATTTAAAAAGCTTAATCATATTGGATTAATATCTCATTTCAAATTCCTTCTCTAAATCCAATTCAAATTCAAAGTGCAAAATGAAGTTGCTCAAAAGTTGCTGGAAAAATATTCATCATTTGACATAAATTCCATAACAATTATTTTTTAAGGAACACAACATCACTTTTGTGCAAAGATGAGCATTAACAAATATAACAGCACCAATTCAGCATTTTGAAATGCTATCCTATTTATGAAAAATTCAAATGAAATCATTTGGTCTCCAAACTTTTCATGGCAGTGCATAATATTGCATTGAATTTATGTGGCTAAGTCACATATTTTACAAAAGTCAAATGGAGTTAAAAAGAAAATTCAATAGAGAAAGAAATAAAAAGAAAAGAAAAAGGCCTGGACTGACTGGGCCTTAGTGCATAGTGGCAGGCCCAGCCAGCCCAGCCTGCCCATCGCACAGTCGCCGTCCTTCTCGCCTCCGTATCAGCGCGCGCCTGGCTGCAGCTCGCCGCTCCGGCGAAACGTCGACAGCGCGACTCCCGCCGACGCCCGAGGGGATAAGGACCCCCTTGTCCATCCCCCTGGCTCTCCCTGGCCACTTCTTCCCCTTCCTATTCCTCGCACGCGCTCACGCTCGCCTCTCTTTCCTCTGCCCGATGCTGCCGCCGTCGTACCTCCGGCGTCCGCACGGTCTTCGACGTCCCCGCGACCGTTGCTGGTGACTGGGGAACGCGCCAGCCACGCCTGTGACGAGCCCGGCTTAATCGTGCACTAACCATACACGCAAATGCACACAATCAAGCCTAAGGACTCACTTGAAGATATCACAACACAACTCTAAAACATAAATAAAGTCATACAAGCTTTATATTACAAGCCAGGGCCTCGAGGGCTCGAATACATAGCTCGATGGCATACAAGCGTCAGTGGAAGCATTAGATATCTGGGTACATATATAATACAGAACAGAGATAAGCCTTTAGAAGGTGGAGTAAAATAAAATACTATGATCGAAAGGCGTAGGCCTCCTGCCCTGGGCCCTCCGATCCTACTCCTGGTCGTCAGTCGGCTCCTCGTAGTAGTAGTACTCTCCGGGCTGGTAGTAGTAGTGGTCGTCGACGGGGGCGTCTGGCTCAGGGGCTCCGACGTCTGGATGCAACAATAGGATATGGGGGAAAAAGAAAGCAAAGCAAACATGAGTACTCATCCGAAGTACTCAACAAGCAAGGATCTACACTACATATGCAACATTGTCAAAAGGAGGCTGTATATGTGGATTGGGTTGCAGAAATGCCAGAATAGAGGGGGAAAGCCTAGTCCTATCGAAGACTAGCATCTTCAACATCTTCAGCAGTCTTGCAGCATTCGAAGAGTGCATATTAACATAAAGTAAAGTAGTAGCAGTGTTATCAACCTCAGCCTGAGATGCTTTCTCGACTCCCTGCGAGAAAGCAATCCCAGAGCCGTACTATCCAGTTCTCATCTCAAGTTCTAATTGTACCGATCGGGATACAACTCCGAGTGTCCGTTACCGTAGGACAGGCTATCGATAGATAAGTTCTTCCCTGCAGGGGTGCACCAAGTTAACCACCACGCTCGCTTAATTCTGGCCGGACACACTTTACTGGGTCATGCCCGGCCTCAGCCAAACGATACGCCGCAACCCGACCGAATACTTAACAGAGAGGTCAGCACGTCGGACTAAACCTATGCCCCGAGGGGTCTTGGGCCATCGCCCCAGACGCTCCTACACGTTGCGTACACCGCCGGTGAGCAGACCTAGCAACCCCTTATACAAGCGCGGTTGCGTTCCCAGTCCAACCCAGCGTGTGCCGCTTAGTTGCTGATGTCTATTAAGCTTCGGCTGAAGTATACGACGCAGAACGCCCATACTATGCCCACGTGATGGTTAGTGCTATCAGGCCAGAGGCCCCTCGGATCAAATATCCAAACCGTTTAGTGGATTAGGAATGCGCGGAAACGAGCAGAGACTCACGATCGATGTGACCCCGTCGCCCCATCTCGAGGACTTGCGGCAAGGGCTAGGAATGCCCGGCCACGCCTCGTATTTATCTCGTGGGCACCATCCAGGTCAACCTGACTCCTCATCACTTCGCATTATGCTCGCGCGGGTACCCCTCAAGCCGACCCGTCTTTAGTAACATGGATCAGTGTAGGTCATAATATCAATAGTAACTGTGTTTCTAACACCAAGGGGAACCCTGAGGAATCACCCTCGATGGAATCCCACCTGATGTTATAGTCAAGGTGAACGGAGGAGGAATCACCCTCGAGGTCCACACTTGAGAAGTTGCACGACGACGCTGTTATCGGGGGTGGTGTAGGAGGAATCACCCTCGCTTACCACGACCGAGTAAGTAACCTACAAGGTTATCATCAGAAGTGCTGACGAGGTATCACCCTCGGCACTCGATAGTAACCCAGTAGTGTCGGCAACTAAGGGGGAAGTGAAGTGCGGTGCCAGGGCCTGGTCTTCAATCCAGTTGATCTGGTCTTCTGATATCTAGCGGGGCAGTCGGGATATAATGGGGGTCTCTGTCGGGTCTCTACCCAGCCTATACTAAGCAGTTTAGGATAAGCAGGAAGGTAACAAAGCAGGTTATAATAAACAGGCTATGCAGCAGATTAGGTAAAGCAGTAGCAGTAGCAGTTCTAATGCAAGCATAAGAGAGAAGAGAATAGGCGATATAGGCATGTTCAAAATGGGGGTGCTTGCCTGTTTGCTCTGCGGCAAGGGCAAGGTCGTCAGTGGTGTCGTCGGGGACATAGTCGTACTCCGGAGCTGCGTCGGCCTCGGGAGCTACGCCAACGTCGGGGTCTACCGAGAGAGAAGAGGGGGAAGAAACAGGTAAACATAATGCAAACAGATGCAACACGGGGCATGCTATGCTACGATGCAGTGCAGGGTTGCCTAAAGATGCATCTAGGTCATTTTAGTTATGTTTATGATTATCGTGAGATTTATTAACCGGTACGTGTGCACTATTTATCTACCGGAATCGGGCTCAGAGTTATGAGTTCTCCTACATAGGAGGTTCCGATATAGAAACAGACGACACGATCAGACTCGTCTCGTCGTTCTGAGCAACTTTCATGTTTTAAGTTTTTCAATCCAAGCTACGGTTTAAAAGTTATTAATTTTCAAAGTTTTAATCATTTTCTGAAATTTCTGGAATTAATTCAAATTCGAAATTAAAAGGAAAATTGCTAACTGCACACAGCACAGTGTACACAGCAGAGAGCTGAGAGGCTGACATGTGGGGCCAGTCAACTGCACAGTCAGCAGTTGACTGGGTCAGCGTTGACTGGACAGTGGGTCTAGTGGGACCCACCTGTCATTGACTGGGTCCAGCCCAGTCAGCAGGTTCACTGGTCAACTGGGCCCAGTGGGACCCAGTGGTCTGTCTCTGTTAGTTTAACAGGGTTTTTATATTAATCTAATTAGCTAATTAGCTGGGCGGGGCCCAAATGTCAGTGACTGACTTCAGTTAATATATTATCTCGACTAATCCTAATTAGCTACAGTGGGGCCCATGTGTCAGTGGGTGTTGGGCACGGGTTTAGTGGGCTAATTACTGGGCCCCATCGGTCAGCTGCCCACCGGCGTTCAAACGCGGTGGGGCGCCGGCGGCGACCTCTGGAACGGCGGAGGGGATCGGGATAACGCCACCGTGGGCCAAATCTAGCGCGGCCTAGCTCGTTCGAACGTGGGCAGAGAGGCGCGTCGATCTAGCCTACTGGCACGGCCTGGAGCGACCGAAGTTGGCCGAAGCGGCGACGGTAGGCGGCGGCCGGAATCGGGCATTAGCGGCTACGGCGATGTGGTGCTCGGTAGGCGATGCTAGCTAGTTCGTTCGACTCCTACGGTGGCGCTGAGATCGACTGCGAGCTCAGACGGGCTTGATCGCGACGTCATTGATGGCGACGGGCTCGGCTACGGCGGCAGGTTCAGCCACGGCGAGATCAGCCGCTACGGGCGCGGGGGAAGGGCAGAGGAGAGAGGGGAGAGGAGGAGAAGCTCACCGGGGAGGCACATGAAGGCCCGGTGATGGATTAGGAGCAGCAGTGGCGCCGGAGTTGGAGAAGAAGGCCGGCGGCTCCGAGCTTGAAGAAGAGCTCGATCCCGGAGCTGTAGCAGCTCCCGGCTTGAGCTGATGGCCGGAGAGGGCGAAGTGGAGGTAGGCGGAGCTGACGGACACGAGAGCTGGGCGCGGGGGTGCCAGTGGGCGCGTCGACGACGGCGGCGGCGATGGGAGCTTTCGGGCGAGCTCAAACGTGAGCAAGGGAGAGGGGAAACGGAGGCTAGGGTTCGTCTAGGGGGATGAGAGGCTGCTGGGGGGGCTCTTATCGGCGCCGCGGAGTCGCCGGATGAATGACAGCGAGGCAGGCGACGGCATGTCGGCGTGCGGGCGCGACAGCGCGGGAGGAAGGGGATGACCATGGCGGCTGGGCCAGTTGGGCTGCCAGGTGCTGTGCTCTGCTGGGCCTGCCAGGTAAGTGGCTTCGGCCTTTTCTATATCTCTGTTTTTCTTTTTATTAATAAACAGAGAGAGAGAAGGACTTATTTAGGCATCCTAATCACTTAGGAAAAATATGGGAAAGGTCCCAATAATTCCCTAGTGATTTTAGACACTGCCGCAAAAAGTTTGGTTATTTTTGGAGCTCATTTGATTATTCCAAAAATGATTATGACATTTAAAAAGTGATGTTTGGCACTGTTTGAGGTTGTTAGAGTCTCTTAACTAACTCAATTAATATTGATTATAGTTTTATATTTGCTCCCGAATGATTTGCAACACTATAAACATTTTAGTTTTACTGTTTGAGGAAATATTTATTTGTCCTGCATTTTAAATTTGAATTGAGTTGGATTATTTCCTAGTTGCAATTTATTTAGGTTGATCATGATGACATGGCAAGTTAAGTAGCTTAACTAGGGTGAGGTAACCTGGGGATGTTACAAATCTCCTCCACTACAAGAAATCTCGTCCCGAGATTTAAGTGGGGAAGAAAAGGGTAACTTCGGGAGATCTAACCCTTATTGGGTCCATTATCTAATGAACAATTTAGGGGATGTGGCAGAAGTATCTCTCGAGTTGAAACTTAAGAAAACATCGAGAGCAAAGGATGAAGGTACAATAGGAAGTTTCAAGCGAATGGATATCCGATCGATACCTGAACAGAGGGTGAGAAAAGGGTTCAGAGTATCGGGAATAGATTATCTGTCAAGGGGTGGCTCGTGATAACACATAAAGTCATTAGCATAGGAAACTTCGGAATCAAAGTTGTATGGAAGAGTCAGGTTCCGATCCTGTGGAACCGTGGAGGGGTGTCGATCAAAAGTAGGAAGAACGGTGAGATTTTACCGGTCACTTCAGCAAGGTATGTCAGAAGGTAGCTTGTCAGCTATGCCGTTAACATCGTCGGTACCAAGGGCGAGGGACGAAGAGAACCATTTTCCTGCTCGTTGAACGAGGCGGACCAATAGGCAAAGTTCTCGTCCATCGGTGGTTGCCGTAAGGTCATCAACAGTAGTAACTGGGTCACACTGACAGATTGGTAGACCGGGATGTTTTCATAAGCAGAGAATTTATCTCTGCTCATACAAGTTAGATTACAGGAAAGGTTAAACAAAACAATGGAAAGGAAAATGTGTTTACACACAAGAATTGGGAGTATATACTGTCCAAGGAAAAGCGGAGCATGATATACATGATGGGACAGCAAGTTCAAAAGATTTTAGGTAAGGGGCGAGGGAAGAATCATGATATTACCCATTCAACGGTGTTTCGATAATTGATCAAGAAACATTCGGCAATGTGCCTCAAATGTTCTTGTTGATATTCGGAATACCCTAGCTATGCTCCGAGGTAGCGATGACATGGGGTTTTCAAGTAAAGGTTGGATCGAAAGATCACAAGAGATACAAAGGAACACTTCCAGGATTATCTCGGAACGTAAGGATTAACCAAACACAACCAGGTCTGTGTTGGCAGAAAGTCAAGATGTCATCGATGATATCACAAATCATCAAGGGGCAAGGATGATATTTCCAGCCATGAATCCATTTGATATCCTGAAAGAGCTCGGAATGTTGATGATGATCACGTCGCATTTGTCGAGAGGTTACAATAAACTATAATCGGTCAGCGATGAAGTCAAGCAAAAGGAATGCCGAAGCGAAAGGTTATGGGAACCATGGATATGACGTAGGCTCTTAATCAAGTTTACTGTTCGAGGTGAAATGATAAGATAAGGAAGATCGACGCGAGCTTAGCTCATCGTCGAAAATTGTGCTCCGTAAAGGACCCGGTAGCACAGTTAAAATTTAGCACGATATTGATATAGCCGATCAGGCTAGGAAAGAATCAAAGGTTTATTAAACTCGTAAGCAACAAAATTTACTTAAGAGTTATTGAATCGGAGTGCAAAATTCGATTCACTTACCGGGGTTCTCGAGTGGCAAACAACTCAGAACCAGGGGAAAAATTGGAATTAGTGGTCGATAATAGTTGATGAAGAACTCATAAGAAGTTATGTAGTTCCCTTGATATTCTCGAGATGCCAGGGGGTAATAATCGAAGGTAACCCAAGGTAGAATTGGACAGGTGAAATGATCTGTAGGGGACAAGTATTTTAACTTGTCCGGAAAATGGAACCAGGAAGAAAAATATGGTCGGAACCACGATCGCAAAGTATCAATTCTCAGATACAAGATGAATTTGTAACAAGGAAATAATTACTTTTTACGAGCAGCTTCCATGATAAGTTCTACATCGGGTCCATGGGCATGAACACAAAGGTTCAAGGTCGACTCCCTCTCCTCCAATGCATAACCTTTCATTCACTTCTCGCTTTCGATGGAGTTGTAGAGTTGAAAATTTATCCGACGAAACGTGAGTATAAGTAACCCGCATAACTTTCAATTTGGACAGGTTAAGGAAAGCATATGTTCAACCCATCCGGGTATCTTAGGAACATACACCAAAATTTACAGGAGTAACGAACTCAAGCTCGGAAGCAGAGCATGGTTGACAAGAGCAGGGGATTCAATTCACCAAAGGCAATATGTATCAGGGAAGAGCGTTCAAGATTTTAAATATGAAGGACACTGGCGGATATTAATCCAACAAAAGATCAGGTAGACGACAAAGGATCTGACGTGAGTAGCGTTACTCAACCAGAAGAAGAAAGAATGTAACGGCATCAGATTATAGAAACATCTGAATAATCCGACGTTTAAGTACAAAGGAGTTATGGTTCGGAAACGAGGGATCAGAAGCAAAAGTTCTGATCAAAAGAGGAGTCGGTTGAATAGAGCTAGATGAACAACTTTAGTGTTCCGTCTTGCAGAGATCTCCACCCATGGTTACGGGACATGTCCTGGTCAGTAGTCAGTCCCAAGTCAATATGGAGAAGGAATGCACTGCCTTTTCGTGCCATGCAAGCAGGGCGGATATATAGACGGCAAGAAGTAGAGAATGCTTCAGTGTGAAAGGCAATGTAAACGGGGAAGGAACCGATAAGGTTCTTAGAATAGAGAAGAATCGGTTGGATAATTGCCCATAAGAGGAATCAAGTGATCCGTGAGAATTAACGGGGTAAGGTTTTAATAATTGGTTCCAGTTGAGAGTCCTCCAAGAAAGGACGGGAGACAAGCACATCGAATTAAGGAAGCACTTGGACAACCCAAGTATAAAATTCAGAGGATTCACGATCTTCAAAGCCAGAAGTGACAATTAGTTCACCTGGCAGAGGGACGAGTGATTTGCACATGCTTCGTTGGATAATCAATCAATACTTGATTGGCCTAGAACCAGCTCATGTCCAGAATGGTGACTGAGCCGAAAGGACGAATTCTAGGAATCGGCGGATGATAGAAAGCATTCGCAGCAGAATGAATGAAGGGAGTCAAAATGGCAAATGACGCGGAATGTCAATCAAGATTGCTAAACATATGGAATTAACCGTAATGCAAGCAGGCAAGAATTTCAAGAGCAATAGGGTGCAGAGAATTTTCAGAAGATCGATGACCAATGAGAAGGATGTTGCGAAGCACAAGATCAACTAGGGATAAATGAATTCCTGATAAGGGCGACGAATTACCCGCAGTGCGAAAGAAGCTGCACGGCAGTAGGCTCAAATAAATCCCGGATTAACAAGGGGTAGTTCGGGGTAATTTGTAAATAAAGGAGTATCTGGGAATGAAGATACAAACGGCAAAGATGGCTAGTTATCCACGGGGGTTTATCGGTGGTCAGGATCTACAAGGCAGTGGCACAGGGTCTTGGGAACTTCGAGGAATATCTTCGGAGTTTTCTGATGAAGCAGGCGACCATCTGTGGTGAAGAGGCTCTCCGGGTGGAAGTGGTTACGAGATCCAAATGCCAGAGTTAGCAAAATCATTTAACCCGAATAGAAGAGAGATCAGAGTCCCAGAGTATAGACGAGGAATAAAAGATCCTAATACCACCCATTTGGCGACGTGGGCCCGTAAGCCACACAGCCAAGTTAGTAAAACAGTTTTGGACCACTAGACTCAACTTCGGCCAAGGAGTTGGAAAGGGGGATTCCTAGAGGCAGTCGGCTCTGATACCAACTGTGACGACCCCGGCTTAATCGTGCACTAACCATACACGCAAATGCACACGATCAAGCCTAAGGACTCACTTGAAGATATCACAACACAACTCTAAAACATAAATAAAGTCATATAAGCTTTATATTACAAGCCAGGGCCTCGAGGGCTCGAATACATAGCTCGATGGCATACAAGCGTCAGCGGAAGCATTAGATATCTAGGTACAGATATAATACAGAACAGAGATAAGCCTTTAGAAGGCGGAGTAAAATAAAATACTACGATCGAAAGGCGTAGGCCTCCTGCCCTGGGCCCTCCGATCCTACTCCTGGTCGTCAGTCGGCTCCTCGTAGTAGTAGTACTCTCCGGGCTGGTAGTAGTAGTGGTCGTCGACGGGGGCGTCTGGCTCAGGGGCTCCGACGTCTGGGTGCAACAATAGGATATGGGGGAAAAAGAAAGCAAAGCAAACATGAGTACTCATCCGAAGTACTCAGCAAGCAAGGATCTACACTACATATGCAACATTGTCAAAAGGAGACTGTATATGTGGATTGGGCTGCAGAAATGCCAGAATAGAGGGGGAAAGCCTAGTCCTATCGAAGACTAGCATCTTCAACATCTTCAGCAGTCTTGCAGCATTAGAAGAGTGCAGATTAACATAAAGTAAAGTAGTAGCAGTGTTATCAACCTCAGCCTGAGATCCTTTCTCGACTCCCTGCGAGAAAGCAATCCCAGAGCCATACTATCCAGTTCTCATCTCAAGTTCTAGTTGTACCGATCGGGATACAACTCCGAGTGTCCGTTACCGTAGGACAGGCTATCGATAGATAAGTTCTTCCCTGCAGGGGTGCACCAAGTTAACCACCACGCTCGCTTAACTCCGGCCGGACACACTTTACTGGGTCATGCCCGGCCTCGGCCAAACGATACGCCGCAACCCGACCGAATACTTAACGGAGAGGTCAGCACATCGGACTAAACCTTTGCCCCCAGGGGTCTTGGGCCATCGCCCCGGACGCTCCTGCATGTTGCGTACACCGCCGGTGAGCAGACCTAGCAACCCCTTATACAAGTGCGGTTGCGTTCCCAGTCCAACCCAGCGTATGCCGCTCAGTTGCTGACGTCTATTAAGCTTCGGCTGAAGTATACGACGCAGAACGCCCATACTATGCCCACGTGATGGTTAGTGCTATCAGGCCAGAGGCCCCTCGAATCAAATATCCGAACCGTTTAGTGGATTAGGAACGCGCGGAAACGAGCAGAGACTCACGATCGATGTGACCCCGTCGCCCCGTCTCGAGGACTTGCGGCAAGGGCTAGGAATGCCCGGCCATGCCTCGTATTTATCTCGCGGGCACCATCCAGGTCAACCCGACTCCTCATCACTTCGCATTATGCTCGCGCGGGTACCCCTCAGGGCTGACCCGTCTTTAGTAACATGGAGCAGTGTAGGTCATAATATCAATAGTAACTGTGTTTCTAACACCAAGGGGAACCCTGAGGAATCACCCTCGATGGAATCCCACCTGATGTTATAGTCAAGGTGAACGGAGGAGGAATCACCCTCGAGGTCCACACTTGAGAAGTTGCACGAGGACGCTGTTATCGGGGGTGGTGTAGGAGGAATCACCCTCGCTTACCACGACCGAGTAAGTAACCTACAAGGTTATCATCAGAAGTGCTGACGAGGTATCACCCTCGGCACTCGATAGTAACCCAGTAGTGTCGGCAACTAAGGGGGAAGTGAAGTGCGGTGCCAGGGCCTGGTCTTCAATCCCGTTGATCGGGTCTTCTGATATCCAGCGGGGCAGTCGGGATATAATGGGGGTCTCTGTCGGGTCTCTACCCAGCCTATACTAAGCAGTTTAGGATAAGCAGGAAGGTAACAAAGCAAGTTACAATAAACAGGCTATGCAGCAGATTAGGTAAAGCAGTAGCAGTAGCAGTTCTAATGCAAGCATAAGAGAGAAGAGAATAGGCGATATAGGCATGTTCAAAATGGGGGTGCTTGCCTGTTTGCTCTGCGGCAAGGGCAATGTCGTCAGTGGTGTCGTTGGGGACGTAGTCGTACTCCGGAGTTGCGTCGGCCTCGGGAGCTACGCCAATGTCGGGGTCTACCGAGAGAGAAGAGGGGGAAGAAACAAGTAAACATAATGCAAACAGATGCAACACGGGGCATGCTATGCTGCGATGCAGTGCAGGGTTGCCTAAAGATGCATCTAGGTCATTTTAGTTATGTTTAGGATTATCGTGGGATTTATTAACCGGTACATGTGCACTATTTATCTACCAGAATCGGGCTTAGAGTTATGAGTTCTCCTACATAGGAGGTTCCGATATAGAAACAGACGACACGATCAGACTCGTCTCGTCGTTCTGAGCAACTTTCATGTTTTAAGTTTTTCAATCCGAGCTACGGTTTAAAAGTTATTAATTTTCAAAGTTTTAATCATTTTCTGAAATTTTTGGAATTAATTCAAATTTGAAATTAAAAGGAAAATTGCTAAGTGCACACAGCACAGTGTACACAGCAGAGAGCTGAGAGGCTGACATGTGGGGCCAGTCAACTGCACAGTCAGCAGTTGACTAGGTCAGCGTTGAATGGACAGTTGGTCCAGTGAGACCCACCAATCATTGACTGGGTCCAGCCCAGTCAGCAGGTTGACTGGTCAACTGGGCCCAGTGGGACCCAGTGGTCTGTCTCTGTTAGTTTAACAGGGTTTTTATATTAATCTAATTAGCTAATTAGCTTGGCAGGGCCCAAATGTCAGTGACTGACTTCAATTAATATATTATCTCCACTAATCCTAATTAGCTATAGTGGGGCCCATGTGTCAGTGGGTGTTGGGCACGGGTTTAGTGGGCTAATTACTGGCCCCACCGGTCAGCTGCCCACCGGGGTTCAAACGCGGTGGCGCGCCGGCGGCGACCTCTGGAACGGCGGAGGGTATCGGGATAACGCCACCGTGGGCCAAATCGAGTGCGGCCTAGCTCGTTCGAACGCGGGCAGAGCGGCGCGTCGATCTAGCCTACTGGCGCGGCCTGGAGCGACCGAAGTTGGCCGGAGCGGCGACGGTAGGCGGTGGCCGGAATCAGGCATTAGTGGCTACGGCGATGTGGTGCTCGGTAGGCGATGCTAGCTAGTTCGTTCGACTCTTACGGTGGCGCTGAGATCGACTACGAGCTCAGACGGGCTTGATCGCGACGTCATTGACGGCGACGGGCTCGGCAACGGCGGCGGGTTCGGCCACGGTGGGATCAGCCGCTACGGGCGCGGGGGAAGGGCAGAGAGAGGGGAGAGGAGGAGAAGCTCACCGGGGAGGCACATGAAGGCCCGGTGATGGATTAGGAGCAGCAGTGGCGCCGGAGTTGGAGAAGAAGGCCGGCGGCTCCGAGCTTGAAGAAGAGCTCGATCCCGGAGCTGTAGCGGCTCCCGTCTTGAGCTGATGGCCGGAGAGGGAGGATTGGAGGTAGGCGAAGCTGACGGACACGAGAGCTGGGCGCGGGGGTGCCAGTGGGCGCGTCGACGATGGGAGCTTTCGCGGGTGGAAGGGGATGACCATGGCGGCTGGGCCAGTTGGGCTGCCAGGTTCTGTGCTCTGCTGGGCCTGCCAGGTAAGTGGCTTCGGCCTTTTCTATTTCTCTGTTTTTCTGTTTTTCTTTTTATTAATAAACAGAGAGAGAGAAGGACTTATTTAGGCATCCTAATCACTTAGGAAAAATATGGGAAAGGTCCCAATAATTCCCTGGTGATTTTACACACTGCCGCAAAAAGTTTGGTTATTTTTGGAGCTCATTTGATTATTCCAAAAATGATTATGACATTTAAAAAGTGATGTTTGGCACTGTTTGAGGTTGTTAGAGTCTCTTAACTAACTCAATTAATATTGATTATAGTTTTATATTTGCTCCCAAATTATTTGCAACATTATAAACATTTTAGTTTTACTGTTTGAGGAAATATTTATTTGACCTGCATTTTAAATTTGAATTGAGTTGGATTATTTCCTAGTTGCAATTTATTTAGGTTGATCATAATGACATGGCAAGTTAAGTAGCTTAACTAGGGTGAGGTAACCTAGGGATGTTACAACGCCTGCGTCCACCTCGACCAGCTACAGGAGCCTGGAAGCTCCACCTCGTCGCAATCGAGCACGACCACATCTCCGACCGCCACCGATCTTCTCCGACTCCGGCGACTCGCTGCGGCTACTAATCTGTCGCCGGACCCCCTTGTGTCCACGCGGTAAGCTACACCTTCTCCCCTCCCCTACGCCGCTCTCCCGAGCCGCTCTGCTCCCTCCTATCTAACTCGCCGCCGTGCCGTGCTCTGACCACCGCCGTCGCTGCCATTAACGCGCTCCCGAGCCCCTACGGCTCGAGCCAGTGGCTCTGGCGAGCTTCTAGAGTGCTGCTGCCGCTGCCTAGCTAGCTAGCTTGAGCGCTGGCGCCGCGCTTCGCTGGTTCCGCAAACTCCCGAACTCCGGTGCCGCCCGCGAACTCGCTGTCAACGCCACACCGCATCTCCAGCCACGGCACCACCACGGTTAGTCGCGGCGTTGAACGTCCGATCGAATGAGCCCGGCCCTGCATTGAAAGGACAACCGTAGATGATTTCCGGCCACCGCCCGAGCGCACCGCCGCGCGAAATGCTCGCCGGAGCAACTCCGGTGGCTGACGCCGACGTGGCTGCCACATGGGTCACCCTGGCTCATTGACCAGTGGGCCCAGGGGCCCCAGTTGACCGCGCTGGCCGGTCAACGGGCTGACATGGCAGTGCTGAGTCGCTGACATACGGGTCCCACCACATTTAATCAATGTTTTATAATTAAAACTGAATTAGCTAATTAGTTTTGACACTGACAGTGGGCCCTCACGTGCTAATTAACCTAACTAGTTAATTTAACCCCTCTGTTAGCCTCTGAGTCACTGACCGGTGGGTCCCACTAGTCAGTTTGACCTAGTCAGTGAGTCAGCTGGCTGCTGATGTCATCCCCCTATCATGCTGATGTCATATTCCTTTTTCTGTTAATTCTGTTATTTAAACTAAATCCAGAAAATGCTTTAATCTTTGAAAATTCGTAGAAAATAAACCGTAGCCCGGATGGAAAAACTTTATACATGAAAGTTGCTCAGAACAACGAGACGAAGCTGACCGTGCTATCTGTTTTCGTGTCGGGACCCTCTACGGAGGTGAACCCGCAACGTTTAGGCTGTTTCCGGTAGATGAATAGTGCATACATACCGGTTAATAAATCCAACTTAAATCCTAAAATAACTAATATGACTTAGACATGCTTTTAGGCAACCCTGCACTGCATGTTACCATAGCATGCTCTGTGTTGCATATGTATGCTGTGTATTTATCTGTTCCCTCCCCCTCTTCTCTCTCGGTAGATCCCGGTACCGACGTAGTCCCCGAGACCGACGCAGCACCGGAGGTCGAGTACGCCCCTGACGACCCGATCTTTGCCGCCAAGCAACCAGGCAAGCACCCCCCTTTTGAACATGCCGATATTGCCTATTGTTTCTCTCTTATGCTTGCATTAGAAATTGCTGCTGCTACTGCTTATCCTATTTCTGATGAATAGCCTGATTTTGTAACCTGCTATTGTTACCTACCTGCTTATCCTAAACTGATTAGTATAGGCTGGTTAGAGACCCACTAGAGACCCCACTTTATCCTAGTTGCCCCGCTGGATTATCAGATGACTCGATCAACGTGATCGACAACCAGGCCCCGGCACCGCACATCACCCCCCCTAGTTGTACGATACTGCAGCTTTACTATCGAGTGTCGAGGGTGATACATCGTTTAGCACTTCTGATGTTAACTCTGTAGAGTGGCTATTCGGTCGTGGTCACCTAGGGTGATTCCTCCATCACCACTTCCGATAACGACGCTATCGTGCAACACCTCAAGAGTGAACCTCGAGGGTGATTCCTCCTAAGTTCACCTTGACGACTATATCAGGTGGAATCCATCGAGGGTGATTCCTCTGGTTTCTCCCTGGTGTTTGGACACATGGTTACTTGGACTTTACAACTATTACTTGGAAAGGCGGGTCGACCCTGAGGGGTACCCGCGAGTGATGTGATAACGGGTTGACCTGGAGGGTACCCGAGAGATAAATACGAGGCGTGGCCGGGCATTCTTAGCCCTTGCCACAAGTCCTCGAGATGGGGCGATGGGGTCACATCGATCGTGAGTCTCTGCTCATTACCGCACACCCCCAATACACTAACGATTTGGATATTTGATCCGAGTGGGCCTCTGGCCCGATAGCACTAACCATCACAAGGGAAAAGTTATGGGCACTCTGCATCGTATGCGTCAGCCGAAAGCTCTGTCAGACGTCCAGTTCAGCATTGCGGCCGGGACGGACCGACGCCCTCCTGGTGCCTGGCTTCCCCCTGCACGCAACGACCCGGAGTGCACAGGGCGATGGCCCAAGACCCCTGAGCGCTTAGGATGTAGATCGACGGGGACCTCTCTACTGAGCTCTAGGTAGGGTTGCAATGTGTCGTTTGGCCGAGGCCGGGCATGACCCAGAAAAGTGTGTCCGGCCGCAGTTAAGCGAGCATGGTGAGTAAGTTGGTGCACCCCTGCAGGGAAGAACTAATCTATGCATAGCCGGATCCTCGGTAACGGACGCTCGGAGTTGTATCCCGATTGATACAACTAGAATTGGATACTTGTGATAGTATGGCTCTGGGATTGCTTTCTCGCATGGAGTCGAGAAAGGATCTCCGGCCGAGGTTGATACTTGGATATTAGGGCTCTGGGATTGCTTTCTCACAGGGAGTCGAGGAAGGATCTCTGGGCGAGGTTGATACTTAACACTACTACTACTTTACATTATGCTATTCTGTACTCTTCTAAATGCTGCAAGATGTTTGAAGATGCCGAAGATGCTAGTCTTCGATAGGACTAGGCCTTCTCTCTATTCTGGCATTTTTGCAGGCCAGTCCACATATACAACCTTTCTTTGATAATGTTGCATACGTAGTGTAGATCCTTGCTTGCTGAGTACTTCGGATGAGTACTCACGCTTGCTTTGCTTCCACTTTTTCCCCATATCCATTTGATGCAACCAGATGACAAAGCCCCTGAGATAGCTGCCCCTGACGACGATCACTACTACTACCCCGAGGATGGCTACTACTACGAGTTGGCTGATGACCAGGAGTAGGTTCGGAGGGTCCCAGGCAGGAGGCCTGCGCCTTTTCGATCGTAGAGTTTTCTTTTGCCTCGCCTTTTAAAGGCATGTCTGTCTTTCTTTTATATCTGTACTCACATATCTGATGCTTCCGCTGACGCTTGTATGCGAGCTTATGTATTCGAGCCCTCGAGGCCCCTGGCTTGTAATATAAAGCTTGTATGACTTTATTTATGTTTCTTAGAGTTGTGTTGTGATATCTTCAAGTGAGTCCTAGGCATGATCGTGTGCATTTTCGTGTATGGTTAGTGCATGATTAAGCCGAGGCGTCACAGGTTGGTATCAGAGCCTACTGCCTGTAGGAACCCCCTTCCAACTTCTTGGCCGAAGTTGAGTCTAGTACTTGAAAATTGTTTTACTAACATGGCTATGTGGCTTATGGCCCCATGTCGCCAATTGGGTGGTATTAGGATCTTTTATTTCTCGTCTTTCCTCTGGGATTCTGATCTCTCTTCCTTTCGGGTTAAAATTTTGCTAACTCTAACACTAGGTTCTCGTAACCACTTCCTTCCGGAGAGCCCCGCATGCCAGATGATCGCTTGGTTCATCCGAAGACTCCGAAGATACTCCTCGAAGTTCCCGATACCCTTGTACCCACTATCTTTGCAATTCCTTACCACCGATAAATCCCCGTGAATAACATCCTTGCCGCTTGTATCTTCATTCCCAGTTATTCCTTTATGTACGAGATACCCCGTAATACTCCTCTTTAATCCGGGAATCCTTTGAGCCTACTACCGTGCAGCTTCTTTCGCACTGCGGATAATTCCTCACACTTATCAGGGATTCGTTCATCCCTAGTTGATCATGTGCTTCGCAACATTCTTCCCATTGTTAATCGATCTTTCGAGAACCCTCTGCAACCTATTGCTTTGGAAAGTCTTGCTTGCCTACATTATGGTTAATCCCATATGTCTCGCAATATTCATTAGCATTTTTTGTCATTGTCATTCCGAGTCTATTGATTCAATATGAATGGGAATAATTCCTATCATTTGTCGATTCCTAGAATTCATTTCTCCTGCTTAGACGTCATTCTGGACATGAGCTGATTCTCGGCAAATTCCACCTTGATAGATTGTCCATCTAGTTCTAATTAACGTACTTGTCTTTTGATCACAGTTCTGCCTCTGATCGTTCATCCTGAAAGTCATGATTTCTTTGTATTTAAACATCAAATTATTCAGTTGTTTTTACAATCTGATGCCTTTGCATTCTTCTCCTTCTGGGTGAGTACCGATACTCAGATCAGATCCCTTGTGGACCGCCAAATACTTGTTGGATTATATCCGACAGTGTCCATCGCATTAAAAAAAACCTCGAGAGTTCTTCCCCTGATACATGATGCCTTTGGCAAATGGTATCCTCTGCTTACTTTCGAGCTTGTGATTATTTACTTCTGAATTTAGTGGTATATGTTCCTAAGATGCCCCGATGGGTTGAACATATGCCTTCCCAAACCTGTGTGAACTGAAAGTTATGCGGGTTATATCTACTCGCGTTCCGTCGGATAAATTTTCAACTCTACAACTTCTTCAAAAGCGAGAAGTGAATGGAAGGTTATGCATTGGAGAAGTGGGAGTCGACCTTGGAATTTGCATTCATGCCCATGGACACGATGCAGAACTTATCACAGAAGCTTCTTGTAATATTAATTATCCCCTTTGTATAAGTTCATATTATATTCGGGATTTGGTCTGTTGCAATCGTGGTTCCGACCATAATGTTCCTTTTGATTCCATTTCCCGGACAAGTTAAAATACTTGTCTTCTGCAGATCAATTCACCTGTCCAACCTCTATTCTGATCTACCTACAAGTAATGCCCCTGTTATCTCGAGGATATTGTGCCACTGCACTTCCTCTTGTGAATTCTTATTGGAGTGATACTCCGTCACATCATTCCTCGCCTGATCGGCTATATCGTTATCGTGCTAATTTTAACTGTGCTACCTGGCCCTTTCTTCCTGGAGCACAATTTTTGACGATGAGCGAAGCTTACGTCGTTCTTTTCATCTTATCATTTCACCTCGAACAACAAACTTGATTTCGAGCTTGTGTCATACCTGTGGTTCTAATAACCTTTCGCTTCACCATTATCTTTGCTTGAAACACCATGTTACTGCTACCTCGAAGCATGATTGTGGTATTCCGAATATCAACAAGAACATTGGAAGCACATTGCCGAATGTTTCTTGATCTAATATCCAAACCCCGTTGCATGGGTAATGTCATGAATCTTTCCTCGCCCCTTTAACTACATACTTTTGAACTTGTTGTCCTATCATGTATATCCTGCTCCGCTTTTCCTTGAGCAGGATATACTCCCAATTCTTGTGTGTAAACACATTTTCCTTTCCATTGGTTTGTTTAACCTTCTCATGATCTATATAATATAAGCAGAAATAGTTCCCTGCTTATGTAACACCCCGGTGTACAACCCTGTCAGTGAGACCCTGATACTATTGTTGATGACATTCCGGTAACCACCGATGGACGAGAACTTTGCCTATTGGTCCACCTCGTTCAACGAGCAGGAAAATGGTTCTCTTCGTCCCTCTCCCTTGGTACCGATATTGTTACCGACATAACTGACAGACTATCCTCTGACATACCTTGTTGTCGCGACCGGTAAGATGTCACCGTCCTCCCTACTTTCGATTCACAATCCCCACAGTTCCACAGGATCGGAACCTGACTCTCCTGAACAACCTTGATTCCAAAATATTCTTGCATATGGCTTCGTATCATATCACGAGCCACCCTACGAGAGATGATCTATTCCCGATGCTCTGAACCCCCTTTTCACGCTCCATTCAGATATCGATAGGATGTCCATTCGCCTGAAACTTCCTATTGTACCTTCATATTTCACTCTTGATGTTATCCTAAGTTTCAACTCGAGATACTTCTGCCACATTCCCTGAATTGTTCACCAGATAATTAACCCTATAAGGGTCCGTTCTTCCGAAGTTACTTTTACTTCCCCACTTAAATCTCGGGACAAGATTTTTTGTAGTGGAGGAGATTTGTAACATCCCCAGCATCACACCACAGTAATCCCTTATGATCAGTGCCAAGCCATCTTGATTTACAAAGCTTAATCATATTGGATTAATATCTCATTTCAAATTCCTTTTATGAATCCAATTCAAATTCAAAGTGCAAAATGAAGTTGCTGGAAAAATGTTCATCATTTGACATAAATTCCATAACAATTATTTGTTAAGGAACACAACATCACTTTTGTGCAAAGATGAGCATTAGCAAATATAACAGCACCAATTCAGCATTTTTAAATGCTATCCTATTTATGAAAAATTCAAATGAAATCATTTGGTCTCCAAACTTTTCATGGCAGTGCATAATATTGCATTGAATTTATGTGGCTAAGTCACATATTTTACAAAAGTCAAATGGAGTTAAAAAGAAAATGCAACAGAGAAAGAAATAAAAAGAAAAGAAAAAGGCCTGGACTGACTGGGCCTTAGTGCACAGTGGCAGGCCCAGCCAGCCCAGCCTGCCCCGCGCACAGTCACTGTGACGCCCTCGGCTCAATCGTGCACTAATCATACACGCAAATGCACACGATCAAGCCTAAGGACTCACTTGAAGATATCACAACACAACTCTAAAACATAAATAAAGGCATACAAGCATTATATTACAAGCCAGGGCCTCGAGGGCTCAAATACATAAGCTTGATGCCAAACAAGCATCAGCGGAAGCGTTAGATATCTGAGTACAGACATAAGACAGAGAGATAAGCCTTTAATAAGGCGGGACAAAACAAAAGCTACGATCGAAAGGCGCAGGCCTCCTGCCTGGGACCCTCCGATCCTACTCCTGGTCGTCGGCCAGCTCGTAGAAGTAACCACCCTCGAGGTGGTAGAAGTAGTCGTCGGTGGGGCAGCTGCCTCAGGGGCACCGTCATATGGTTGCATCAAATGGATATGGGGGAGAAAGAAAGCAAAGCAACCATGAGTACTCATCCGAAGTACTCAGCAAGCAAGGATCTACACTACCTATGCAACATTATCAAAGGAAGGTTGTATATGTGGACTGGGCTGCAGAAATGCCGAGTAGAGAGAAGGCCTAGTCCTATCGAAGACTAGCATCTTCAGCGGTCTTGCAGCAATAGAAGAGAGTAGATCAGTACAAACTATAATAGTGGTTGTGTCAAGTAACAGTCTCGCCCAGAGATCCTTCCTCGACTCCGTGCGAGAAAGCGATCCCGGAGCCACATATCCAGGTGTCATCTCAAGTTCTAGTTCTGTCAATCGGGATACAACTCCGAGTGTCCGTTACCGTAGGACAGGCTATCGATAGATGTTTTCTTCCCTGCAGGGGTGCACCAACTTACCCACCACGCTCGCTTAACTCCGGCCGGACACACTTTTTTAGGTCATGCCCGGCCTCGGCCAAACGATACACCGCAACCATACCTACAGCTCAGCAGAGAGGTCCCCGTCGGTCTACCTCCTAAGCGCTCAGTGGTCTTGGGCCATCGCCCTGTGCACTCCGGCTCGTTGCGAGCAGGGCGGGTCCAGGCTCCACAACTACAGGATGGTGCCGGCCCAACCTGGCCGCCAGGCTGAACTGGACGTCTAACAGAGCTTTCGGCTGATGCTACGATGCAGAGTGCCCATAACTCTTCCCACGTGATGGTTAGTGCTATCCGGCCAAAGGCCGGCTCGGAACAAATATCCAAATCGTTAGTGGATTAGGGGCTTGCGGTAACGAGCAGAGACTCACGATCGATTTGACCCCGTCGCCCCGTCTCGAGGACTTGCTGCAAGGGCTAAGAATGCCCGGCCGCACCTCGTATTTATCTCACGGGTAACCTCCAGGTCAACCCGACATCCCATCATTCATGGGTACTGACGAGGACATGTATTGGGGGTAGGGTAACATGCCTGACCTAAAGACCCTACCCTAGGACACCACACACCTTATACTGGGCCCCAGGGCCAGATCAGCAGTCAGATTTTCTGCAGACTGACATTCACTCGGAAGGCAACAGACCACTCGGAGCATAGCACTCCACTCGATGAACTCATTCCACTCGGACAAGCAGCATACCATCCACTCGGATGATAGTTCACCACTCGACCGTACGACTCACTCGGGTATACGAAGACCAGCAGGCAGCAAAGCAGTCAAAGCATCATTCTCATTGTGAAGGCTTGGTAGTGAGCTGGCATTATGGCATTCATGCCCCACTTTGTAACATAGGAGGTGAGGGGGTGGCGCACTCTATATAAGCCACCCCCCACCACTAGACTTGGGGGCTCTTTTCCTCCACCTCTCTCTCTTTTTCACCATTGAGCTCAGGCATGGAGATCTGTTCTCTCCTCTCTCTCACACATACATTGTAATCTCCGGATACATATGCAGATAAAACAAAGCCTCTCCGGAGCACGAGACGTAGGGTTGTTATCTCCACCGTGAGAGGCCCGAACTCGCTAAAACCACCGTGTCACCCATATGCATCTCGATAGATCATGCTCCTTTACCCTATCCCTTATTATTGTCGGAATCGTTTCCACGACAGTTGGCGCCCACCGTGGGGCATGGCGTCTATCGAGCCATGATGCAGATGGTTATTTCTTCTACCACCAGCGGCGCATCTATTCCTGCTGGTGCCCTCTATTCGGTTTGATATTCATGTTTTAACACGTTTTCTGTACTGTTCATCTACACGACGAGCAAAGCATCGCAAACAGAAGGAAAAGCATACATCCATCCAAGCACGTACAAGGAGAACTATCGGCCTTCAGGTTGGCTGGCCTCCCATCCGCCCCGTCGTCGTCTTCGACCTTGGCACAGGCGACAGTGCCTCCACGCGCGGTCGTCGTCGTCTCCGACCTCGACACAGCTGACTGCGCCTCCACGGACGACCACCAGCGCCATCCGCCCCGTCATCGTCTCCGACCTCGGCACCGCAGACTGGGCCTCCGCGCGCAGCCTCCGGCGGCGTCCGCGTCTTCATCGTCTCCAACCTCGTCATTGAGACACACGCACGTCCGTCGTCGCCGTTCACCTCGCCGTCGACTCCGGCCTCGTGTTCTCGGCTGCTCGCCGGCGACCTCCGCGGTGGCGGCGCAGGCACGCAGCGCTCCTGCCTTCGGTGCCAGTCGCCTGCGATGGTCTCCGTGGCGGAGGCGCGCTGCAGCGGCGACCTACGAAACAGCCTCGACCCTCAAGCGACGGCCGTTCGGGATTGAAGGAATAAATACCTGGTAAGTGCATGCATAACGTAGGCCACCTAATCGAGCGATAACTACATGCAGGAAAAAAGAACGGAAGGACAACTCCCACACGTATGCCTGGTAACGCGGCTCCACCGGCAATCATTAAGTGCATGCCTAATTAACGTCGGTCTCATAATTTGGTCAAGGATGGATCGACCGCTTCGTTAAGGTAATCGCCTTATTAACCGGCCAATTGATGGGGAATACTAACGCCACCTATCTAATTGCTGCGGCCAGAACAAGCCAGCTGTTTCCACTACTTCCGCCGGTTCCGCGCCAGTTAATTGGTACGTGCATGCATGTAATGACTGACCATCAGGTCTTGAGCTTCCGGGTCGTGCTTGCTAAGTGACTTGCAGGGTCACCCGATGGATCTTTCACTCAGACAGCTGCGAACCCGATTCGTTCAGAGTTCACACAGATGAATCCATTCGGATACGGACTCAAGTTCACTAGGCCACGGACCCGAGCTCACTCGGCCACCCCCCGCGTCACCGCTCGGCTGGGAACATCTTCATCGACCTGTCCGACTCGGCCACCCCGTGCATAGCCACTCGGGTCGGCATGTCCTCATCACTCGGCTGCCCCGCGCGTCGCCACTCAGTTGGGCGCGTCTTCATCAACTTGTTTGACTCGGCCTTCCGCACACCGCGAATGCATCTGCCCGACTTGCGGAGAAACACCTCTTCATCACTCAGCCGGATGCTCCATCGACACTCGGCCGCCCCGTGCGCCGTCACTCTACTGGACGCGTCGTCATCACTCGGCAGCTCCGCGCATCGCCACTCAGCGAGACACGTCTTCGTCACTCGGCCGCCCCGCGCGCCGTCACTCTACTGGACGCGTCTTCGTCACTTGGCAGCTCCGCGCATTGCCACTTGGCAAGACCCGTCTTCGTCACTTGGCCGCCCCGCGCATCGCCACTCCACCGGACGCTCCATCGTCACTCGGCCGCCCCGCGTGCCGTCACTCTACTGGACGCGTCGTCATCACTTGGCAGCTCCGCGCATCGCCACTCGGCGAGACACGGCTTCGTCACTTGGCAGCTCCGCGCATCGCCACTCGGTGAGACACGTCTTCGTCACTGGGCAGCTCCGCGCATCGCCACTCGGCAAGACACGTCTTCGTCACTTGGCCGCCCCGCGCGTCGCTAATCGGTTGGTCACCTCATCACCACTCGGCAGCTTCGCGCATCGCCACTCGGCGAGACATGTCTTCGTCACTTGGCCGCCCCGCGCATCACCACTCAGCCGGACGCTCCATCGACACTCGGCCGCCCCGCGCGCCGTCACTCTACTGGACGCGTCGTCATCACTCGGTAGCTCCGCGCATCGCCACTCGGCGAGACACGTCTTTGTCACTCGGCCGCCCCACGCGCCGTCACTCTACTGGACGTGTCTTCGTCACTTGGCAGCTCCACGCATCGCCACTCGGCAAGACCCGTCTTCGTCACTTGGCCGCCCCGCGCATCGCCACTCCGCCGGACGCTCCATCGTCACTCGGCCGCCCCGCCGGTCGTCATCCACTTGGCAGCCTCCGCGCATCCCACTCTCGGCGAGACACGTCTTCCAGTCCAGCTCCGCCAGTCCCACTCACTCCAGACACACTCTTCGTCACTGGGCAGCTCCGCGCATCGCCACTCGGCGAAACACGTCTTCGTCACTTGGCCGCCCCGCGCGACGCCAATCGGTTGGTCACCTCATAACCACTCGGCCGCCCCACGCGTTGCCATTCGATTGGTCACCTCATCACCACTCGGCCGCCCCGCGCGTCGCCACCCTGCTTGGTCCCTCATCACCACTCGTCGCCGCCCCGCTCTCGCACTTATTGTCACCTCATCCCAGCCACTCACCTCTGCTTTCCTTCCCGCGCCTCGTCGCCCCTCGGTTGGTCACCCATCAACCACTCGGCCGCCCCGCGCGTCGCCACTCTCGGTTGGTCACCTCATCACCACTCATTGGCCGCCCCCGCCGTCGCCACTCGGTTGGTCACCTCATAACCACTCGCCGCCCCCGCGTCGCCACTCTGGTTGTCACCTCATAACCACTCTTCGGCCCCGCGCGCCGCCAATCGGTTGGTTCTCACACACTCGGCCGCCCCGCCGTTCGCCACTCGGTTGTCACCCCTCATACCACTCAGCCTCGCCCGAGCGTCGCCACTTGTTTGGTCCCCCCTCATCACCACTCCTGATCTCGCGCCCTCCCCGTTGCTCTTCTCCGTTGTCTTTTTCCCTACCTGCCTCACCGCTTCGGTCCCTGGGAAGCGGACACCCTGCGTTCTTCACTGGGTTTGGTCACCTCATCACCACTCACCACTTCGCCCCACCCGCGCGTCGGCACTCTCGTTTGTGTCCACCTCATAACCCCTCGCGTCCCCCCCGCGTCGGCACTCGGTTGGTCACCTCATAACACCACTTCGGCCGCCCCTGTCGCCACTCTTTGGTCACCTCAATCACCACTCGCCCGCCCGTGCGTCGCCATTGGTTGGTCACCTCATCACCATTCGCTCGCCCGCCACGGGTCGCCTCTCCGCTCTTCTTGGTCACCTCTTTCCGATCACACTCGGCCGCCACGCGCGTCGCCATTGGTTTGGTCACCTCATCACCACTCGCCTCCCCGAGTATCGCACTTGGTTGGTCACCTCATCACTCACTCGGCCCGCTCCCGGCAGTCGCCACTCGGTTGGTCCACTCATCACCACCTCGCCGCCCCGCCCCATCGCACTCTTTTGGTCACCTCATCACCCACTCGGCCGCCCCGCGCGTCGCCTCTTGTTGAGTACCCTCATCACCACTTCCACTCGCGCCGCCTGCCTTCGCCGACTTTGTTTTGTACCCCTCATCACCTACTCGCCCTTGTGCCCCACGCGTCGCCATTCGGTTGGTCACCTCATCACCACTCGGCCGCCCCGCGCGTCGCCACTCGATTGAACACATCTTCACCACTCGGCCACTCGCGCGCCTTCAGACATCTAAGTCATTCTACATGCACTACATTCTGTTATTTCCGCGTTCCCGAGTATCCTGTAATTCACACATCACATTCACTCGGAGGCCACACCACCGAGTGTACCTCTACGCTCGGCTGCTTATTTTCACATACTTGCTTAGTACTAGTTATGTGACTCCCGAGTCCAACTTCCATTTTTTCGCATACATCATTCACAAACACCATGTGTTCTTCATTTTGAGTTTGCATCGGTCCTCCGGGGCTGCAACTCAGTTGAAACACTACACTTTCGTTTTATTTGAGCCAGTACTCCAACGAGTTCAGTCGGATCCTTCACGTTGACAAGTTCGAATGGATCCTTTGCACTTCCAGACTCTTGCTGGTTAACCAGTAAGCCCCTTGCACTCCCAGCGGGTGTCTATGGGTGTTATTCACACAAATTATTTCAGCACACATCAAATTTCCTCGAGAAATTGTTACGTTGGCTTGTGCTATTTTTCTTACACAAGTTACGCGACCACTCGACGGCCCTATACGCCAACTTCATCTCTACTTAGACTCGGTCACCATACTGGTCTTAGCGCACCACAACACCGACCTTGTCACTCTGTTCACTTCAAACACATCCGGCCAACCCCTCTGTGGGATCCTCTTCATCGTATCAATAATATAGACCTCGTCAGGCATGAGACAGATAAGTCACTTTTGTAATCAAACAGCACACTTCACTCCTTTACGAGTTTGCCTCTTTCGAGCATCACTCGGAAACTTCTCCTCATCTTTACCAGAGTCCGACTCGATGAATTACAAATTATCCATTCAAAACTATAATTCTCGTATTCTGACATGTCCGTTGTCGAAGCCTGTAGTATGCTCGGGGGCTACGCCGCACTTAGGAGCTGCAGCTCATTCGGAATGACACTCTCCTGAGTGGTCGAGTACTTCATCACCAGTCAGATCCTTCACTTCAATAAGTGCATTCGATCCGTCACTTTGACAAGTTTTATAATCACTCAGACACTCTGCGCGCCATCTTCATTCCTACTTAGGCTCAGTTGTCACGCCGGACTTGTTGCATCGCAACCACACTACACCGACCTCGTCGCTGCATCAGCTTCGAAAGTATCTGGCTAACTCCTTCGAAGACCATTTTTTCCACCTGGCTGGACACGTAATCCTTCACTCGGCCATCCCATGTGTCGCCACTTGGCTGGACACATAGTCCTTCGCTCGGCCACCTCGCACATCATTACTCGGCCGCCATGCGCGTCGCCACTCGGTTGTGCACGACTTCACCACTCGGCCACTTCACGCGTCGCCACTCGGTTGTGCACGTCTTCACCACTAGGCCGCCCCGCGCGTCGTCACTCAGCTGTCCACATCCTCGCCCCTCGGCCGCCCCACGCGTCGCCACTCGGTTGGTCACCTTCATAACCACTCCGTCGCCCCGCGCGTCGCCACTCGGTTGGACATGTCTTCACCACTACACCCCAACACGGGAACGACTAAGTTACTCATATGATCAAACCTCATGTCGCACTCTGTAGAAAGCTTACCTCTCTCGAGCATCACTCGGGGGCTACACACAGCTGTGGGCCATGCCGCCCTCAGAGGTTATGCCCATTTGATCAACATGTTGATCACATCAGGAACATTTTTCTGACCATACATGCTCGGTCTGCCAAAGACCTATAAGGGTCGCACTGTCCACTCGGACGATCGCCCAAATCGTTACCTAGAGTCATCTTCGGGGCTGCAAAAGGGTGAAAACGATGCTCCTCTATGGATATACTTGGCCCTTCTTCTAGGCTCCAAGGCGTCAGTTTCACAAACTTGGACTCGGAGATGGCATGTGCTGGTGTTCCCCCGGGATAATGAGAGGCCTCTCTCTGGAGAGTCAGTCCACGCGCTAGCCTCGCCACTCGGGTTTCACGGCACGTCCACATAGGACCACTAGTCTATCTCCTCCGGGAGACATATGAGTGCCACCAAGTTTTTCTTGTAGTCAACATACCCTGATCAGTCGGGAAGCACGTCCACTCTGACAAATACCCCTTTCATGCAAAAGGGTGAAAACAAGAAGCTAATGGTCAATGTAAGAAGTACTACTGGAACAAGTACTCCTTGCAGTGTCCAACTTTTCTCTCCAGTCGGCAGTTTCAAGACCGAAGTTATTTACCGTGCTGAGTGCATGAAGATTCACCTGCTTGACCCAGTTCCAGGATGAATTTTCTTACCATGCCAAGTGCATGAAGATTAGTCCGACTGATTCAGCTCCAGGCTGAACTTCTTTACCATGCCGAGTGCATGATGACCCATTCCGAATGCATGATGACCCACCACAGTTCTAGGTTGAAGTCATTTACCGTGCCGAGCGCATGAGGGTTCACCTGTTTAATTCAGTTCCAAACCAAAAGACAGGCCCTAAGACTCCTGTCGACTGCACACAGTCAACGGCGGTCTCGGGGACTACACCCAGTGGGTGCACTCAGCGTGCCCCCACTGGAATGGTATCCACTCGGAATGGTCCGCCCGGTCCGAGTGACAGCCAAATAACAACAAAAAAGACAGGCTCTAAGACTCCCGCCGACTGCCCGCAGTCAACGGCAGTCTCGGGGACTACACCCAGTGGGTGCACTCAGCGTGCCCCCACTAGAATATTATCCACTCGGAACGGTCCGCCCGGTCCGAGTGACGGCCAAATAACAACAAAAAAGACAGGCTCTAAGACTCCCGCCGACTGCCCGTAGTCAACGGCAGTCTCGGGGACTACACCCAGTGGGTGCACTCAGCGTGCCCCCACTAGAATGGTATCCACTCAGAACGATTCGCCCGGTCCGAGTGACGGCCAAACAAAAAAAAAGACACGTTCCAGGCGTGAAGAAATTCCGAGTAATCAGTTACTCGATGCAGGACCAGCTCCAAATCACTCCAAAAAAAATTGCTATAAGGTGAGTTTAACGCTCCTCCGCAGACCCGTTTGAGCTCACTTCACTCGGACACCATGTAGTCCGGAATCCGTCAAGGCAACACGCGGAGATGAGACCGCCGGGTGACCAGAGGGAGTTCATGAGCGCCTCCGTAGCACTCGACTCATCTGGGAATTCACCTCGACTCGACCCGCTCAACCTCGACCCATTCGGGGGCTAATGACGAGGGCATGTATTGGGGGTAGGGTAACAGGCCTGACCTAAAGACCCTACCCTAGGACACCACACACCTTATACTGGGCCCCAGGGCCAGATCAGCAGTCAGATTTTCTGCAGACTGACATTCACTCGGAAGGCAACAGACCACTCGGAGCATAGCACTCCACTCGACGAACTCATTCCACTCGAACAAGCAGCATACCATCCACTCGGATGACAGTTCACCACTCGACCGTACGACTCACTCGGGTATACGAAGACCAGCAGGCAGCAAAGCAGTCAAAGCATCATTCTCATAGTGAAGGCTTGGTAGTGAGCTGGCATTATGGCATTCATGCCCCACTTTGTAACATAGAAGGTGAGGGGTGGCGCACTCTATATAAGCCACCCCCCACCACTAGACTTGGGGGCTCTTTTCCTCCACCTCTCTCTCTTTTTCACCATTGAGCTCAGGCATGGAGATCCATTCTCCCCTCTCTCTCTCACATACATTGTAATCTCCGGATACATACACAGATAAAACAAAGCCTCTCCGGAGCACGAGACGTAGGGTTGTTATCTACACCGTGAGAGGCCCGAACTCGCTAAAACCACCGTGTCACCCATATGCATCTCGATAGATCATGCTCCTTTACCCTATCCCTTATTATTGTCGGAATCGTTCCCACGACAGGTACCCCTCAGGGTCGACCCGCCTTTCCAAGTATCAGTTGTAAAGTCCAAGTATCCGTGTGTCCATAACATTCGAGGAATCTGAGGTATCACCCTCGTTGGATTCCTGCTCGATGTATCCGTCAAGGTGAACTCGGAGGAATCACCCTCGATGGGTTCACACTTGATGTGTTGCACGACAGTGTTGTTATCGGGAGTGGTGAAAGAGGAATCACCCTCGATGACCACAACCGAATAGCTACTCTACAGAGTTAACATCAGAAGTGCTATACGAGGTATCACCCTCGGCACTCGATAGTAACACTGCAGTGTCGTACAACTAGGGGGTGATGTGCGGTGCCGGGGCCTGGTCTTCAATCCCGTTGATCGGGTCTTCTGTTAATCCAGCGGGGCAGTTGGGTCAAAGTGGGGTCTCTGATGGGTCACTAAGCAGTCTATACTAAGCAGTTTGGATATCAGGCAGGTATCAACAGTAGTTACAAAAGCAGGCTATGCAACAGAATGGGAGCAATCAATTACAGTAGCAAAATCTAATGCAAGCATGAGATAATAGAATGGGCGATAACGGGATGATCAAAGGGGGGGCTTGCCTGGAAGCTCTGCTGAAACGGAAGGAGGGTCGTCGTCGACGTCGTCGATCACAGGGGCATCAGCAGCGGTCTCGGGGTCTACCGGAGAAGAAGAGCAGGAAGAAACAGTAAATACAAAGCACACAGATGCATTACTAAGCATGACATGACGAAACGCGGTTCTAGGGGTGTTCTAACGCAATATTACATGATACCGGCGAAGGGGGAAACATCCAGGAAAGTTTTCCCGGAGTTAGGCATTTTTCAGACAGATGAAAGAGAGGAGACGGTTGCAGGTTCGCTATGCTAGGGGCACGTGATAGACGAACGGACTGCGTATTCGGATCTGTCTCATTTTTCTGAGCAACTTTCATGTACGAAGTATTTTAATCCGAGTTACGGTTTATTTTATATGATTTTTCAAAGATTTAAATAATTTTCTAATTTTCTGGAATTTATTTAATTTGAAAATAACAGTAAATACTTTTTATACACAGACTGAGCCAGCCACAGTCAATGACATGTGGGGCCAGTCAAAGCCCAGTCAGCAGTACAATCAGTGTCGACTTGGTCAAAGTTGACCAGTCAACAGGGTCAATGGGGCCCATATGTCAGTGTCACATGTGTTTTAACAAATTGTTTAAAAACAGTCTAATTAGAGGTGGGGCCCTACTGTCATATGCATGTTAGACTAAGTAGTAATTAAACTAACCTAAACAACGGGGGGCCACATGGCAGTGTGCCACTACTAACCTAACACACACACTAATTACACAGGGCCGGCCACACACGGCCGTGGCCAAGCCGGCCACACACACACCACACACAGCACGCAACACACACTGCTAGGGGTTAATTATGTTCTCTGTTAACAGAAGATAGCAATTTGTGGTTTTTATAGGATTTAATCCATACATCAAATGGATTTGGTCCAATGAACACATTTGAGCCTTGTCAAGTGTACTACCTTCTCATATATTTTTAGCCATGTTAACAGTTGTTTAACCGCAGTTTAGGGGCAGTCGAGGGGGTTACTCGATGTAATATTCGCAAAGCTAGCCGCATCTACAGTAATTAGTAGCAGCAGGCAACACCAACAGGCGGCGGCGGGAGCAGCAAAGCAACAGCGAAGCGAGCGCCATGCACGCGGCCGCGCGTGCTGGGCGCAGGGCGGGACGGACGCGAGGCGTGGGCGCGCACGCGCGTGCGAGTGGGTGCCAGCGGGGGCGAGGCTAGGCGCGCGGCACCGGCGCGCGGGGCGGCAGGGGCGTGGCGCGCGGTGGGACAACGAGCGGGCGAGCAGGGAGTGGCTGCGGCGCGACGGAGCGAGGTCAGGGGCGGAGCAGAGGAGCGAGCAGTGGTGGCGATGCAGGCCACTGGGCGCGAGCAGGGGCTTGGCCCGGGCATCGACGCGGTCGGGCGGTGCGCGAGCGCGCACAGGGTAAGGTTGGCGCGGCTGTGGCGAGGACAGAGGAGCCGAGGGTGCGGGCGCAGGTAGCAGCAGCGGATAGCGGGTGCGGGAGCAGAGGTCGGTCGCGACAACGGCGAGTGCGGGAGCGACGGCTATGGCAACGGACGAAAGAGGGGGAGAGCGGGGAATCGGTGCGGCTCACCGAGAGGGCGCACGAGGGCCCGGCGGTGGGTTTAGGAGCTGCAGTGGGCGTCGGCGTTGAAGACGACGGCGGCGACCGAAGCGGAGGAAGATGGCGATCCGGCGAGGCAGAGGGGGCTCCGAGGTCGAAGAGGTCCGCGCGGTCGACGTAGCCGCCGACGACGATGTGTACGGACACTCAGCTAGGCCGCGGGGAGGCCGGAGGGCGCGCGGGCGAGCTCGGCCATGGCAATGACGGCGTGGGTGATCTGGGGAGAGAGAGAGAGCGATGAGGGAGAGAGGGGGGGCGGAGTGGATGTGTCGGGGGTATCGTGCGACATATGCCAGGGGATGGCTTATCGTGGATCGGGACAAAAGTACGTCGCCGGGCTCTAGAAGCGGGAGTGAGCGAGACCGCGTATGCTTGCGAATCTTACCCAGGTTCGGGGCTCTCCGAGGAGATAACACCCCTAGTCCTGCTCTGCGGGGTCTCCGCATGATCACTATCTCAACAGGTGGCTACAAGCTTGCTCCTTGAGCCTCCTGGCTGGAGGAGGAAGAAGGGCAAGGCTAGCCCTTACTCCACTCTCTCTGCGTGTGTGTGTGTGTGTGTGTGTGTGTCGTGAGTGCTCGTCGAGGCCTCTGCCAAGGAGCGAACTGCCAACCCCCTGCATGAGGTGACCTGGGGGGTTTATATAGGCCTACCCCCCAGGGATACAATGGTAATCTGGCCGGGCGTAGGACCCGGCCGTCAGTATCTCTGGTCGCCGGCTTCTCCGCCGACTGCAGGGGCCCGCCGCCTGGTGGGTCCTCCCGGCGGTCTTGTACTCGGCCGATAAGCTGGGCCCGCCGCCTGCGGGTTCTTTCGGCTGTGTAGCACTGCAGCCGTGCCACTGATGACGCATGCTTGGTCAGGGAGAACATGGATACAGTCCCGCCGCCTGGCGGGAACTCGCTGTAGCCATACCCCGTCGTATCTGGTTAATGGCGCAAGGACTTCGAGGGAGGTGGAGGGCCGCCTGCTGGGAGCCGGCCTCCCACTGAGCCGACTGGTCAGGGCTTGCCGCCTTCTGGCTTGTCATGGACAGGTAGGGCCCGCCGCCTGCGGGCCGTACTGGCCTCCTGTCACGGGAGCATGGCCCCCTCTGCCATGGGTGTCGTCATGAGTGGCATGGCAACAGTCCTGCGTCGGGCGCAGGATTCCTGCCCGGTACGCAGTACCGTGGCCACGCCCCGCCCTGGATTCGGGGGTGGCAGGCCTGTACTGTAGCCATACCGTGTCTCATCATGTTTATGTTGGTGTTGACTTTGAGGGCGCGAGGGGCCGCCTGCTAGGACTCGGCATCCCAGGAGGCCGCCTGCCAGGAGTCGGCTTGCTTCATGGCCGTCTCGTGGACTCCGCCGCCTCCCGGCAACCGCCTGCTTGGTCCAGCCGGCCTCAAGAAGGCGGCCCTTGTCCGTGATGTTTGAGGGGCGCAGCCTACCCTGATGTCTTGAAATACCAACGGGAGCTGATGGGGCTACCCATGGTCATTTACTCCGACAGTAGTCCCCGAAGCTGATGAGGCGCTGCGGCTGAAGGGGCGAGAAGCCTCAGCAGCTTCATACTCTGAATCGTCTTCCGAAGAGCCAACTGGTTGGTGTCGGCCATGACCAGCGGGCCCCCTGGTGGTTTTGAAACGTCGTGGCGGGGACCGGGTGGCGCGCTAGCCAGGCGTCAGGCTTGCCGCCCATACATGTCGGCCACGTGGCGTCATCAGGTCAAGCCGGCCTGCCAGCCACGCGCGCGACGGGATGGCGCCGCAGGCCGGGGCCCACCACTACAGTGCCTCGGCGCGCGCGCGGATCCGCTGCGGTCGAGGCGGTCGGTTGGTATTCTGTGGCAGTTAATGCACGCCTTTACTGGCGCCATAATCGTGGGAATCGTGGGGGAGTGGGCGCAGTTAATCCCCACGGGCCCCCACGTCCCCGCCCCCTCGGCTCCGCCGCCTGGGCTATAAGTAGGGGGAGGAGGGGGGCGGCAGACGCACGCATGCCCTCCTCTCCCTTCGCCGTTCTTCATTCTTCCTGCCGCCGCAGCGCTCCTTCCTCCCGCCGAATCGCTGCCACAGTTCGCCGTCGCTGTGCGTCCTCTCGCAGCGGCCTCCTTGCTCCGCTACAGCCTCGTCCGCTCGTCATCGCGCCACGCCGGCGACGAGCTCCATCGCCCATGGCGCGTTCACGAGCTGGCGACTGGGACGGCTCCAACGTCCACGAAGACCACCTCTCCTTCCTCCGCCAAACACGTCGGCTGCCCCGAGAGGCGAATGTGCAGGTGCGCGTCCCTCCCAAGGCAGAAATCTCGCCGGCGCCGGAGGGCGACCAACGCGTCGTCTTTCAGTCTCATTTCCTTCGCGGCTTCGGCCTTCCAGCAAGCAACTTCCTCCGCTCTTTCTTTGATTTCTACCAAGTCCAGCCGCACCACCTCACACCAAACACGGTGGTGCTGCTGGCCGCCTTCGTCGCCATGTGCGAAGGATATCTCGGCACTCTCCCCACCCTCGAACTCTGAGGGGAGTGCTTCTACCTCAAACTCGGCACTGCCGCCAAGGGCCAGGCGGCTCAGTGTGGAGCCTGCGTGGCGGTGCAGCGCCCAAGCACCGGGAACCGCTTCCCTTCCATCTCACTGCTGCAGTCCGCCAAGCTGTGGCAGAAATCTTATTTCTATGTCAGAAACATCCATCCGACTAGCGATTACGTCAACTTGCCGGCTTACGCAGCCGGCCCGTCGGCCGAGCCGCGTGCCAACTGGCGGTTCAAGCCGAGCTCTCTATCAGCCGCCTCCTCCGCCGCCTTTGCCCGACTTCATGTGATGACGGAGTCGGAGGGCTTGAAGGGCTCGGACTTGCTGGCCGCCTTCGTGACGCGTCGAGTTCTCCCCCTCCAAGCCCGGCCTCACATCATCAGTTGCATGAGCGGGCACCGGGACCCGTGCTGGATGTGCACGCGGGAGCTGCCGGACGTGGAGGTGGTCCGGCTGGTCAACTACATCTCCGACTGTAAGCTGTCGGAGACGGACTGGCGGTTCGGCAAGCGGCCGTACAACCGCGCGCATCCGCCGCCTGCGGTAAGTCTTTGTAATTCTTTTTCTCTTTTGCTGGTCCGAGTTCTTGTTTCGTCGTCTGATCAGTCGGCCATGGTGTAGGTCCTCCCGGCCCAGTCGGCCGCCGGTGCTCTGGATCCAGGTCAGGAGTACATGCCAGACCGGACGAGGAGCGACGTGGAAGACCCCAACTTGGGGGCGGCCGCCATGGAGGAGGACAACGCCACAGGTGGCGGCGGTGGAGCAGGCGGCTCCAGGGGAGGAGGCGGCCTTGAAGACTGGCTGGACGACGATGAGGAGGAGGACAAGCCGCGCCGCCCGCACGGCACCGACAGGGCGGGCGCGAGCTCCTCAGCCGCGCCGACCGCACCAGGCGGCCCAAAAAAGCGCCGGGCCAGCTCGTTGCTGTTCGGCAGCCGGCCGAAGAAGTCCAAGAATGCGGCCGCCGCGACCAGGCGGCAAGAGGCCGCCGCCAGAGCGGCCCAGTTCCAGAGGGCCCCGAAGCAGCCCCCGATGGTATCCGCGTAAGTGTTTGGCTGTGTTTCCCTTTCTTCTTCCTTGCAAACTTTTTCTGAGTTTTTCTCTTATCTTGCTTGAATCAGGGCCCCACTCATTCTTGAGCGGTCTTCCGCCGCCTCCGTGATCGGGGAGGCGGAAGGCTCTGCCAATAACCGCCGTGTGGACCCGCTCGCCGACCTCTGGGCGGCGACGAAGAGGAACGCGCGGGAGGTGCGCGAGGAGCGGGAGGAGGCGGAGAGGCAGGAGGCGGAGGCGGCCAAGGCATCGCGGGCGGACGCCGCCGCCAAGGCTCGGGCGGACGCGGCCGCTAGGGCGCAGGCAGAAGAAACTGCGCGCGGCCAGGCCCCGCAACTTGTCATTCCGTTGCGCGCGGCGCCGCCAGCGCCAGAGGTCCCGGAGCCGACTGGAGTAGTCGGCGATGACCAGCCGGCCGTGGAGAGGAGAGGGGGCGACTCCATCGTCTCGGAGGCGGAGGTGCCCCCGCAAGCGCCGACTGCCAAGGCCCGAGGCAATCGGCCTGACATGCCACCGGCGTCGCCGATCGGTGTCGAGTTGGTGGTGGGGGCGACTCCCATGGTTCGCCCTTCGGTGCGCCGGCGTGTGGCGAAGGCGGCCTCAGCGCCGCGGGCGCAGGAGGCCGGGGTCGCGAGCTCGTCGGCCATGGATGTAGAGGCCACCAGCGCCCCCCCCCCCACCGGAATGGACGCCTGGGGGCGGGACGGGCGTGCTGAACAAGGCCGCGCAGGACGTGCAGGCCCAGCTCCAGGCCCAAGGCGCCGCTCTCCAGCAGTGTACGAAGGCGTTCTTGGCGACGCGGACGGCCGTTCGGGTATGCTTCTGTGCTTTGTTTTTTGATTCTTGTAGTCTTACGTGGGGGCGCGCCAGCGCACCCACTGGGTGTAGCCCCCGAGTTCCGGGACGGCTGCTGAGCAGGCAGCTCGGAACTTTAAGGTAAGTTCCGAGTGCTAACTTGTTTCCTCTTCTTTTGTCTTCGTTGCAGGACTACCACAACATCCGCGCAGCCGCCTTCAACTCCCAAGTCCAGGAGTTGGCTAAGCGGACCGCCGACCTCACCGAACGCCGGCGTAAGCATTCTGTCTTCTTCCTCGCGGGGGCGCGTCAGTGCACCCGCTGGGAGTAGCCCCTGAGATTCGGGCCGACTGCGGAGCAGTCGGGCCGGATCTTCCGGCAACCACTTCCTTTTTTAGTCATCTTTGTTGATTGTCCTCTCTTTCTCATTTTTGCAGGAGCCAACGCCACACTGCAGCAGCATCTGGGCGAAGTTCAGACCGAGCTGCGCGTCAAGGAGGAGGAGCGCCGTAAGGCGGCCCTGGAGCTTGACCGCCTGGCCAAGAAGTTGGCGGACCAGCACAAGGCGGAGCTCCAGAAGCTCAAGGAGGCGGAAAGCGCCCTTCAGGCTGAGTTTGAGGTCGAACGCTCAAAGTGGGCCGAGAAGGAGGCGATCCTGGCCGCGGGCTATGGCGAGATTGAGGACATGATCGATGGTAAGCTTCTTTCTTTGGAATAGCTGCTGACTGCATCGAGAGTCGGCTTCTGATTTCTGTTCTTTCTTTTGCGTAGACTTCTTTCCTGGCCACGCTGTCGCCGTCAGCCAGGCCATCGAGGCCCGGCGCGACCGGCGTAGGAGGGAAGGAGTGGAGATCCTGCCCGACGCGCCTAGGAACATGAACGAGCAGCTCCTGGCTGTCAGGACGCGTTTACAGCCGGTTCACCGTCTGCTCCGCCGCCTTCAGCGTGCCGGGTCTCAGCTGGTTTCCGCCCTCGGGCCAGGCGGCCAGCCTCCACGCACCCCCAGTCAGACCGCCGACTAGTTGGAGGCGGCAATCGGCCGCTTCGAGGCTTGGAGGGGCTCCTCCGCTCGGGCAGGCGCCCGAAGAGCCTTGGAGTTTGTCAAGGCGTGGTATCCTGGGTTGGACCTAGCCCAGTTGGCCACGTTCCGACAGGAGGCCATGGAGGAGTTGGTGGCAGCGGGGCCCGCGCTCACCCATCGCGCGGTGGCGATCGCCGAGTACACCGACACCAGCGTCTTCTTCCCCGAGCTGGACAAGGAAGGTGCCGAGGTGCCGATGGACTGGTTCGGGATGAACCCGGATGACGGCGAGGACTCGGCGGAAGAAATCGCCTCAAGCGACGAAGGCGAGGATGAGGAAGATGAGGATGGTGAAGGCGACGCACCGGAAGGCGGAGTGGACGCCCAGCTTCAGCTCGATCGGGCCTCGAGCAATGAGCCGCGTGCGAGTGCACCGACTGCTGCTGAAGGCGACCAAGCCGAGACTCGCCAGACGACCACTCCACCAACTGGCGCCGCCGACTCCACCAACCTGCCGGACCCGCCTGTTGCTCGTTTGGCCTAGGCTGCCAACTTATCTTATATTTTCCTGCCTTGGTAATCTTTAGAACAAACTTTGTTAAATTCGCGCAGTTCCACCTGCTGGGTGTATTCAAACTTTGTTGAATGCTGGCCGAGGGCCTCTTGCTATGTAATTTAATTCTCGCACAAGATGTTCCTCGCCGAGCTCTGACTTGTCTTGCTTTCTCTTCTTCTTGGCTTTTTCCTTTGCCGCTTTCCCTTGGCTGCCGCCTTGCCGGCCAGACAACCAAACCATTCTCGGTCTGCTGGCCGGGTCAAGTACTTGGCCATTTTGGGAAGACAAGTACTTTGGCCGCTTAGAACGTAGCAATTTAAGTGAGAAGTCGGCCGGCCGGCTGCTCAGCAACCGGACGGCTAGGCGATGAGCCGGCTTGGCCTATGTGGGTGCTTTTGTCTTTAGCCATTTTTCATGTGAGCACCATTTCTTGCCTTTGACCCTTGCCGGCCGGACAGTCGCTCTGCGAGCTGCGGCTTATGGCAAGGGTGGGCTTAGATGCCGGCACACTACTTGTCCGACTGCAGGTAGAGCCAACATAGTACAAGGCGGCAAGCCCCCGGGCCGACTGGTCGGACCCGGTGCCGAGCGTAGGAATGAAATAACATACTCACAGGCATGAAACTTATCATACAGACAAGAAAGGTAGCCCCCGAGTGCTCCTCGAGGGACCCGGTGCCTTTGCCCTGAGTACAAAAGGTAGCGTGGTACATACTATTTTTAACTGTAAAATCTTTGGAGAAGATTTGCGTTCTATGGGCGCTCTGCTTCCTTGCCAGAATCGTCCCTTTTGCGCGCCCTGGGCTTCTGCGCGTCGATGAGGTAATAGGAGTCGTTGCCCAAGGCTCTGCTGATGATGAAGGGGCCTTCCCAAGGGGCCAAGAGCTTGTGCTGGCCGGCTGTTCGCTGGATCAGTCGGAGCACAAGGTCTCCCTCTTGGAAGGATCATGGCTTGTCCTTCCGACTGTAGTAGCGGCGCAGGCTCTGCTGGTAGATGGTGGACTGGCTGAGTGCTAACAGCCGGCCTTCTTCCAGCAGATCGATGCCATCTTCTCGTGCTTCCTTCGCCTCCGCCTCTGTGTACATGGTGATGCGAGGCGAGTCGAACTCGATGTCAGTTGGGATGACGGCCTCGGCCCCGTATACGAGGAAGAAGGGGGTGAAACCGGTTGATCTGTTCGGAGTGGTGCGGAGACTCCAGAGGATGGCTGGCAGCTCGTCGATCCAGCAGCCGGCCGAATGCTCCAGCGGCTCGACCAGTCGGGGTTTGATGCCGGATAAGATGAGGCCATTTGCTCGCTCTACCTGGCCGTTTGACTGCGGATGGGCAACGGACACTAAGTCCAGTCGGATGCCCTGCGTCGAGCAGAAACGTGCCAAGGCACCTTTGGCAAAGTTAGTGCCATTGTCGGTGATGGTGCTGTGTGGCACACCGTACCGGACGGTGAGATCCGCGATGAAGGTCACAGCAGTCGGACCATTTAGTTTCTTGATTGGTTTGGCTTCAATCCACTTGGTGAATTTGTCCATGGCGACCAGCAGATGGGTCATGCCACCGCGTGCTGTCTTGAATGGGCCCACCATGTCCAGCCCCCAGACGGCAAAGGGCCAGGTAAGGGGGATGGTCTTGAGTGCAGAAGCCGGCAGATGTTTCTTGGAGCTGAATTTTTGGCACCCCTTGCATTTCTTGACCAGATCCTTGGCGTCCTCCAAAGCAGTCGGCCAGAAGAAACCATGGCGGAAAGCTTTGGCGACAAGGGATCTGGATGTCGCGTGGTGGCCGCACTCGCCTTGGTGTATGTCTCTGAGGATTGCCTTGCCTTTCTCTGGTTCGACGCAGCGTTGGAAAACGTCGGTCACGCTGCGCCTGACAAGCTCTCTGTTTACTATCGTGTAAGCTCCTGCCCGGCGTTGCACCTGCCGGGCCGAGATCTCATCGACTAGCAGCTCTCCGCCTACCAGAAAGTTGAGGATGGGCTGCGCCCATGATCGTGCTTTGACTTCATCCACTGTCATTATGGTTACTGAAACCAGGGCGGTTGGGTCTGGAGGTGGTGGGGCGGAGTCGGCCGCGTCTTGCCGCGTTGTTGAAGTCCCCGGGATGGCCGCTGCAGCCCCCGGGCCGGGCTGTAGAGTCCCCAGGCCGGGTGCGACTGCCGCAATCCCCGAGCCGCTTGCCGAAGTCCCCGGGCCGGCTGCCGCAGCCCCCGGGCCGGGTCGCGAAGTCCCCGGGCCGGGTGCGACTGCTGCAGTCCCCGTGCCGCTTGCCGAAGTCCCCGGGCCGGGTGCTGCAGGCCCCGGGCCGGGTTCGACCGCCTCAGGAGTAGCCAGCACGAAGATGAATTCTGATTCCGGGGAAGGCTTGATGGACGGCTTGCGGAGGCGTTGAAGGGACACGCCGGCTGGTATGGCTTGCCGGGTGGGGCCGATCCGCGCCAGGGCATCTGCTTGCTCATTGTCGGCCCGTGGCACGTGAAGGAACTCGCACCCATCAAAGTATCCACTGATCTGCTGGACGAGGAAGCGGTAGCTCGCCATATTTGCATCCTTGGCGTCCTAGTCGCCGGACAACTGTTGGACCACCAAGTCCGAGTCGCCGTAGCATAGTGTGACGACCCCGGCTTAATCGTGCACTAATCATACACGCAAATGAGCACGATCAAGCCTAAGGACTCACTTGAAGATATCACAACACAACTCTAAAACATAAATAAAGTCATACAAGCTTTATATTACAAGCCAGGGCCTCGAGGGCTCGAATACATAGCTCGATGGCATACAAGCGTCAGCAGAAGCATCAGATATCTGAGTACAGATATATTACAGAGAGAGAAATAGGCCTTCACAGAGGCGGGGCAAAATAAAATACTATGATCGAAAGGCGTAGGCCTCCTGCCCTGGACCCTCCGATCCTACTCCTGGTCGTCAGTCGACTCCTCGTAGTAGTAGTACTCGCCAGGGGGTAGTAGTAATGGTCGTCGGCTGGGGCGTCTGGCTCAGGGGCTCCGTCGTCTGGTGGCAACAATTTGATATGGGGGAAAAAGAAAGTAAAGCAAACATGAGTACTCATCCGAAGTACTCAGCAAGCAAGGATCTACACTACATATGCAACATTGTCAAAGGAATGGCTGTATATGTGGACTGGGCTGCAGAAATGCCAGAATATAGGGGGAAAGCCTAGTCCTATCGAAGACTAGCATCTTCAACAATCTTCGACAGTCTTGCAGCAATAGAAGAGAGCAGATGAACATAATGTAAAGTAGTAGTAGTATCATCAACCTCGACCTGAGATCCTTTCTCGACTCCCTGCGAGAAAGCAATCCCAGAGCCGTACTATCCAGTTCTCATCACATGTTCTAGTTGTACCGATCGGGATACAACTCCGAGTGTCCGTTACCGTAGGACAGGCTATCGATAGAAGTTTCTTCCCTGCAGGGGTGCACCAACTTACCCACCACGCTCGCTTAACTCCGGCCGGACACACTTTTCTGGGTCATGCCCGGCCTCGGCTAAGCAACACGCCGCAACCCGACCTAGGCTTATAAGAGAGGTCAGCACGCCGGACTAATCCTATGCCCCCAAGGGTCTTGGGCCATCGCCCCGGGAACTCCTGCACGTTACGGGGCCACCGAGAGCAGACCTAGCAACCCCTTATACAAGCGCGGTTGCGTTCCCAGTCCAACTCGGCGTGCGCCGCTCCTTACTGACGTCAAATAAGCTTCGGCTGATGTATACGACGCAGAACGCCCATACAATGCCCACGTGATGGTTAGTGCTATCGAGCCAGAGGCCCTCGGATCAAATATCCAAACCGTAGTGGATTAGGAGCGCGCGGAAACGAGCAGAGACTCACGATCGATGTGACCCCGTCGCCCCGTCTCAAGGACTTGCGGCAAGGGCTAAGAATGCCTGGCCACGCCTCGTGGTTATCTCGCGGGCACCATCCAGGTCAACCCGACTCCACATCACTTCGCATTAAGCTCACGCGGGTACCCCTCAGGGCCGACCCGTCTTTAGTAACATGGTTTAGTGCAAGTCGAATCAACAACAGTATCTGTGTGTCTGACACCAGGGGAGCCCTGAGGAATCACCATCGATGGAATCCCACCTGATGTTAAAGTCAAGGTGAACGAAGGAGGAATCACCCTCGAGGTCCACACTTCAGGTGTTGCGCGACGATGTCGTTATCGGGGGTGGTGTAGGAGGAATCACCCTCGCTTACCACGACCGAGTAACGAACCTACAAGGTTAACCTCAGAAGTGCTGACGAGGTATCACCCCCGGCACTCGACGGTAACCCAGTAGTGTCGGCAACTAAGGCGGAAGTGATGTGCGGTGCCAGGGTCTAGTCTTCAATCCCGATGAGCGGGTCTTCTGACATCCAGCGGGGCGGTCGGGATCAAGTGGGGGTCTTTGTCGGGACTCTATCCAGCCTATACTAATCAGTCTAGGATAACCAGCAAGGTAGCAAGGCAGGTTACAATAATCAGGCTATGCAGCAGATATAGGAAAACAGTAGCAGTAGCAGTTCTAATACAAGCATAAGAGAGAAGAGAATAGGCGATATAGGCATGTTCAAAATGGGGGTGCTTGCCTGTTTGCTCTGGGGCAAGGGCAAGGTCGCCTGTGGTGTCGTCGGGGACGTAGTCGTACTCGTGAGCTGCGTCTGCCTCGGGAGCTATGTCAACGTCGGGGTCTAATCGAGAGAGAATTGGGGGAAGAAATAGGTAAACATAATGCAAACAGATGCAACACGGTGCGTGCTATGCTATGATGCAGTGCAGGGTTGCCTAAATATGCATCTAAGTCATTTTAGTTATTTTTAGAATTAATCTGGGATTTATTTACCGAAGTGTGTGCACTATTTATCTGCCGGATACGGGTCCGGAGTTACGAGTTCTTCTACATAGGGGGTTCCGACAAAGGAACGGACAGCACGATCAGACTTGTCTCGTCGTTCTGAGCAACTTTCATGTTTTATCTTTTTCGATCTGAGCTACGGTTTAAAAGTTATTAATTTTCAAAGTTTAATAGAATTTCTGGAATTATTTTTATTTACAAAAAAATGAATTATGATGTCAGCATGAGGTAATGCTGACATCAACAAGTCAACAGGACGGCTGACCAGTCAAACCTGACATGTGGGTCCAGTGGGACCCACATGTCAGCCTCTGTGACTTTAACAAAGTTAATTTAGTCTAACAAAGTGTTAATTAGAGAGTGGGCCCACACGTCAGAGGCTAATGAGGTTAAACTAATTAGATTTTAACTAAAAACTATTTATTTAGACTAATTACCGAAGAGGGCCCACAAGTCGATGTCTACAGGTGAACAGTAATTCGCGTTGACTCGGTCAACCTGGTCAAACTCGCATCGGAACCCACTAGCAGTGAACGTGGGCGGGCCCCACGCGGTGACACGTCGGATGCCGGCGTCGAGCCGCTCCGGCGAGCTCCAAATACGGCAGCCCAACTCCGGCGGCGTCGGGTTTCTTCTACGGCGCGTCAAATCGCGCTTACTCGGGCTCGTTCGAACGAGCGAGAGATGCCGCGTCGAACGGAAGCTACGGCAGGGGCGGAAGGGGACGAAGTTGAGCTCTACGACGGCGACAAGCTTCGTCGGAATTCGGGCTTCTCCGGAAGTGCGGCTACGCGGCGCGCTCGAGCGGACTAGCAACGCGGGCGAGCTCTACGGGTCCCCGGAAACTCACCGGAGCCACGCACTTGAGCAAAACGGCTCCGGAGCGAGGAGATCACCGGCAATGGCGGCGGCGGCGTGCGGGTCTCTGCGGTGTCGGCGTTCTAGCGCGCAGGCAAGCAATCGAATGAGGTTAGGGGAGAGGGGAAAACTCACCGGGCGGCGCATTTTGGCCCGTGTAAGTTTTGTAGCAGCAGGGGGTTGATTCGACGTCGGCGGCGCACGATGGCCGGAGATGGGGAAGAGGCCGTTGACGACGATACCAGCCTTCCCGACTCCAGCTGAAGGGCGAGGACGAAGAAGTGGAGGACGACGCAGCTCGCAGGCGTGTCGGCTGAGCTCGGGGACGACGATGGCCGAGATAACGAGCGAGGACGGCAGCGATGGCGTTCGGTGGCCGATGAGATCGAAGGGGAGAGAGCGAGGGGAGATGGGCAAATGGTGGGGAAGGACCAGGGGGGACGCTCGGCCTTGCCCTTATCCCCTCGGGGTGGCCGCGGTGTCGCCGTTTGGCCGGCGCAGCGCGCGCGACCACGGTGGAGTCGACACGGCGAAGGAGCGAGAGAGGGAGGAGGGAGAAACAGGCCAGGTGGGCTGGAACGGGGCACTGTGCACTCAGGCCCAGTGCACAGTGCCTCTTTGTATTTTTTTTTCTGTTTTAATTCACAGCAGCTACTTTGCATTATTTTAAGATGGCTAAAACATTTTGCAAAAGTGTGAAACTTGGTCCCACATGTGCATTGCAATTTCCAACCCTGCCACAAAAAGTCTGGACATTTTTGAAAGCCATTTGAATTTATTAAAAAATGATTTGGCAATTAAAATTGCTGGAATAGTAATGAATTAATTCCCAGGGGCAAGTTGGGATTTCCAAAAATGTTGGTTACAATTTTATAATTGCCTTGGGAATATTTGAAACATTATGAACAATTTAATTCTACCATTTGAAGAAATATTAATTTGACTTGCATTTGGAATTGGAATTTGAAGTTGAATTATTTCCTAATGCCATTTTATGAAGATGATCATGATGACATGGCAGGTTAAGTAGCTTATCCAGAGGGGGGTAACCTGGGGATGTTACAAGTCTCCTCCACTACAAGAAATCTCGTCCCGATATTTAAGTGGGGAAGACAAGAGTAATTTCGGAAGAACTGATCTTTGTCGGGTCGTTTATCTGGGAAACAATTTAGGGAGTGAGACAGAAGAATCTCTCGAGTTGAAAATTGGGGAAACATCGAGAGCAAAGTATGAAAGTACAATAAGAAATTTCGGGTGAATAGACGTCCGGTCGATGCCTGAACAGAGTGTGATGAGGGGTTCATAGCAACGGGAATAGATCATCTCTCGAAGGGTGGCTCATGGTAGCACACCAAGCCAAGAGCAAAGGGGTATTTCGGAATCAAGGATGTTACAGGAGAGTCAGGTTCCGATCCTGTGGAACTGTGGTGGGGTGTCGATCAAAGGTAGGGAGAACGGTAATATCCTACTGGTCTCGACAACAAGGTATGTCAGGGGATAGCCTGTCAGTTATGTCAGCGACAACATCGGTACCAAGGGCGAGGGACTAAGAGAACCATTTTCCTGCTCGTTGAACGAGGCGGACCAAAAGGCAAAGTTCTCGTCCATCGGTGGTTACTGGAATGTCATCAACAATAGTAACAGGATCTCACGGTAAGAGCTGTTGACCGAGGTGTTTTATAAGCAGGGAATTATTTTTGCTTACATTATATAGAACACAGGAAAGGTTAAACAAAACAATGCAAAGGAAAATGAAGTTATCGGATTCATCAGACCAATGAAAAGGATAGATGTGCCTATACACAAGAATTAGGGGTATATCCATTCCAGGGAAAAGTAGAACACGATATACCTGAACAGTTCAGCCGGTACAAAACCATTTAGATAAAGGGCGAGGGAGAATCAATATGTTACCCGCACAATGGTGTCCGGATAATAGATCAGGAAGCATTTGGCAATGTGCCTCCAATGTTCTTGTTGATATTCAGAAGTCCACAGTCATGCTTCGAGGTAGCGATAACATGGGGTTTCAAGTAAGGGTTGGATCGAAGGATCTCAAGAGATTCAAAGGATCACTTCCAAGATTATATCGGGACGTAGGGAATAACCAAGCACAACCAGGTCCGTGTTGGCAGAAAGTCAAGATGCCATCGATGATATCTCAAATCATCGAGGGGCAGGGATGGTATTTCTAGCCATGAACTCAATTGATATCCTGTAAGAGCTCAGAATGTTGATGATGATCACGACACATTTTGTCGAGAGACTCTATGAAGATGCCATCGAGCAGCGACGACATGAAGCAAAAGGAAGGATGAAGTGAAAGCTATGAGGATCCACGGATTAGACACAAGCTCGAAATCAAGCTTGTTATTCGAGGTGAAATGATACGATGAAGAAGATCGTCGTAAGCTTCACTCATCGTCGGAAGTTGCTCCGGGCATAAGGACCAGGTTGCATAGTTAAAAGTTGGCATGATAAAGATATAGCCGATCAGGCTAGGAATGATGTGATGGGGTATTAAACTTCCCAGTAACAAGTACTAGGGGTAATATCGGAAGGTAAATCGGAGTAGATGTTGGACGGGGAAAAATGATTTGCAGAAGATAAGTATTTTAACTTATCCGGAAAATGGATTCAAGGAGAAAATATGGTCGGAACCACAATTGCAAAGGACCAATTCGTAGATACAAGTTGAACTTGTACCAAGGAAATAATAGAGAAGCTTCCATGATAAATTCTGCATCGGGCCCATGGGCATGAACACAAGGGTTCAAGGTCGACTCCCACTTCTTCAATGCATAACCTTTCATTCACTTCTCGTTTTCGAAGAAATTGTAGTGCTGAAGATTTATCTGGTGAAGCACCAGAAGAGTATGACTCGCATAACTTTCGAGTTCACACGAATTAGGGAAAGCATAGGTTCAACCCATCGGGACATTTTACGAATCTATACAACCATCAAACAAAGCAAGGGATATGAATTCGAAAGCAGGGCATCGAAGTCAAAACAGGTGGTACAGTTTATCGGAGGTATCAAGTACCAAGGATAGAGCTCACAAGATGTTTGAATATGAAGGATACTGTCGGATATTAGTCCAACAAAATATCAGGTAGACGACACAGGATCTGACGTGAGTAGCGGTACTCAACCAGAAGAAGAAGGATGTGATGGCATAAGGTTATAGAAACATCGGAACAATCCGACATATAAGTACAAAGGAGTTGTGGTTCAAAAACGAAGGATTAGAAGCAAAAGCTCTGATCAAAAGACGAAAAGGTTGAATAGAATTAGATGGACAACTTTAGCGTTCCGTCTTGCAGAGATTTCCACCCATGGTTACGGGACATGTCCTGGTCAGTAGTCAGTCCCAAGTAAATAAGGAGAAGGAATGCACTACCTCTCCGGGCATGCAAGCTGGGTGGATATACAGACGGCAAGAAGTAGAGAATACTTTAGTGCCAAAGGCAATGTCATCGAGGAAGGAACCGATATGGTTCTTAGTATAGAAAGGAATCGGTCGGATAACTGTCCACAAAAGGAATCAAGTAATCCGTGAGAACTAACGGGGTAAGGTTTTAACGGCTGGTTCCACCTGAGAGTCCTCCGAGAAAGGACGGGAGGCAAGTACATCTAATTAAGGAAGCACTTGAACAACCCAGGTTTAAAATTCGGGGGGTTCACGAATTCCAAAGTCAGGAGTGACAATTTGTTCACCTGGGCAGAGGGACGAGTGATTTGTACAAGCTTAGCTAGACAATCAACCAATACTTGATTGGCCGAAAAGCAGCTCATGACCGAAACGGTGAATGAGCCGGAAGGACGAATTCTAGGAATTGACAGATGATAGAAAGCGTTCGCAGCAGATTGTATTAAGGGACGCAAATGGCATTGACAAGGAATGTCCACGCAGATTACTAGACATAGGAAGCTAACCATAAGGTAAGCAAGTAAGAATTTTAAGGGCAATAGGCTGCAGAGGATTCTCGGAAGATCAGACGATATTTCCAAGTGTTTTAGGAATCATAGGAACAACTGGGGATGATCATATCCCCGGTAATGTGAGGAATTAACCGCAGTGCGAAAGAAGCTGCACGGCATTAGGCTCAAAGGATTCCTGGATTATCGAGTAGTATTACGGGGTATCTCGCACATAAGTGAGTAACTGGGAATGAAGATCCAAATGACAAGAATGGTTAGTTATCCACGGAGGTTAGTCGGTGGTCCGGAACTGCAAGGCAGTGGCACAGGGTCTCAAGAATAATCGAGGAGTATCTTCAGAGTCTTCTGATGAAGTAGTCGACCATCTGTGGTGAAGGGGCTCTCCGGGAGGAAGTGGTTACGAGATCCTAATGCCAGAGTTAACAAAATCATTTTACCCGAAAGGAAGAGAGATCAGAGTTCCCAGAGTAAAGATCGAGAAGTAAAAGATCCTAATACCACCCAGTTGGCGACGTGGGGCCATAAGCCACACAGCCAAGTTAGTAAAACAGTTTTCGACCACTAGACTCAACTTCGGCCAAGGAATTGGGAAGGGGAATACCTAGGGGCAGTCGGCTCTGATACCAACCTGTGACAACCCCGGCTTAATCGTGCACTAATCATACACGCAAATGCGCACAATCAAGCCTAAGGACTCACTTGAAGATATCACAACACAACTCTAAAACATAAATAAAGTCATACAAGCTTTATATTACAAGCCAGGGCCTCGAGGGCTCGAATACATAGCTCGATGGCATACAAGCATTAGCGGAAGCATTAGATATCTGAGTACAGATATATTACAAAGAGAGAAATAGGCCTTCACAAAGGCGGGGCAAAATAAAATACTACGATCGAAAGGCGTAGGCCTCCTGCCCTGGACCCTCCGATCCTACTCCTGGTCGTCAATCGGCTCCTCGTAGTAGTAGTACTCGCCAGGGGGTAGTAGTAATGGTCGTCGGCTGGGGCGTCTGGCTCAAGGGCTCCGTCGTCTGGTGGCATCAATTGGATATGGGGGAAAAAGAAAGTAAAGCAAACGTGAGTACTCATCCGAAGTACTCAGCAAGCAAGGATCAACACTACATATGCAACATTGTCAAAGGAATGGCTGTATATGTGGACTGGGCTGCAGAAATGCCAGAATATAGGGGGAAAGGCTAGTCCTATCGAAGACTAGCATCTTCAACAATCTTCGACAGTCTTGCAGCAATAGAAGAGAGCAAATGAACATAATGTAAAGTAGTAGTAGTATCATCAACCTCGACCTGAGATCCTTTCTCGACTCCCTGCGAGAAAGCAATCCCAGAGCCGTACTATCCAGTTCTCATCACATGTTCTAGTTGTACCGATTGGGATACAACTCCGAGTGTCCGTTACCGTAGGACAGGCTATCGATAGAAGTTTCTTCCCTGCAGGGGTGCACCAACTTACCCACCACGCTCGCTTAACTCCGGCTGGACACACTTTTCTGGGTCATGCCCGGCCTCGGCTAAGCAACACGCCGCAACCCGACCTAGGCTTATAAGAGAGGTCAGCACGCCGGACTAATCCTATGCCCCCAGGGGTCTTGGGCCATCGCCCCGGGAACTCCTGCATGTTACGGGTCCACCGAGAGCAGACCTAGCAACCCCTTATACAAGCGCGGTTGCGTTCCCAGTCCAACTCGGCGTGCGCCGCTCCTTACTGAGGTCAAATAAGCTTCGGCTGATGTATACGACGCAGAACGCCCATACAATGCCCACGTGATGGTTAGTGCTATCGGGCCAGAGGCCCCTCGGATCAAATATCCAAACCGTAGTGGATTAGGAGCACGCGGAAACGAGCAGAGACTCACGATCGATGTGACCCCGTCGCCCCGTCTCGAGGACTTGCGGCAAGGGCTAAGAATGCCCGGCCACGCCTCGTGGTTATCTCGCGGGCACCATCCAGGTCAACCCGACTCCACATCACTTCGCATTAAGCTCGCGCGGGTACCCCTCAGGGCCGACCCGTCTTTAGTAACATGGTTTAGTGCAAGTCGAATCAACAACAGTATCTGTGTGTCTGACACCAGGGGAGCCCTAAGGAATCACCCTCGGTGGAATCCCACCTGATGTTAAAGTCAAGGTGAACAAAGGAGGAATCACCCTCGAGGTCCACACTTGAGGTGTTGCCCGACGATGTCGTTATCGGGGGTGGTGTAGGAGGAATCACCCTCGCTTACCACGACCGAGTAACTAACCTACAAGGTTAACCTCAGAAGTGCTGACGAGGTATCACCCCCGGCACTCGACGGTAACCCAGTAGTGTCGGCAACTAAGGCGGAAGTGATGTGCGGTGCCAGGGTCTAGTCTTCAATCCCGATGAGCGGGTTTTCTGACATCCAGCGGGGCGGTCGGGATCAAGTGGGGGTCTCTGTCGGGACTCTACCCAGCCTATACTAATCAGTCTAGGATAACCAGCAAGGTAGCAAGGCAGGTTACAATAATCACGCTATGCAGCAGATATAGGAAAACAATAGCAGTAGCAGTTCTAATGCAAGCATAAGAGAGAAGAGAATAGGCGATATAGGCATGTTCAAAATGGGGGTGCTTGCCTGTTTGCTCTGGGGCAAGGGCAAGGTCGCCTGTGGTGTTGTCGGGGACGTAGTCGTACTCCTGAGCTGCGTCTGCCTCGGGAGCTACGTCAACGTCGGGGTCTAATCGAGAGAGAAGAGGGGGAAGAAACAGGTAAACATAATCCAAACAGATGCAACACGGTGCGTGCTATGCTATGATGCAGTGCAGGGTTGCCTAAATATGCATCTAAGTCATTTTAGTTATTTTTAGAATTAATCTGGGATTTATTTACCGAAGTGTGTGCACTATTCATCTGCCGGATACGGGTCCGGAGTTACGAGTTCTTCTACGTAGGGGGTTCCGACAAAGAAACGGACGGCACGATCAGACTCGTCTCGTTGTTCTGAGCAACTTTCATGTTTTAACTTTTTCGATCTGAGCTACGGTTTAAAAGTTATTAATTTTCAAAGTTTAATAGAATTTCTGGAATTATTTTTATTTACAAAAAATGAATTATGACGTCAGCATGAGGTAATGCTGACATCAGCAAGTCAACAGGACGACTGACCAGTCAAACCTAACATGTGGGTCTAGTGGGACCCACATGTCAGCCTCTGTGACTTTAACAGAGTTAATTTAGTCTAACAGAGGGTTAATTAGAGAGTGGGCCCACATGTCAGAGGCTAATGAGGTTAAACTAATTAGATTTTAACTAAAAACTATTTATTTAGACTAATTACCGAAGAGGGCCCACAAGTCGGTGTCTACAGGTGAACAGTAATCAGCGTTGACTCGGTCAACCTGGTCAAACTCACGTCGGAACCCACTGGCAGTGACCGTGGGCGGGCCCCACGCGGTGACACGTCGGATGCTGGCGTCGAGCCGCTCCGGCGAGCTCCAAATACGGCAGCGCAACTCCGGTGGCATCGGGTTTCTTCTACGGCGCGTCAAATCGCGCTTACTCGGGCTCGTTCGAACGAGCGAGAGATGCCGCGTCGAACGGAAGCTACGGCAGGGGCGGAAGGGGACGGAGTTGAGCTCTACGACGGCGGCAAGCTTCGTCGGAATTCGGGCTTCTCCGGAAGTGCGGCTACGCGGCGCGCTCGAGCAGACTAGCAACGCGGGCGAGCTCTACGGGTCCCCGGAAACTCACCGGAGCCACGCAGTTGAGCAAAACGGCTCGGGAGCGAGGATATCACTGGCAATGGCGGCGGCGGCTTGTGGGTCTCTGCGGTGCCGGCGTTCTAGCGCGCAGGGAAGCAATCGAAGGAGGTTAGGGGAAAGGGGAAAACTCACCGGGCGGCGCAGGTTGGCCCGTGTAAGTTTTGTAGCAGCAGGGGGTTGATTCGACGTCAGTGCCGCACGGTGGCCGGAGATGGGGAAGAGGTTGTTGACGATGATACCGGCCTTCTCGACTCCCGCTGAAGGGCGAGGACGAAGAAGTGGAGGACGGCGCAGCTCGCAGGCGTGTCGGCTGAGCTCGGGGACGACGATGGCCGCGATAACGAGCGAGGACGGCAGCGATGGCGTTCGGTGGCCGATGAGATCGAAGGGGAGAGAGCGAGGGGAGAGGGGCAAATGGTGGGGAAGGACCAGGGGGGACGCTCGGCCTTGCCCTTATCCCCTCGGGGTGGCCGCGGTGCCGCGGTGTCGCCGTTTGGCCGGCGCAGCGCGCGCGACCACGGTGGCGTCGACACGACGAAGGAGCGAGAGAGGGAGGAGGGAGAAACAGGCCAGGTGGGCTGGAACGGGGCACTGTGCCCTCAGGCCCAGTGCACAGTGCCTCTTTGCATTTTTATTTTCTGTTTTAATTCACATCAGCTACTTTGCATTATTTTAAGATGGCTAAAACATTTTGCAAAAGTGTGAAACTTGGTCCCACATGTGCATTGCAATTTCCAACCCTGCCACAAAAAGTCTGGACATTTTTGGAAAGCCATTTGAATTTATTCAAAAATGATTTGGCAATTAAAATTGCTGGAATAGTAATGAATTAATTCCCAGGGGCAAGTTGGGATTTCCAAAAATGTTGGTTACAATTTTATAATTGCCTTGGGAATATTTGAAACATTATGAACAATTTAATTCTGCCATTTGAAGAAATATTAATTTGACTTGCATTTGGAATTGGAATTTGAAGTTGAATTATTTCCTAATGCCATTTTATGAAGATGATCATGATGACATGGCAGGTTAAGTAGCTTATCCAGAGGGGGGTAACCTGGGGATGTTACACATGGAATCCGGCGGATGCCAATCTCCTTGGGCAGCCGGAGTCCGTGTACTAGCGCCTCGTACTCGGCCACTTTGTTGGAGGCGGCAAAGTGGATTTGCAGCACGTATCTGAGCTTGTCGCCTTTGGGAGAGGTGAGGACGACACCGGCTCCCAAACCGGTGCGCATCTTCGAGCCATCAAAGTGCATCCGCCAATGAGTGGATTCTGGAGCTGGCGGCAGGTATTGGGTCTCGGCCCAGTCGACGAGGAAGTCGGCCAGTGCTTGGGACTTGATGGCGGCGCGAGGCTGGTAGAAGATGGTGTAGGGGGCCAGCTCGATGGCCCACTTGGCCACTCGGCCCGATGCGTCTCTGCTGCCTATGATCTCCGCAAGCGGGGCGGTGCAGACGACCGTGATGGGATGCTCTTGAAAGTACGGCTTGAGCTTCTTGGCGGCAAAATGCACGCCATAGCACAACTTTTGGTAGTGGGGGTAGTTCTGTTTGGAAGCTGACAGCACCTCACTCAAGTAGTAGACGGGCCTCTGGACTTGCCTTCCTCTTGGCGCTCTACCACCATAACTGTACTGACCACCCGGCTGGTGGCGGCGATGTAGAGAAGCATAGGCTCCTTGGCAGCCGGGGCGGCCAGGACGGGCGACGTGGTCAACATCTTCTTGAGCTGGAGGAACGCCTCGTCCGCCTTGTCATTCCACTCGAAATGAGTGGTCTTCTTCATCAGCTGGTACAGGGGAAGGGCCTTCTCGCCCAGCCGACTGATGAAGCGGCTGATGGATGCCAAGCTGCCGGTGAACTTCTGGACGTCTCGCAGTCGGGCGGGCCTCTCTATCCTCTCGATGGCCTTGATCTTGACAGGGTTGCACTCTATGCCGCGCTCTGAGACAAGGAAACCGTGGAGCTGGCCGGCTGGTACTCCAAAGACACACTTCTCTGGGTTGAGCTTGATTTGAAAATGGCGCAGATTATCAAAAGTTTCCTTGAGATCTTCCAGGAGGGTACCGTGCTTCTCCGTCTTCACCACAACATCGTCTACATAGACGTGGGCATTTCTGTCGAGTTGCTTGAGGAGGCACTTCTGCATGCAACGCTGGAAAGTGGCACCGGCATTTCTCAAGCCGAATGTCATGGTCAGGTAGCAGAAGACTCCGAATGGTGTGATGAAGGCGGTGTTCAGGCGGTCGGCCGGGCTTAACTTAATCTGGTGGTACCCCGAATAGGCATCCAAGAAACTCAACAGCTCGCATCCGGCTGTGGAGTCTATCACTTGGTCAATCTGAGGCAAGGCGAACGGATCCTTCGGGCAAGCTTTGTTGAGGCTGGTGTAGTCGATACACATGCGCCATTTGTTATTCTTCTTTAGTACAAGGACTGGGTTGGATAGCCACTCTGGGAAGAATACTTCCATAATGAAGCAGGCTGCTAGAAGCCGGGCTACCTCTTCACCAACAATTCCTCTCTTCTCCTCCGACAAGTGGCGGAGGGGTTGTCTGACTGGTTTTGCATCTGCTCTGACATGTAGCTTGTGCTCGGCGAAATCCGTCGGAACACCCGGCATGTCCTTTGGAGACCACGCAAAGATGTCCCGATTCTCATGGAGGAAATCGACGAGCTCGCCTTCCTATTTGCTGTCAAGGTGAGCTCCTATGATAGCGAACTTCTCCGGGTGCTCTGGGTCCAAGGGTATCTTGTTGGTTTCTTTGGCCTGCTGGAAAGAGCCCTGAGCTTCTGACTCCTTGGGATCTGGCGATAGGTCCAGCTGCTTGCCGGCCATGGCCACAACCCGGTCAAGGAGCCGCTTCTCGGCAGCAATCACAAGGGACTCGACCAGCCGACTGCTGGCTGCAGCACACTCGGCAGACTTCTGGTAGTCGCCGGCTATGGTGATAATGCCCTTGGTGCCCGGCATCTTCATCTTGAGGTAGGCGTAGTGGGGGACCGCCATGAACTTGGCCAGAGCAGGCCGGCCAAGCAACGCGTGGTAGGGGCTCTCAAGGTCAACCACCTCGAACCAGATTGGCTCTCGGCGGAAGTGACTCTTGTCTCCAAAGAGGACATCTATCTTGATCTTGCCGATTGGTGAGCAGGATAGGCTAGGCACAATGCCATGGAAGACAGTCCGGCTGGGCTGGAGCTGTTTCTCTTTGATGCACAACTTCTCCATGGTGTCGCGGTAGAGGATGTTGATGCTGCTACCGCCGTCTATCAGAATTCGGGAGAAACGAGCAGCTCGCCTCTCTGTTGCGAAGGTGGCATCCAACACCAGGGCATAGGAACCCGGAGAAGGCATCACCTCCGGGTGGTCAGCTCGACTCCAACTGATCGGCTTCTCCGACCAGTGCATGAACTCTGGGGCTTCAGAGGTGACAGTATTCACTTCTCGGCGCTGTTGACGCCGGCTGTGCCTGTCGTCAGTCACGCTGGTGAAGACGACGTAAGCTCCATGCTCTTCAGGAAACTCGTCTTGGATCGCGCCGACTGGTCGGACCGCCGGCTGCTCGGGAGGCGGAGGCGGCAGGCCAGCAGGCGGCGGAGGCAGCCCTTCGCCTCTGGCGATGCGGGTGAGCCAGTGGCACTTCCGGGTGGTGTCGTTGGATGGCTTCGCGCCGCTGTGGAACTTGCAGGGAGCGTCAAGGGTTTGCTCAAACGAGAAGGCGGGCAACCAGACAGGCTTGCCGCCCCTTTGGTGTTTGGGGCCGGGCTGCTCTTCTGGCTGCTGGTCTTCGACTGTCGCCACCTGCCGGCTGGGGGTAGCCGGCTGCGGGGCCTTGCGCTTATTGTCGTTTGACTATTGGCGCCGACTGGAATCACCAGCTGGTGTCTGAGGAGACGGAGGGAGCATCTTTCCTGACGCATCCACCCGGAGTTCCGACTTCATGGAGGAGTCGGCAGTGGTGTACTTGTCCGCTGTGATCAACAGCTCGTCGAGCGTGGCCGGCTCGTCGCAGAGGAGCCGGTGCTTGAGTAGGGTGCCCTCCCGGCACCCGGCAGTGAAGTATTCAATGGCTTGCACCTCATGAACCCCTTCGCAGGAGTTGCGCAGCTCGGCCCACCGCGTCAAGTATTCGCGGGTGGACTCAATCGGGCCTTGGATGCACAGGGAGAGCTGGCGAGGCTTGGGCGGCCGCTTGTAGGTGCTGGTGAAGTTGCGGATGAAAACTTCGGTGAAGTCTAGCCAGCTGTTGACGCTGTAGGGCTTGAGGCTGTTCAGCCATGTCCGGGCCGTGCCTTGGAGCATGAGCAGAACATACTTCACGGCGACACGCTTGTTACCATTCGCTATGTTGATGGCAGTGGAGTTGTCGACCAGCCAATCTTCCGGCTTCACAGAGCCGTTGTACTTAGGAGTGTCCCGAGGGAGCGAGAACCCTTTGGGGAAGGGCTCATCGCGAATGCGGGGGCCGAAACAAGGCGGGCCGATTGCATCTTCTTCTTCCAACGCCAGGGACCGAGCCAAGCGGTCGATCCGGTTGCGGGCGTCGTTCTCTCCGACTCCTTCACGGGGGCCCAGCCGACCTCCGAGAGTTGGATGCTCAACAGGCAGTGGGGAGGCGCGCCTCTCCCTGCGCGGGAGAGGCGGACGACCTTCCCGCCGTTCCACTGCTCGTGGGCGGCCGTCTTGGTTGCGCTCGATGGAGATGCGGGTGCGGCTGCGGCTAGCAGCCGGCTCTTGGTCACGGGCGCCGGCTGTCGGCGTCCGGGAGGTCGCGCCGTGCTCTCGGCGAGGGGGAAGGTTCCCAGCCTGCAGGTCGGGTTCCACCACGCGGCGGCCGACTTCTTGCTGCGCGGCGGCCGCGTCGATGAGCTGCTGGACGCGCTCCGTCATGCAGCGACGTTCGTCGCCCTCCAGGCGGTCCAGCTCGTCTGCCGCTGCCTGGGCGGCTCGCAAGTTCTCCATGGGCGTGGCGTAGACCGGGCGGTCGGCCCCCAACATGCTGGCGATGGCGGCGCCACGCTGCCGGACCGTGCCCACGCGGCTGGGCTCGTCAGCAGCCGGCGTGCCGCAAACGGCGCGGTCGATCTCGCGGTGGTATGCCTCGGTGAGGCGTCTCATGGCCGCCAACTTGTTGGCGCTGTCGAGAAGTGCGATACGGCACGCCTCCAGCGTTTCACCGCTCGCACCGGGCGCTAAAGGAGCAGACAGGTCCCACATTGCCACCTGCAACGGATCCCGGCCGGCCTGGTCGGAGGTTCCGTCGTGGCTGATGACCAGCACCTCGGTGACGGTGCTGGTGCCAGCGCCGCTGCCGGCAGCGGGAAGTGGATCGTCGAAGATCACCAAGTCACCGGGGAAGGCATCAGGAAGCGCGACGTCGGCGTCGACAACCATGTCGATGAGCAGGTCGGCGGAGCCAACGGACTCCGGGTCAGAGACCGGCTCGTCGGCGATGTGAAGCTTGCCGAGGAGATCGACGAGGTAGCTCTCGGAGCTGGCTGCGCCCGCGTCGAGTGCGGGCTCGTCGAAGAGGCGGATCCCGCCGATGAGATCGGTGAGGTTCCTTGCGGCACAAACAACTTCCACGCCGCACAGCGTGTCGGCGCAAACGCCGTCGGGCGTGCCGGGCTGGTTGCGATCGCTAGGGAGGAAGAGGGTTCCCGTCCAGAACGTGTTTCCGGACGACGGTGCACCTAGCCCCACGGTGGGCGCCAAATGTCGGGGGTATCATGCGACATATGCCAGGGGATGGCTTATCGTGGATGGGGACAAAAGTACGTCGTCGGGCTCTAGAAGCAGGAGTGAGCGAGACCGCATACGCTTGCGAATCTTACCCAGGTTCGGGGCTCTCCTAGGAGATAACACCCCTAGTCCTGCTCTGCGGGGTCTCCGCATGACCACTATCTCAACAGGTGGCTACAAGCTTGCTCCTTGAGCCTCTTGGCTGGAGGAGGAAGAAGGGCAAGGCTAGTCCTTACTCCACTCTCTCTGCGTGTGTGTGTGTGTGTCGTGAGTGCTCGTCGAGGCCTCTGCCAAGGAGCCAACTGCCAACCCCCTGCATGGGGTGACCTGGGGGGTTTATATAGGCCTACCCGCAAGGGATACAATGGTAATCTGGCCGGGCATAGGACCCGGCCGTCAGTATCTCTGGTCGCCGGCTTCTCCGCCGACTGCAGGGGCCCACCGCCTGATGGGTCCCCCCGGCGGTCTTGTCCTCGGCCGACAAGCTGGGCCCGCCGCCTACGGGTCCTGTCGGCTGTGTAGCACTGCAGCCGTGCCACTGATGACGCATGCTTGGTCAGGGAGAACGTGGATACAGTCCCGTCGCCTGGCGGGAACTCGATGTAGCCATACCCCGTCGTATCTGGTTAATGGCTCACGGACTTCGAGGGAGGAGGAGGGCCGCCTGCTGGGAGCCGGCCTCCCACTGAGCCGACTGGTCAGGGCTTGCCGCCTTCTGGCTTGTCACGGACAGGTAGGGCCTGCCGCCTGCGGGCCGTACTGGCCGCCTGTCACGGGAGCATGACCCCCTCTGCCATGGGTGTCGTCATGAGTGGCATGGCAACAGTCCTGCGTCGGGCGCAGGATTCCTGCCCGGTACGCAGTACCGTGGCCACGCCCCGCCCTGGATTCGGGGGTGGCAGGCCTGTACTGTAGCCATACCCTGTCTCATCATGTTTATGTTGGTGTTGACTTTGAGGGCGCGAGGGGCCGCCTGCTAGGACTCGGCATCCCAGGAGGCCGCCTGCCAGGAGTCGGCTTGCTTCATGGCCGTCTCGTGGACTCCGCCGCCTCCCGGCAACCGGCAGCTTGGTCCAGCCGGCCTCAAGAAGGCGGCCCTTGTCCTTGATGTTTGAGGCGCGCAGCCTGCCCTGATGTCTTGAAATACCAAAGGGAGGTGATGGGGCTACCCATGGTCATTTACTCCGACAGGATGAGAACGGGAGAGGGAATCGAGGGGGCGAGGGGGAGGGGGTTCCTTATCCCCTCGCTGGCGACGGCGAGCTGGCTCGGTGGCGACCATGCCCCTGTAGCGGCACGGTCGGCTGAACAGGGAGACGACCGGTGGGGTGGGGGAGTGGGCCGTTGGGCCGGCTCCGGTGGGCCGACAAGGCCCGGGTTTTTTTTCCTTTTCTTATTTCTTTTGCATTTTTTTTACTTATTTTCTTTTACTGTTTCTCTTATTTTGTCTTAAGTAGACCCACCAAATGATTTTTTGTAAACGGTAAATACAAAGTAATATTTTGGGCTGCCACAAAAAGTTTGAGGGCATTTGGAAATATATAACCATTTGTTTATTTTGAAAAGCTTATTTTGTTGTTTTTGGATCACTTAATATTTTTCTAGGGATTAAATGGTGAGGCAAATGATGATGATTACAACAGGACAATGATCAAGGGGAAATTATAGAATGATTCGAACATTTTAGATTTACCGATCGGAGAAACAATAATTTCACTTGCAATTTAAATTTGAATTTGACTTCGATTTTTGGACAAGTGGCAATTAGCATAGTAATCCTCTGACATGGCCACCATTAGGGGGGGATATTACTGTAGCATGACACTTGGGGTGTTACAGTCGCCGTCCTTCTCTCCTTCGTGTTAGCGCGCGCCTGGCTGCAGCTCGCCGCTCCGGTGAAACGTCGACAGCGCGACGCCTGCCGACGCCCGAGGGGATAAGGACCCCCTCGTCCATCCCCCTGGCTCTCCCTTGCCACTTCTTCCCCTCCTCTTCCTCGCATGCGCTCGCGCTCGCCTCTCTTTCCTCTGCCCGATGCTGCCGCCGTCGTAACTCCGGCGTCCGCACGGTCTCCGACGTCCCCGCGACCGTTGCTGGTGACTGGGGAACGCGCCAACCACGCCTGCGTCCACCTCGACCAGCTACGGGAGCCGGGAAGCTCCACCTCGTCGCAATCGAGCACAATCATATCTCCGACCGCCACCGATCTTCTCCAACTCCGGCGACTCGCTGCGGCTACTAATCTGTCGCCGGACCCCCTTGTGTCCACGCGGTGAGCAACACCTTCTTCCCTCCCCTCCGCCGCTCTCCCGATCCGCTCTGCTCCCTCCTATCTAGCTCACCGCCGTGCCGTGCTCTGACCACCGCCGTCGCTGCCATTAACGCTCTCCTGAGCCCCTACGGCTCGAGCCAGTGGCTCTGGTGAGCTTCTGGAGTGTTGTTGCCGCTGCCTAGCTAGCTAGCTCGAGCGCTGGCGCCGCGCTTCGCTGGTTCCGCAAACTCCCGAACTCCGGCGCCGCCCGCGAGCTCGCCGTCGATGCCACACCGCATCTCTGGCCATGGCACCGCCACGGTTAGTCGCGGCGTTGAACGTCCGATCGAATGAGCCCGACCCCGCGTCGAACGGACCACCGTAGACGATTTCCGGCCACCGCCCGAGCGCGCCGCCGCGCGAAATGCTCACCGGAGCAACTCCGGTGGCTGACGCCGACGTGGCTGCCACGTGGGTCACCCTGGCTCATTGACCAGTGGGCCCAGGGGCCCTAGTTGACCGCGCTGACCGGTCAACGGGCTGACGTGGCAGTGCTGAGTCACTGACATACGGGTCCCACCCCACTTAATCGATGTTTTATAATTAAAACTGAATTAGCTAATTAGTTTTGACACTGACAGTGGGCCCCACGTGTTAATTAACCTAACTAGTTAATTTAACCCCTCTGTTAGCCTCTGAGTCACAGACCGGTGGGTCCCACTGGTCAGTTTGACCTAGTCAGCAAGTCAGCTGGCTGCTGACTTCAACCCCCAGTAATGCTGACGTCATATTCCTTTTTCTGTTAATTCTGTTATTTAAACTAGATCCAGAAAATGCTTTAATCTTTGAAAATTCGTAGAAAATAAACCGTAGCCCAGATGGAAAAAGTTTATACATGAAAGTTGTTCAGAACGACGAGACGAAGCCAACCGTGCTATCTGTTTCCATGTCGGGACCCTCTACGAAGGTGAACCCGCAACTTTTAGGCTGTTTCCGGTAGATGAATAGTGCATACATACCGGTTAATAAATCCAACTTAAATCCTAAAATAACTAATATGACTTAGACATGCTTTTAGGCAACCCTGCACTGCACGTTTGCATAGCGTGCTCTGTGTTGCAAATGTATGTTGTGTATTTATCTGTTCCCTCCCCCTCTTCTCTCTCGTTAGATCTCGGTACCGACGTAGTCCCCGAGACCGACGCAGCACCGGAGGTCGACTACGCCCCTGACGACCCGATCTTTGCCGCCAAGCAACCAGGCAAGCACCCCCCTTTTGAACATGCCGATATCGCCTATTCTTTCTCTCTTATGCTTGCATTAGAAATTGCTGCTGCTACTGCTTATCCTATTTCTGATGCATAGCCTGATTTTGTAACCTGCTATTGTTACCTATCTGCTTATCCTAAACTGCTTAGTATAGGCTGGTTAGAGACCCACTAGAGACCCCACTTTGTCCCAGTTGCCCCGCTGGATTATCAGATGACTCGATCAACGTGATCGACAACCAGGCCCCGGCACCGCACATCACCCCCCCTAGTTGTACGACACTGCAGCGTTACTATCGAGTGCCAAGGGTGATACCTCGTTTAGCACTTCTGATGTTAACTCTGTAGAGTGGCTATTCGGTCGTGGTCACCGAGGGTGATTCCTCCATCACCACTTCCGATAACGACGGTGTCGTGCAACACCTCAAGAGTGAACCTTGAGGGTGATTCCTCCTAAGTTAACCTTGACGACTACATCAGGTGGAATCCATCGAGGGTGATTCCTCAGGTTTCCCCCTGGTGTTTGGACACACGGTTACTTGGACTTTACAACTGTTACTTGGAAAGGCGGGTCGACCCTGAGGGGTACCCGCGAGTGATGTGATAACGGGTTGACCTGGAGGGTACCCGAGAGATAAATACGAGGCGTGGCCGGGCATTCTTAGCCCTTGCCGCAAGTCCTCGAGACGGGGCGACGGGGTCACACCGATCGTGAGTCTCTGCTCGTTACCGCACACCCCCAATACACTAACGATTTGGATATTTGATCCGAGTGGGCCTCTGGTCCGATAGCACTAACCATCACGCGGGAAAAGTTATGGGCACTCTGCATCGTATGCATCAGCCGAAAGTTATGTCAGACGTCCAGTTCAGCATTGCGGCCGGGACGGACCGGCGCCCTCCTGGTGCCTGGCTTCCCCCTGCACGCAACGACCCGAAGTGCCCAGGGCGATGGCCCAAAACCCCTGAGCGCTTAGGATGTAGACCGATGGGGACCTCTCTGCTGAGCTCTTGGTAGGGTTGTAGTGTGTCGTTTGGCCAAGGCCGGGCATGACCTAGAAAAGTGTGCCCGGCCGGAGTTAAGCGAGTGTGGTGGGTAAGTTGGTGCACCCCTACAGGGAAGAACTAATCTATGCATAGCCGGATCCTCGGTAACGGACGCTCGGAGTTGTATCCCGATCGATACAACTAGAACTGGATAATTGTGATAGTATGGCTCTGGGATTGCTTTCTCGCAGGGAGTCAAGAAAGGATCTCTGGCCGAGGTTGATACTTGGATATTAGGGCTCTGGGATCGCTTTCTCACAGGGAGTCGAGGAAGGATCTCTGGGCGAGGTTGATACTTAACACTACTACTACTTTACATTATGCTATTCTGTACTCTTCTAAATGCTGCAAGATGTTTGAAGATGCTTGACGATGCCGAAGATGCTAGTCTTCGGTAGGATTAGGCCTTCTCTCTATTCTGGCATTTCTGCAGCCCAGTCCACATATACAACCTTTCTTTGATAATGTTGCATACGTAGTGTAGATCCTTGCTTGCTGAGTACTTCGGATGAGTACTCACGGTTGCTTTGCTTCCTCTTTTCCCCATATCCATTTGATGCAACCAGATGACGGAGCCCCTGAGACAGCTGCCGCTGACGACGATCACTACTACTACCCCGAGGATGGCTACTACTACGAGTTGGCTGACGACCAGGAGTAGGTTCGGAGGGTCCCAGGCAGGAGGCCTGCGCCTTTTCGATCGTAGTGTTTTCTTTTGCCTCGCCTTTTAAAGGCATGTCTGTATTTCTTTTATATCTGTACTCAGATATGTGATGCTTCCGCTGACGCTTGTATGCGAGCTTATGTATTCGAGCCCTCGAGGCCCCTGGCTTGTAATATAAAGCTTGTATGACTTTATTTATTTTGCTTAGAGTTGTGTTGTGATATCTTCAAGTGAGTCCTAGGCTTGATCGTGTGCATTTTGCGTGTATGGTTAGTGCACGATTAAGCCGGGGCGTCACAATGCCAACTCAACAAACACCTTCGGAGATACCTGTATAGCATCTTTATGATCACCCAGTTACATTGTGACGTTTGATAGCACACAAGGTATTCCTCCGGTATCCGGGAGTTGCATAATCTCATAGTCGAAGGAGTATGTATTTGACATGAAGAAAGCAATAGCAATAAACTGAACGATCATTATGCTAAGCTAACGGATGGGTCTTGTCCATCACATCATTCTCCTAATGATGTGACCCCGTTATCAAATGACAACACATGTCTATGGTTAGAAAACCTTAATCATCTTTGATCAACGAGCTAGTCTAGTAGAGGCTTACTAGGGACACGGTATTTGTTTATATATTTACACATGTATTTAAGTTTCCGATCAATACAATTCTAGCATGAATAATAAACCTTTATCATGAATAAGGAAATATAATAATAACCATTTTATTATTGCCTTCTAGGGCATATTCATTCACCACCCCCACCCCCCCCCCCCCCCCCCCCCCCCCCCCCGCGCGCGCTATTTAAACGATGGCAGTCGCCGGGCAAAAATCGCACCACACTCCGCACTCATCCCCTCCTTGCACACCATTTTCTCCACAAGCCCCACGGCATCCGGCGAGCAGGAAGCCGAGTTCTCCAGCATAGAAGCTGGCTGGGTGGCCCGTCAAGCCCGCCGGATACAAGCCATGCAACTCTCTGTTCCGGCTACATCAACGGTCCAGGCGGCTGCAGGCTAGCTCGCGGAGGCAGAAGCTCCAAGGAGGTGCATCGTTCAACAACTTGCCGCTCCAAGCCAGCTCGCCGAGTAGTGGTGTGTTGCTCCAAGCCGGCACGCGGTGGACCACGGCGGCATAGGCAACGTGGCTGCCATGGACGACGTTGTGTCACACCTTTCCTCTCGTGCTGCTGCTCGCGCCATCCGTCGTCAACGTATGTGACCGCACCCTGCTGGTGGAGTTCGGCGACGCGGCATCCAGCACGTCCGTGCCCGCCGTGGTCATCGAGGAGAAGTAGAACACGGGAGGCCGCCATAGCTTGGGTCCTATGAAGGCCACCGCCAAGGCGACGCCGGCGTACACAGCCTGTGTCTTGCCAGGTTTATCTCAGACCATCGCCAACCCCTGCCTCGGCTTCACGGATGCGGAGCCCCCAATCCCCTCCGGCTGAAGCACCCCCTTTGCCACTCCGATGAGTGGCGCAGCGGGACATAGGGAAGATACTGGGGAATAATATACCTCCAGGGCTCACGACAGTCAGACGAGCGGGCTGCCCGACATGGGAAAGACAAAGGGACCCGCCGCGACCGGTCGTAGACTAGTGTAATGTCTCTGTTTCGTGGGAATAGAGCTCCACGCGGCTGGACAGGCACATAGTTTTAGTTATTTTAGTTAAAATATGTCCAAAATGTAATGAATTCCGTCCGGTTTATATGAAATCCGCTGTGTTTACATGAATTTCTCCGGTTTGTTGAAAGGGTGTTTGAAATGTATGGGGGCATCGTTGGATGGCGGCCTCCTGCATCCGTGTTCATAGACTGATTCCGTCTGTCCGGGAACGGATGCGGGAGAATATTTGAGGGTCGTCGTTGGAGATACCCTAACAGTCTTATTAGCTACGGAATTCAGAATCACCAACGTCTATCCTTTGGTTACATTGGTGAGTTCCTTCTCCGGTGGTGCATTTCGTCTATTTATAGACGCATGCATCTAATGCCCTAGATATGCAGAGTATCGACATCTCAGAAATCATATAATGTATACGTAGAAACATACATGCATACATTGACACGTAAATCATCCCACCGCAAAACCCGGAAAATATCCCCGCAAAAAAGAAAAAAAGCCAGAAAATACATCTAGTAGCCGCGAAAAGGCAGAGGTCAAACTGACGTTCCTTATCAGCATTTCAGTTTCTCGTTCGACAGCTCATTGTGACGAAAATGCAGAAACAAACGCGTTGTATTTTTTTAATTTTTTTTAGTCTAAAGAAACACGTTGTAAGTTGAAAGATTTCATCGTGAGATGAAAAGAGGGAAAGAAACACGAGGCAAAAATCCACTGTGGATTTGATGTGATTTATTCACTTCTTACCATTTGGGATTGCCTCCCGGGCCTCGATCGAGATCCAGACCCGGCCCACGGTATAAATAATGCCCACACGCGCGCCGCAAAACCCAGACAGACCAGGCTCGCATTTCCCCGGAATCCACTCGCTCTCCATCGATTTGCATGCAACCGACTCCAGATCGATCCCTCCACTGATCGCCCAGTCAAAGATCGCTCGGCCGGGGGCGCGGTGATCGTCGTCATCGGAGGAGCAAGTCCTGTACGTGGCCGGGCGGCGCCATGATCTCGTGGCATGATCTGTACACGGTGCTGACGGCGATGGTGCCGCTGTACGTGGCGATGATCCTGGCGTACGGCTCGGTGCGGTGGTGGGGGGTGATCACGGCGGACCAGTGCGCCGGGATCAACCGCTTCGTCGCCGTCTTCGCCGTCCCGCTGCTCTCCTTCAAGGTCATCTCCGGCAGCAACCTGTACGCCATGGACCTGCGCTTCGCCGCCGCCGACACGCTGCAGAAGCTCCTCGTCCTCGCCGCGCTCGCCGTGTGGTCCCGCCTCCCCGTCCCCTTCGCCGGCCTCGACTGGTCCATCACGCTCTTCTCGTCCGCGACGATGCCCAACACGCTCATCATGGGCATCCCGCTCCTCGTCGCCATGTACGGCCGCCACGCCGGCGACCTGATGGTGCAGATCGTCGTGCTCCAGTGCATCATCTGGTGCACGCTGCTGCTGTTCCTCTTCGAGTTCCGCGCCGCGCGCCTGCTCATCTCGGGGAGGTTCCCGGCGGCCGCCGTCGCCGACGTGCGCGTCGACCCGGACGTCGTGTCGCTCGACGGCAGCCACGCCGAGGCGCAGGCCGAGGTCGCGCCCGACGGGAGCATGCGCGTCGTCGTGCGCCGGTCCGCGGCGTCGGTCTCCCGCCGCTCCCTCCTAAACGGCGCCGCGGCAGGGATGTTGTCGCCGTCGCGCGAGTCGAACCTGAGCGGCGTGGAGATCTACTCGGTGAGCTCGTCTCGAAACCACACGCCCAGGGGATCCTCCAGCTTCACCCACGGCGACTTCTCCGCGACCACGGGAGGCGGCGGCGGCGCCGCGACTACTCTGCCGCCGCCGCTGCCGCACGGCGCGGTGCGCGCGTCCAGCTTCGGCGCGGCCGACCTGTTCTCGCTGCACTCGTCGCGGCAGCACACGCCGAGGCCGTCCGCCAGCTACGACGAGCACGCGCCGCGGGGCAGATCGGCGGCGGCCGTGGCGCCGGTCGACGACCCCAAGGACAACGTGCACATGTTCGACTGGAGCTCCGGCGCGTCCGGCGCGTCCGAGGTGAGCGGCCTGCCGGTCTTCCGCAGCGGCGCCAAGGACAGCGGCCGCCGGCGTGCCCCCTCCGACGCGACGTCCATCAACTCCGACTCCTCCAGATGTACGCCCATCAGTCTCTCTCCACATCTCCAAACTGACTCCGCCTTATCAGTGATCTGATCATCTCACAAACGCACACGTACTCGAACGTGAACGAAAACCTCTCTTTTGCTCAAAAAAAAAAACTCGAACGTGAACTTTGTTGCAGTGAACCGGCCGGGAGCGGCCGGCATCGAGCGCGTCATTTCCGAGGCGGCAGCGCAGGAGTCGCTGGAGAGGCTGGAGGCCGGCACGGAGTTGACGGAGAAGGAGCAGGAGCAGGATCAGACGGCGAAGGACGGCGGCGAGGTGGGAAAGCCGCCGGCGAGCGTGATGCTGCGGCTGATCCTGACCATGGTGTGGCGCCGGCTGATCCGAAACCCCAACACGTACGCCAGCGTCGTCGGCCTCGTCTGGTCTCTCATCGAGTTCCGGTACGTAATCCACCTTCTTCTTCTTCGATCGATCAGTGATGATCAGTCATAACGACGCCCGTGCCGACTCGTCACCGCAGGTACCACGTCACCATGCCGGCCATCGTGGCCAAGTCCATCTCCATCCTCTCCGACGCGGGGCTAGGAATGGCCATGTTCAGCCTGGGTCTGTTCATGGCCCTGCAGCCCAAGCTCATCGCCTGCGGCAAATCCGTGGCGGCGTCCACCATGGCCGTCCGCTTCCTGCTCGGCCCCGCGGTCATGGCCGTCTCCTCAGCCGCCGTCGGCCTCAGGGGCACGCTGCTGCGCATCGCCGTTGTCCAGGTACGTGCCATTAATTCTTGGCTCACACGAATATATGATTCCAGCACAGCACAATACATGATGATGACAACAATTCCAACAAAGTACGTACGTGACATGTTGCCATGTATGTACGTAGGCCACTCTGCCGCAAGGGATCGTGCCGTTCGTCTTCGCCAAAGAGTACAACCTCCACGCCGCCATTCTGTGCACCGGGTAAGCCAAGAACAATTAATATCAAATATCTCCCCCAACTGGAAATTGCTCTGTATTTCCATAACTTCTTAATAAATATATCAGTTTTGCTAAGTCTCAGTCGACTTAAACTTCGTTATGTCTCAGTCGATAGTATTTTCCTTTGATTTTGCATGGAGATTCATGCAAAAAAAAAATTCTTCTTACATACTATATCACTTGACTTAGACTTGGTTAAGTCTGAGTCGACTGAGGCCTAGCCACATCCTAAATATATAAGCGGGTCAAAACCAAAAGAGGGAATAGGGTAGGGCTCGACGCGACGTCGAGAGACGTACCATTGGGGAAAATCTAATTCGAGACCAATTATGGGACGAAAACCTGATAGCACTCTAAGCATACCGGAAATGGCGAATGCCCTAATATGGTCAAGAATTTAGGTTCATGCCAAATGTTTATTTATTTATTAATGTATTTCTTTTTTGCCTTTCTGCAGGGTCATATTTGGCATGCTAATAGCTCTTCCGATCGTCCTGCTCTACTACATCATCCTTGGGCTGCTATGACGGATGACTCGCCATGAATGAAATGTTCTCCCGCATCGGAGATCAAATTGACGCAGGGGTTCCGACGCAAGATTGGTTCTGCGTTGTCTAATTGCTCTTATGCTATAGATGCAAAATGCACCGCTGAGTTTGAATTCCCTCCATTCACAAATCATAAGGATGTGCGGCGCGTGAAACTGATTGGCCTAGATTAGTGGGAGTCAAAGAAAACAGTTCGCACATGTTTGAAGCACAGAAGTTTAGCAAACTTCGCTTATTTCCTAGTGTAACATGAAATAAACCCCGATGGCTAGTATAGTTTGTTAATTAGGGATTAAGTATACAAAGTTGTTGTGTTTTCCATACATATTTGGCAATTAAGAAAGAGATGGGGAAAAGTTATGTTTGTTTTTCGGCAACATGGTGGAATCAGAGGAGCTGGAGAGGCGGACATTTGCCCACTCCCTCTCCCGATGGGGACAGGGGTGTGATTTTTCTTTTTTTACCCTCGCACGTGAGAATGGGGACGGAGATGGGTAGCAATATCCATATGGGTATTCCCATTAGGCCATTACCACCTTGAGTCACAACACGTAAAGACAAGTACATGTTGTTAGGTTGATAGATAGGGGTGGAGACATCCTAGAAACTATTCTCCTATCCCCTGCAGTCTCACATGACTATGGATTTTTTTCGTGGTGGGGGCCCATCAACTCAATCTTTTTCCCCGAAAAGCAGAAGATGTGTGCATTGTAAGGTGGAGGATAGAGATCATTGGATCGGTGAATGGGATGTAGCATTGATAAGCCATGCTCTGACTCACCTATCATCTCTCAAATTTCATGTGGACTATGAATGGATACTTCACCTCCCCCTCCCCCCGCCCCACCGCCACTAAGCTCTGATTGGATTATAGGTGCATATGCTCCGTCTATAAACCCTCCCTTTTGTTTGTTATTCCCTACTATTTTCTCAACCCACACCATGGACTCTAAGAGCCACCCATCTAATTATTCCTCGGAGGCGGATGAAAAATCAGGCGAACATGTAGCTATATCGAGCGAGGAGATGCCTGGATCAAGTTTTTTTTTAGCAACAGATGCCTGGATCAAGTGAAGAGATGCATGTAACACCCCACCTATGGGCGCGCTATCACTGTATGTCTGTAACCTGGGCTTAGAGATGGGCTGGTCATTTGAGGGCTAGGTCCCACCAGCATGGGCTACATATGCAACCGAGGGAGCATAGGAGGAGGCAGCGATTGAATTAGTGTCATCTTCATCTTCTCGTCTTTGCTCTGTTCCTCGTCTCCTCTGCTACTTCTGCCTCTCCCCTGCTTCTTGTGGATTTCTCACCTCAAATCTCTTTGCATCCCCAAGTTGTATCCGATTATTGGTACTAATCCAGTTGTTCGTCCCATCCGTGAGTTTGGGTCGTGACAATTGGTATTCAGAGCCTCAAAATTGTGCTTCCGATGTGTGTTCCTCAACTCTCTCGGCTAGATCCGTAACATCCATTGACCTGGGTGTGATTTGCTTCGGCGAATCGCACAAAATCCCTGGGCTGGGTTGGACCGGCTTGGAGTGGAGCAACGACGCCATCCAAACCCTCAGCGCAGAGCCAAGAAAATAATCACCACCCACTTCCTGCCCACCAGGTGTTCGACGAAATGTCCAGCCAGCAAGAAGTGTTCACCGGCGGCGTTCTCCACGTCACTGTGCACCATGTGTACTACCTGATCAGTAAGGAGACACTGCAGCAGGTGTTTACAGTGTATGGCGTGGTCAAGAACTCAAGATCTCCGTGTTCCAGAAAATCCACCATCTGGAGGCGGTGGTTCAACTTCGATCAAGAAGCAGGGCAGCGCGGGCTCTGGCCATGCAAGGCAGGTGCATCTACGAGCGTGCTTGCCTCCTCGACATTCAGGACATGTCGCTGGAGTACAACCTACACTTGTGCTCGCTGCTCAAGCAGAAGCAGACCACAACCGTGGCCGAGTACACGACGAAGTTCTGGGAATGCCTACAACACGTACTGGATATCAACCCCAACTTGAGCATCAAGAGCTTCTTCCACCAGTACATCGTGGGCTTGCGGGAAGATATCCAAGTGCCGTGCGGTCACAATCTACATCAAGCATTACTGGTGCTTCGTCCCTTGCCCGGATAAGAGAGGATGAAATCGCTGAGGAGGCGGCAATGGCTGCGAAAAAACTTGACGATGACCATGGTGTTCACATTCTCATGCCTACGGTGATAGTCACAGACGTATTCCCCGGGCACGCTACCCTAGCAGAGTGCGGTGTAGACCATGACATTGTCGCCATTGACAGCAATAGCCTTGCCGCATGAACGCCTATCACATGTTCAACGGAGTGCCCTAGTTGTGACCCCACCGTTGACATCTTCTCTGAGCCCGCAACCTCTGTTGTGTGCAAAGAGAACCTCGACATCGAAGCCATCAGTGTTGCTACAGCAACACCTGCTTTAAGCTTGACTGGTGGTCTGACGTATGCTTATGTGGAGGTGCCCCTCACCATGGGGAGCGTGACCCCATTCTCGACAGCTCCTCCAAAGGCCGGGCCAGCCTCAACGCGGTGGCCATTTCCCATCCCAGAGGACACCATGGCGTCAACACGAGGTTGGACCATATGCTTTGACCGCATTGCCGTGTTGACCCCCATGTACATGCTGGATGAGGATGTGAATAGAAAGCAACAAGGACAAATGCTATGTCCAATACCATGGCCATCATTTAAATGGCATTCAGAAGCAACCGATCCTCAAGATCCACGTCCAGTAACTCAAGGTATATTTGGGAAATTATCTACATGTCAGGCACATGAGGGTCTCAATTGTTGTGCTCCCAGTTTGGTCTTGCACTGGACTAGCTCTTATGATGGGCATTATTTACAAGTATTTGCTGCACTTAGAAGTTTCTGGTGTGAGTTCTATTATATTGGAGCGCCTTGTGGTCATTGGCAATACCAATATGCATATCTGCAGCTGTGGCGTTCATCTCATCGAGCAAGTTATTTGAAGTGCATGAGCATTGGTGATGCTACATTAATTTCGAAATAGAAAGCACAAGGTTTGTTAAGTGGCATTCTAGTGGAATCTGCGAGTAATAAAACGAGCGGAGTTGGCTATTTCTCGCAAACCTATGACCAAAGATATGATGCCAATGGAAGGTTGTCACCTGAAGTGGCATTTTCTATTGCCAACATAGTGAATCTCCCAAGGGGCACAACTTGGTTACAATATTGGCCACCACCTCCGGCTGGTACAAAACGTGGGGGTACACTCCTATACAAAACTACAGGACTGCTATGGTTTCCTTCCCCCATAAATGAAGTCACTGGCTTTGGAAGTTACCATGGCCACCTCTCGAACAAATGCAGACAAGTGAGCGTGTAGAGGTGAACCATGGCAGCAAGAACTTTGTCGAGTTTGGATTTGATCATCTACAGAAGCAATACAAGGGAAATTACACTATCATTCAAGGGACTGTATTATGTACAGGTTCAGTGTTCTCACTTGCTGGTGCAAGAGGGTATATTTTTATGGACAACACTGGACCCTGGCATCGTACATCTTATTCTTGGAACTTCGATATACCTTATTGGCACCATATTACACATAAACATAGAGTTCACTGCAATTTATTATGGGTTGGACCATATGCAACTGAAGTCATCATCATCACCATAGTGGTTTGGAGATGGTTTAGTTGTGCGCTTCTACCTTCAGCTCCTTGCATTTATTCAAACCAGCAGAACTGAGCTTTATTCTCGGATCCAATGCTCATATATTCTATGGTTTTATATGATACAAGATCCAGTAATGTGTTGACACCTCGCATCACAATATCCTCATATTATATATAAGCATGTGCTGGTGTTCATAGCAGGGCTGAATTATGAGATGGATCACCAACCTCAAGGCACCTTAGTAACTACAGTCATGTTGTTGCAACATGTCCAACCTACTTACCAGCAGCTTGATTCTTTCTGGTTATGGGCGCAAGCATAAGAAAGGGTACATATCTTTGATCCCAAGCCTGGTTTAATCTGTTGCTCTCCTCTGATTGTTTGTACTAGTGAGTGCCAGACCAACATGATTCTAGGAGAGATGGTCACTATCATCGGGTCTTCTCACAAATATGAGTACAAGGGTGCAACATTTTCTGGACGCTTGCTCTTAGCACTTGAGTTCTATAGAGATGGTTTAGCTGGGTACTTCTACTCTCAGTTCATCATCTTCCTTCACACCAGCAAAATCGAGAGTCATCAACAACACCAAAGGATTATAGGAACTGCAGTAATGTTGTTGCAACATCTCCAACCCATTATACAACTGCTTGTTTCTTTGTTGCCCTGCCTCCAGGCAAATGATAAGTTGCAGCTCTGCACAGGCCAGCATGTTCCTCTTGGTGGTGCAGTGGAAATATTCAAAAAATTGGCATTGAGTTGGGATAACTGAACACTACCAAGCACGCTTATGGGAAGGATTGCAATTTCTTTCATCGGCCGGTGATTAGCCGCATGATCACCCCCAAGCACATACTACTACCATATGATCCAGGTGGATTGGCTCTTCGGCTTGACAAGTGTGGTGGCATTCCTGATTCAAGGATGTTCATCATCGGCTTGAGGGCAAGCCAAATTTCAAGGGAGGGAGAGTGTAACACCCCACCTATGGGATGTCATTGTATGTCTATAACCTGGGCCTGGGCTGGTCATTTGAGGGTTAGGTCCCACCAGCATGGGCTACACATGCAATCGAGGGAGCATAGGAGGAGGCAGTGATTGAATTAGTGTCATCTTCATCTTCTCGTCTCTGCTCTGTTCCTCGTCTCCTCCGCTACTTCTGCCAGGCCCTGCGTCTTGTTGATTTCTCACCTCAAATCTCTTTGTATCCCCAAGTTGTATCCGATTATTGGTACCAATCCAGTTGTTTGTCCCATACGTGAGTTTGGGTCGTGAAAATGCACTACCTAGAAATAAATAATAATGGTTCGAAGAAGGATGAGGAGACGACAATGAATATGAGGGCGACGAAGCGGAAAAGGCGGGAAGGCAGCCGACACATGCATCACATATCTTCGATCGAGGTCAACGGGAATGTCGGTGAGGCCACTATTGTGGTTCTAAGTCTGACAGTAGAATGAGGGGTAGGTATGAGGAGGCAAGATCTTAGCTACGGTGAGGTTGTGCACGCAAGATTTACGAGTTCAGGCCCTTCTCGGAGGAAGTAACAGCCCTACGTCTCGGTGCCCGGAGGCTCGGTCGATTGACTTATGCGTGAAGTTACAGGGGGTGCGAACCCCTGTGTCTGAGGAGGGGGGTGGCTTATATAGAGTGCGCCAGAACCCCAACCGTCCCACGTTACAAGGGTTTCAATGTCTTTAAAGATAGGACGTTACTGATAACACCAGCAATAAAGGCAAATAAATGATCATTAAGACTACGGAGTGAACGCCTGACCCTTGCCATCCTGAGTGACCTTAGATCTTCTGTCTTCCGAGTGGTTTCCGGTGGGGTCGAGTGAGTACACCCCGGTCGAATGGCATTGGGTTGTCCGAGTGAACTGTTGGTCGAGTGGGTTGCACCCTGTGGCGATTTCAGTCGGTAGATGGTGCCATCCTTTGAATGTCATTTGCTTTAGGGCAGTGTCCTCGGTAAGGGTGTCTAGGTCGGGCCTATTACCCTACCCTAGGTACATGTCTTCATCATTAGCCCCCGAATGGATCTGGGTTCGAGTGGAGAAGGGGTTGAAGATGGTTCCGACCCGATTTATATGCTTCAGAGGCATCCCAACCGGGCCGGTGATCTTTGTAAAAACTTCAACTTCATTTTCAGTCGCCTGGGTCCATTCAGAGGTCGTCGAGTGATTTTTTCTGATGAGCTCCGAATGTTGATATGGTATAAGATCCTCGGCGCGATTGGTCACGCTGCCGCTTTCCGGATCTCACGGGATTCCAAATTTGGAGAAGCGCGCGGGACGGAGAGGACCGCAGTAGACGGAGCGGATTAGGCAGGGACGCCTCGATTCTCGTGCCTCCTTTTTCGCCACGTATCCAGCACGCGACTGTTGTGGGATTTGACTGGATTGCCTGGGCCCACTAGTCAGCCACACGGGAGCGGACCCATATAAGGCGTCGGGGTCGATGAGCCCGGTACTGTGCTCCCTATCTCCTTCCTCCTCTCCCGTTTCACCACCGCATTCGCCGCCAGCTTCGACGCCGCCGCCCCGCCCGAGCGCAGCCTATCACAATGGGGAAGGAGAAGACGGCGGCCTTGGAGCGTGCGAAGAAAGCGACGGCGGCAGCGAAGGGCAAGAAGACGAGTCGGGGAGGCTCGTCGTCGAGATCCGGCCTGCCGCCCGGCTGGATCCAGGGCGATTGGATTCGCTCCATGATTCAGCAAGAAGACATGGAGGATCTGGTCGAGGGAGGCTTGATCGACCATGGGTCTTGGAGGCTGCCAGGTGACGAGACCGAGCCGCAACCGTAGAAGGGTGAGTGCGTCCTCCTCGCGACTCATGTTGACCGTGGTTTTTCTCTGCCCCCTCATCCTTTTTTCCGAGGTTTTCTGAACTTTTTTGGAGCCCAACTTCATCACTTTTCTCCGAACACCATCACATACCTAGCTGCGTTTGTCTCCATGTGTGAGAATTTCTTGGGTTGTCGACCGCATTGGGGTCTCTTCAAACACATCTTCACCTGCCGCTCACAGTCTATGAAAAAGGCCAATCCGAGTGATGAGAGGATACACGTGATTCAGATGTGCGGAGGTCTAGGGATCCAGATGAGAGGCAAAAGCATATTTCCACCTATGACTCTTCCCGATTCGGTCAGAGGGTGGCAGTCGACCTGGTTTTATTGTAAGGACAAACCAACTCCTGGTCAGTCGACTGGCCTTCCTCCCTTTACCATGGGGAGAATTGAAAAGCCCTCTTCCTTGAAAGTGACTCCAGAAGAAAAGGTGGAGGTGAACATGTTGGTCGACCGCGTAATCCAACTTGTCCGCGATGGCATGACCGGCATGGATTTGCTAGAGGTGTTCCTCACTCGCCGCATCCAGCCGCTCCAGGCCCGCGATCATCCTATGTGGATGTATTCGGGCGCCGATGATTCTGCTCGGATCCACCCGGAGGAAGTTGCCGAGGAGACGGTGGCGCGGTGGCTGCAGAGCATTACCGGAAACAGAGACAACCCCAGGGGGTCTAGGAGAATTCTGCCACTCGGCGCTGATAACGAACCAGACAAGGTCAGACCTTCGATGTCGAGTGACTTTTACTCTAATTTGTAAACTGTCTTTGGAACCGACTGATGCTTGTTCGATTCTTTGCTTCGCAGATATATGCTGAGATGTACTCGATGCCCAACGGGGAGCAGATCCAGGAAGGAGAAGAGAGCGGAGGCAACAGCGGCGACTGGAACTCCGATGGGGAGAGTGATGAAGAGCAGGAAAACTCGAGCAGTGAGGAGGAGGTCGATTCTCCACCTCGCACGGAAAAGCGTTCCAAGCACAAGCACGACCCAGCAAGTATCCGGGGCAAGGTGGTAGCACCGACTGGACAGACTTCGAAGCGCACTCAGACATCTTCTCCGGTGCCGACTGAGAAGGCTCCGAAGCAGCTCAAGACCGCGTCGTCCAAGCCACGGAAGGCTTTGCCCAAGATCAAGGTTGATGTTCCCATCGCCTCTGCGTAAGCGTTTCGTTTTCACCCTTTGTTTGAAGAATCTTATATCGGTCGCCGACCCATCCATTTGCTCGACCGAGTGAACCTTGAGATTTGCAGTGCTGCTACCTCCGGGACTTCTGCTTACCAAGATGATGGTGACGAGGAGGTGGAGGAAGCGGTCACCTCCAAAGCGAGTATGACCCCTGTTATCTTCATCTTTTCTTTGCTAGCCAATTCTACAGTCAACTGAACTCTTGTGGTCGATTCTTTTGCAGCTCCGCGAGATGTTATTGAACTTCAAGACGATGATGAAAATGAGCCACAAGAACTCGTGGGTAGGAGGAGCAGGGCCTCAGTCAAGAAGGTGCCAGCTAGCAAGACGTCCCAGTCGACGCCGGCGACGGAACCAGCTATCCAGCAATCCGGGGACTTCAACCATGCCTCCGTTACTTTTGCGATTCCCTTGTCGAGTGCTCGTCCTTCGTCGTCGACTGTGCGGGCCCTTCCTCCGTCTGACCAACTTCATGCCTCAAGCTCTCATGCTACTGCAACTGATACACCGACTGCACCTCCCACCGCCCATCAAGTCCCAGAAGACCAAGTGAGTGCTGCCCAGGAGGCTATACGCCAGGCTGGCGTTATGATGGAGCAAATGAAGGTGGTGCGCGAGGCCAGTCAAGCTGCCTATGATGCCAGCTCAGCACTTCAAGCCAATGTACATGTTAGCTTACTTCCAACTGAACTACATCTTGACGCTTGTTCTGTTGGGATATGATATTTAGGAACTGCTGCTTTATCTGCAAGACGTCCGTGGATGGGCGTTTTGGAACCTTTAATTGCACACCCATTGTCAGTCTGTACACCCACTGGGTGCTTTAATTTTTGTTGAGTAGTTTTTCCACTTGAGTCGACTAGGTTGTGCTGCTCGAATCTCTGAACCAGTGGGGGCACGCTGAGTGCACCCACTGGGTGTAGTCCCCGAGACCGCCCTCGAATGTTTGATTCGGCGGGGGTCTTTTAAGAGATCTTCTCCACTCGGGCTAGGCAGATCATGCCGAGTGGAACCTTTACCAGAGGGGGCACGCTGAGTGCACCCACTGGGTGTAGTCCCCGAGACCGTAGTCGACTGCGGGCAGTCGGCTATGGTCTGAGTTTTTTTTTGACTGGACGGACCAAGTCGAATGAAAGAGTCGGACCAGTGGGGGCACGCTGAGTGCACCCACTGGGTGTAGTCCCCGAGACTATTGGCGAATGTTTGATTCGGCAATAGTCTTTGTGTCTGCCGACTGACTATCTTCTGAACGCAGAAATCTTGTGATCTTGGAGCCCGGTTTGCTGACTTGGAGAAGAAGCAAACTTAGCTCAATCTTGACCTGGAGTTGGCTCGAAACAACTTGCAGAAGGCTAAGGATGACGCTGCTGGTAAGGAAAGTTTGTCGACCGGTTCTCTTGTCACCTTTTCTCCTCCTTTTTCTGATTCGAATGTTGTTCTTTCTAGAAACAATGAGACAAGCTTTGGAGAAGAAGGACCTTGACCTTGTGGTTGCGAAGAAAACTGCCGAAGACAAACTGGCGTTTGCTGACCAAAAGATGGCTTCAGTCGGACAGCTGGAGGGAGAGAATGCCAAGCTGAAGGCTGCTCTTGACGAAGCCAACAAAGAAGTGACTCGTCTGAAGAAGGACAAGCGAACCCTGACCGACAAAGTAGAAGACATCACCCGCAGGAGGGACGAGCTGGAGAACTACCTGGGAGGACTCGCCAAAAAATTATTCCTCATGCTTGAAGGTACTTTTCTCTGTGCGATTGGTTTGCTTTCGTCGACTCATCATACCGCTGTCGACTCATTATTTTTCTGCGAGTGCAGAATTCTGCCAAGACTTCAAGGAAGAAACTGGGCGAGTCGAGATGAACTTGGACCCTATCAACTCCCCTGTCAAAGATGAAGCAGCCATGAATGTGCTCTGACTGGAGTCTCGCCTCGCCAGTGCCTTGGAATATCTTGCTCGACTCAAGGTCACAGTTTCGCGGATCGACACGGCGCTCTGGCCAGGGGACACGCTCCGAAACGACCTCGAGGCTCTGATGACTCGACTTAACGAGATTCCTGGTCGAGTGCGGGAGTGGAAGAAGTCCGCCGCTCGATGCGGTGCTGACGTAGCTTTATCCCTGGTTCGCGTCCACTGCAGGGAAGCCAGAGAAGAGAAGCTAGCGGCAATCAAGGTCGCCAACACCAAGAAACTCGACTTCCAGTCTTTCATGGAGACCTTCATTGCTGCTGCTACTCGAATCGCAGACGGAATTGACCTGGACGAGTTTGTCGAGCCTGCCAGCCCCTCTGCGGAGTGAATGAAACTTTTATGATCTGATTCAATTTGCCTCGGTATGCCGAGTGATTCTGTAACCGTAAAACTCCCTTCGGGCCCGATGCCCGAGTACTTTGAGCTCCTTCGTCCGAACTTTTATGATCCGGTTCAATTTGCCTCGGTATGCCGAGTGATTTTGTAACCGTAAAACTTCCTCGGGCCTGATGCCTGAGTACTTTTAAGCTCCTTCGTCCGGACTTTGTTTGCCCTTAAATATGCTTGTTTTTATTTCCGAGTGGAACTTGTATCTTCACTCGGAACAGACGCAGTTCTGAGGATAGGGTCGCGGACGACCTGCACCTCGTCGTCCTTGCAGATCAAGATGGAGCATGTTTTATACTTAGGCGAGTACAGGACTGCAGCTAAGCCTCCGAGTGAGAGGGTTGCTCATCACTCGGTAGGATTTTTTAAATTTAGGCGAGTACAGGACTGCAGCTAAGCCCCCGAGTGAGAGGGTTGCTCATCACTCGGTAGGATTTTTTAAACTTAGGCGAGTACACGACTGCAGCTAAGCCTCCGAGCGAGAGGATTCCTCATCACTCGGTAGGATTTTTTTTAAACTTAGGCGAGTACAGGACTGCAGCTAAGCCCCCGAGTGAGAGGGTTGCTCACACTCGGTAGGATTTTTTAAACTTAGGCGAGTACAGGACTGCAGCTAAGCCCCCGAGTGAGGGGTTGCTCATCACTCGGTAGGATTTTTTAAAATTAGGCGAGTACAGGACTGCAGCTAAGCCCCCGAGTGAGAGGGTTGCTCATCACTCGGTAGGATTTTTTAAACTTAGGCGAGTAAAGGACTGCAGCTAAGCCCCCGAGTGAGAGGGTTGCTCATCACTCGGTAGGATTTTTAAACTTAGGCGAGTACAGGACTACGCTAAGCCCCGAGTGAGAGGGTTCTCATCACTCGGTAGGATTTTTTAAACTTAGGCGAGTACAGGACTGCAGCTAAGCCCCGAGTGAGAGGGTTCCTCACTCGGTAGGATTTTTTAAACTTAGGCGGTACAGGACTGCAGCTAAGCCCCCGAGTGAGAGGGTTGCTCATCACTCGGTAGGATTTTTAAACTTAGGCGAGTACAGGACTGCAGCTAAGCCCCCGAGTGAGAGGGTTCTCATCACTCGGTAGGATTTTTAAACTTAGGGCGAGTACAGGACCTCAGCAAGCTCCGAGTGAGAGGGTTCCTCATCACTCGGTAGGATTTTTTAAAGGCGAGTACAGGACTGCAGCTAAGCCCCCGAGTGAGAGGGTTGCTCATCATCGGTAGATTTTTTAAACTTAGGCGAGTACAGGACTCAGCTAAGCCCCCGAGTGAGAGGGTTCCTCATCACTCGGTAGGATTTTTTTAAACTTAGGCGAGTACAGGACTGCAGCTAAGCCTCCGAGTGAGAGGGTTGCTATCACTCGTAGGATTTTTTAAACTTAGGCGAGTACAGGACTGCCTAAGCCCCCGAGGTGAGAGGGTTGCTCATCACGGTAGGATTTTTAAACTTAGGCGAGTACAGGACTGCAGCTAAGCCCCGAGTGAGAGGGTTGTCATCACTCGGTAGGATTTTTTAAACTTAGGCGAGTACAGGACTGCAGCTAAGCCTCCGAGTGAGAGGGTTCCTCATCATCGGTAGGATTTTTAAACTTAGGCGAGTACAGGACTGCAGCTAAGCCCCCGATGAGAGGGTTGCTCATCACTCGGTAGGATTTTAAACTAGGCGAGTACAGGACTGCAGCTAAGCCCCCGAGTGAGAGGGTTGCTCATCACTCGGTAGGATTTTAAACTTAGGCGAGTACAGGACTGCAGCTAAGCCCCCGAGTGAGAGGGTTGCTCATCACTCGGTAGGATTTTTTACTTAGGCGAGTACAGGACTGCAGCTAAGCCTCCGAGTGAGAGGGTTTCTCATCACGCGTAGGATTTTTTTTAACTTAGGCGAGTACAGGACTGCAGCTAAGCCCCGAGTGAGAGGGTGCTCATCACTCGGTATGATTTTTTAAACTTAGGCGAGTACAGGACTGCAGCTAAGCCCCGAGTGGAGGGTTGCTCATCACTCGGTAGGATTTTTTAAAATTAGGCGAGTACAGGACTGCAGCTAAGCCTCCGAGTGAGAGGGTTCCTCATCACTCGGTAGGATTTTTTTAAACTTAGGCGAGTACAGGACTGCAGCTAAGCCCCCGAGTGAGAGGGTTGCTCATCACTCGGTAGGATTTTTTAAACTTAGGCGAGTACAGGACTGCAGCTAAGCCCCCGAGTGAGAGGGTTGCTCATCACTCGGTAGGATTTTTTAAACTTAGGCGAGTACAGGACTGCAGCTAAGCCCCCAAGTGAGAGGCTTGCTCATCACTCGGTAGTATTTTTTTGAACTTAGGCTAATCGGATTCGCGGCTAAGCCACCCACTCGGGGATTTTGGACACATATGTTAGTAACAACAATCATTTAGGAGACTGTAAAACCATGTCTTTGATAAACGAACTGAAAGGTACTCTTTATTACATCTCATTAGTCTGAACACTTAAGTATAAAAACGGCGGAGTAGCTCCGCATTCCAAGCGCGTGGCTCGTCCTTATTATGCTCCACATTGTAGAGGTGATACGCTCCGTTGCGGAGCACCTTGGTGACGATGAAGGGACCTTCCCAAGCGGGGGCAAGTTTGTGAGGCCGTTGCTGGTCCACTCGGAGCACAAGGTCCCCTTCCTGAAATGCTCGACCCTTCACATTTCTGGCATATAATCGACGAAGGTCTTGCTGATAAATGGTCGATCGGATCAAGGCCATCTCTCTTTCTTCTTCCAGAAGATCAACAGCATCTTCTCGAGCTTGTTCTGCTTCGGCTTCTGAGAAGAGTTCTACTCGGGGTGCATTGTGAAGCAAGTCACTCGGCAGCACAGCTTCAGCCCCATAGACCATGAAGAAGGGGGTTCGACCAGTCGACCGATTTGGTGTTGTTCTTAATCCCCAAAGGACTGATGGTAGCTCATCTACCCAAGCGCCGGCCGCATGCTTGAGGTCGCGCATCAATCGAGGTTTCAGCCCTTTGAGAATCAAACCATTTGCTCTTTCTGCCTGTCCATTCGACTGAGGGTGGGCGACTGAAGCATAGTCGACCCGAGTACCTTGGGACACACAGAAAGCTCGGAACTCATCAGAATCAAAGTTCGACCCATTATCCGTGATGATGCTGTGTGGGACTCCATATCTAAATGTTAACCCTCTGATGAAGCTGACCGCAGTACTTGCATCCAGGTTTTTGACAGGTTTAGCTTCGATCCACTTGGTGAACTTGTCGACTGCTACAAGCACATGGGTGAAGCCACTCCTACCAGTCTTCAGAGGTCCCACCATATCCAAACCCCAAACAGCGAAAGGCCAGACAAGTGGAATGGTCTTCAGGGCTGAAGCGGGTTTGTGGGACATGTTGGAGTAGAACTGGCAGCCCTCACATTTGTCAATTAACTCCTTTGCCATCTCATTTGCCCGCGGCCAATAAAACCCTGCTCGATACGCTTTGGCCACGATGGCCCGAGAAGACGCATGGTGACCACAGGTTCCCGAGTGAATATCATCGAGGATCATTCGGCCTTCTTCCGGAGTGATGCATTTCTGAACGACCCCCGTGACACTTTCTCTATAGAGTTGCTCCCTCATTACTGTGAAGGCTTTGGATCGACGGACAATCTGGCGAGCCTCTTCTTCATCCTCTGGAAGTTCTTTCCTGAGAATATATGCAATGTACGGCACTGTCCAATCTGGAATAACAATCAAAACTTCCATGATCAAGTCGACCACAGCTGGGATTTCAACTTCAGTCGGATCAGTGGAACTTTTAGGCTGTGGGGGCTCTTCTGTGAAGGGATCTTCTTGAACTGATGGTGCGTGAATATGCTCCAAAAACACATTGCTGGGAATAGGCTCCCGCTTGGATCCTATCTTTGCCAAGTCATCAGCTGCTTGATTCTTCAGTCGGGGTATATGGTGGAGCTCTAGCCCTTCAAACTTCTTTTCTAACTTCCTCACCGCATTGCAATAACCAGTCATAGCTTGGCTCCTGACGTCCCACTCCTTCATCACTTGATTAACCACTAAATCTGAGTCACCGTAAACCATTAGGCGGCGGACGGCGAGTGAAATGGCCATACACAATCCATACAAGAGTGCCTCATATTCAGCTTCATTGTTGGAGGAATCAAAGTGAATCTGGAGAACATATCTGAGGTTATCGCCCGTGGAGATACCAGGACCACTCCAGCGCCTGAACCATTCAACATCTTGGACCCGTCGAAGAACATAGTCCAATGTTCCGACTGTATCTGGGTCGGTAACTACTGTTCAATCCACTCGACGAGGAAATCTGCTATCGCTTGAGACTTGATCGCTTTCTTTGCCTCGAACTTGATATCCAGTGGAAGGAGTTCAATCGCCCACTTTGCCACTCGGCCAGTTGCATCTCTGTTGTTTAGAATTTCTGACAACGGAGCGTCACTGATGACTGTAATCGAATGATCTGAGAAGTAATGTGCAACCTTCTTCGTGGTCAAGTAGATTCCATAGACAAGCTTCTGATAATGTGGATATCTTTGCTTGGATGGAGTTAAGACTTCAGAAATATAGTATACTGGGCGTTGAACCTTGTAAGTTTTGCCTTCTTCTTCCCGCTCGACCGTGAGTACTGTACTGACAACCTGTCCAGTGGCTGCTATATAAAGCAGTAAAGGCTCTTTGCTGATTGGAGCAGCAAGCACCGGCTGGGTGGAAAGCAGGGCTTTGAGCTCTGCAAACGCTGCGTCAGCTTCAGGAGTCCACTCGAACTTGTCAGATTTCTTCATCAGTCGGTAAAGAGGCAATGCCTTTTCACCGAGGCGAGAGATGAATCGACTCAAAGCTGCCAAACAACCAGTAAGCTTCTGAACGTCGTGTACACGCACAGGGCGTTTCATTCGGAGGATTGCACCAACTTTTTTTGGGTTTGCATCGATCCCACATTCGGAAACGAGGAAACCGAGTAACTTTCCACCTGGAACTCCAAATGTACACTTCGACGGATTAAGCTTGATATCATATCTTCTCAAATTGGCAAAGGTTTCAGCAAGGTCAGTCAGCAGGTCGGAACCTTTGCGCGACTTAACCACGATGTCATCCATGTATGCTTCCACATTCCGACTGATTTGAGTTAGCAGGCACTTCTGTATCATGCGCATGAATGTGGCACCAGCATTCTTGAGACCAAAGGGCATGGTGACATAGCAAAAGCACCCGAATGGGGTGATAAAAGCTGTTTTAATTTCATCAGGTCCATACAGTCGGATCTGATGGTACCCGGAATATGCATCCAGGAAGGACAATCGCTCACATCCCGCAGTCGAGTCGACTATCTGATCGATGCGGGGGAGAGGAAAATGATCTTTCGGGCAGGCCCGATTGATATGCTTGAAATCAATGCACATACGGAGTGAATCGTCCTTCTTGGGAACCATGACAACATTGGCGAGCCACTCGGAGTGGTAAATCTCACGGATGAACTCAGCTGCCAAAAGCCGAGCCACCTCCTCGCCGATTGCCTTTCTCTTCTCCGCAGCGGACCGACGGAGGTGCTCTTTCACGGGTTTTGCCTTTGGATCGACTCGCAAACGGTGCTCAGCCAGCCCCCTGGGTACACCCGGCATGTCAGATGGCTTCCATGCGAAGATGTCCCAGTTCTCACGGAGGAACTGGATGAGCGCTTCTTCCTATTTGCTGTCGAGTGTTGTTGAGATACGAGTCGGTGCAGCACTGGGATCGGTCGGGTGAATGTGAACAGGCTTTGTTTCACTGGACGACTGAAATGCAGACTCGGAAGCAGGCTTCTTAGTGCGCAACAAATCACTCGGATCTGCAGTCTTCTTATACTCTTCCATTTCATTCGCTGCCATCTATTCATCGGCAATCTTAGAGCCCTTCTGGAGGCACTCTTCTGCTCATTGCCTATTGCCAGTGACCGTGATCACGCCCTTGGGGCCAGGCATCTTCAGCTTGAGGTACACGTAACACGGTCGAGCCATGGAACGGGCATATGCAGTTCTGCCCAGAATAGCATGATAGGCACTGTGAAAATCCACAACTTCAAATGTCAGCTTCTCCTTGCGGTAATTCTTTGAGTCGCCGAAAACCACGTCAAGAGTGATCTGTCCGAGTGAATCAGCTTTCTTCCCTGAAATGACACCATGGAACCGCATGTTGCTCTCACTGAGCCTGGACATCGGAATGCCCATCCCACGAAGAGTCTCTGCATACAAAATGTTCAAGCCGCTGCCACCATCCATCAAGACTTTGGTCAGTCGGGTGCCCCCAACGACCGGGTCGACCACCAACGCTTGCCTCCCGGGGGTGGCGACGTGCGGTGGGTGGTCAGATTGGTCGAATGTGATGGGAGTCTTTGACCATTTCAAGTATGTCGTCGTTGCCGGAGCAACCATGTTTACCTCTCTGTTGATGACTTTCAGTCGACTTTTACTCTCAATGTCAGCAAAAATCATCAAAGTGGAATTGGCGTTAGGGAAACCGTCATCATCTTCTTCCTGATCACCATCCTTGTCAGACTCTTTTTCCTTTTCATTGGGTTGTTTCTCTCGGAACTGCTGGATCAGGAGCCGACACTGTCGAGTGGTGTGTTTGGGATAAATCAGATTTCCCTCTTCATCCTTCTTGGTGTGAATGTGACATGGCAAGTCCAACACATCGTTCCCAGCCTGATCTTTCATCTTCTTGGGGATCCAGGGTCCCTTGGGCTTTCCTTTGAATTTTCCTTGAGTTACAACTGCAGCTTCACCTGGACCTGCTGGCTCGGCTTTGCGTTTCTGCTTCAGACCCACTCCGGTGTCTTGGGCGACTGGCTTGCCCTTCCCACTGCGGAGTCGGTCCTCTTCTTCACCATTAGCATACCGGGTGGCTATTTCCATCATTCGGGTCAAAGACATATCTCCTGTCCGACCGAATTTCAAGTTAAGCTCCCGATACCGAACGCCTTCCTTGAAGGCACAGACTGCTTGGTGTTGGGATACATTCTCTACCGTGTGGTGTAGTGTGGTCCATCTTTGGATGTAATCCCTCAGAGTTTCATTCGGCTTCTGAACACAATGCTGCAATTCTGTCAACCCCGCAGGTCGTTTGCATGTGCCCCCAAATGTCCTGACAAACACTCGGGCTAACTCCTCCCAGCTGAATATACTGCCTGGAGCCAACTGATTCAGCCATGCTCTGGCCGACCCTTCCAGCATGAGAGGAAGGTGTTTCATAGCTACTTCATCATTTCCACCACCGATCTGGACAGCCACTCGGTAATCTTCCAGCCAAGTATCAGGCTTCGACTCACCGGTGAACTTACTGACCTCAGTCGCCAACCTGAAGTTGGGGGGGATCTCAGCGGCTCTGATAGATCTGCTAAAACACTCAGGACCCGAAACATGAATCCTGCTTCCACTCGGGCGATCTCTGCCTTGCCCCTCTCTGTGTGCTCGGTTCCTGTCGACCAAACCTTGCACCAAAATTGACCTCGCATCAAACCCTGGCTCCCTTGGGTCGACCGGCGTCCGCCGCCCTCCGCTGTACGGGCGCCTGTCATCACAGTGCCGGGGCACATATGATCCGCTTCTCGGAGGGGGTGTAGGCGCTCGACGGCGGTCATCACGGCCGAGTCGATGATCGTACTGCTCGTGGATCCGACCCAAATGCTGATCCTGGCGATGCGCCCGCCCTTCACGCCGCGGAGGCGATCTTGGGCTGTGAGCCGACTGAACTGTGTCAGCCACCACAGATCTGCTATGGATTCTGTCACGTGACTGTGATACTGCAGTGTTTTGGTCTCCTGCCGCCCGGAGCAGAGCCCGGATCTGCATCAAACCTCTCCCAGCTTCTGACTGGGATGGCTGGATGGATTCTGCTATACGAGCTGCGGCTGCAAGGTTCTGAATCGGAGTGCGGTATACCTGAGGTTCAGGAGGGAATAATTGCCTCCGTCGACTGGACTCAGGAATCCGTTGCCGAGCACGTTCGTCGAGTGCATGCTGAAGATTTTCCAGTCGAGTGCGTTCAGCCAAAGTGGCCAAGCGCGCGGCCTCCAAGGCCCGAGCCTCAGAGGTCTCTTCGACGATGGGCGTGTGGAGTGCTTCCTCGTTGCGGCGGTGAAGTTCCTCCCTCCACTGTGAAGAGAGGGTTTCGGGGTGGTATTCCTCGTGAACATGCGACGGATCGCCACCACCGTCGCCGCCTCCGTTGCGATGCATGCCAGGCGGGCTACGCGGCGTGTCGACCATCAGGACCTCCGCCGCAGGATCGCTGCTGTCGCACTCGGACAGAGTCTCGACGGAGCCAGTCGACAGATCGAACAGGCCATAGAGATTCATCGGGCTCGATTGCCGCGACTTGAGGAGTGGCCGATTGACGTGCCACTGCATGCTTCACCCACCGCTGAAGCCGCGATCGACCAGATCGCTTGCGTCGGCGAACAGCGGGGGACGAAGACGCCGTAGGAAATGACCGATATTGGGTCGACGGCTGCCGCAGAAGGACGCCGGGGACACATGCGCGAAAGTGCGTCGCCCCGCGGACGGGGAACGTCTCGACGTCGAGGGGGGCTTCCTGGAGCCAGGCGGAGTCGTCGGCGATGAAGACGAGCGCACCGAGACGGATCTCGTGGCCCTCAGCCAAACCTCCACCCGAAACCATGATGATGGGAATCGGAAAAAATCGCAACCTCACCGGAAAGTTGCTAAGACACCTGCCCCACGGTGGGCGCCAACTGTCGTGGTTCTAAGTCTGACAGTAGAATGAGGGGTAGGTATGAGGAGGCAAGATCTTAGCTACGGTGAGGTTGTGCACGCAAGATTTACGAGTTCAGGCCCTTCTCGGAGGAAGTAACAGCCCTACGTCTCGGTGCCCGGAGGCTCGGTCGATTGACTTATGCGTGAAGTTACAGGGGGTGCGAACCCCTGTGTCTGAGGAGGGGGGTGGCTTATATAGAGTGCGCCAGAACCCCAACCGTCCCACGTTACAAGGGTTTCAATGTCTTTAAAGACAGGACGTTACTGATAACGCCAGCAATAAAAGCAAATAAATGATCATTAAGACTACGGAGTGAACGCCTGACCCTTGCCATCCTGAGTGACCTTAGATCTTCTGTCTTCCGAGTGGTTTCCGGTGGGGTCGAGTGAGTACACCCCGGTCGAATGGAATTGGGTTGTCCGAGTGAACTGTTGGTCGAGTGGGTTGCACCCTGTGGCGATTTCAGTCGGTAGATGGTGTCATCCTTTGAATGTCATTTGCTTTAGGGCAGTGTCCTCGGTAAGGGTGTCTAGGTCGGGCCTATTACCCTACCCTAGGTACATGTCTTCATCAGCCACCACAGCAACCCGCGACGAGTTTGGATAACAACATTGCCACCTTGAGCTGGAGGGGAGGACATTTGCCCCCCCCCCCCCCCCCCCGCCCCCCCGCATGATTTTTTTCATCCATAAATTTCCAACCTTACTACTAAGGGTGTGGCTAGGTCTCAGTCGACTGAGACTTAACCAAGTCTAAGTCAAGTGATATAGCATGTAAGAAGAAAAAAGAAAAACTGAAAAGATTTTTTTGCACAAATCTTCATGCAAAATCAAAGAAAGATACTATCGACTGAGACATAACAAAGTCTAAGTCGACTGAGACTTAGCAAAACTGTACTACTAACGTTGGTCATTCATAAATAGAATCATTCAACATTATCAACAATCAGAGAAAAACGAAGTTGTGGTGTTAAGAACATATTTTCCCCAAGAAACCACTGCTCGCACTTCACATTTATAGGGAATTTGGGGAGGAGCAATGCTACACCCACGTACAGTTACGTGAGGCTTTTACGTAAAGGCTGATTTGGACCTAATTAATTGGTTTAGGATTAGTGTCTGGGCCCACCCCGGTTAAAGTCAGGGGGGGAGAAGAGTATTTATGGAAGGGTAAGTAAGATTACGTAGGTTCTTTTCGTAGGTGTAGAATTATCGTTTGGGGAGTGAGGGGCAAAGAAGAGAGAGTAGTTGGGAGGAAGCGGAGATGAGGTTTTTATTTTCTTCTGAAGTTTCCGATCCAAATATGCTAGAGGCTGTGGAACCGATGCATGACTCAGCTAATGGTCTTTGCTTCAACCTGCTTTGAAATGTGCGCTGAATCTGATCTAACCAAAGGCCAATTCTCACAATGAACATTAAATATCATCTATAAACATTGTCCAAGTCCAATGAGGAGACCATTTCTTCCCTAATCTTGTACGGGTGTCTAACGACTGCCCCAAAAGATATGTTAACTCCATCGATGAAAAAGAAGAAGATTGCCATATCTAATGGCCACAACTGAAACACGCAATAATGGAAAACAGGACAATCATTTGCATATATAGCAAATACAAAGAGCATCTCTGGACAAACATTTGCATAAATTAACAAAGGCAAAGAGCATCTCTGATTGCAAAAGGTTTACAAGATCAGAATAACAGCATATTAACAGAAATATAGGGGCATGGTACTTCATATTGACAAAATTGTACAGGGTCGTGGCAGCTCCTCCGAGGAACTAGCTTGTCGGTTAGACATGGTTCTTCTTTGACAAAGTACAAAAAACGAGTAGAAAATTTTACATTACAGCACAACAAGGTTACCATAACAGATGATTTTGTGGTCTTATTTGTTGTATATAATTCTTGGCTTGGGTTAAAGATCATTCTGATCTTGAGCGCCTATAGACATGCTGTTGTACATAGTATATACTACCGATCGCTTCTGTAACCTTTGAAAATCAGGTTTTCAGTTGAGCGATCTTCTGAGAGACGCCGTCAGCTGCATCCACACTCTCCAATTCATCCTGGAAAATGTTGAATGGACATTGCAGCATTAACTAAGAAATTGCTCAAATTAGATAGAGATATCTTAGAGATATAAACAATTAAACACCCCAAAGGAAAAAAAAAAAGAGGTGAAAGACAGCCTGCAAGTATGGAATTCAAATATACCAGCAATTTTCATAAGACAAGAGGGGCAAATATATTTACTGTAGTAACAAAGGATGAGCTGAACTCACATCTTTATTTTTTATTTCACCTATACACTTGGAAGCACTCATGGTTTCACTCTTCAGTAAGCTCCGAGCGCTCATGAGGGGTTTGCTTATTCCATCTGTCACTGATGCATGTACTGGCTTCTCACCTGTATTCAGCTTTACTTGGTACTCACTATCTCCGTGCTTATTGCCAATTGCTCTTTCCCTGCGACAAGATGCGAGAATTGTTAGATACAAAAACTTAAAAGGTTGTCTATGTGTAGGATGACTCATTTTTTATATATAAACATCTGATCATGTGAAACATTATTCTCTATCAAATTTAACATTCAAAAATATTTGATTTAAAATCTCTGGCAGCTTGCAAAAAGCAAAACAAATAATGATACTTATGATGAAGTCTTTATTTTGTTGAATACTCTTGCCAAGTCCAAACAGATCATCTTTAGGAAAATTGTACAAGGTTGTCAAAGGAAAGAAATTTTGGTTAGAAAACAAACAATTTCGTCCATAAGTATCCACATGCCCATTCTACATAAAGATATGTATTGCCTTGGAAGTATACATTTAAGTCTCGGTCACAGCATATTACCTTGGTAAGGAAGCATTTTGTCGCAACTGTGGACTGGACTTTTCACCCTTTGCACCACCTTTTTCCAAATGAGCGAATTGCTGCTTAAAGCGATCCACCCCACTGTCAACATACATGCACAAACATCAGAGTTTGCAACATACCATCAACCAATCATACATATAAGATATAACTAGCATAATTCAGTTTATGCACAAGAGAGTAAATCATAGTCATCATAAAATTCGCAACACAAGTAAATCTTGTTTCTAAGGGAAAATAATGGTCTCACCTAGGGTACATGAAGCTCATCTGGTCTCCACCACGTAGGTATTCTTGCAACATCTGAGGATGGTACTCTAAAATCTGAAAGAAGTAGAAGTTGTTAGCTAACTACAGAGTCGAGCAGCAGCTCTATTGTATCTCCACAAAATAGCTGAGCAATTGTACCTCTCTGTAAATTAATTCTCGGACATCATCTTTGCCCAACTTTCTCTTCTCGAACTCAAACTCAAGTTTTGAGATGGGCTGTGCTATGGGTTCACGTTCTGAATTTGCTAATCCGGTAAAGTATGGGTCTGTCAGGGCCTTGAAGAACATTTTCATATCTCAGTATTAAGGACAGTGATTTACCCAACATTTTCAAAGATGTAATATATCTTTATAGTAAATAGAAGTTGATCTCAGCCATTCCTACCTCGTCAGCAGTTGGCCTATCCTTAGGATCAAAAGCAAGAAGACGCTCAAGCAAATGGAGAGCCATAGGATCGATGCCTGGAAATTTTTTGGTAAGGGGAACTTTAGGCTTCTTCCTCATATTGCTCAAGTATCGCCGAGCTTTCTCATTCCGTATCTGCAACCATTCGGTAAAAGGGTGTAAAAGACATATGGTTTAGACATCATCCCACAATTTATATTTCATTCTATATGAAAATATATAACATGGCAAGAGATTGTGCTGATATTGATGCCAATTCGTGCCGACATCTGCAGTCCATGTAACTCAGTAACCAAGCACGCAACCATATTAAGAAAAATCAGAGTTTGTAAATATTGGGCGTGGATGCAAAAAAGATACTGAGAGAAATGGAATAAGCCAATAATAAATTCATAACCATGTACACAAGTTATCAATGCAAGGTTCAGTTTTGCAGGAAATTCGCATATTATGAAAATATGAAAAATAGGAAGTGGCAAAATATATAACTCCAACTGCTGTTCTAACTTGCTGGTGACTAGTGTGGAGTAAGCATACCTTAGCGAGAGATTCTGCTGAAGGAGTGCCAAGTACATCGGTCATGAGATCCAATTGATGGACAACATTCTTCCCTGGAAAGAGTGGCTTCCCTGTGAGCATTTCTGCAAAGATACACCCTACGCTCCAAATATCAATTGCAGGAGTGTACTGCAAAATTCAAAGTTCAGCTGCTTTTAGCATTTGCTAAACATGCACAGACATTAATTAAGAACCAAGTACATCATCAAGTTCGAATTAGCGCCCAAGCCACGTCGCTACATTCAGCTACGATTATATGAAAGAAGAGGGAAAACACCATAAGTAACAATTTTTTGGCATTTTTGCTGGGAGAGAACTTAGTGCAACATATGAAATACAGATCATGGCAGGTTGAACCGACATTTGAGAACTGTAGTAGCAACTCTAAAGGGAAGGGGATTTTAGTTGCAAACATGGAATTTAATCAACAAATAGTATTGCTATGTTTCATCGAAACATGTCATATTAAAACAACAATTTTGGAAGAAAATCTATAGTATGGTCATTGTCCTTTTTTAACAGCCTGGGTATTGTTGTTGGTAATATGAAGTTAGGATGAAAATTACATCACCTTTGAGAAAAAAGAGCCACACAATTCTGGAGCACGATACCATCTAGTTGCAACATAGTCCTAGACAAGGCATGCAAAATCATCAGAAACCAAGATTTGGCTGCTCAGGATAAACACTATCTGCTCAATATTACTAAAATGGCTACCGTCCAGAATATGGCTGATGGAGCCCCGTCATTAAATGATACACGGGCAAGCCCAAAATCACAAATCTTCAGCTTGCAGTCAGCATTCGCTAGAATATTCTTGGGCTTAAGATCCCGATGGAAAACACTCGCTGCAAAACCATCATGTAAACAAACAATCAGTACAGCAACATGAGATGAAAAAGGTCAAATGAACACTTATCGATTTCCTTTGTGGAGTCTAATCACCTGCATGGATGTACTTCATTCCCCGGAGCAGCTGATACAAGAAGAACTGGTGATGCTCTGGTGTGAGATCATCGTTCGCTTTTATTACCTGATGGAGATCGGACTCCATCAGCTCAAAGACCACATATATGTCCCTGAATTCCCTCCTTGAAGGGGGGAGCATAATGTGCTTGATCTGAACTATGTCCGGGTGACGCAGCAACCGGAGCAACTTGATCTCCCTAAGGATGCGGGTGGCATCGGAGACATGATCAAAGACGTCATTGATCTTCTTGATGGCCACACGCTCGCCGGTCTGGGTGTCGATAGCAGCAGCCACAACTCCATAACTCCCTTTGCCAATGACCTCGCTGACCTGATACCGGTTTAGTTCACCATACTCTGTGAAGAACTCGGATTCCGAGGTCTGAAAAGGAAGGAGCAAGCGCATATTGGCACCATTAGTTCAGAGCGCTAGATGGTGCTAACATACTGATTTACCAGTGGTGGTAAAAACGCATCGAGAAAAAGAAAGATAGAACATCTCAACTGAAGATACCAATGGCCTCACAAAGATACAAAACAATATTGATGGCCTTACATGGCTGTGTGCATCCCTCTGATGCAGAGGCCGGGGTAATCCCCTTTCCGAAAAAAATACTGATGGCCTTACAAAGATTGATACTGGTGGGCAAAAAGGATCAGAAGACATGCGCACAACTGGAAAGTCACTCAAGACAGCTTCTTGCTTGTGCTGGGTTTGGACTTTGGACTGAATGAATCACGAAGTGGTTGAAAATTTGGTACTTTAAACAGTATATTTTTCTCAATATATCTACCTGCTGCTACCAAAAGTGGCAAACGCGGAATCGTCAACAAGGACCAATAATTGAAAAGCAAAAGCATAACCTCTTCCACCATGCATCATGTTTGTCTCAGATGAGACATGAACAGCGAAAACAGGGCTCCCGTGACACTGTTTCCCCCTAAATGCTGCGCTTTATTAGGCTGTCACGGACGGCATTGATGTGTGGCGCAGTTTGCACAAGCTAATTTTATGAGTTTATTATATATGACATTAATAAGTATAACAACTATCCAAGAACTGGCTTGTGGATGCCGCATTGACCATCACCATGTCAAAATCGGAGATTCCAGGCAAACAGATCCGCAAAGAACTGGCATGGGAGCAAGAACAGAGCAATCCCAAGGGTGGATTTTCCCCAATCCATGAAGCGAACAGAGCAATCCCGGCAGTACGGCAGCATATTTCAACAGAGAGAGATCGATGACAACCGACATTGAACCGGGACGGCGGAAAGAGATCGCGGGGGAAGGGGCCTAATTAAGGAGAAGATGGGGGCACGGCGGCGACCCAAGCAAGGACGCACCTTCTTGCCGGGATCCATGCGTGGCGGCGGGTTGGTGCGCGCGGGCGCGCGGGGTACGGCGACGCGCAGGCTCCCGGCCTCCCCCTCCCGCTCGAGCACAATGTATCCCTCGGGGTCGGACTCGGGGCCCTCGGCGACCTCCTCCTCCTGCTGCTGCTCCTGCTCCCAGTCGACCTCGTCGTCCTCGTCCTGCGGCTGCGGGAGCGAGCGGGCGCGCAGGTCGCTGGTGGCGGTGGTCGCGGAGGATGTATTGGTGCGCGCGGTCAGGTGGGAGGAGGACGAGGATGAGGCGGAGGAGACGCGGCGGGAGCGGTGGTGGCGCAGCCAGCGGATGAGGGAGCGGGCGCGGCCGCCCATACACCGCTGCCTATTCCGCGGGTGGGCCGGCGCATTGGGCGGCGGGCGTGGCGGAGGCGGGGTGGGTGGGCTGCCCGGTCGCCGCGGGCGCGCGTCTCGCGCGGTGGTCGCGGGGAGGGGGCAGCGGGCACGGCGCGCGGGGGATGGGCGGTGGTGCGCGTGCGTGCAGCGAGGTGGCGGTTGGGCAGGGGATTGATGGGTGGAACGTGGGGGTACGGCGAGGAGACGGCGTTTGAATCCTAGTGTACTGGATGACTCTGGGTGGCCAACACGTCCCAAACTGCTTTCTCTTGTTAACCTGTTTTTATTTATTTATTATTATAAATCTTTTCTTCTAGAGGCTAACTTGTTTTTAAACTAGTAAAATTAATTTTTAAAAAGTTCAATCATTGATCTAAATTGTTATATCTTCAAAATGAGAGTTAATTATTCGCTTTGACCTAAAATACGTGATCTTTCATTACCATAGCATCTACTACGAGAGTTGACGGCTATTGTATATTCTTTTTCTTTAACCCCATTTCAAAAAAAAAGAATACTACTTGTTCTTAAACTAGGATAACTTGTTTTAAAATGGCTTAATAATGTTTGATCGTTTATCTCCCATGAGATTGTTTTTCTTAAGATTCGTGTTTGTATTCACAGGCGTGAAAACACAACCACATAAAAACCGAAAACAAAGGACTCGAATGTCATCATCTTTGACCGGGAAACCTCCATCACCTCCATGGGGATTTAGACACCGCACTAGAAACTCACCTACAACGCCAAACAAAGGCTCACATCGGCTAGGGACACGCACCTGGTGATAATCAAGGATGGTTAAGGACTAGTTGTATTCTTGAGTATACTAACTGAATGCCCGTGCATGGTCGCGGAACATAAAAAAATTAAAAGGTTAAAATGATGCAACTGTAACATCTCCAGCATCACACTACAGTAATCCATTATGATCAGTGCCTAGTCATCTTGATTTACAAAGCTTAATCATGTTGGATAAATATCTCATTTCAAATTCTTCTCTGAATCCAATTCAAATTCAAAGTGCATTTTGAAGTTGCTCAAAAGTTGCTGGGAAAATGTTCACCATCTAGCAAATATTCCAAAACAAAATTGTGGTTAAGGAAAACAACATCACCTAAATGCTATTTGAGCAGAAGCATTTGAAACAGTGCCAAAACAGCACTTTAAATGCTATTTCTTTTTTTGAAAAATTCAAATGGATTCCAAAACTCACCAAACTTCTTGTGGCAGTGCATCATTTTCCCTAGTATTTGTTTCTGCCAGTTGCTTATTTTTGCAAGGTCATCTCATGGCTAATTTAATTGCAAAATGCTACGGGAAAAAAGAAAACGGGAAAAAGAAAAACGCTACTGTGGACTGGGCCTAAGTCCACAGTGCGGCCCAGCCCACAGCGTCGCCTCGCTTCTCTCTCTCCCCGCGTGTCGACGCCGCCGTGGGCGCGAGCGCGCGCACCGACCGAACGCCGACACGGCGACGCCCGAGGACGAGCGAGAGGATAAGGCCGAAGCCGCTCGGCCTCGTCACCGTCCTCATCCATTCGCCCCCTCTCTCTCGCATGCTCGCTTCCTCCCCTCTGCCCGAGCGTGACCGCCGACGCGCCGCTGTCACCGTCGCGGCCACCAGCGTCCGTTCGCGTCTCCGCCGTGCCCGTCGTCTCCGCCCCGTTCGACCACGTCGTCCACCGCCCGCCATCTTGCTCGAAGAGGACCGCACGGGCGGGATCGAGCTCGGCGCCGATCTCTCTGTCGCCGGCGATCTCCGACGACCGCGGCCCCCTCTGCGCTCCCGTTCACCCAAGGGGCCTCCTTGAGCCCGCACGGTGAGCACTGCACGTTCTCCCCCTGCATTCTCCTCGTTCTGTTGCGCCTAGCGTCGCCGCCGTGGATGGCCGAGCTCGGCTTCGCCGCGAAGCTCACCGCCGTCATTGTAGTCTTTGTCGTGGCCGTCCGAGCACGCCACCATGCTCGGGGCACTCCAGTGGTGCGGCCTAGCGCTTTAGATCGCTTGCGCGCGCTAGGATCTCGTTTTCACCGAGCCACTGTAGATCACCGCCGCCGGCGATGTTGCAGCTCTCTGCCCCGGCCATCTCCGGTCGGTCCAATGGCTCCATTCGACGCGCGACAGCGTCAACTTTCGAACGCAAGTTAAAACACGCGATTTGGCGCTCTGTAGCGGAAACCCGAGCCTCTCCGGCGATCGGCCGCCGCGAAAATGGTCGCCGGCGCAACTCCGGCGCCAGCGCTGACCTGGCAGCGCGTGGGGCCCGCCCTGTGAGGCTGCCAGTGGGCCCCAGCGCCTCAGTTGACCCCGTTGACCACGGTCAACGAGGGTTACTGTTCACTCCCTGTAGCTGACATGTGGGCCCCTTCGTTAATTAGACTAAATAGACTTTTAAAATTAATCTGTTAATTAACCAGTCACTGACATGTGGGGCCCAGCTGTTAATTAACTCTATTTAGTTAAAATAAACCCCTGTTGGTCCCTCTGTGTATGACATGTGGGACCCACTGGTCAGTTTGACTAGTCAGCGGGTCTGTTGACTGCTGACATCATACTGACCTCACTGCCGACGTAATAATCCTTTTCTGTTAATATTAAATAATTTCAGAAAATGTTTAAATCTTTAGAAATTCATAGAAAAAAAAACCGTAGCTCAGATTGAAAAACTTTATATATGAAAGTTGATCAGAAAAATGAGACTAATCCAAATATGCCCTCCTCATACCTGCCATACCCCTCTAACATGATGAACATGGAACTTTACCCTCCGGTTCATCTGACCGATAATTGCCTGGAGCTGGTAAAATACCTCCAGATGTTTTCCCGCCCCGTCTGTAACGTGTAGCACTACGTTAGGTCACCCCTAACACCGCTTAGTGCCATGTCTTGCTTTGTGATTGCTTTTGTTGTCGTGTATTTATTTGTTTCCTCCCCCTCTTCTCTCTCGGTAGATCCCGGTACAGACGAAGCCCCGAGGACTGCTACACCAATGACCCCCTTTGCAGCAGAGCTTCCAGGCAAGCAAACCCCCCCTTGAGCATGCCTATATCGCCTATTCTCTTCTCTCTTGTGCTTGCCATTAGAATTGATGCTGTTACTGCTTTACCTATTCTGATGCATGACCTGATTTTGTAACCTGCTTTTGATAATTACCTGCTTATCCTAAACTGCTTAGAATAGGCTGGTTAGTGAACCCCAGTGACCCCACTTGTCCCAGTTGCCCCCGTTGGATCATCGGAAGACTCGACGACCAGGCCCTAGCACTGCACATCACCCCCTTAGTTGTACGACACTGCAGCGTTACTATCGAGTGCCAAGGGTGATACCTCGTTTAGCACTTCTAATTTTAACTCTGTGGAGTAGCTATTTGGTCGTGGTCATCGAGGGTGATTCCTCCTTCACCACTCCCGATAACGATGCTGTCGTGCAACACCTCAAGTGTGAACCCATCGAGGGTGATTCCTCCAAGTTCACCTTGACGGATACATCGAGTAGGAATCCAACGAGGGTGATACCTCAGATTTCCCTGATGTTATGGACACACGGATACTTGGACTTTACAACTGTTACTTGGAAAGTCGGGTCGACCCTGAGGGGTACCCGAGCGAGCATAAGAAGCAAGGGATGTGGATACGGGTTGACCCGGAGGGTGCCCGTGAGATAAATTACGAGACGTGGCCGGGCATTCTTAGCCCTTGCCGCAAGTCCTCGAGACGGGGCGACGGGGTCACATCGATCGTGAGTCTCTGCTCGTTACCGCACACCCCCAATTCACTAACGATTTGGATATTTGATCCGAGTAGGCCTCTGGTCTTTTCGCACTACCATCACGTGGGATAAGTTATGGGCACTCTGCGTCGTGGCATCAGCCGAAGCTTACTAGACGTCAGCAAAGAGCGGCACGCGCCGGGTTGGACCGCGTTAAGCAACCGCCTTGATAGTGTGGGTTGCCAGGTCTGCTCACGGTCGTGAACGTAACGTGCAGGAGCGCTCAGGGGGAGGGGCCCAGCCCCCTGGGCGCATAGGGTTAGTCTAGCGTGCTGACCTCTTTGTTAAGCCTAGGTCGGGTTGCGGCGTATCGTTTGGCCGAGGCCGGGCATGACCCAGAAAAGTGTGTCCGGCCGGAGTTAATCGAGCGTGGTGGGTAAGTTGGTGCACCCCTGCAGAGAAGTTAATCTATTTGAATAGCCGGGTCCACGGTAACGGACGCTCGGAGTTGTATCCTGATCGACACAACTAGAACTGGATACTTGTGATGAGAAATGGATAGTATGGCTCTGGGATTGCTTTCTCGCAGGGAGTCGAGAAAGGATCTCTGACCGAGGTTGATACCTAATGCTACTACTACTTTTAATGTGCTAATCTACACTCTTCTAATGCTGCAAGACCGCTGAAGATGCTAGTCTTCGATAGGACTAGGCCTTCTCTCTATTCTGGCATTTCTGCAGTCCAGTCCACATATACAGCCTTTCTTTGATAATGTTGCATATGTAGTGTAGATCCTTGCTTGCTGAGTACTTCGGATGAGTACTCACAGTTGCTTTGCTTCCTCTTTTTCCCCATATCTGTTTGATGAAACCAGAGGACGGAGCCGCTGAGACAGCTGCCCCCGCCGACGACTGCTCCTACTACCCCGAGGGTGGTTACTACTACGAGTTGGCTGACGACCAGGAGTAGGTTCGGAGGGTCACAGGCAGGAGGCCTGCGCCTTTTCGATCGTAGCTTTTGTTTTGCACCGCCTTCTTAAAGGCTTATCTGTTTCTCTTTTATATCTGTACTCAGATATCTAACGCTTCCGCTGATGCTTGTTGACATCAAGCTTATGTATTCGAGCCCTCGAGGGCCTGGCTTGTAATATAATGCTTGTATGCCTTTATTTGTGTTTTAGAGTTGTGTTGTGATTCCTACAAGTGAGTCCTTAGGCTTGATCGTGTGCATTTGCGTGTATGATTAGTGCTCGATTAAGCCGGGGGCATCACAAGTTGGTATCAGAGCCGACTGCCTGTAGGAACCCCCTTTCCAACTCCTTGGTCGAAGTTGAGTCTAGTTGTCAAAATTGTTTTACTAACTTGGCTGTGTGGCTTACGGGCCCACGTCGCCATTGGGTGGTATTAGGATCTTTTATTCCTCGTCTATACTCTGGGATTCTGATCTCTCGTCTACTCGGGTTAAACATTTTACTAACTCTGACATTAGGTTCTCGTAACCACTTCATCCCGAAGAGCTCCTTCACCACAGATGATCGCTTGCTTCGCCAGAAGATTCGGCAGATACTCCTCGATGTTTCCCGAGACCATTATGCCCACTGCTTTTGCAAGTTCCCTACTACCGATAATCACCGTGGACAGCTACACATCTTTGCCGTTTGTATCTTTATTCCCAGATACTCCTTTATGTACAAGATACCCCGAAATACTCCTTGTTAATCTGGGAATCCTTTGAGCCTACTGCCGTGCAACTTCTTTCGCACTGCGGATAATTCCTCACATTTACTAGGGATCCATTCATCCCCAGTTGTTCAGGTGTTTCGCAAAATACTTTCCATTGTTAGTCGATCTTCCGAAAATCCTCTGCAGACTATTGCTCTTGAAATTCTTGCCTGCTTGCATTACAGTTCATTCCATATGTTTAGCAACCTTCGTTGACATTCCTTGTCAATGCCTTTGCATCCCTTCTCCCTCTGATTGATTACTGATACTCACATCAACTCCGTCGTGAATCGCCAGATCCATTGTTGGGTTGTTATCCGACAGTGTCCTTAACATCTGAAATCTTGTGAGTTATTTCCCTCATACATAATGCCTTTAGTAAAATGTATCCTCTCCTTTTGTCAACCATGCTCTGCTGTCGAACTTGTGTTAATTACTCCTAAAGTTTGTGGTATATGTTCCTAAGATGCCCCGATGGGTTGAACCTATGCCTTCTTAATCTGTGTGAACCCGATAATTTTCGCGGGCCATACTCCTCTGGTATTTCACCAGGTAGTTCTTCACGTTCATATAATTTTTAACAGAGCAGTGAATGAAAGGTTATGCATTGAAGAAGTGGGGGTCGACCTTGAACCTTTGTGTTCATGCCCATGGACCCGATGTAGAAATTATCATGGAAGCTGCTCGTAAAAATAATTATTTCCTTGGTACAAATTCATCTTGTATTTGAGAATTGATACTTTGCAATCGTGGTTCCGACCATATTTTCTTCTTGCTTCCATTTCCCGGACAAGTTAAAATACTTGTCCTCTGCAGATCATTTCACCTGTCCAACCTCTATTCTGATCTACCATCGAGTACTACCCCTGGTATCTCGAGAATATCACAGGAACTACATAATTTCTTATGAGTTCTTCATCTACTATCATTGATCACCAATTCCAATTTTCCCGGGTTTTGAGTTGTTTATCACTCGAGAACACCGATAAGTGAATCAATTCTGCACTTTGATTCATTAACTCTAAGTAAGTTTTGCTGCTTACGAGCTTAATAATCCTTCAAGTCATTCCTAGCCTAATCGGCTATATCATTATCGTACTAACTTTAACTGTGCTACCTGGTCCTTATGCCGGGAGCAACCTCCGACGACGCGCTAAGCTTACGTCGATCTTCCTCATCCTATCATTTCACCTCGAACAACAAGCTTGATTTCGAGATTGTGTCACATCCGTGGTTCCAATAACCTTTCGCTTCATCAGTCCATTTTCTTGATGTCGTCGCTGATCGATTACATCTCATGAAGCCTCTCGACAAAATGTTTCACCATCATCGTCAACCTTTTGACTTCTCTAAAGTTGTGAAATAAATTCATGGTTAGAAATACCATCCTTGCCCCTCGATGATTTGTGTTATCATCAATAACATCCTTGACTTTCTGCCAACTCGGACTTGGTTATGTTTTGGTTATACCTTGCGTTCCTCGGTACTTCCGAAATTGTTCCTTTGTATCTCTTGAGATCTTCAGACCCAACCCTTACTTGAAACACCATATTAAGGCTACCTTGAAGCATGATTGTGGTATTCCGAATATCCACAAGAACATTGGAAGCACATTGCCAAATGTTTCTTGCTTTATTATCCAGACACCGTTGTATGGATAACATCATGAATTCCCTTGCCCCTTTATTTAAATGGTGGTGTACTTGTTGATCTGACATGTATATCGTGCTCTACTTTTCCTTGGGAAAAGATACACTCCTAATTCTTGTGCAATAACACATTTTCCTTTCCATTGGTTTGTTTAACCTTTCTTGTGATCTATATATGATAATAAGTAGAAATAATTCCCTGCTTATAAAACACCCCGATGTACAACCTTGTCAGTGAGACCCTGTTACTATTGTTGATGACATTCCGGTAACCCCCGATGGGCGAGAACTTTGCCTTATTGGTCTGCCTCGTTCTTACGAGCAGGAAAATGGTTCTCTTCGTCCCTCGCCCTTGGTACCGACGTTGTTACCGACATAAATGACAGACTATTCTCTGACATACCTTGTTGTCATGACCGGTAAGATGACACCGTTCTCCCTACTCTCGATCGACCCTCTTCACAGTTCCACAGGATCGTAACCTGACTCTCCTGTATATCCTTGATTCCGAAGTATCATATGCTCTTGGCTTTGTGTGTTATCATGAGCCACCCTCCGAGAGATGATCTATTTCCGATGCTCTGAACCCCCTTCTCACACTTTGTTCAGGTATCGATCGTTTGTCCATTCGCTTGAAACTTCCTATTGTACCTTCATACGTTGCTCTCGGTGTTTTCTTAAGTTTCAACTCGAGAGATACTTCCACCACCTTCCCTGAACTGTTCACCAGATAATTAACCCTATAAGAGTCAGTTCTCCCGAAGTTACTCTTTACTTCCCCACTTAAATCTCGGGACGAGATTTCTTTTAGTGGAGGAGATTTGTAACATCCCCAGCATCACACTACAGTAATCCCTTATGATCAGTGCCTAGTCATCTTGATTTACAAAGCTTAATCATGTTGGATAAATATCTCATTTCAAATTCTTCTCTGAATCCAATTCAAATTCAAAGTGCAATTTGAAGTTGCTCAAAAGTTGCTGGGAAAATGTTCACCATCTAGCAAATATTCCAAAACAAATTGTGGTTAAGGAAAACAACATCACCTAAATGCTATTTGAGCAGAAGCATTTGAAAGTGTGCCAAAACAACACTTTAAATGCCATTTCCTTTTTTGAAAAATTCAAATGGATTCCAAAACTCACCAAACTTCTTGTGGCAGTGCATCATTTTCCCTAGTATTTGTTTCTGCCAGTTGCTTATTTTTGCAAGGTCATCTGATGGATAATTTAATTGCAAAATGCTACGGGAAAAAAGAAAACAGAAAAAGAAAACGGGAAAAAGAAAAACGCTACTGTGGACTGGGCCTAAGTTCACAGTGCGGCCCAGCCCATAGCGCCACCTCGCTTCTTTCTCTCTCTCCCCGCGTGTCGACGCCGCCGTGGGCGCGAGCGCGCACACCGACCGAATGTCAACACGGCGACGCCCGAGGACGGGCGAGAGGATAAGGTCGAAGCCGCTCGGCCTCGTCACCATCCTCATCCATTCGCCCCCTCTCTCTCGCCCTCTCTAGCCCGCTCGCTTCCTCCCCTCTCTGCCCGAGCGCGACCGCCGACGCGCCGCTGTCACTGCCGCGGCCACCAGCGTCCGTTCGCGTCTCCGCCATGCCCGTCGTCTCCGCCTCATTCGACCACGTCGTCCACCGCCCGCCATCTTGCTCGGAGAGGACCGCACGGGCGGGATCGAGCTCGGCACCGATCTCTCGGTCGCCGGCGATCTCCGACGACCGCGGCCCCCTCTGCGCTCCCGTTCACCCAAGGGGCCTCCTTGAGCCCGCACGGTGAGCACTGCATGTTCTCCCCTGCCTTCTCCTTGTTCTGTTGCGCCTAGCGTCACCGCCGTGGATGGCCGAGCTCGGCTCTGCCGCGAAGCTCACCGCCGTCGCTGTAGTCTTTGCCGTGGCCGTTCGAGCACGCCACCATGCTCGGGGCACTCCAGTTGTGCGGCCTAGCGCTTTAGATCGCTCGCGCGCGCTAGGTTCTCGTTTTCACCGAGCCACTGTAGATCACCGCCGCCGGCGACGTTGCAGCTCTCTGCCCCGGCCATCTCCGGTCGGTCCAGTGGCTCCATTTGACGCGCGACAGCGTCAGCTTTTGAATGCAAGTTAAAACACGCGATTTGGCGCTCTGTAGCGGAAACCCGAGCCTCTCCGGCGAACGGCCGCCGCGAAAATGGTCGCCGGCACAACTCCGGCGCCGGCGCTGACCTGGCAGCGCGTGGGGCCTGCCCTGTGAGGCTGCCAGTGGGCCCCAATGCCTCGGTTGACACCGTTGACCATGGTTAACGAGGGTTACTGTTCACCCCCTGTAGTTGACATGTGGGCCCCTTCGTTAATTAGACTAAGTAGACTTTTAAAATTAATCTGTTAATTAACCAGTCACTGACATGTGTGGCCCAACTGTTAATTAACTCCGTTTAGTTAAAATAAACCCCTATTAGTCCCTCTGTGTATGACATGTGGGACCCACTGGTCAGTTTGACCAGTCAGCGGGTTTGTTGACTGCTGACGTCATGTTGACCTCACTGCTGATGCAATAATCCTTTTCTGCTAATATTAAATAATTTCAAAAAATGTTTAAATCTTTAGAAATTCATAGAAAATAAACCGTAGCTCAGATTGAAAAACTTTATATATGAAAGTTGATCAGAAAAATGAGACGAATCTGAATATGCACTCCTCATACCTGCCACACCCCTCTAACATGATGAACATGGGACTTTCCCCTTCGGTTCATCTGACCGATAATTGCCCGGAGCTGGTAAAATACCTCCGGATGTTTTCCCGCTCCGTCTGTAACATGTAGCACTGCGTTAGGTCACCCCTAACACCGCTTAGTGCCATGTCTTGCTTTGTGATTGCTTTTGTTCCCGTGTATTTATTTGTTACCCCCCCTCTTCTCTCTCGGTAGATCCCGGTACAGGCGAAGCCCCGAGGACTGCTACACCAACGACCCCCTTTGCAGCAGAGCTTCCAGGCAAGCAAACCCCCCCTTGAGCATGCCTATATCGCCTATTCTCTTCTCTCTTGTGCTTGCATTAGAATTTCTGCTGTTACTGCTTTACCTATTCTGATGCATGACCTGATTTTGTAACCTACTTTTGATAATTACCTACTTATCCTAAATTGCTTAGAATAGGATGGTTAGTTAACCCCAGTGACCCCACTTGTCCCAGTTTCCCCCGCTGGATCATCGGAAGACTCGACGACCAGGCCCCAACACCGCACATCACCCCCTTAGTTGTACGACACTACAGCGTTACTATCGAGTGCCGAGGGTGATACCTCGTTTAACACTTCTGATGTTAACTCTGTAGAGTAGCTATTTGGTCGTGGTCATCGAGGGTGATTCCTCCTTCACCACTCCCGATAACGACACTGTCATGCAACACCTCAAGTGTGAACCCATCGAGGGTGATTCCTCCAAGTTCACCTTGAAGGATACATCAAGTAGGAATCCAACGAGGGTGATACCTCAGATTCCCCTGATGTTATGGAGACACGGATACTTGGACTTTACAGCTGTTACTTGGAAAGTCGGGTCGACCCTAAGGGGTACCCGAGCGAGCATAAGAAGCAAGGGATGTGGATACGGGTTGACCCGGAGGGTGCCCGTGAGATAAATTACGAGGCGTGGCCGGGCATTCTTAGCCCTTGCCGCAAGTCCTCGAGACGGGGCCACGGGGTCACATCGATCGTGACTCTCTGCTCGTTACCGCACACCCCCAATTCACTAACGATTTGGATATTTGATCCGAGTAGGCCTCTGGTCTTTTCGCACTACCATCACGTGGGATAAGTTATGGGCACTCTGCGTCGTGGCATCAGCCGAAGCTTACTAGACGTCAGCAAGGAGCGGCACGCGTCGGGTTGGACCGCGTTAAGCAACCGCCTTGATAGTGTGGGTGGCCAGGTCTGCTCATGGCCATGAACGTAACGTGCAAGAGCACTCAGGGCGAGGGGCCTAGCCCCCTGGGTGCATAGGGTTAGTCCGGCGTGCTGACCTCTCTGTTATGCCTAGGTCGGGTTGTGGCATATCGTTTGGCCGAGGCCAGGCATGACCCAAAAAAGTGTGTCTGGCCGGAGTTAATCGAGCGTGGTGGGTAAGTTGGTGCATCCCTGCAAGGAAGTTAATCTATTCGAATAGCCGGGTCCACGGTAACGGACGCTCGGAGTTGTATCCCGATCGACACAACTAGAACTGGATACTTGTGATGAGAAATGGATAGTATGGCTCTGGGATTGCTTTCTCGCAGGGAGTCGAGAAAGGATCTCTGGCCGAGGTTGATACCTAATGCTACTACTACTTTTACTGTGCTACCGAAAATTATAGAACACGCCTAGCGAACCAATCAAGTTCCATCAAGCCCACAACACGACTTAAGTTTATTGTTGCTATTCTAAATTATAATGAATGCTACCCCCTCCATTCCAAAATTCTTTGATGTTTTGGATTTGTCCTAAGTTAAAGATCTTTACGTTTGACCAAGTCTATCAAAAATATCTCGACATCTACAACACTAAATTAGTTTTATTAGATTCATCATAAAATATATCTTCCTATTCTATATATTTGATATTGTAAACGTTAACATCTTTTTCTGTATACATGGTCAAACATAGAGAGGTTTGACTTAGAGCAAACCCAGAACATCAAATATTTGAAATGGAGGGAGTAACTTTTAAATGTCAGTTGACCAACAAACGAAACTTCAAAAATTAGTTTATCATCATAGTTGCTTATCACTGTGGATGGATAACTATTGGGAGATAAATATCATGAATGATTAACTAAACCGTAAATAATTAATCTGTATGATGTAAAATATCTTGATAAGATCATCGAAATAGCGAAACTGACCCTGTAATCAAATAGACACAACCACAACCGAGAAATGCATATCCACTTCTGTATATTCCTAACACATTTCTAGTACAGCTAGAGTCATCATTCAAACATAACAACACAAATTTCTCCAGGGTATCCTGTAAAGCCGAGAGCAGTTGTATTTCTCTTGGATATTTTGTTAAGCATTCTGCATGAAGATATTACAGGTTGAAGTTGAAGATTGAAGGGAATCCCGACTGAGCCTGCAGGTTAACTTGTTTTTATTTTTATTTTTCTATTTATGAATTTATTTTATAATTTTTTTAGGCTTAACTTGTTTTAAAACTTGTAATATTAATTAAATAATTCTAGCCATTGATCTAAATTGTTATATCTCTAAAATGAGAGTTAATAATTCTCTTTGACCTAAAATAGGTGATCTTTTATTCCCATAGCACCAACTACGAGAGTTGACCGCTATTATATATTCTTTTTCTTTAACCCTTCTTTTCGAAAAGAAAACACTTGTTTTGGGATAACTTGTTTTAAAATGGCTAAAATGGTTTTTTCCTAAATGTTTGATCGTTAATCTCCCACGAGGTTGTTTTTGTTAAGATTCATGACTGCATCCATAGGCATGGAATACAACCACACAGAAACGGAAACAAAGGACTTGAATGTCATCATCTTTGACCGGAAAACCTACATCACCTCCATGAGGATTTAGACACCACACAGAAACTCACCTACAACGCGAGACAAAGGCTTCAAAGTCCACACATTGGCTAGGGACACGCAGATTGATCTTAGGAGGCGTAACAAATGTTGTAGGAGACCATGTGTGGATTCTGGTGATAATGTGGTTGAAGGACTAGTTGTATTCTTGAGTATATGAACAGGTGATTAGTCCCAAGGAAATGAAGCAAGGGAGATTGAAGACGCCTCAATCAAGACAGATAAACGAAGAGAACATATTTAAATTTGTCTGTAATTTTTTCTACCTTTGACTCATAGGGAAGTTGCACTATAAAGTGAAATTTCGCAAAGGACAAGAACGAGATCGAGATTCATGATACACACACACAAATTGTAGATGCCCCCATTATCCTTGTGAAAAAGCCCGAAATGTAAACCCCCAAAATATACTTTTTGCCATCAAAAGGTGGGTCGGCGCCTCTGAACTTGGTTTGGTCCCTTTGGCTTTGTGCTAGAACCTTATGTTCATCTTGGAGTATTTCTCGAATGAACCCTAGATTTTCGGGACCGAGAGTCTCTGAGTTGACCATAATCTAAGACCTAGCACAAAAAAATGGGGGGTGGGGTATGAAATACACCATTATACCCCAAGGGAGGTTATCGACCACAAGAGCTTTCATTCGTCCTTCTACAACCAGCAAATCTTTGATTTGACTGAGGAAAAGTAGAAGGAACCCAAGTATGTGATTCCACCAAGCTAATCTTGACTCCCACTTGAGTTCTTCATGTTACTTGTTACTCTTGGAATAGTAGGGGACCCTAGATTGTTGGAGTCACTCACAAGTTTCCAAGAGGTGGATTACCTCCAGGAAGTTTATGAAGGTTGGAGGCCACCTCAAGATCTACCACTTAGTGATTGAGCTTGGGCCTCATTTGACAAAGCTTAAGGAGAAGAAAACTAGACATTTGATGTTTTTGTGGAGCTTTGTGGCCCAAGCCTCTCCAATGAAGATTAGAGTCCCGGAAAGGACTCAAACATTGGGATTTCCTTAGTACCTTGAGGTTTCCTCGGTCCTCTATGGCAGTAGCTGGAAATGTGAGTACCCTCGTTAGGGTGGCAAAGGTGGCCTGAAGTACCAGACAGAGGCCACCCGAGGAAGTTACTCAAGTTTCGGTCCCTCTGGGAGAGGTAACACGCTACATCCTTGATATGTCTCCATCGTATCTACTTTTCCAAAACTCTTTCGACCTTGTTTTGGACTCTAATTTGCATGATTTGAATGGAACTAACCCGGACTGACGTTGTTTTCAGCAGAATTGCCATGGTGTTATTTTTGTGCAGAAATAAAAGTTCTCGGATTGACCTGAAAATTCACGAAGAATATTTTTGGAATTAATAAAAAATACTAGCGCAAGAATTATCCAGAGGGGGGCCACCCAGAGGCCACAAGGCCTGGGGGCACGCACTACAGGCTTGTGGGCCCCCTGGAGACCCTCCAACCTCAACTCCAACTCCATATAACCCTATTCAGGGAGAAAAAAATCATAGAGAAGAGTTCATCACGTTTCACGATACGGAGCCACCGCCACCTCCTGTTCTCCCTTGGGAGGGCAAATCTGGAGTCTGTTTTGGGCTCCGAAGAGGGGAAATTGACGCCGTCGTTATCATCAACCATCCTCCATCACCAATTTCATGATGCTAACCGCTGAGAGTGAGTAATTCCTTCGTTGGCTTGCTGGACGGTGATGTGTTGGATGAGATTTATCATGTAATCAAGTTAGTTTTGTTATGGTTTGATCCCTAGTATCCACTATGTTCTGAGATTGATGTTGCTACGACTTTGCTATGCTTAATGCTTGTCACTAGGGCCCGAGTGCCATGATTTCAGATCTGAACCTATCATGTTTTCATTAATATATTTGTGTTCTTGATCCAATCTTGCAAGTTGTAGACACCTATTATGAGTTATGATCCGCATACCCCAAGGTGACAATAATTGGGATTCTTTCCGGTGATTTACCGTAGTTTGAGGAGTTCATGTATTCACTAAGTGCTAATGCTTTGTTCCGGTTCTCTATTAAAAGGAGGCCTTAATATCCCTTAGTTTCCATTAGGACCCCGCTGCCACGGGAGGGTAGGACAAAAGACGTCATGCAAGGTAGTCAGAATCCCGACTCGACTCCTAGAATCCTACGATTTCACGACCCTACGGAAGCATGTCGATCCAGGTCCCACTATGAATCCGGATCTGGTAGAATCCATGTTGAGTCATGATCCAAATCATAGAATCCTATACAAAACTGTAGAATCCCGACTATGCTATGGACTATGTCCGATTCTAGTAATTTGTCTAAGCTTTTGTTTAGTGCAAAAGAATAGTATGCCATCATCCAAACCCCTTTTCACATGCCTCATGGCCCTTTATTCCCCTTGCAAACTCAAACACTCAACCACCGACACCTTTGATCTAGCTCTTAGAAACCCTAGGTCAAAACTGAGGATCAGGCTTGTCGACGAATGGAATTAGCATGAGAAGGAGGACGCATCAAGATTGATCGAAGAAGATGAGCAAGACCCTTCAAGGCTCAACACTTCAGGTGAGCTATATAAGTCATCGGCTATTCACATACTCTAAAAGAACCTCCAAAGTAAATTTTGTGCGTTGAAGACTTAAATGTTCTATATATTTCCCTCTCATATATGTTCCATACATGCAAGCTAGATAGTAGGTTGGCCATAAAAATAAGTGGAATACAACTAGCATTGATGTGTATGTTTTTGGCTCTATATTTAGTGTTAAAACTCTATAGAACCCATATAAATTTCTGGCGTGGATACAAAATATCTTATTTAAGTATATCTAGTAGAATCCTCGATTCCACGACTCGATACTACGACTCGATTCTGCTGAAGGAAAATCGATCCGACTCCGAATCCCGACTCTGACTACCTTGACGTCATGCAACTTCTTTTCCATAAGCACGTATGACTATATACGGAATACATGCCTATATTATATTGATGAATTGGAGCTAGTTCTATGTCACCCTAGGTTATAACTATTGCATGATGAATGCCATCCGACATAATTATCCATCACTGATCCATTGCCTACGAGCTTTTCACATATTGATCTTTGCTAAGTTACTTTGCCGTTGCCACTGTTACAATTACTACAAAACTGCTACTATTACTTTTGCCACCGTTACTGTTACTTCCATACTACTTTGCTACTAAATATTTTGCTGCAGGTATTAAGTCTTTCAGGTGTGGTTGAATTGACAACTCAGCTGCTAATACTTGAGAATATTCTTTGGCTCCCCTTGTGTCGAATCAATAAATTTGGGTTGAATACTCTACCCTCGAAAACTGTTACGATCCCCTATACTTGTTGGTTATCAAGACCTTTTTCTGGCGCCGTTGCCGGGGAGCATAGCTCTATTCTCTGAGTCACTTGGGATTTATATCTGTTGATCACTATGAAGAATTTGAAGGATACCAAAACCAAGATCTATCCCTCTACTACGAGGGGAGGTAAGGAACTGCCATCTAGCTCTGCACTTGATTCACCTTCTGTTTTGAGTAAACTTGCGACACCACCACCTGCTAGTAATTCTGATATGTCACAAGTAATTGATGATGATACTTCTGCTATGCATGATGCTTATGATGATACTACTGCTTTGCTTGATAATACTGTGCCACTAGGTGAATTTCTTGATGAACAACTTGCTAGGGTTAGAGAGAATGAAATTACTGAAACTGATGAAATTATTGAAACTAAAGATTATGATTCTCCTCCTAGATATGAATTTCCTAAGGTGCCTGAGGGTTATATTATGGATGAAGAAACTGCTAGAGACTTTTTTGCTTGCAATGATAGAGATGATCATAAGAAATTACTAGTCAAGCTGAAAGAAAAATCCTTGAATGCTAGAATGCAATATGATCCTAAGTTTGCTACTTCACCTATCTTTGTTACTGATAAGGATTATGAATTCTATGTCAATCCTGAGTTAATTACTTTGGTTGAATCTGATCCTTTCCATGGTTATGAAACTGAAACTGTTGTGGCACATCTTACTAAACTGAATGATATAGCCACCCTATTTGCTCATGAGGAAAAAATTCGCTATTATTATATCCTTAAGTTGTTTCCTTTCTCATTAAAGGGTGATGCCAAGATATGGTTTAATTCTCTTGCTCCTGGTTGTGTGCGTAGTCCCCAGGATATGATATATTACTTCTCTGAAAAATATTTTCCTGCTCATAAGAAACAAGCTGCCTTACAGGAAATATTTAACTTTGTGCAAATTGAAGAAGCGAGTCTCCCACAAGCTTGGGGGAGGCTTCTCCAATTACTTAATGCTTTGCCTAATCATCCTCTCAAGAAAAATGAAATACTTGATATCTTTTATCATGGACTAACCGATGCTTCTAGGGACCACCTAGATAGTTGTGCTAGTTGTGTTTTCAGGGAACGAACTGTTGAATAAGCTGAAATACTATTAAATAATATATTGAGCAATGATAATGATTGGACTCTTCCCGAACCACCTCCTAAGCCAACTCCGAAGAAAAGAGGTATTCTATTTCTCAGTCCTGAAGATATGCAAGAGGCAAAGAAATCTATGAAAGAAAAAGGTATTAAAGCCGAAGATGTTAAGAATTTACCACCCATTAAAGAAATATATGGTTTTGATAACCTGACACAGGTAGTAGAGGTAAATTCTCTCTATAGATTTGATGAAGGTGATATTCCTCATAATAAGTCTGCTAGTCAATGCTTGGATAAATTTGATAACTTTATTGTTAAACAAGAAAATTTCAATGCTTATGTTAGTAGACAATTGAAACATAATGCTTACATGCTTGACCGCTTAGGTGATTATATGTGTAGAATTTTTAATGATCTTAACCTTATCAGTAAACATGCTTCCATGGTAAAAACTCAAGTAGAACAAGTACTTAAGGCACAAAATGATTTGCTTAACGAGATGAATAGTAAGAACAATGATAATGTTGTTAGAGTTATGACTAGAGGTGGTAAAATGACTCAGGAACCTTTGTATCCTGAGGGCCATCCTAAGAGGATTGAGCAAGATTTTCAGAGAATTAATACTGATGCACCTAGTCCTCCTAGTAATAAAAAGAAAAGGAATGATGATAGGACTTTGCATGCTTCTAGTGAACCTGTTTTGAACACACCTGAGAATCCAAACGATATTTCTATTTCTGATGCTGAAACACAATCTGGTGATGAGCATGAACCTAATGATAAAGTTAATGATGATGTTCATGTTGATGCTCAACCTAGTAATGATAATGATGTGGAGATTGAACCTGATGTTGATCTTGATAACCCACAACCTAAGAATAAAAGATATGATAAGAGAGGCTTCATTGCTAGGAAGCATGGTAAAGAAAGAGAACCATGGGTTCAGAAACCCATGCCCTTTCCTCCTAAACCATCCAAGAAAAAGGATGATGAGGATTTTGAGCGCTTTGTTGAAATGCTTAGACCTGTCTTTTTGCGTATGCGTTCGATTGATATTCTGAAAATGTCTCCGTATGCTAAGTATATGAAAGATATTGTGAAAAATAAAAGAAAGATATCGGAAGCTGAAATTTCCACCATGCTTGCTAATTACACTTTTAAGGGTGGAATACCAAAAAAACTAGGAGATCTCGGAATACCGACTATACCATGCTCCATTAAAAGAAATTATGTTAAAACTGCTTTATGTGATCTTGGAGCCGGTGTTAGTGTTATGCCTTTCTCTTTGTATCGTAGACTTGATTTGAATAAGTTGACACCAACTGAAATCTCTATGCAAATGGCCGATAAATCAACTGCTATACCCATCGGTGTTTGTGAGGATGTACCTGTCGTAGTTGCAAATGTTACTATCTTAACGGACTTTGTTATTCTTGATATTCCCGAGGACGACAGTATGTCGATCATCCTTGGTAGACCCTTTTTGAATACTGCAGGGGCTGTTATTGATTGCAACAAGGGCAATGTCACTTTTCATGTCAATGGTAATGAGCATACGGTACACTTTCCGAAAAAACAACCTCAAGTGAATAGTATCAAGTCTATTGGAAAAATTCCAACAATTACTATTGGAGGTTTTAAATTCCCTCTCCCTACTGTCAAGAAGAAATATGATACTCTTATTGTTGGGGACATGCATATCCCCGTTGAGGTAACCTAGTGTTATTCGAAAATTCTCCGGGTTCATGTCATTCGGAAGAAGTTTGTTAACAAGACTTGATCAACCTTGTTAATGGATTCCTTTTGACGGGCATGAGATGGATGAATTTAGAAGGCACAACTTCCTTTTGACGGGCATGAGATGGATGAATTTAGAATAAATAAAGCAAAAATACCATTATTTTTCTGCTTTCTGAATTATCCGTGGAGTAAAAAAAATGACCCAAAAATAAAAGTTCTCCAAATGCCCTGAAAATTTAGTATGATTTTTTTTCTAGAATATTTAAGAATTTTTGGCACTGAAAACACACCAGGGGGCAGCACCAGTGGGCCACAAGGCCACAGGGCGCGCCCACCCCCTGGGTACGCCTAGGTGGCTTGTGGGTCCCACGTGGGTCCCCCTCACTTATTCCAGCACCCATCCACTTTGTCTTCCTCCAGAAAAAATCCCACCATTGCTCATACCCGTGTTCTAGCTCATTTTGCTGCCATTTTCGATCTCCTTGTGCAAAGCTCCATTTGCAAAACTATTTTGGGGGATTGTTCTTCGGTATGTGACTCCTCCAATGGTCCAATTAGTTTTTGTTCTAGTGCTTTATATATTGCAAATTTTTTCTGCTGCGGTGACCTTATTCTTGAGCTTGCATATCAAATTTATATGGTCCCAAGTAGTTTTGATGCATGATATAGCCTGTAGGCATTTGTGGGAGTAGTTGCTATAAATTATGTTGAGTTTTGTTCACTTGTATTTTGAGTCACTAAAATTTCAGAAATTTTACAGAGGAAGAAAGATGTTTAGGAGAATATACCAAGGTGGTTCCTCGAGCAAGAAAGCCCCGAGGCTCGCGATACGTGAGCCCGATTTCGAACCACCGAGGGAAGCTCAAGTGTGGCCTTGTGAATGGCTGTTGGATCAATTCATGGTTCATGCTGGTTTCAAGGAGGAATTTGATGCGTGCATACAAAACGCTGGCCTTAAGGACTTCATTCCAGATAAGTGCAGGCAATACTATCACCTTACTGATTCCTTTGTGCGGAGGTTTGAATTTACATCCAATCATAACACGCATTCTATTTTGTTTGATCTTTATGATAAATCATATACCATGGACCTAGAAGATTTTAATGATGCATGCAAAATCCCACAATGGGGCATTCATAGTGAGCCTCGCAAAACTGAATATAATGACTTCCTTGCTAGCATCACTGTGGGAGAAACTAGAAATGTTACACAAGCCACCATAGGGAGCATTCACTTTCCTGCCATACATTATTTTGCTCTCTTCATAGGTAGATGCATTAATGGTAAACATGATCATAGCCAGCTTTGTGCATCAGTTCTTAGTGTTCTCAAGTGTGCAGTAATGGGTGAGAAACGATATAACTTGGGGGCTATTATTGCAAGGAGGTTACATAATAATGCTAAAGATGGGGATTTCTTTGGTGGGATTTATGCCACCCGTTTAGCTAATTATCTGGGGGTACCCATAAGGGAGAATGGCATTGAGTTACCACCCGCTTTTCTTGATTATAATGCTATGGTACGCTACCAGTTTCTCGAGAGGAACGAACAGTCCCTCCTGTACCGACTAATCTTTGACAGGCAGCGTGCTGTCCATATTACTCTTCCTGCTCCTGCCTTCTTTAACTTTCAGGTAAAACGGAGATACTTCATAACTAGAGAGGAGGCATACGAGTATGAGAGAGGGGTGAAGGCCGCTCGCCTTCATGTTGCAGCCCTTCAGGCAGTAGCTGCCGCATCCCAGTACAACCCCAACTACGATTTTGGATACTATCTGGGCCAGCCGTGGCCCTAGACCAACTTAGGCCAAAAGCCTAAGCTTGGGGGAGTACGTATTTCTCACCGACATTACATTCATGTTCACACATTCATTCCAGTTGTCGGTGTTCATACTTTTCCATTGTATTATCCATGTTAGTTTATTTTTCTCGCTTTCTTCTTGTGTGTTTGAAAAACTTTGAGAAAATCCAAAAAAATTAGTTCTCGCTTCTTTTTAGTTTTTCTTTCTAGTTTATTTAGTTGTAATATTAAAAGAAAACCCCAAAAGATTTCTCATTCTTCTTTTGCTTGTTGGGAGCTTTCCCGTGTAAATAGTTTTTCTTGTTCTGGTTTTACTTTCTTCAGAAAAACAAAACTAAAAAAAAATGTTTCAGTATGTTTCTTTGAAATTCTTTTCTTTTCTTTGGGTCGTAAGGAGAAGACCACGATGAAAATGTTGAGTGGCTCTCATATGCATTATTGTTGATTTAACAAAGAGCCCATATTACCTTGTCTTCTCCTTTGAATAAATGTTGCAGATTCTAGCTTTGTCCAATGCACGTGCACTATTATTATTATTCACACCGCTCGATCGTGCAAGTGAAAGGCAATAATGATGATATATGACAAGAGATTGAGATGGAGAAAAGCTGGTACGAACTTGACCTATTTTGTTTTTGTAAATATGATTAGCTCATCATTCTTGATTCAGCCCATTACGAATGAAACATGTTTGCAATGACAATTAGAGATTATAGTTACTCATGCCATGCTTAATTAGCTAGGAGCGTATAATGGTTTGTCTTATGTGCCAACATGAAAATTGAAATGGTTATGATGTAGTATGATGGGATGGTATCCTCCTTTGAATGATTCAAGTGGCTTGACTTGGCACATGTTCACGCATGTAGTTGAAACAAAATCAACATAGCCTCCACAATGTTTATGTTCATGGTGATTTATATCCTACTCATGCTTGCATTCAATGTTGGTTAATCTCAATGCATGTTTATGACCGTTGTCGCTCTCTAGTTGGTCACTCCTCAATCTTTTGCTAGCCTTCACTTGTACTAAGCGGGAATACTGCTTGTGCATCCACTTCCTTAAACCCAAAGTTGTTTCATATGAGTCCACCATATCTACCTATATGCGGTATTTATCTGCCGTTCCAAGTAAATTTGCATGTGCCAAACTCTAAACCTTCAAATAATAATCTGTTTTGTATGCCCGAATCGCTCATGTAGCGACTGGGGACTGTCAGTATCTTCCATGCTAGGTGGGTTATTCTCACGATAAGTGTTTATTCACTTGTCATTCACGAGAAAGTGGCTGGTATTCGGGATGCCCAGTCCTATGATCGAAAGATCAAGATCAAAATACAATAAATAAACAAAACTCCCCCAGGACTGTTGTTGGTATGGACGGCACCCGTGGATTCGGCTAGCCGTGGAGTGTGATTGTTGGTGGAGGGGGAGTAAAAGCTTTACCACTCTGTTTGGGAACCGCCTATAATATATCTAGCATGAAAGATAGTGAGATCTCTTGGTTGTTATGTTGACAATGAAAGCATACCGCTCAAAATTATATTCATCTCTATTTTAAAAGCTTCGAGCTCTAGCACCTCTACAGATCCCTGCTTCCCTCTGCGAAGGGCCTATCTATTTACTTTTATTGTTGAGTCATCATCCTCTTATAAAAAGCACCAGTTAGAGAGACCACTGTCATTTGTATGCTTTGTTATTAATTGATATTGAGTATGACTGTGACTGGATCTCTTTTACCATGAATTATAATGTCCAGTCAGTCCTTGGCCTTCAGAGGTGCTCTGCATTTATGTTTTGCGGTCTCAGGAAGGGCTAGCGAGATACCATTATGTCATATTATATCATGATTGTTTTGAACAAGTGTTGTCATCCGAGATTTTTTATTATTGCTCGCTAGTTGATTATGACATTGATATGAGTAAATGTGAGACCTAAATGTTATTGTGAATATGGTTAGTTCATAAACTTTGCTGAAAACCTGAATATTGGCTAGACATATTTGCAACAACAAGATCAATGATACGTCCATTTTGCATCATGATTTTATATTGATATTTGTGGCATTATGTGATGTTGTTATCTATTTTGGTACAATATTTATGCCTATTCTCTCTTATTTTACAAGGTTTACATCAAGAAGGGAGAATGCCGGCAGCTGGAATTCTGGACTGGAAAGGAGCAAATCCTAGAGACCTATTCTGCACAACTCCAAAAGTCCTGAAAATTTACGGACAATTATTTTGGAATAAATAAAAATACTGGGTGAATAAAATACCAGAGGGGACCCACCAGGCATCCACAAGGGTGGGGGGCACGCCCTACCCCCCTGGGCGCGCCCCCCTGCCTTGTGGCCCACCTGGCAAGACCCCGGTGCCCATCTTCTGCTATATGACATGTTTTGACCTAGAAAAAATCAAGAAGAAGTTTTCGGGACGAAGCACCGCTGTCTCGAGGCGGAACCTGGGCAGAACCAATCTAGGGCTCCGGCGAAGCTGTTCTGCCAGGGAAACTTCCCTCCCGGAGGGGGAAATCGAAGCCATCGTCATCACCAACGATCCTCTCATCGAGAGTGGGTCAATCTCCATCAACATCTTCACCAGCACCATCTCCTCTCAAAACCCTAGTTCATCTCTTGTATCCGATCTTTGTCTCAAAACCTCAGATTGGTACTTGTGGGTTGCTAGTAGTGTTGATTACTCCTTGTAGTTGATGCTAGTTGGTTTATTCGGTGGAAGATCATATGTTCAGATCCTTAATGATAATTATTACTCCTCTAATTATGAACATGAATATGCTTTGTGAGTAGTTACGTTTGTTCCTGAGGACATGGGAGAATTCTTGCTATAAGTAATCATGTGAATTTGGTATTCGTTCGATATTTTAATGAGATGTATGTTGTCTTTCCTCTAGTGGTGTTATGTGAACGTCGACTACATGACACTTCACCATGATTTGGGCCTAGGGGAAGGCATTGGGAAGTAATAAGTAGATGATGGGTTGCTAGAGTGACAGAAGCTTAAACCCTAGTTTATGCGTTGCTTCGTAAGGGGCTGATTTGGATCCATATGGTTCATGCTATGGTTAGATTTATCTTAATTCTTCTTTCGTAGTTGCGGATGCTTGCGAGAGGGGTTAATCATAAGTGGGAGGCTTGTCCAAGTAAGGACAGCACCCAAGCACCGGTTCACCCACATATCAAATTATCAAAGTAACGAACGCGAATCATATGAGCATGATGAAAACTAGCTTGACAGTAGTTCCCATATGTCCTCGGGAGCGCTTTGCTTTATATAAGAGTTTTTCCAGGCTTGTCCTTTGCTACAAAAAGGATTGGTCCACCTTGCTGCACCTTTTCTACACTTGTTACTTGTTACCCGTTACGAATTATCTTATCATAAAACTATCTGTTACCGATAATTTCAGTGCTTGCAGAGAATACCCTGCTGAAAACCGCTTGTGATTTCCTTCTGCTCCTCGTTGGGTTCGACACTCTTACTTATCGAAAGGACAACGATAGATCCCCTATACTTGTGGGTCATCAAGACTCTTTTCTAGCGCCGTTGCCGGGGAGTGAAGCGCCTTTGGTAAGTGGAATTTGGTAAGGAAATATTTATATAGTGTGCTGAAATTTACTATTACTTGTCACTATGGAAAATATTCCTTTGAGGGGCTTGTTCGGGGTACCTTCACCTCGACCGATAGAGCAAAGAGTTGCTCCTCAACCTACTGAACCTACTGAAAATATTTAATATGAAATTCCTTCGGGTATGATAGAGAAACTGCTAGCTAATCCTTATGCAGGAGATGGAACATTACATCCTGATATGCATCTAATCTATGTGGATGGAGTTTGTGGATTATTTAAGCTTGCGGGTTTGCCCGAGGATGAGGTCAAGAAGAAGGTCTTCCCTTTATCTTTGAAGGAGAAGGCATTGACATGGTATAGGCTATGTGATGATATTGGATCATGGAACTACAACCGATTGAAATTGGAATTTCATCAAAAGTTTTATCCTATGCATCTGGTTCATCGTGATCGGAATTATATATATAATTTTTGGCCTCGTGAAGGAGAAAGTATCGCTCAAGCTTGGGGGAGGCTTAAGTCAATGTTATATTCATACCCCAATCATGAGCTCTCAAAAGAAATTATTATTCAGAATTTTTATGCTCGGCTTTCTCGTAATGATCAATCCATGCTCGATACTTCTTGTACTGGTTCTTTTATGAAGAGGACTATTGAATTCAAATGGGATTTATTGGAAAGAATTAAATGCAACTTTGAAGATTGGGAACTCGACGAAGGTAAGGAGTCAGGTATAAACCTCAAGTTTGATTGTGTTAAATCTTTTATGGATACCGATGCTTTTCGTGAATTTAGCACTAAATATGGACTTGACTCTGAGATAGTAGCTTCTTTTTGTGAATCATTTGCTACTCATGTTGATCTCCCCAAGAAGAAGTGGTTTAAATATCATCCTCCCATTGAAGTGAAAGTAGTAGAACCTATTAAAGTTGAAGAAGAAACTATTACTTATAATGTTGATCCTATTATTCCTACTGCTTATATTGAGAAACCGCCTTTCCCTGTTAGAATAAAGGATCATACTAAAACTTTAGCTGTGGTTCGTAAGAGTTATACTAGAACACCAACACCCCCTAAACAAATTAAAGTTGAACCTAGTATTGCTATGGTTAAAGATTTCTTGGCCGATAATATTGATGGGCACGTTATTTATTTTTGTAATGAAGCCGCTAGAATTGCTAAACCCGATATTAAAGATAAACATTGACCCATTGTTGGCATGCCTGTTGTTTCTGTTAAAATAGGAGATCATTGTTATCATGGTTTATGTGATGTGGGTGCTAGTGTGAGTGCAATTCCTTTTACCTTATATCAAGAAATTATGAATGATATTGCACCTGCTGAGATAGAAGATATTGATGTTACCATTAAGCTTGCCAATAGAGATACTATATCACCAATTGGGATTGTTAGAGATGTTGAAGTCTTGTGAGGGAAAATAAAATACCCTACTGATTTCCTTGTTCTTGGCTCCCCACAAGATGATTTTTGTCCCATTATATTTGGTAGACCTTTCTTGAATACTATCAATGCTAAGATAGATTGTGAGAAAGAAATTATTACTGTAAGTTTTGGGGATGCATCTCATGATTTTAATTTCTCTAAATTTTGTAGGCGACCCCATGATAAAGAATTGCCTAGTAAGGATGAAATTATTGGTCTTGCTTCTATTGTCGTGCCTCTTACTGATCCTTTAGAGCAATATTTGCTAGACCATGAAAATGATATGTTTAGGAATGAAAGAAAGGAATTAGATGAAATATTCTTTAATCAAATACCTATTTTGAAACATAACTTGCCTGTTGAGATTCTTGGGGATCCTCCTCCACCCAAGGGTGATCCCGTGTTCGAGCTTAAACAATTACCTGATACTCTGAAATATGCTTATCTTGATGAGAAGAAGATATATCCTGTTATTATTAGTGCTAACCTTTCAGAGCATGAAGAAAAGAAATTATTGAAACTCTGAGGAAGCACCGTGCTGCTATTGGATACACTCTTGATGATCTTAAGGGCATTAGTCCCACTCTATGACAGCATAAAATTAATATGGAGCCTGATGCTAAACCAGTTGTTGATCATCAACGACGGTTAAATCCTAAGATGAAATAAGTGGTAAGAAATGAAATACTAAAGCTTCTGGAAGCAGGTATAATTTATCCTATTGCTGATAGTAGATGGGTAAGTCCTGTTCATTGTGTCCCTAAGAAGGGAGGTATTACTGTTGTTCCCAATGAGAAAAATGAATTGATCCCACAAAGAATTGTTACAGGTTATAGAATGGTAATTGACTTTAGAAAATTAAACAAAGCTACTAGGAAGGATCATTTCCCACTACCTTTTATTGATCAGATGCTAGAAAGACTATCCAAACATACACACTTTTGCTTTTTAGATGGTTATTCTGATTTCTCTCAAATACCTGTGTCAAAAGAGGATCAAGAAAAAACTACTTTTACATGCCCTTTTGGAACCTTTGCTTATAGACGTATGCCTTTTGGTTTATGTAATGCACCTGCTACCTTTCAAAGATGCATGACTGCTATATTCTCTGATTTTTGTGAAAAGATTGTTGAGGTTTTCATGGATGATTTCTCCATTTACGGAACTTCTTTTGATGATTGCTTGAGCAACCTTGATCGAGTTTTGCAAAGATGTGAAGAAACTAATCTTGTCTTGAATTGGGAAAAGTGCCACTTTATGGTTAATGAAGGTATTATTTTGGGGCATAAAATCTCCGAAAGAGGTATTGAAGTTGATAAAGCTAAAGTTGATGCTATTGAAAAAATGTCGTGTCCTACAGATATCAAAGGTATAAGAAGTTTCCTTGCTCATGCTAGTTTCTATAGGAGATTTATTAAAGATTTCTCTAAAATTTCTAGGCCTCTCACTAATCTCTTGCAAAAAGATGTCCCATTTGTTTTTGATGATGATTGTGTAGAAGCATTTGAAATTCTTAAGAAAGCCTTGATTTCTGCACCTATTGTTCAACCACCTGATTGGAACCTACCCTTTGAAATTATGTGTGATGCTAGTGATTATGCTGTTGGTGCTATTCTAGGACAAAGAGTTGATAAGAAATTGAATGTTATTCATTATGCTAGTAAAACTCTAGACAGTGCTCAGAGAAATTATGCTACTACTGAAAAAGAATTTTTAGCAGTTGCTTTGTTTGTGACAAGTTCAGATCTTATATTGTTGATTCCAAAGTAACTGTTCACACTGATCATGCTACTATTAAATATCTTATGGAAAAGAAAGATGCTAAACCTAGACTTATTAGATGGGTTCTCTTGCTGCAAGAATTTGATTTGCATATTATTGATAGAAAGGGAGCTGAGAACCCCATTGCAGACAACTTGTCTAGGTTAGAAAATGTTCTTGATGACCCACTACCTATTGATGATAGCTTTCCTGATGAACAACTAGCTGTCATAAATGCTTCACGTAATGCTCCATGGTATGCTAATTATGCTAATTAAATTGTTGCTAAATTTATACCACCTAGCTTCACATACCAACAAAAGAAAAAGTTTTTCTATGATTTAAGACGTTACTTTTGGGATGATCCACACCTTTATAAAGAAGGAGTAGATGGTGTTGTTAGACGTTGTGTACCTGAGCATGAATAGGAACATATCCTACGCAAGTGTCACTCCGAGGCCTACGGAGGACACCATGCTGGAGATAGAACTGCACACAAGGTATTATAATCTGGTTTTTATTGGCCTACTCTCTTCAAGGATGCTCGTAAGTTTGTCTTGTCTTGTGATGAATGTCAAAGAATTGGTAATATTAGTAGACGTCAGGAAATGGCTATGAATTATTCACTTGTTATTGAACCATTTAATGTGTGGGGTTTTGATTATATGGGACCTTTTCCTTCCTCTAATGGGTATACACATATCTTAGTTGCTGTTGATTACGTTACTAAGTGGGTAGAAGCTATTCCAACTAGTAGTGCTGATCATAACACTTCTATTAAAATGCTTAAAGAAGTTATTTTCCCGAGGTTTGGAGTCCCTAGATATTTAATGACTGATGGTGGTTCACACTTTATTCATGGTGCTTTCCGTAAATTGCTTGCTAAATATGATGTCAACCATAGAATTGCATCTCCATATCATCCTCAGTCTAGTGGTCAAGTAGAATTGAGCAACAGAGAGATTAAATTGATCTTGCAAAAGACTATTAATAGATCTAGAAAGAATTGGTCTAAGAAACTCGATGATGCATTATGGGCTTATAGAACTGCATATAAAAATCCCATGGGTATGTCTCCATATAAAATGGTTTATGGAAAAGCATGTCACTTACCTATAGAACTAGAACATAAAGCTTATTGGGCAATTAAAGAACTCAATTATGATTTCAAACTTGCCGGTGAGAAGAGGTTATTTGACATAAGCTCGCTTGATGAGTGGAGAACCCAAGCCTATGAGAATGCCAAGTTGTTTAAAGAAAAAGTTAAAAGATGGCATGACAAAAGGATACAAAAGCATGAGTTTAATGTAGGTGATTATGTTTTGCTATACAACTCTCGTTTAAGATTTTTTGCAGGAAAGCTTCTCTCTAAATGGGAAGGTCCTTACATTATCGAGGAGGTTTATCGTTCTGGTGCCATCAAGATCAACAACGCCGAAGGCACTAACCCGAAGGTGGTAAACGGGAAAAGAATCAAACATTATATTTCAGGTACTCCCATAAATGTTGAGACAAATATTATTAATACCATAACACCGGAGGATTACATAAGGGATACTTTCCAGGACGTTTCAGACTCCGAAAAGGAATAGGTATGTGGTACGGTAAGTAAACCGACTCCAAAACTTTTCCAATAGCAATTTTTCTTTGTTTTAGAATATTTAAAAAATTAGGAAAATTAAAAGTAGTCCGAAGATTGCACGAGGAAGCTGCAAGGCAGGAGGGTGCACCCTATCCCCTTGGGCGCGCCCCTATACCTTGCCGCCACCTCATGTGCCCCCCGGACTCCGTTTTCTTGTGGAACACTTCTTTTGGTCGATAAAAAATCATTATATAATCTCCCGAAGGTTTTGACCACCGTATCACAACAATATCTCCTGTTTGTGTTTTGAGCTATTTTCTGCCAGAGTTTTCAAGGCCATGCATCATGTCTTCCTCCTCCCCTTCCTACAACAATGGGGACGACAATGCTTGGCTGCTGCAGATGGAACTCAGGAGAGCGGAGAGCGAGGAAGCCACGATGCAAGAAGATCAAGGGGATTCACTTGAGGTCCACCCTCCGGCTTCGGAGAGAGGCACTCTGGCTGGCATCTCCACTATTCCCAATCCCCATCAAGCCGTAGGGACTACAAGCAACCATGAAGGCCAGCAGTTACAAGAAGGATTTCCTCCCAGGAGGCCCTTACACAGGTTACATCTAAACAACTTTCATAATTTGGTTCATAATTATGGAGTGGAGAATACACCTCGCACACATATACCCTCGAATTGGGACATATCCCGTCCAAGTGAGAGTGATGCAGGGAAAAGCTCATGGTGGCCAGAAAACAAGCATCTTTTAGAGGAGATTCAGAAGAATGCAATTATGCTTCAAGGTGTACCCCGAGAATTGCAGGATTCGAAGGGTAGCTTAATCAAGTTAACCGAAACTCCAACATCAACACCTCCGAAGAAAGAGATCTAAATACATGGATATGGGCACTCTCCTTGGCTTGTGCCAAGCTTGGGGGAGGTGACCCGGTATCGTATCACCATCACATCTTTACCTTTATCGTTTTTCTTAGTTCGATCCTTTTGGTTATATACTTTTCTAGTATAATAAAAGTTTTTAGTATGATCTAGCTTTGAGTTTTGCTTTATGTTCCCTCTATGTAATCGAGTCCATGAGATATATAATAAGGAGTAGTTTTGAGTTGAGGGCTCTGCTTTCTTGCTATGATCTTGAGGAAAATAGAAATAAAAAAGAATAGAATAGAATAAAATAAATAAATAAAGATCATATAATGATCTTATGGAGAGTGATGACTTCACAAATAAGAGTTTGATGAATAAAAGTTGTTGAGAGTTGACAAACATAGTTTTGGTCATTGTTGCAATTAATAGGAAGTAATAAAGAAAGAGAGGTCTCACATATAAATATACTATCTTGGACATCTTTTGTAATTATGATCACTCATTAAAATATGACATGCCAAAAAGTTGATGTTGGACAAGGAAGACAACATAATGAGTTATGTTTCTTTATATCCGAATAGAAGTTATATTATTATGGATCCTCCAACATGTTGAGCTTGCTTTTCTCTCTTATGCTAGCCAAATCCTTTGCACCAAGTAGAGATACTACTTGTGCATCGAAACATCCCTAAACCCAGTTTGCTATGAGAGTCCACCATACCTACCTATGGATTGAGTAAGATCCTTCAAGTAAGTTGTCATCGGTGCAAGCAATAAAAATTGCTCTCTAGATATGTATGATCTATTAGTGTGAGGAAAATAAACTTTATACTAACTTGTGATATGGAAGAAATAAAAGCGACGGGCTGCATAATAAAGTTCTCTATCACAAGGGCAATATAAAGTGACGTTCTTTTGCATTAAGATTTTGTGCATTCAACCATAAAAGCGCATGACAACCTCTGCTTCCCTCTGTGAAGGGCCTATCTTTTACTTTTACTTTCTACCCTTATACAAGAGTCATGGTGATCTTCACCTATTCCTTTTAGACTTTTTCTTTTTGGCAAGCACTTTATGTTGGGGAGATCCAAATCTATATACCCACTTGGATGTAGATATTCATAAGTTATTATTGTTGACATTACCCTTGAGGTAAAAGGTTGGGAGGCAAAACTATAAGCCCCTATCTTTCTCTGTGTCCGACTGAGGCTTTGAAACCACAAGTATTGCGTGAGTGTTAGCAATTATGAAAGACTAAATGATAATTGAGTATGTGAACTTGCTGAAAAGCTCTTATATTGACTCTTTCCCACATTATGATAAATTGCAATTGCTTCAATGACTGAGATCATAGTTTGTTAGTTTTCAATAAAGTTTCTGATTCATACTTTACCTTGTGCATGAATTGTCACTTTAGCATAAGAAACTACTCCCTCCGTTCCATATTAGTTGTCGCTGAAACGGATGTATCTAGATGTATTTCAGTGATAGATACATCCATTTGAGCGACAACTAATATGGAATGGAGGGAGTATATGTCAATATATGTTACTATTCTAAAGATGATCATGATGTCCTCATGTCCGTATTTTATTTTATCGACACCTCTATCTCTAAACATGTGGACATATTTATCGCTTTCGGCTTTCGCTTGAGGACAAGCTAGGTCTAAGCTTGGGGGAGTTGATACGTCCATTTTGCATCATGATTTTATATTGATATTTATTGCATGATGGGCTGTTGTTATCTATTTTGGTACAATATTTATGCTTTTTCTCTCTTATTTTACAAGGTTTACATGAAGAAGGGAGTATGCCGGCAGCTAGAATTCTGGACTGGAAAGGAGCAAATCATAGAGACCTATTCTGCACAATTCCAAAAGTCCTAAAAATTTACGGAGAATTATTTTGGAATAAATTAAAAATACTGGGCAAAGAAAATACCAGAGGGGACCCACCAGGCATCCACAAGGGTGGGGGCGTGCCCTTCCCCCTGGGCGCGCCCCTGCCTTGTGGCCCACCTGGCAGGCCCCCGGTGCCCATCTTCTGCTATATGACGTGTTTTGACCAGGAAAAAATCAAGAAGAAGTTTTCGGGACGAAGCGCCGCCGTCTCGAGGCGGAACCTGGGCAGAACCAATCTAGGGCTCCGGCGGAGCTATTCTGCCGGGGAAACTTCCCTCCCGGAGGGGGAAATCGAAGCCATCGTCATCACCAACGATCCTTTCATCGAGAGGGGGTCAATCTCCATCAACATCTTCACCAGCACCATCTCCTCTCCAAACCCTAGTTCATCTCTTGTATCTGATCTTTGTCTCAAAGCCTCAGATTGGTACATGTGGGTTGCTAGTTGTGACGCCCCCGGTTCAATCGTACACTAATCATACACGCAAACGTGTACGATCAAACCCAGGGACTCACGGGAAGATATCACAACACAACTCTAAACACAAATAAACGGAGGTCCACAATATTACAGACCAGGGATCCGAAGATCCGAATACATAAGTCAGTCATACAAATAATATCTGGGTACAGACATAGTTAGACAAGTTTTGCCTTAAGAAGGCTAGCACAAACAGCGACACTAGATCGAAAGGCGTTGGCCTCCTGCCTGGGAGCCTCCGATCCTACTCCTGGTCACCTGGCTCGATCCAGTAGTACGTGCCCTCTGGACCCGCCTGGTAGTAGGCTCCGGTGGTGGCGTCTGGCTCCTGGACTCCATCGTCTGGTGTATCATCAAGGTGGGGTATATGGGGGAAAAGAGAAAATAAAGCAACCGTGAGTACTCATCCGAAGTACTCAGCAAGCAAGGATCTATACTACATATGCAACATTATCAATGGAGAAAAGGCTGTATATGTGGACTGGGCTGCAGAAATGCCAGAATAGAGAGAAAGGCCTAGTCCTATCGAAGACTAGCATCTTCAAACATCTTCTCAAAGCCTTCATCTTGCAGCAGTAGAAGAGAGTAGAATAACATTTTATTTAACAAACATGTTGAAATACAGCTCAAAGATCCTTCCTCGACTCCCAGCGAGAAAGTAACAAGTATCCAGTTTAAGTAGTAGATCGAGATACACAAACTGAGCGTCCTTTACCGTAGGACCGGCTATCGATAGAAGATTCATCCCTGCAGGGGTGCACTACTGTTACCCAACACGCTCGATCAACTCTGGCCGGACATACTTGCTGGGTAATGCCCGTCCTCGGAAGATCAACACGAAGCAGCGCTCTACCTAGGCTTAGCAGAGAGGTCAGCACGCCGGACTAACCTATGCACCCAGGGGTCTCGGGCCATCGCCCTGGGCACCCTGCGCGTTGCGTGGCTGGCCGGGGTGCAGGCGCGACACTGAACTCGTCAGTGAAGTATCCAGCCCAATCCCGACGATCAGCCCGCACGGTGAATCGTGACGTCTGATAAGCTTTCGGCGAAACGTACATCGCAGAGGGCCCCATAACCATTATCCCGCGTGGTGGCAGTGCGTATAGGGCACGTCGACCCACTCAGATCACACACCCAAATCCAATAGGCTCAATTAGTATCAAGCGGAGACAATCAGAGTCTCTGATGTTCCGCCACAATGTCACACTCGAGTGCCCTTCCGGCACACCCGAAATCATAGATCCCCAGCGGGTACCCACCAGGGTGGACCCGCCTGTGAAAGAGGTCAAGTAACCGTGTGGTCATAATCATCAGGGTGAACGTAAGAGGTATCACCCTCGAGGTTCACACTGAGGGGTTGCACGACAGAGTCGTATCGGACATGGAGAAGGAGGAATCACCCTCGATGACCACGATCGTACAGCTATGCTGCAGAGTATTCATCAGGAGTGCGTTACGAGGTATCACCCTCGGCACTCGATAGTTACTACGCAGAGTCGTACAACTAAGGGGGGTGTGAAGTGAGGCGTCTGTCTCTGATCGACGATCACGTTGATCGAGTCGTTGATGAACAAGCAGGGGCGACAAAGTAAGGTGGTGGGGTCACAGATGGTTCATACCAACCTATACTAAACAGTTTATCATAGGCAGGTAAAGTAGCAATGAACAGGTTACAACAGCAGGCTATGCATCAGAATAGGAGCATACATTAACAGTAGCGAAATCTAATGCAAGCAGGAGAATAGAATGGGCGATATCTGGAATGCTCAAGGGGGGGGGGCTTGCCTGGTTGCTCTGGCAAGAGAGGGAGGTCGTCAACGGGCTGCTCGTCAGTAGCGTAGTCGTACTCGACAGCAGCGACGCCGGTCTCGGCGTCTATCGAGAGAGAGAAGGAGGGGGAGAGAAACAATAAATTCACGGCAATAATGCAAACAATATGTATGACATGCCTAAATGATATGCCGGGGTGTTCTACTGCCTAACTAAATGATTTAGTTAATTTAGGAATTTATTCGAATTTATTTAATTAGGGTTGGACACTATTCATTTATCGAAATCGGTCTAATTGTTCAACGTTCTTATAGTTGCGGGCATCTGACGGGAATACAGAGGGCGTATCCGGGTTCGTATCGTCGTTCTGAGCAAGTTTCATGTACAAAGTATTTTCATCGGAGTTACGGTTTATTTAATATGATTTTCTAAAGTTTTTATTAATTTCTGAAATTTAATTAATTATTTAATTCAACATTATCCGAAACAGTGATTGATGACGTCAGCATGACATCATGCTGACGTCAGCAGCCACCCGACAGGGTGGGTCCCACCTGTCATAGGCTGTTAGGTTAATTAGGTTTAATTAATTTAATTACTGATTAATTAACACTAACTACTTAATTAAATTAACCTAATCAGGATTAATTAACTAATTAATTAATTAATTATTTTAATTTTTTTTTTATTTGGGTCATGGGCCCCACTGGTCAGTGGACCAGGGGCGGACACGTCCGGGGCGTGCCCCTTTTGGGACCGGACATGTCCGGTGCCCAAAGGGGACGCACGGGCGGGCGCGGGCGGTCGGGGGCGCGGCGAAGCGTGGGCGCAGGCGAGCGCACGCGGGGCCGGAGGCGGGGCGGCGGCGCGGTGGCTGGAGCGGCCGCGGGCGGCAGCGCGGTGGCTGGAGCGGCAGCGGGCGGCGGTCGCGCGGAGGCGAAGCGGGGCAAGATCCGCGAGCAGTAGCGAGGCAGGGCACGCGCGCGCGTGTGCGAGGCCCGGCGAGGCTGCGGTGCGCGCGGGCGCGTGCGCGAGCCGGCGAGCGCGGGCGGAGCGGCGGCACAGGGGCGCGGTGCGCGCGGCGAGGTGCGGGAGCAGAGAGGGGGGGAGAGGCCCGAGGCCTCACCATGATCCGTAGGGACGGGGCAGCGGGGGTCGGGGTGGTCGACGGGGACGACGGCGATGGGGAGGCAGGCCGGCGGGGACGAAGCGGTGACGTGCGGCGTCGGCGGCGAGATGGAGACGGGGGGGGGGGTGTTGCTCTTTTTTTCCTTTTCTGTTTCTTTTTCCTTTTCTTTATTCTCTTTTCTCCACTGTTAAATGTTTAGGCCCCAAATGGTTTTTGTAAAAAGTGTGACCTATTTCATAAATACCAGTGCATTATTCCCTAACACCTAAAATTAGTTTGGGCAAAACATAATTCCATATTTATTTCAGATTTAATAAATGGTTACTAAATATTATCTTTATCCACTGTTTGAGGTTGTTCGAGTCACTTATCCAATTCCAATGATGTTGGTTTCAATTTTAGAATAGCCTCTGGAATATTTGCTATATATCTGACATTTTAGCTCCTATGTTGGACAACTTTCATATTCCACTTTCATTTAAATTTGAATTTGACTTAGGAGTTGAAATGCAATATGATGCTAATGATGATTATGCACTGTTGATCATGCTAACATGTCATTATCAAAAGTGATTACTGTTGCTAATCACCGGGGGTGTTACAACTCTCCTCATCTATTAAGAATTCTCGTCCCGAGAATTAAGAGGAAGACTGAAAGAAAGAGGGGTATTCTTCGCGAAGACGATCCTCGCGTTCCCAAGTGGCTTCATCTTCAGAATGATTTGACCACTGAACCTTGAGGAACTTGATTGACTTTTGACGTGTTCGACGCTCAGCTTGATCAAGAATACGGATGGGATATTCTGGATAAGACAGATCTTCCCGTAATTCAAGCACTTCATGATCCACAGCTCGAATAGGATCCTTGAAGCAGCGGCGGAGTTGGGATACATGAAAGACGTCATGTACTTGAGAAAGGTTTGGCGGCAATCTTTAGCCTGGTGGCCTGGTTTGCGGCACTTGAAACACAAACCATCTTCAGGACGAAGAGGGGCATGGTTCTGAATAGCTTGAGCCTTTGACGGCCTCGGTGGTGGAGGAGGCAGACGTAGTGCAGCATTGTTCTTTGGCGCAGAGGCATTGGGACGGAACGCGTTGTTGGGAATCCAAACTCTACGCTTCGGTGCTGAGCCCAAAGATGAGCCAGCATCACGATAGCGCTTCTGCGAGTCCTTGTGTTCCATCTGAGCGGTCTCAACGAGAATAGCCTTGTTCACTAGAGTTGAGAAGTCATTGATGTCTTGAGCAGCTAGTGCAAGCTTGAGGTCAGGGTGTAGTCCATTACGGAACTTCTCCTGTCTGCGAGCATCTGTGGCGATGTCTTCTTCAGCATAGCAGGAGAGATCAAGAAATTCCCGCTGATAAGCTTCGACGGTTTTATTGCCCTGGGTGAGGTTACGGAACTGGGTCTTCATGCGTTCCATAATTGCTTGAGGGATGTAACGTGTACGGAAAGCAGCCTGGAACTCATACCAGGTGATGACTGTTCCAACAGGCAGAGTACGCTTGTGTGTGTCCCACCATTGAGCAGCGGGGCCCTTTAAGAAAAAGGCCGCGAAGGTGACAAAGTTGGCGGGGGCGACATTAGCAGACTCCATCTCGTGAGTGATGTCGCGGAGCCAGTCATCGGCATCCAGGGGCTTGTCAGAGTTGCGAAACTGCGTTGGGTTGAGTCGCGTAAACTCTGTCAAAGTTACTGAAGCTGGGTTCTGGTTCTGGTTGTTCTGATGCGGAAACTGAGCCATGATTCCAACCATGAACTGGCGGTTGAGCTCGAACTGTTGCATCATAGCTGCCATATAGTCTGGCGGTGGTGGACGTTCAGGGGCACGACCACGACCACGACCACCTGGTCTAACCATCCTGCTACGTATCAACAGGGGGTAGTTTAGTAAAAGCAATTGCGAGTGTTTAGCGACAAGTATGATGTAACACGACAATACCTTAAGCAGTGTAATAGATACATAACAGTAGTCGATTAAGACATACAGATCCATACACAAAGTCGGGTACATGCGGACAGCATCACGGCGCAAATTATAAGCTAGACATACTAGGCGGCGCGCAGGCACGCGGTAAGGAAGTACACAACGAGACATAGCAAAGGCTACATCAACGTCGGAGAAAACCACTGTAACGGGGTAACTGCGAGTGCGGACGACGAATATTCGTCGCGGAAGGATCCTGTGCTCCATGTGCACTCTGATGCAGAACCCGGTCTCGAACTGTAAGAAGAGGTCCACGTGTAGGTGTGTGACCTCCAACAGCAGGCCAGTCAATACCAGCATACATCTGAGTCCTGCGCGGGTAAAGGATGTGCTCCGGATGTATCCCTGCACGAACAGCGGGCATCAACTGCGTCATAGCATCGTAAAGACGTGCTCGAGTGGCAACCAACTCGACGGCAAGAGCCCGAACAGTGCGATCCAGAGCCTGAGTGCACTGAATCAGAACGCGGTGGTCATATCGGCGAGGCTCGTACGGGGCACAGATAGCTGTGTAGTATCCGGTAGCATCTCCAGCAGGGGCATACGGAATGTATCGGAACTCAGAGTCATCCAAGATACCACTGAACTGTCCTCGAAGACGTGCGACAGCAAAGTAGGCGGCATCATGTACTGCCATCTCAATCGTCACGCCGATACCGTGGAAAAGGTGCAGCTCGGTGTCTGAGTCATTCTGCCGATCATAGATACGAACATCAGCATGGTACTGCTCCTGATTAAACTCGCGGTAATCCTCGTAAACCATGTACTCAGGGTACCAGCGGTAGCCAAGTCTGGTCATGAGAGCGATCAGGACAGCTGGAAAACCAGGGGCATCACGAGCCCAAGTGCGAAGCACAAGCTGTATCGTAGGACGCGGTGGAAACAAACGGTCCATCTGAAACAGAGGAAATTCAGATTTGTCAAATGACAACGAGAAGTTTAACACAACTCGGAGAGAAAGGTTAAACAAAACAATGGAAAGGAAAATGATTATCAGACTAATCAGATCAACGACAGGGAAATCGCACAGATATCCAGCTCTCCGGGTAGACGGGATTTACGAGATCCTAAGTGCCGGCGTTAGTAAAATTTTATTTAACCCGAATAGAAGAGATATTACAGTCCCAGAGTATAGACGAGGAATAAAAGATCCTAATACCACCCAGTTGGCGACGTGGGCCCGTAAGCCACACAGCCAAGTTAGTAAGTTAGTTTCTCGGTTTCTAGACTCAACTTCGGCCAAGGAATTTGGAGGGGGGCTTCCTACAGGCAGTCGGCTCTGATACCAACTTGTGACGCCCCCGGTTCAATCGTACACTAATCATACACGCAAACGTGTACGATCAAACCCAGGGACTCACAGGAAGATATCACAACACAACTCTAAACACAAATAAACGGAGGTCCACAATATTACAGACCAGGGATCCGAAGATCCGAATACATAAGTCAGTCATACAAATAATATCTGGGTACAGACATAGTTAGACAAGTTTTGCCTTAAGAAGGCTAGCACAAACAGCGACACTAGATCGAAAGGCGTTGGCCTCCTGCCTGGGAGCCTCCGATCCTACTCCTGGTCAGCTGGCTCGATCCAGTAGTACGTGCCCTCTGGACCCGCCTGGTAGTAGGCTCCGGTGGTGGCGTCTGGCTCCTGGACTCCATCGTCTGGTGTATCATCAAGGTGGGGTATATGGGGGAAAAGAGAAAATAAAGCAACCGTGAGTACTCATCCGAAGTACTCAGCAAGCAAGGATCTATACTACAATGCAAATTATCATGGAAGAAAAGGCTTTGTTGTATATGTGGACTGGGCTGCAGAAATGCCAGAATAGAGGAGAAGGCCTAGTCCTATCGAAGACTAGCATCTTCAAAACTTCTCAAAGCCTTCATCTTGCAGCAGTAGTAGAAGAGAGTAGAATCATTTTATTTAACAACATGTTGAAATACAGCTCAAAGATCCTTCCTCGACTCCCAGCGAGAAAGTAACAAGTATCCAGTTTAAGTAGTAGATCGGATACACAAACTGAGCGTCCTTTACCGTAGGACGGCTATCGATAGAAGATTCATCCCTGCAGGGGTGCACTAATGTTACCCAACACGCTCGATCAACTCTGGCCGGACATACTTGCGGGTAATGCCCGTCCTCGGAAGATCAACACGAAGCAGCGCTCTAACTAGGCTTAGCAGAGAGGTCAGCACGCCGGACTAACCTATGCACCCAGGGGTCTCGGGCCATCGCCCTGGGCACCCTGCGCGTTGCGTGGCTGGCGGGGTGCAGGCGCGAAACTGAACTCGTCAGTGAAGTATCCAGCCCAATCCCGAAGATCAGCCCGCACGGTGAATCGTGACGTCTGTAAGCTTTCGGCGAAACGTACATCGCAGAGGGCCCCATAACCATTATCCCGCGTGGGTGGCAGTGCGTTAGGGCACGTCGACCCACTCAGATCACACACCCAAATCCAATAGGCTCAATTAGTATCAAGCGGAGACAATCAGAGTCTCTGATGTTCCGCCACAATGTCACACTCGAGTGCCCTTCCGGCACACCCGAAATCATAGATCCCCAGCGGGTACCCACCAGGGTGGACCCGCCTGTGAAAAGAGTCAAGTAACCGTGTGGTCATAATCATCAGGGTGAACGTAAGAGGTATCACCCTCGAGGTTCACACTGAGGGGTTGCACGACAGAGTCGTATCGGACATGGAGAAGGAGGAATCACCCTCGATGACACGATCGTACAGCTATGCTGCAGAGTATTCATCAGGAGTGCGTTACGAGGTATCACCCTGGCACTCGCTAGTTACTAGCACGAGTCGTACAACTAAGGGGGGTGTGAAGTGAGGCGTCTGTCTCTGATCGACGATCACGTTGATCGAGTCGTTGATGAACAAGCAGGGGCGACAAAGTAAGGTGGTGGGGTCACAGATGGTTCATACCAACCTATACTAAACAGTTTATCATAGGCAGTAAGTAGCAATGAACAGGTACAACAGCAGGCTATGCATCAGAATAGGAGCATACATAACAGTAGCGAAATCTAATGCAAGCAGGAGAATAGAATGGGCGATATCTGGAATGCTCAAGGGGGGGGGGGGCTTGCCTGGTGCTCTGGCAAGAGGGAGGTCGTCAACGGGCTGTCGTTAGTAGATAGTCGTAACCTGGTGCAGCGTCGTCGGTCTCGGCGTTACGAGAGAGAAGGAGGGGGAGAGAAACAATAAATTCACGGCAATAATGCCAAACAATATGTATGACATGCCTAAATGATATGCGGGGTGTTCTACTGCCTAACTAAACGATTTAGTTAATTTAGGAATTTATTTGGATTTATTAATAAAGTTGGGCACTATTCATTACTGAAATCGGTCTAAAAGTTCAATGTTCTTATAGTCGCGGGCGTCTGGGAGATACCGAGGGCGTATCCGGGTCCGTATCGTCGTTCTGAGCAAGTTCATGTATAAAATATTTCATCGATGAGATACGGTTTAAAAGATATGTTTTCTAAAGTTTTTATTAATTTCTGAAATTTAATTAATTATAATTCAACATTATCCGAAACAGTGATTGATGACGTCAGCATGACATCATGCTGACGTCAGAGCCACCTGACAGGGTGGGTCCCACCTGTCATAGGTGTAGGTTAATTAGGTATTAACTAATTAAATTACTGTTTAATTAACACTAACTACTAATATAAATAACCTAATCAGGATTAATTAACTAATTAATTATTTAATTAATCATTTTATTTATTTCTTTTATTTTCTATTTCTTTAAATCGTTTTTAGGGGGGTGGGGCCACTCTGTCAGCGGCACAGGGGGGGCAGGGCCACCGGGAGTGGATAAGGCAACGGGGCGGGGTGGCGAGGGAGCCAGGGTGCCAGCCCGGGCGCTGGAGGGGCGGCGAGGCGCGGCTGGACGGGTCGGTGGTGAGTGAGCGGGCAAGGAGGATGCGGAAGGAGAGGGAGGGCGAGGGGTGGGGTGAGTGAGGGGGTGCGGGGAAGACGGGAGAGAGCGGGAGAGAGAGAGGAGAGAGGAGCGGCGGTGGAGTGGGCGCGAGCGGGGCAGGGCAGCGGGCGCGACGGGGGCGGCGACGCGTGAGCATGCGCGCAGCCGGTGAGCGGCGACGGGCGGGGACGAGGCAGAGAAGAAAAGGGGGGGGTCACAAGGGGGTTGTAGGGCCACGGGCAGCGAGGGCGCGGGGAGCTACTTGGGAGGAGGACGAGGACGAAGGGGTGACGGGACGAGGTGCAGGCCGGCGGGGAGGCGCGGGGTCCGGGAGGCGGCGTCCAACGGGACGGCGAGCGCGTCGCGACGGGGCCGTTCCCGCGATCCCGATCCCGATCTGGATCGGGAGGGTGGGGGCTGACGAGGGGGAGGCGGCGACGGGACGGCGTCGGCGAGCGCGGGGGACGGGATCGGGAGATCCCGATCCAGATGGGGGGGGGAGGAGAAAGCGAGGGGGAGGGGGGGATCGGGGGGGGGGGGGGGGGGAAATGGCACCGGTGGGGTTAGGGTTTGGGTCTCCTGGGGGGAGGCCATATAGAGAGGGGGGGGGGGGGGCGCAGGCGGCGGCCGGTGGGCTTCGGCCCAGTTGGGCCGGGGGGGGGGTTCTTCTTCTTCTTTTCTGTTTCATTTTTCTTTTATCTTTTTCTTCATTCTCCTTTCTCAGTTTAGTAAATAGTCAGGCCTCAAAATGGTTTTTGTAAAACATGAGACCTAGTTCATAAATACCAGTGCATTATTCCCTAACACCTAAAACTAGTTTGGGCAAAACATAATTCCATATTTATTTCAGATTTAATAAATGGTTATTAAATATTATCTTTATCCACTGTTTGAGGTTGTTCGAGTCACTTATCCAATTCCAATGATGTTGGTTTCAATTTTAGAATAGCCTCTGGATTATTTGTTATTTATCTGACATTTTAGCTCCTATATTGGACAACTTTTATATTCCACTTTCATTTAAATTTGAATTTGACTTAGGAGTTGAAATGCAATGTGATGCTAATGATGATTATGCACTGTTGATCATGCTAACATGTCATTATCAAAAGTGATTACTGTTGCTAATCACCGGGGGTGTTACACTAGTAGTGTTGATTACTCCTTGTAGTTGATGCTAGTTGGTTTATTCGGTGGAAGATCATATGTTCAGATCCTTAATGATAATTATTACTCCTCTGATTATGAACATGAATATGCTTTGTGAGTAGTTACGTTTGTTCCTAAGGACATGGGAGAAGTCTTGCTATAAGTAATCATGTGAATTTGGTATTCGTTTGATATTTTGATGAGATGTATGTTGTCTTTCCTCTAGTGGTGTTATGTGAACATTGACTACATGACACTTCACCATGATTTGGGCCTAGGGGAACGCATTGGGAAGTAATAAGTAGATGATGGGTTGCTAGAGTGACAGAAGCTTAAACCCTAGTTTATGCGTTGCTTCATAAGGGGCTGATTTGGATCCATATGTTTCATGCTATGGTTAGATTTATCTTAATTCTTCTTCGGGAGCGCTTTGCTTTATATAAGAGTTTGTCCAGTCTTGTCCTTTGCTACTAAAAGGATTGGGCCGCCTTGCTGCACCTTTGCTACACTTGTTACCCGTTACGAATTATCTTATCACAAAACTATCTGTTACCGATAATTTCAGTGCTTGCAGAGAATACCTTGCTGAAAACCGCTTGTCATTTCCTTCTGCTCCTCGTTGGGTTTGACACTCTTACTTATCGAAAGGACTACGATAGATCCCCTATACTTGTGGGTCAACAATCAAACAGAGTTTGTAAAAGTTTTTCTTTGTCACTTTCAGTTTGTCAACTGAATTGCTTGAGGGCAAGCAATAGGTTAAGCTTGGGGGAGTTAATACGTCTCCATCGTATCAACTTTTCCAAACTGTTTTGCCCTTGTTTTGGACTCTAATTTGCATGATTTGAATGGAATTAACCCGGACTGACACTGTTTTCAGTAGAATTGCCATGGTGTTATTTTTGTGCAGAAATAAAAGTTCTCGGATTAACCTGAAAATTTACGGAGAATATTTTGGGAATTAATAAAAAATACTGGCGCAAGAATTATCCAGAGGGGGGCCACCCAGAGGCCACATGCCCTGTGGGCGCGCCCTACAGGCTTGTGGGCCCCCTAGAGACCCTCCGACCTCAACTCCAACTCCATATAACCCTATTCGGGGAGAAAAAAATCAAAGAGAAGAGTTCATCACGTTTCACGATACTGAGCCGCCGCCACCTCCTGTTCTTCCTCGGGAGGGCAGATCTGGAGTCTATTTTGGGCTCTAGAGACGGGAAATCGACGCCGTTGTCATCATCAACCATCCTCCATCGCCAATTTCATGATGCTCACCGCCGGGAGTGAGTAATTCCTTCGTAGGCTTGCTGGACGGTGATGGGTTGGATGAGATTTATCATGTAATCGAGTTAGTTTTGATAGGGTTTGATCCCTAGTATCCACTATGTTCTGATATTGATGTTGCTACGACTTTGCTATGTTTAATGTTTGTCACTAGGGCCCGAGTGCCATGATTTCAGATCTGAACCTATTATGTTTTCATTAATATATTTGTGTTCTTAATCGGAGCTTGCAAGTTGTAGACACCTATTACGAGTTATGATCCTCATACCCAAGGTGACAATAATTGGGATTCTTTCCGGTGATTACCGTAGTTTGAGGAGTTCATGTATTCACTAAGTGCTAATGCTTTGTTCCGGTTCTCTATTAAAAGGAGGTCTTAATATCCCTTAGTTTCCATTAGGACCCCACTACCACGGGAGGGTAGGACAAAAGACGTCATGCAAGTTCTTTTCCATAAGCACGTATGACTATATATGGAATACATGCCTACATTATATTGATGAATTGGAGCTAGTTCTGTGTCACCCTAGGTTAAAACTGTTGCATGATGAATGCCATCCGACATAATTATCCATCACTGATCCATTGCCTACGAGCTTTTCACATATTGATCTTTGCTAAGTTACTTTGCCATTGCCACTGTTACAATTACTACAAAACTGCTACTGTTACTTTTGCCACCGTTACTATTGCCTCCATACTACTTTGCTACTAAATATTTTGCTACAGATATTAAGTCTTTCAGGTGTGGTTGAATTGACAACTCAGCTGCTAATACTTGAGAATATTCTTTGGCTCCCCTTGTGTCGAATCAATAAATTTGGGTTGAATACTCTACCCTCGAAAACTATTGCGATCCCCTATACTTGTGGGTTATCAATCCTGCCTTTGGTTCATATTCATGGTGGAGTACCTTGTGCGAGGTTTACAATGGGGGGTGATGTATGACTACCAAGAGTATGTTTCTACAAGTTTAGATGGGAATGGAGGTCCCTAGCCTCCACCTTATATATATGATGGGGCTAGGGTTTTTAAAAGAGGTAGATACAATGAGGCTACCACCATCTTGACTTGAGGATCAAGATGATCCTTGGATATGTATCTGAACCTCCGGGCTCCCTCCTGTCACTGGATCATTGGGCCTCCTGGGCCCATGGTAGGCCTGCTGTTGGGCACCCGTACGAGCCCCCCCTGTGCACTACACCATTTGTAGCCCCGAGCATGTCTGGAGTTGGAGTAATTTGTTCTTTGAGAACCCATGTGGGCTCCTAATTCTCTTGTTGCTTGTCTAGGCTTGCCTTCAGAAGTCCGACCTCAAAGGATTTTCAGTCTGCCCAATGTGCGGCTTCTAAGACGCCATGTGATACTTCTCCGTCGTATCTATAATTTTTTATTGTTCCATGCCAATATTATACAACTTTTACATACTTTTGGCAACAATTTATATGATTTATTGGACTAGCCTATTGATCTAGTGCCCAGTGCCAGTTCCTGTTTCTTGCATGTTTTTTGTTTCGAAGAATATCCATATCAAATGAAGTCCAAACGCGATAAAATTTTACGGAGAATTATTTTGGAATATTTGTGATTTTTGGAGGTGCAATCAACGCAAACGGGGGCCCACTGCCACCACAAGACACAAGGGTGCACCCTAGGGCCCAGGCGCGTGGTGGTGGATTGTGCCCTCCTCGTAAGTCGGTTGGAGCTCTACTTCGGACGCAAGGAAGCTTATATCCGGAAAAAAATTGTGTTAAAATCTCAACGCAATTGGAGTTACGGATCTTCAGATATTTAAGAAACGGTTTTCGGCCAGATCTGGGGAACGCGAAACAGAAGAGAACAGAGAGGGAGATCCAATCTCGGAGGGGCTCCCGCCCCTCCGCCGCCATGGCAACCATGGACCAGAGGGTGAACTCTCCTCCCATCTAGGGGTGAGGCCAAGGAAGAAGAAGAAGGGAGGGGGCTCTCTCCCCCTCCCTCCCGATGGCGCCGGAACGCCACCGAGGTAATCATCGTGACGGCGATCTACACCAACAACTTCGCCGTCGTCAACACCAACTCTCTCACCCTCTATGCAACAGTGTAACACCTATTTTCCCCTCTGTAATCTCTACTTAAACATGGTGCTTGTAACATCCCCAGATGTTAACCCTGTCATCAAGCTAATTAATGTGCCATGTCATCATATTTCACTAAGTCAAAATGCCACTTGTCCCAAATCCAACTTCAAATTCATACTTGAAATAAAGTCAAATATTTATTTCTTCAAACTGCAAAACTAGAATGTTCAAAGTGTTGCAAATAATCCCTGGATATTTTTCATGGTGAAACCAATATTTTTGTAAAGTAATTAAATGCCTTAAACTAAATAACAGTGCCTAAAACAACATTTAAATCCTTTTCTAATTTATGGAAATTCCAAGCTAATTCAAATCACTCCTAAACCTTTTTTTGGCAGTGCTCTATGTCCCCTAGCTTTTGTACTGAACAGCTCTATAGTTTTTTTTGCAAAGGCATTAGGTGGCTTATGTAAACACTAATAGTGTCTGTTAAAAGAAAACAGAAAAATATGTAAAAGAAAAAGAAAGGAACCAATTAAAAAGAAACATGCCCATGTGGGACTGGGTGGCCCAACCCACCACACCTCCTCTCCCTCCTCACGCTACATGACACAGGGAGAGGGCGTGGCAGCCATCCCGTGGCCGTCGCCGCTCCCCGGCAACGTGTCATCCATCCCCTGCCCCCCCCCTCTCGGATGAGAGCAACCCCAGCCACCCCTCTCTCCCCTGGAAAACCCTAGCTCCTCTCCCTCTCTTCTCCATCGTGCCACTTCTCTTCCCCGAGCATACATCCGTAGCACCATCGCCATAGCCATGCTCGATCCCGCGGCCATCGTGCTCCCCGCGCCACCGGAGGATGTCCAGGAGCCCCAGAGGGTTCTTCTTCTTCGACCACACCACCGGATCGGAGCTGGGAGGCGGCCGCCACATCGCCATCGCCGTCTTCCCTGACTCGGCCAGCACTGCCTCGCCTTCATGGCCGTCGATCTACACCACCACGACTCCCGGGCCTCCCCAACCACACCGTCGCGCTCAAAGTGAGGCCCTCCACCGATTCCCCCTTTTTACCTGCCTCAATTCGTCGTCGTGTAGTCGCCCCGCGAGCTCGGCCGCCATGGCCGGAGCTCCGCTCACCGCGCCCACTGTCCGTGCCCGCGAGCCCCCAGTCGTGCCCTACCTTACCCCGCGCATGCGCACCCATGCCTGCACGCCCTGACTGCGCCATCTGTGTGCGCCTCGCCAATGTTGGCTACTCCCGGGCGTCGTCCGCGCGCGCTCGGCTGCTGCTGCTCCTTGTGCTACTACTGCTCTGCTGCTGCTCCTCGCTGCGACGCGCCACAGCCTCCCTGCGCCGCTGCCACCTCGCGCTCACTGCCCCGAGGCCGTTTCCCTTGCGCGTCGTCCCTGCGTGCACTGTACCTCGCGCGCGCCGCCCGCGACCCTGCTTCGCCCCTGGCCGTGGCCTGGCCGCGCCCTCCAGCGCCCTGCTGTGCGCGGCGCTCTGGTATTACCCAGGTGCGCCCCCGCAGCCGCCCTCCCCTACTCCTCTCGTCATTGCTACCTGCTGCTGCCGCTGCTCTACCTGCACTATGCTGCTACAGTAACTGAAGGTTACTGTAGCGCTTGCTAGCTTCTGCCGCTTCAATCTGATTAGCTGTGTGGTCAGCAAAAAAAATGCAACAAGTCAAGGGTTATCATAAATAAGAATGATGTGAACAGGTAGTACACTTGACAAGCTCCAAGTTACTCCATTGGACCAAATTCAAATACGACATGGATTAAATCCTATGAAAATGACAAAAGGCTATGTTCCGTTAATTGAAGAACAGAAAAACAGATATACTGCCATAGCAACTTTAGAGCAGAAAATGAACAAGTTACAGGGACCTAGCGTGCCATCAAAGGGCATGGCCTTGTAGTGCTATTGCTATAGAGAAAACACTTATAGGAAGTGTCTCTATTAGAACTACAGAACATTAGTTATAGCCTTTGGAAAATAGCTAAGTGGTGTTAAAACTGAATATTCTCAGACAGCCGATTTTCAGGGAATTCCAAATAATTGTTTAAATCGTTGGAAATTCGTAGAAATTCATCCGTAGCTCGGATAGAAAAACTTCATACATCAATGTTGATCAGAAAGACGAGACAAATCCGATGGTGCCCTCTATGTGGCTGTCACATGCCTCTATCGAGGGTGATTCCTCCTTCACCACACCCGATAACGATGCTGTCGTGCAACACCTCAAGTGTGAACCTCGAGGGTGATTCCTCCTAAGTTCACCTTGACGACTACATCAGGTGGAATCCATCGAGGGTGATTCCTTGGGTTTCCCCCTGGTGTTTGGACACTCGTATACTTGGACTTTACAACTATTACTTGGAAAGTCGGGTCGACACTGAGGGGTACCCGAGCGAGCATAAGATACGAGTGATGTGGAGACGGGTTGACCTGGAGGGTACCTCGTTTAGCACTTCTGATGTTAACTCTGTAGAGTAGCTATTTGGTCGTGGTCATCGGGGGTGATTCCTCCTTCACCACACCCGATAACGACGCTATCATGCAACACCTCAAGTGTGAACCTCGAGGGTGATTGCTCCTAAGTTCACCTTGACGACTACATCAGGGGGAATCCATCGAGGGTGATTCCTTGGGTTTCCCCCTAGTGTTTGGACACACGGGTACTTGGACTTTACAACTGTTACTTGGAAAGTCGGGTCGACCCTAAGGGGTACCCAAGCGAGCATAAGATACGAGTGATGTGGAGACGGGTTGACCTGGAGGGTGCCCGTGAGATAATTACGAGGCGTGGCTGGGCATTCTTAGCCCTTGCCGCAAGTCCTCGAGTCGGGGCAACGGGGTCATATCGATCGTGAGTCTCTGCTCGTTACCGCACTTCCAATACACTAACGATTTGGATATTTGATCCGAGTAGGCCTTTGGCCTGATAGCACTAACCATCACGTGGGAACAGTTATGGGCACTCTGCGTCGTATGCATCAGCCAAAGCTTAATAGACGTCGGCGACTGAGCGGCACACGCTGGGTTGGACTGGGAACGCAACTGTGCTTGTATTAAGGCGTTGCTAGGTCTGCTCGCCGGCGGTGTACGCAACGTGCAGGAGCATCCGGGGCGATGGCCCAAGACCCCTGGGGGCATAGGTTTAGTCCGGCGTGCTGACCTCTCTATTAGACCTAGGTTGGGTTGCGGCGTATCGTTTAGCCGAGGCCGGGCATGACCCAGTAAAGTGTGTCCAGCCGGAGTTAATCGAGCGTGGTGGGTAAGTTGGTGCACCCCTGCAGGGAAGAATTAATCTATGCATAGCCGGATCCTCGGTAACAGACGCTCGGAGTTGTATCCCGATCAATACAACTAGAACTGGATACTTGTGATGAGAAATGGATAGTATGGCTCTGGGATTGCTTTCTCGCAGGGACTCGAGGAAGGATCTCTGGGCGAGGTTGATACTTAATTCTGCTACTACTTTATATTGTACTAATCTACACTCTTCTAATGCTGTAAGACCACTGAAGATGCTAGTCTTTGATAGGACCAGGCCTTCTATCTATTCTGGCATTTCTGCAGCCCAGTCCACATATACAGCCTTTCTTTGATAATGTTGCATATGTAGTGTAGATCCTTGCTTGCTGAGTACTTCGGATGAGTACTCACAGTTGCTTTGCTTCCTCTTTTTTCCCCATATCCGTTTAATGCAACCAGATGACGGAGCCCCTGAGACAGCTGCCCCCGCCGACGACTGCTACTACTACCCCGAGGGTGGTTACTACTACGAGTTGGCTGACGACCAGGAGTAGGTTCGAAGGGTCCCAGGCAGGAGGCCTACGCCTTTTCGATCGTAGTGTTTTCTTTTGCCCCGCTTTCTTAAAGGCTTATCTATTTTATCTTTTATATCTGTACTCAGATATCTAATGCTTCCGCTGGTGCTTGTAAGCGAGCTTATGTATTCGAGCCCTCGAGGCCCAAGGCTTGTAATATAAAGCTTTTATTATTTTAAATTTGTGTCTAGAGTTGTGTTGTGATATCTTCAAGTGAGTCCTTAGGCTTGATCATGTGCATTTGCGTGTATGATTAGTGCACGATTGAGCCGGGGCATCATAGGTTGGTATCAGAGCCGACTGCCTGTAGGAACCCCTTTCCAACTCCTTGGCCGAAGTTGAGTCTAGTATCTGAAAAACTGTTTTAATAACTTGGCTATGTGGCTTACGGGCCCACATCGCCAATTGGGTGGTATTAGGATCTTTTATTCCTCGTCTATACTCTGGGAGTCTGATCTCTCTTCTATTCGGGTTAAAGATTTTGCTAGCTCTAACACTAGGTTCACGTAACTGATTGTCCCCGGAGAGCCCCCCCCAGTCCAGATGATCATCTGCTTCATCAGAAGACTCTGAAGATATTCCCCGACCACCGATAAACTCCGATGGATAACTACTTACACTCGTCGATCATATACTCATTCTAGTTACTCTCGGGTTCCATCCGACATATCGAAATACTATCCGACATTTCAAGAATTCTCCGAACCTACTGCCTTGCAGTTCCTTTCCGCCTGAACACACCTACAAATAAATCCTCATACTTACCCGGGGTCCGTTCATCCCCAGTTACACAAGAGCTTCCGAGAACACATTGAATTGCTATCTGATCTCCCGAAAATCCTCTACAGCCTATTGCTCTTGAAATTCTTATCTGCCTGTGTTATGGCTAAATCCATCTGTCTCGCAATATTCATTAGCATCCTTTGTCAGTGTCATTCTGAACCTTTTGTTTCATTATGTATGTGCATACTCCCTATCATCAGTTGATTCCTAGAATTCGTCATTCCGGCTCAGACGTCATGTTGGACCTGAGTTGATTCTTGGCCAATCATGTTGCAATTGATTGTCCATCTAGTTCTCTTCAGCTTAACCATCCTTTATCGGAGCATTGCCCCTGATCCTTCGTTTTGGAAATTATAATTCTTTTGCATTTGAACACCGAATTATTCAGATGCTTATATACCGATGCCTTCACATTCTTTCTTCTTCTGTTTGAGTACCGATACTCACATCAAATCCTTTGCCGGCCATCTCATCTTTTGTTGGGTTGATATCCGACAGCGTCGTTCTTATTCAATAACCTTGCGAGTCTTCCCTCGGATACATAATGCCTTTGGAAGAGTGTATCCTCTCCTTTTGTCAACCATGCTCTGCTTCCGAGCTTAAGTTCATTACTTCTGCAAATTGTGGTATATGTTCCTAAGATGCTCTGGTGGGTTGAACATATGCCTTCCCTAATCAGTGTGAACTGAAAGTTATGCGTGTGATATCTACTCGCGTTCCGTCAGATAAATTTTCAATTCTACAACTTCTTCAAAGGCAAGAAGTGAATGAAAGGTTATGCATTGGATAAGTGGGAGTCGACCTTGAACCCTTGTGTTCACGCCCATGGACCCGATATAGAACTTATCATGGAAGCTGCTCATAAAAATAATTATTTCCTTGGTACTAATTCATCTCGTATCTGTGAATTGATCCTTTACACTCGTGGTTCCGACCATATCTTCTCCTTGATTCCATCCCTCGGACAGGTTAAAATATTTGTCCTCTGCAGATCATTTCACCTGTCCAACCTCTATTCTGATCAACCTTCTAGTATTGCCCCCTGTTATCTCGAGGATATCGTGTCATTGCACTACCTCTTATGAAATCTTATCGGAGTAATACTCCTCACCGATTTAGCCCTTCCACGGGTTCTGGGTGGTTTGTCCACCGAGAACACCAATAAGTGAATCAAATCCACCCTCTAACGCATTAACCTTCTGCTTCCCTACTTCTTCTGCTTGATCATGTTATGGTTCAATTACATCTTTCTGAAACCTTTCGATAAATCATGTTGCGATCATTGTCAACATCTTTGACTTATACCAAGTTATGAATTTAATTCGTAATACTTTCTTTTACCTAAATGGTGATCCACTTGATATCCTGTCATGGATATCATGCTCTGCCTTCCTTGGGAGAGATATGCTCTTGATACTTATGTATTATCACATTTTCTTTCCATTGGTTTATTTAACCTTTCTTGTGTTCTATATGATATAAGCAGAAATAATTCCCTGCTTATGTAAACACCTCGGCGTACAACCCTGTTACTATTGCTGATGACATACCGGTAACCACCGATGGATGAGAACTTTGCCTATTGGTCCGCCTCATTAAATGAGCAGGAAAATGATTCTCTTCGTCCCTCGCCCTTGGTACCGATGTTGTCACCGACATAACTGACAGACTATACTCTGACATACCTTGTTGTCGTGACCGGTAAGATGACACCGTTCTCCCTACTCTCGATCGATTCTCATCACAGTTCCACAGGATCAGAACCTGACTCTCCTGTACAACCTTGATTCCGAAATATTCCTTGCACTTGACTTTGTGTATTATCACGAGCCACCCTCCGAGAGATGATCTATTCCCGATGCTCTGAACCCCCTTCTCACACTCTATTCAGGTATCGATCGTTTGTCCATTCGCTTGAAACTTCCTAATGTACCTTCATATCTTGCTCTTGATGTTTTCTTAAGTTTCAACTCAAGAGATACTTCTACCACATTCCCTGAATTGTCCATCAGATAATCAACCCTATAAGGGTCAGTTCTCCCGAAGTTACCCTTTTCTTCCCCACTTAAATCTCGGGACGAGATTTCTTGTAGTGGAGGAGATTTGTAACATCCCCAGATGTTAACCCTGTCATCAAGCTAATTAATGTGCCATGTCATCATATTTCACTAAGTCAAAATGCCACTTGTCCCAAATCCAATTTCAAATTCATACTTGAAATAAAGTCAAATATTTATTTCTTCAAACTGCAAAACAAAAATGTTCAAAGTGTTGCAAATAATCCCTGGATATTTTTCATGGTGAAACCAATATTTTTGTAAAGTAATTAAATGCCTTAAACTAAATAAAACAGTGCCTAAAACAACATTTAAATCCTTTTCTAATTTATGGAAATTCCAAGCTAATTCAAATCACTCCTAAACCTTTTTTTGGCAGTGCTCTATGTCCCCTAGCTTTTGTACTGAACAGCTCTACATTTTTTTTGCAAAGGCATTAGGTGGCTTATGTAAACGCTAATAGTGTCTGTTAAAAGAAAACAGAAAAATATGTAAAAGAAAAAGAAAGGAACCAATTAAAAAGAAACATGCCCATGTGGGACTAGGTGGCCCAACCCACCACACCTCCTCTCCCTCCTCACGCTACAGGAGACAGGGAGAGGGCGTGGCAGCCATCCCGTGGCTGTCACCGCTTCCCGGCAACGTGTCGTCCATCCCCCGGCCCCCCTCTCGGATAAGAGCAACCCCAGCCACCCCTCTCTCCCCTGGAAAACCCTAGCTCCTCTCCCTCTCTTCTCCATCGCGCCACTTATCTTCCTCGAGCACACATCCGTAGCACCATCGCCATGGCCATGCTCGATCCCGCGGCCATCGTGCTCCCCGCGCCACCGGAGGATGTCCAGGAGCCCCGGAGGGTTCTTCTTCTTCGACCACACCACCGGATCGGAGCTGGGAGGCGGCCGCCATGTCGCCATCGCCGTCTTCTCTGACTCGGCTGCCACTGCCTCGACTTCATGGCCGTTGATCTACACCACCATGACTCCCCGGCCTCCCCGACCACACCATCGCGCTCAAAGTGAGGCCCTCCGCCGATTCCCCCTTTTTACCTGCCTCAATTCATCGTCGTGTAGTCGCCCCGTGAGCTCGGCCGCCATGGCCGGAGCTCCGCTCACCGCGCCTACTGTCCGTGCCTGCGAGCCCCCGGTCGCGCCCTACCTTACCCCGCGCGTGCGCACCCACGCCTGCACGCCCTTACCGCGCCATCCGTGTGTGCCTCACCACTGTCGGCTGCTCCCTGGCATCGTCCGCGCGCGCTCGGCTGCTGCTGCTCCTTGTGCTACTACTGCTCTGCTGCTGCTCCTCGCTACGACGCGCCACAGCCTCCCTGCGCCGCTGCCACCTCGCGCTCACTGCCCCGAGGCCGTGTCCCGTGCGCGTCATCCCTGCGTGCCCTGTACCTCGCGCGTGCCGCCCTCGACCCTTCCTCGCCCTTGGCCGCGGCCTGGCCGCACCTGCCAGCGCCCTGCCATGCGCGGCACTCTGGTATTACACAGGTGCGCCACCGCAGCCGCTCTCCCCTGCTCCTCTCGTCGTTGCTACCTGCTGCTGCCGCTGCTCTGCCTGCACTACGCTGCTACAGTAACCTTCAGTTACTGTCCATATGAAAATGACAACCTGATTAGCTCTCTGCCGCTTCAACCTGATTAGCTCTCTGGTCAGCAGCAAAAATGCAACAAGTCAGGGGTTATCATAAATAAAAATGATGTGAACAGGTAGTACACTTGACAAGCTCCAAGTTACTCCATTGGACCAAATTCAAATATGACATGGATTAAATCCTATGAAAATGACAAAAGGCTAAAGAACAGGAAAACAGTTAAACTCCCATAGCAACTTTAGAGCAGAAAATGAACAAGTTACAGGGACCTGGCGTGCCATCAAAGGGCATGGCCTTGTAGTGCTATTGCTGTAGAGTAAAACACTTATAGGAAGTGTCTCTATTAGAACTATAAAACATTAGCTATAGCCTTTGGAAAACAACTAAGTGGTGTTAAAACTGAATAATTCTCAGACTTAGCCGATTTTCAGGGAATTCCAAATAACTGTTTAAATCTTTGGAAATTCGTAGAAATTCATCCGTAGCTCGGATAGAAAAACTTTATACATCAATGTTGATCAGAAAGATGAGACAAATCCGATGGTGCCCTCTGTGTGGCTGTCACATGCCTCTAACACTGCAAACATTGAACCGTCCCCCTCTAGATCGTCTGTCCGAAAAATCCCGAACGCCTGGAAAAACCCTTCGGATATTTTCCTGCCCCGTCTGCAACATGTAGCATTGCGTTAGATCACCCCTAGCACCGCATATTACCGTCATGCTTTGAGTACTTTTGTTTGCCTGTTATTTATTTGTTTCTCCCTCCTCTTTCTTCTCCGGTAGACCCTGAGACCGCTGCCGATGCCCGTGTGATCAACTACGTCGACAACGATCTGTCCTTTTCAGCAGAGCTTCCAGGCAAGCACCCCCCCCCCCTTGAACATGCCGATATCGCCTATTCTTTCTCTCTTATGCTTGCATTAGAAATTGCTGTTGCTACCGTTTATCCTATTTTTGATGCATAGCCTGTTTTTGTAACTGCTGTTGATACCTACATGTTTATCCTAAACTGCTTAGTATAGGCTGGATAGAGACCCACCAGAGACCCCACTTTGACCCAGTTGCCCCCGCTGGATACTCAGATGGCTCGATCAACGTGATCGACAACCAGGCCCCGGCACCGCACATCACCCCCCTTAGTTGTACGACACTGCAGCGTTACTATCGAGTGCCGAGGGTGATACCACGTTTAGCACTTCTGATATTAACTCTGTAGAGTAGCTATTTGGTCGTGGTTATCGAGGGTGATTCCTCCTTCACCACACCCGATAACGATGCTGTCGTGCAACACCTCAAGTGTGAACCTTGAGGGTGATTCCTCCTAAGTTCACCTTGACGACTACATCAGGTGGAATCGATCGAGGGTGATTCCTTGGGTTTCCCCCTGGTGTTTGGACACACGGATACTTGGACTTTACAACTATTACTTGGAAAGTCGGGTCGACCCAGAGGGGTACCCGAGCGAGCATAAGATACGAGTGATGTGGAGACGGTTGACCTGGAGGGTGCCCGTGAGATAATTACGAGGCGTGGCCCGGCATTCTTTGCCCTTGCCGCAAGTCCTCGAGACGGGGCGATGGGGTCACATCGATCGTGAGTCTCTGCTCGTTACCGCACTTCCAATACACTAACAATTTGGATATTTGATCCGAGTAGGCCTTTGGCCTGATAGCACTAACCATCACGTGGGAACAGTTATGGGCACTCTGCGTCGTATGCATCAGCCGAAGCTTAATAGACGTCAGCGACTGAGCGGCACACGCTGGGTTGGACTGGGAACACAACCACGCTTGTATTAAGGGGTTGCTAGGTCTGCTCACCGGCGGTGTACGCAACGTGCAGGAGCGTCCGGGGCGATGGCCCAAGACCCCTGAGGGCATAGATTTAGTCCGGCGTGCTGACCTCTCTATTAGGCCTAGGTTGGGTTGCGGCGTATCGTTTGGCCGAGGCTGGGCATGACCCAGTAAAGTGTGTCCGGCCGAAGTTAATCTAGCGTGGTGGGTAAGTTGGTGCACCCCTGCAGGGAAGAACTAATCTATGCATAGCCAGATCCTCGGTAACGGACGCTCGGAGTTGTATCCCGATCGATACAACTAGAACTGGATATTTGTGATGAGAAATGGATAGTATGGCTCTGGGATTGCTTTCTCGCAGGGAGTTGAGGAAGGATCTCTGGGCGAGGTTGATACTTAATTCTGCTACTACTTTATACTGTACTAATCTACACTCTTCTAATGCTGCAAGACCGCTGAAGATGCTAGTCTTCGATAGGACTAGGCCTTCTCTCTATTCTGGCATTTCTGCAGCCCAGTCCACATATATAGCCTTTCTTTAATAATGTTGCATATGTAGTGTAGATCCTTGCTTGTTGAGTACTTCGGATGAGTACTCACGGTTGCCTTGCTTCCTCTCTTTTTTCCCATATCCGTTTGATGCAACCAGATGATGGAGCCCCTGAGACAGCTGCCCCCACCGACGACTGCTACTACTACCCCGAGGGTGGTTACTACTATGAGTTGGCTGACGACCAAGAGTAGGTTCGGAGGGTCCCAGGCAGGAGGCCTGCGCCTTTTCGATCGTAGTGGTTTCTTTTGCCCCGCCTTCTTAAAGGCTTATCTATTTTATCTTTTATATCTGTACTCAGATATCTGATGCTTCCGCTGACGCTTGTAAGCGAGCTTATGTATTCGAGCCCTCGAGGCCCATGGCTTGTAATATAAAGCATGTATTATTTTAAATTTGTGTCTAGAGTTGTGTTGTGATATCTTCAAGTGAGTCCTTAGGCTTGATCGTGTGCATTTGCGTGTATGATTATTGCACGATTGAGCCGGGGCGTCACAATGCTCAACTCCATATATTATTTCCCAATGATATTTGGCTATCCTATGATGTTTGAGTAGATCCGTTTTGTCCTATGGGTTGATAGATGATCATGATTTGTTTGAGTTGTATATTTTATTTTGGTGCTGTCCTACAGTGCCCTCCGTGTCGCGCAAATGTGAGGGATCCCCGTTGTAGGTTGTTGCAATACGTTCATGATTCTCTTATGGTCGGCGGCGTGAGTGACAGAAGCACAGACCCGAGTTTGGGGGTTGTTGTGTATGGGATAAAGAGGACTTGATACTTAATGCTATGGTTGGGTTTCATGACCTTAATGATCTTTAGTGGTTGTGGATGCTTGCTAGAGTTCCAATCATAAGTGCATATGATCCAAGTAGAGAAAGTATGTTAGCTCATGCTTCTCCCTCATATAAAATTGCAACAATGATCACCGGTTTAGTTATCGATCACCTAGGGACAAATAACCTTCTTGTTTGACAAAAGCTATTTACTAAACAACTAACTTTTATTATCTCGCAATTTATTCATAGTTTTATTCTCGCAAAGTACTTCTAGTTTTATTCTTGTTCTAGGTAAAGCAAACATTAAGTGTGCGTAGAGTTGTATCGGTGGTCGATAGAACTTGAGGGAATATTTGTTCTGCCTTTAGCTCCTCGTTGGGTTCGACACTCTTATTTATCGAAAAAGGCTACAAACGATCCCCTATACTTGTGGGTTACCAAGACCTTTTTCTGGCACCGTTACCGGGGAGCAATAGCGTGGGGTGGATATTCTCGTGTGTGCTTGTTTGCTTTATCACTAAGTAATTTTTATTTTTTGCTCTTGTTTTCTATCTTTAGTTATGGGTAGGAAACATAAAATACCAAAAAAATTAGTTGTACCTACTAAACCAATGGTTGAAGAACCACCCAAAATCTATCATACTGCTGAAGCTTTCTACTTGGATCATCTTCGATCCCTATGTGCTTGTGCTGAAAACCCAACTAGCTTATTCAAGGGAAAGCCATTAAATGAGCATGCTTATTTTTTGTGACACCACTTATCTCAAAAAGGGAAACTTTTACTGCGACAAATTAATACTATGCAATGCTATGCTAGGAATTTATGTGAATTATATGATTTCACTTGTTGTTCTGAAGACCCCAAGAAACACCTTCCCTACCAATGTGAGTTTAGTGATAATGGAATCTTATCTTCTTATTCCAAGGGTGTTTATAATTACTATGATGTTGAACAAATTCAAGAATTTGTTGCTTTTAAGTGTGCTTATGAAATTGCTTCTTTGATTGAAAAGTATGATGCTACTCTTTACAAATCTGAAAATTTTGCCATACTTAAATATTGCTATGAAAATTATTCTTCTAATGCTTATATTAAACCATATATTAAGGACTCCTCCTCTGTCCAAGAAGAGACTAATATTTCGCAGGAGTCTATGGAAGAAGAAATTGATGAAACTGTGAGCTCATTGGATGAAAAAGATGATGAGGAGAGCAAAGAACAAATGGAGGAAGAACGGATTAGCTACCCGTGCCCACCTTCTAATGAGTGTATCTCTTCAACTCATACATTGTTTAATGCCCCTTCGTGATTATCAAAGGATGAATGCTATGATAATTGTCATGATCCAGTTGATTCATTTGAAATATCCCTTTTTGATGCAATTGATGCTTGCTATTCTTGTGGCCATGATGCCAATTTGAATTATGCTTATGGAGATGAACTTGCTATAGTTCCTTATGTTAAAAATGAAATTGTTGCTATTGCACCCACGCATGATAGTCCTATTATCTTTTTGAATTCTCCAAACTACACTATATCGGAGAAGTTTGCACTTATTAAGGATTACATTGATGGGTTGCCTTTTACCATTGCACATCATGATTTTGATGAATATAATATGCATGTGCTTGCTGCTCCTACTTGCTACATCTCCATCTCTTTATGTTTCCAACACGATAAAATTGCAAGAAACTGCTTATGCTATGTATTGGCCTTTACTTGATGTGCATGAATTGTTCTTGTATGGCATGATGATGCATAGGAAGAGAGTTAGACTTCATCATTGCGTGATATATGTTGCTTTGTGCTCACTACTAAACTACAAATCATTGCTAATTAAAATTGGCTTTGATATACCTTGGGATCCCGGTGGATCCATTACTTGAGCACTGTATGCCTAGCTTAATGGCTTTAAAGAAAGCGATGCCAAGCAGACAACCCGGAAGTTTTAGGAAGTCATTTTATTTTGTTGTCTGCTTTATAAAGTTTAAAAACAAAAAAAATTATAGAGGTGAACTTAAAACTTCACAAAAAGAAAGGTGAAAGAGAGAAAGACGAACACCGTCGAAGTGGGGGATATCTTTGAACTTTGTTCATGCCCATGGAAATTTTCTGAATCTCAATTACAGAAACTTTTCAAAAAATAATTATCCCCTTGTACAAACCCATTGTATTATAAAAATAATGTGCCAAGATTTGCCTTTAGGATGATTAGATTGCTTGTTGGTATGTGCGGTGCAAAAACAAAAACTTTTGCCGTAGTGCATGATTTTACAATTTTTACTGGAGCGTGCAAAAATTCTAAAAATTTTACACAGTACTTCTATGAAAATTGTCTATTTTTTACTAATTTTTCAGAATTTGTGGAGTACATAAGTATGGTCAAAGTTCAGATTACTATAGACTATCTTGTTTAAGACAGATTCTGTTTTTGATGCATTGTTTTGCTTGTTTTGATGAAACTATCAATTTTATCGGTGGTATAAGCCATGAAGAAGTTATAATTAAGCAGGGATAATGCAAAAATAAAATATGAATGGGTTTGCAACAGTACTTAAAGAAATAATTTGCTTTATTATACTAACGGATCTCACCGGTTTTCTGTTAAGTTTTGTGTGGATGAAGTGTTCAAAGATCGAGGAGGGCTTGATATGAGGAAAAGGAGGAGAGGCAAGAGTTCAAGCTTGGGGATTCCCAAGTAACCCCAAGTAAATATCCAAGGAGACTCAAGCATCTAAGCTTGGGGATGCCCCGGAAGGCATCCCATCTTTCTTCAACAAGTATCGGTATGTTTTCGTTTCGTTCATGTGATATGCGTAAATCTTGGAGCGTCTTTTGTGTTTAGTTTTCACTTTTCTTTTATGCACCATGCTGGTATGAGATAGTCCATGGATTATACGCACTCTTACCTTTCCGCAATTTGCTAGCCTCTACGGTACTGTGCATTGCCCTTTCTCACCTCGAGAGTCGGTGCAAACTTCGCCGGTGCATCCAAACCCCGTGATATGATATGCTCTATCACACATAAGCCTTATTATATCTTCCTCAAAACAGCCACCATACCTACCTATTATGGCCCTTCCATAGCCATTCCGAGATATATTGCCATGCAACTTCCACCGCTTCCGTTTTGATGACTTGAGCATTCATTGTCATATTGCTTTGCTTGATCATATAGCTGACATAGTATTTGTGGCTCGGCCACTGTCCATCATTTTTATACATGTTACGCTAGGCCATTGCACATCCTGGTACACTGCCAGAGGCATTGATATAGAGTCATACTTTGTTCTAGGTATCGAGTTGTAATATTGAGTTGTAAGTAAATAGAAGTGTGATGATCATCATTATTCATTATTAGAGCATTGTCCCAGTGAGTAAAGGATGATGGAGACTATGATTCCCCCACAAGTCGGGATGAGACTCCGGACAACAAGAGAAAAAAAATAAAAAAAGAGAAAAAAAGAGAAAAGAAAAAAAAGACAAAGAGAGAAGGGGCATGCTAATTCCACACTTGTGCTTCAAAGTAGCACCATGTTTTTCATATAGAGAGTCTCCTATGTTGTCACTTTCATATACTAGTGGGAATTTTTCATTATAGAGTTAGATGAACACCCACTTAGTTTTCATGTTGAGCTTTCATAAACTTATAGCACTTAGTGCATTCGTTGCATGGCAATCCCTACTCCTCACATTGATATCAATTGATGGTCATCTCCATAGCCCGTTGGTTAGCCGCGTCGATGTGAGACTTTCTTACTTTTTTGTCTTCTCTATATTTACCCCTATCATCATACTCTATTCCACCCATAGTGCTATATCCATGGCTTGCGCTCATGTATTGTGTGGGAGTTGAAAAGGCTGAAGCGCGTTAAAAAGTATGAACCAATTGCTCGGCATGTCATCGGGGTTGTGCATGATAAATACTTTGTGTTAAGAAGACAGAGCATGACAAGACTATATGATTTTGTAGGGATAGCTTTCTTTAGCATTGATATTTTGAAAGACACGATTGTTTGTTGGGATGCCTGAGTATTAATGTCTTTATGTCAAATTATAGACTATTGCTTTGAATCACTTATGTCTTAATATTCATGCCATGATTAGACATATGATCAAGATTATGCTAGGTAGCATTCCACATCAAAAAATATCTTTTTTATCATTTACCTACTCGAGGATGAGAAGGAATTAAGCTTGGGGATGCTGATACGTCTCCGTCGTATCTATAATTTTTTATTGTTCCATGCCAATATTATACAAATTTTACATACTTTTGGCAACAATTTATATGATTTATTGGACTAACCTATTGATCCAGTGCCCAGTGCCAGTTCCTGTTTGTTGCATGTTTTTTTGTTTCGCAGAATATCCATATCAAATGAAGTCCAAACGCGATAAAAATTTACGAAGAATTATTTTGGAATATTTGTGATTTTTGGGAGGTGGAATCAACGCAAACAGGGGCCCACAGCCACCACGAGACACCAGGGCGCCCCAGGACCCAGGCGCGTGGTGGTGGGTTGTGCCCTCCTCGTAAGTCGGTTGGAGCTCTACTTCGGGTGCAAGGAAGCTTATATCCGGAAAAAAAGACATGTTAAAATCTCAGCGCAATCGGAGTTACGGATCTCCGGATATTTAAGAAATGGTTTTCGGCCAGATATGGGGAACGCGAAACAGAAGAGAACAGAGAGGGAGATCCAATCTCGGAGGGGCTCCCCCCCTCCGCCACCATGGAAACCATGGACTAGAGGGGGAACTCTCCTTCCATCTAGGGGGGAGGCCAAGGAAGAAGAAGAAGAAGAAGAAGAAGGGGGGCTCTCTCCCCCTCTCTCCCGATGGCGCCAGAACGCCACCGGGGCAATCATCGTGACGGCGATCTGCACCAACAACTTCGCCGCCGTCAACACCAACTCTCTCCCCCTCTCTGCAACGGTGTAACACTTCTTTTCCCACTGTAATCTCTACTTAAACATGGTGCTCAACTCCATATATTATTTCCCAATGATATTTGGCTAGCCTATGATGTTTGAGTAGATCCGTTTTGTCCTATGGGTTGATAGATGATGCGTCTCCGTCGTATCTATAATTTTTGATTGTTTCATGCCATTATTCTACAACTTTCTTTTACTTTTGGCAACTTTTTATACTATTTTTGGGACTAACATATTGATCCAGTGCTAGTTCCTGTTTGTTGCATGTTTTTGCTTCGCAGAATATCCATACCAAATGAAGTCCAAACGCGATAAAAACTTACGGAGATTTTTTTGGAATATATGTGATTTTTGGGAATTGGAATCAATGCGAGACGATGCCCGAGGGGCCCACAAGCCCAAGGGGCGCACCCCAGGGGGGAGGGCTCGGCTGGGAGGCTTGTGGGCAGCCTGTAAGGCGGTTGGTGCCTTTCTTTCGCCGCAGGAAAGCTAATATCCGGATAAAAATCGTGTTAAAATTTCAGCCCAATCGGAGTTACGGATCTCCGGGAATTTAAGAAACGATGAAAGGCCAGAATCTGGGAATGCAGAAACAGAAGGAAACAGAGAGAGAGATCCAATGTCGGAGGGGCTCCCGCCCCTCCGCCGCCATGCAGGCCAAGGACCAGAGGGGAAACCCTCCTCCCATCTAGGGGGGATGTCAAGGAAGATGAAGAAGGAGGGGGCTCTCTCCCCCTCTCTCCCGATGGTGCCGAAACGCCGCCGGGGCCATCATCGTGTGACGGCGATCTACTCCAACAAATCCGTCATCTTCACCAACACCTCCATCACCTTCCCCCATCTATCTACAACGGTCCACTCTCCCGCAACCCGATGTACCCTCTACTTGAACATGGTGCTTTATGCTTCATATTATTATCCAATGATGTGTTGCCATCCTATGATGTCTAACTAGATTTTTGTTGTCCTATCGGGTAATTGGTGAATTGCTATGATTGGTTTAATTTGCTTGTGGTTATGTTGATGTCCTTTGGTGCCCACCATATGAGTGTGCATGTGGATCACACCATAGGGTTACTTGTATGTTGATAGGACTATGTATTGGAGGGCAAGGGTGATAGCAGCTTCAACCTAGCATAGAAATTGATGCATACGGGATTGAAGGGGGACCAATATATCTTAATGCTATGGTTGGGTTTTACCTTAATGAACGTTAGTAGTTTTGGATGCTTGCCAATAGTTCCAATCATAAGTGCATAGAATTCCATGTAAGGGATGACATGCTAGCAGTGGCCTCTCCCACATAAAACTTGCTATCGGTCTAGTAACATAGTCAATTGCTTAGGGACAATTCCGCAACTCCTACCACCACTTTTCCACACTCGTTAAACTAACTTAATTGTTTATTTATCTAAACATCCCCTAGTTTTTATTTACGTGCTCTTTATTATCTTGCAAACCTATCCTACAACACCTACAAAGTACTTCTAGTTTCATACTTGTTCTAGGTAAAGCGAACGTTAAGCGTGTGTAGAGTTGTATTAGTGGTCGATAGAAATTGAGGGAATATTTGTTCTACCTTTAGCTCCTCGTTGGGTTCGACACTCTTACTTATTGAAAGAGGCTACAACTGATCCCCTATACTTGTGGTTTATCAAGACCTTTTTCTGGCGCCGTTGCCGGGGAGCAATAGCGTGGGGTGAGTATTCTCGTGTGTGCTTGTTTGCTTTATCACTAAGTAGATTTTATTTGCTGTTCTTAGTTGTTTTATATCTTTAGTTATGGATATGGAACACGAAATACCAAAAAAAATTAGGTGTACTTGCTACTCATGGAGATGGGGAACCTCCTAAAACCCTCGATGCTCGTTTTGTGGAAAATATTAAACACTACTTTGATAATCCTGAGAAAACCCCATTCAACTTGATAATGGGAGACACGTTGGATCAACGTGAATACTTTAGGGATTATCGCTTGACTCAAAAAGGGGAACTATTATGGGATCAAATTCGTATGTTGCATTGGTATGCTTGGAATTTATGCCAGAGATATGATTATACATGTTGCTCTAGGATGAAGGCTCCACACCTTCCCTTTTCATGTAGATTTAATGATAATAAAATGTTGGCTTCTTATGCTAATGGTATATATTATTACTATGATGTGGAACAAATAGAAGAATTTATTGCTTTTAAGGGTGCTTATGAAATCGAATCTTTGTTTGAAAAGTGCGAAAATCTTGGTGATGCTGTTTACAGACCTGAAAATTAGGCTATGCTTAAATATTGCTATGAGAACTATGAATATAATGCCGATATTAATGAGTTTATTGAGAAAGTGTCCGCTGTCCAAGAAGAGACTAACGTTTTGCAGGAAACTATGGAAGAAGAAATTGATGACACTGTGAGCTCATTAGATGAAAAAAATGAGGAGGCGAGCAAAGAACAAAGGGAGGAAAAGCGGATTGATCACCCGTGCCCACCTTCTAATGAGAGTAACTCTTTATCCCATACATTGTTTAATTTCCCTTCGTTCATACTGAAGGATGAATGCTATGATAATTGCTATGATCCCTTTGATTCATTTGAAATATCCCTTTTTGATGAAATTGATGCTTGCTATGCTTGTGGCCATGATGCCAATATGAATTATGCTTATGGAGATGAACTTGCTATAGTTCCTTATGTTAAGAATGAAATTGTTGCTATTGCGCCCACGCATGATAGTCCTATTATCTTTTTAAATTCTCCCAACTACACTATATCGGAGAAGTTTGCGCTTATTAAGGATTATATTGATGGGTTGCGTTTTACCGTTACACATGATGATTTTGATGTGTATAATATGCATGTGCTTGCTTCTCCTACTTGCAATTATTATGAGAGAGGAACTACATCTCCACCTCTCTATGTTTCCAATATAATAAAATTGCAAGAAACTGTTTATGCCTTGTATCGGCCTTTACTTTGCGTGCATGAATTGTTCTTTTATGACATGCCGATGCATAGGAAGAGAGTTAGACTTCATCATTGCATGATATATGTTACTTTGTGCTCAATACTAAATTACAAATCATTGTTAGTTAAAATTGGCTTTGATATACCTTGGGATCCGGGTGGATCCATTACTTGAGCACTATATGCCTAGCTTAGTGGCTTTAAAGAAAGCGCTGCCAGGGAGACAACCCAGAAATTTTAGAGAGTCATTTATTTCTGTTGAGTGCTTTTAAAAAACTTTAAAAACAAAAAAATAAAGTGGGGAACCTAAAACTTTTCAAAAAGAAAAGTGAAAGTGAGAGAGACGAGCATTGTTAAAGTGGGAGCATGCCTTGAATTTTGTTCATGCCCATGGAAACTTTGAATCTTGAATTACAGAAACTTTTCAACAAAAATAATTATCCCCTTGTACAAATCCATTGTATTATAAAAATAATGTGTCAAGATTTGCCTTTAGGATGATTAAATTGCTTGTTTGGTATGTGCAGTGCAAAAACAGAAACTTTTGCGGTAGCGCGTGAATTTACATTTTTTTACTGGAATGTGCAAAAATTCTGCAATTTTCACACAGTACTTCTATGCAATTTTTTTATTTTTTCCTAATTTTTCAGAATTTTTGAAGTTACATAAGTATATGCACCATCTACATATTTACTGACTGTCCTGTTTATACAGATTGCTGTTATAGTTTCGTTATTTGCTTATGTTTGAAATCTTATTGAGCCTCCTTTGACTTGGGGCCATAGAATTGTGATATCATATAGTGGGTAATGCTTGATTATAATTATAAAATAATGTTACGGCAGGACATGATGGGATTTGATGATTTATGTACTAACCCCTCTAATAAAAAGTTCGGTTAAGTTTTGTGTGGATGAAGTGTTCGAAGATCAAGGAGGTATTGATATGAGAAGAATGAGGAGAGGCAAGAGCTCAAGCTTGGGGATGCCCAAGGCACCCTAAGTAAATATTCAAGGAGACTCAGTGTCTAAGATTGGGGATGCCCCGGAAGGCATCCCATCCTTCTTCAACAATTATCGGTATGTTTCGGTTTATGTTTTGTTCACATGATATGCGTAAATTCTTGGAGCGTCGTGTGCTTTTTATTTTTCTTTTAATAATGCACCATGCTGGTATGAAATAGTCCATGGTTGATTTATAGAATGCTCTTTGCACTTCACTTATATCTTTTGAGTATGGCTATATAGAATGCTTCATGTGCTTCACTTATATCATTTGAAGTTTGGATTGCCTGTTTCTCTACACATAGAAAACCGCTATTTGTAGAATGCTCTTTTGCTTCACTTATATCTGTTAGAGCGTGGGCATATCTTTTGTAGAAAGAATTAAACTCTCATGCTTCACTTATATCTATTTAGAGAGTTGACAGGAATTGGTCATTCACATGGTTAGTCATTAAATCCTACATAAAACTTGTAGATCACTGAATATGATATGTTTGATTCCTTGCAATAGTTTTGCGATATAAAGATGGTGATATTAGAGTCATGCTAGTGAGTAATTATGGATTGGTAGAAATACTTGTGTTAAGGTTTGTGATTCCCGAAGCATGCACGTATGGTGAACCGTTATGTGATGAAGTCGGAGCATGATTTATTTTTTTATTGTCTTCCTTATGAGTGGCGGTCGGGGATGAGCGATGGTATTTTACTACAAATCTATCCCCCTAGGAGCATGTGCTACTTCTTGAGCTTGTGTTGGTTTTTCCCTTGAAGTGGAAAGGGTGATGCAACATAGTAGAGATAAGTATTTCCCTTAGTTAAGAACCAAGGTATCAATCCAGTAGGAGAAACGCACAAGTCCTCAATAGATGCACCTACACAAACAAGCAAACACTTGCACCCAACGCGGTATAAGGGTTGTTAATCCCTTCATGGTCACTTGCAAAGGTGAGATCTGATAGAGATAGATAGAACTAAACAAAAGATAAAATATTTTGGGTTTTTTTGGTTTATAGATCTGAAAATAAAAGATTGTAAAATAGTAGATCGGAAACTAATATGATGGAAAATAGACCCCGGGGGCCATAGGTTTCACTAGAGGCTTCTCTCATGAAGGCAAATAATACGGTGGGTGGACAAATTACTGTCGAGAGCAATTGATAGAAAAGCGCAAAGTTATGACGATATCCAAGGCAATGATTATGCAATATAGGCATCATGTCCATGTCAAGTAGACTGACTCCTGCCTGCATCTACTACTGTTACTCCACACATCGACCGCTATCCAGCATGCATTTAGAGTATTAAGTTCATACAGAACAGAGTTACGCCTTAAGTAAGATGACAAGATGTAGAGGAATAAACTGAAGCAATATGATGAAAACCCCATCTTTTTATCCTTGATGGCAACAATTCAATACGTGTCTCGCTGCCCCTACTTTGTCACTGGGTGAAATCATGCAAGATTGAACCCAAAGCTAAGCACCTCTCCCATTGCAAGAAAAACCAATCTAGATGGCCAAACCAAACCGATAGTTCGAATAGAAATACAAAGATATCAAATCATGCATATAAGAATTCAGAGAAGATTCAAATAATATTCATAGATAAGCTGATCATAAATCCACAATTCATCGGATCTCGACAAACACACTGCAAAAGAAGATTACATCGGATAGATCTCCAAGAACATCAAGGCGAACATGGTATTGAGAATCAAAGAAGGAGAAGAAGCCATCTAGCTACTAGCTATGGACCCGTAGGTCTGAGGTAAACTACTCACGCTTCATCGGAAGGGCAATAGAGTTGATGTAGATGCCCTCCGTGATTGAATCCCCCTCCGACAGGATGCCGAAAAAGGCCCCAAGATGGGATCTCATGGGAACAGAAGGTTGCGGTGGTGGAAAAGTGTTTTCGTGGATTGCTCTGAGGGTTTTGGAATATATCTGAATTTATAGGATGAAGAAGTAGGTCGGTGGACTCCCGAGGTGGCCACAAGCCAGGGGGCGCGCCCCTACGGCTTGTCGTCGCCTCGTGGGTCTTCTGACTTCATCTCCAAGTCTCGTAGGTGTCTTCTGGTCCAAGAAAAATCATCACAAAAGTTTTATTCTGTTTGGACTCCGTTTGATATTCCTTTTCTGCGAAGCTCAAAAACAAGGAAAAAACAGAAACTGGCACTAGGCTCTAGGTTAATAAGTTAGTCCCAAAAATAATATAAAATAGCATATTAATGCATATAAAACATCCAAAACAGATAATATAATAGCATGGAAGAATAAAAAATTATAGATACATTGGAGATGTATCAGCATGTGTGTAGTACTTTGTTTCGATAGCTAATAGATTTTTGCAATAAACATGTAGTTCTATATGACTAATGTTGAGTCCATGGATTATACACACTCTCACCCTTCTACCATTGCTAGCCTCTCTAGTACCGCGCAACTTTCACCGGTGCAATAAACCCACCATATACCCTTCCTCAAAACAGCCACCATACCTACCTATCATGGCATTTCCATAGCCATTCCGAGATATATTGCCATGCAACTTCCATCATCATCATATACATGACTTGAGCATTCATTGTCATATTGCTTTGAATGATCGTAAGATAGCTAGCATGATATTTTCATGGCTTGTCCGTTTTTTTATATCTTTGCTATGCTAGATCATTGCACATCCTGGTACACTGCCAGAGGCATTCATATAGAGTCATATTTTGTTCTAGTATCGAGTTGTAATATTGAGTTGTAAGTAAATAAAAGTGTGATGATCATCATTATTAGAGCATTCCCAGTGAGGAAGGATGATGGAGAATATGATTCCCCCACAAGTCGGGATGAGACTCCGGACGAAAAAAAGAGAGGCCAAAAGAGCCCAACAAAAAAAGGAAAAAAAATGAGAGAAAAAGAGAGAAGGGGCAATGTTACTATCCTTTTACCACACTTGTGCTTCAGAATAGCACCATGTTCTTCATATAGAGATTCTCCTATGTTGTCACTTTCATATACTAGTGGGAATTTTCATTATAGAACTTAGCTTGTATATTCCGATGATGGGCCTCCTCAAATGCCCGAGGTCTTCATGAGCAAGCAAGTTGGATGCACACCCACTTAGTTTTTAGTTTGAGCTTTCATACACTTATAGCTCTAGTGCATCTGTTGCATGGCAATCCCTACTCACTTGCATTGATATCGATTGATGGGCATCTCCATAGCCCAAAAATTTCCTAGTTGATGTGAGACTTTCTCTTTTTTTGTCTTCTCCTCACAACCACCTTCTATTCCTCCTATAGTGCTATATCCATGGCTCACGCTCATGTATTGCGTGAAAGTTGAAAAAGCTTGAGAACATTAAAAGTATGAAACAATTGCTTGGCTTGTCATCGGAGTTGTGCATGACGAAATATTTTGTGTGATGAAGATAAGCCAGACTATATGATTTTGTACGGATAACTTTCTTTGGCCATGTTATTTTGAGAAGACTTGATTGCTTTATTAGTATGCTCGAAGTATTATTGTCTTTATGTCAAATGATAGACTATTGCTTTGAATCACTCGTGTCTTAATATTCATGCCATGATTAGATTATATGATCAAGATTATGCTAGGTAGCATTCCACATCAAAAATTATCTTTTTATCATTTACCTACTCGAGGACGAGCAGGAATTAAGCTTGGGGATGCTGATACGTCTCCGTCGTATCTATAATTTTTTATTGTTTCATGCCATTATTCTACAACTTTCATATAGTTTTGGCAACGTTTTATACTATTTTTGGGACTAACATATTGATCCAGTGCCCACTGCCAGTTCTTGTTTGTTGCATGTTTTTGTTTCGCAGAATATCCGTACCAAACGAAGTCCAAATGCGATAAAAACTTACGAAGATTTTTTTATGTGATTTTTGGGAATTGGAATCAACGCGAGACGATGCCCGAGGGGCCCACAAGCCCAAGGGGCGCGCCCCAGGGGGAGGGCGCGCCAGGGAGGCTTGTGGGAAACCTGTAAGGCAGATGGTGCCCTTCTTTCGCAGAAAGAAAGCTATTATCCAGATAAAAATCGTGTTAAAATTTCAGCCCAATCGGAGTTACGGATCTTCGGGAATTTATGAAACGGTGAAAGGCCAGAATCTGGGAACGCAGAAACAGAAGGAAACAGGGAGAGAGATCCAATCTCGGAGGGGCTCCCGCCCCTCCGCCACCATGGAGGCCAAGGACCAGAGGGGAAACCCTCCTCCCATCTATGGGGAGGTCAAGGAAGAAGAAGAAGGAGGGGGGCTCTCTCCCCCTCTCTCCCGGTGGCGCCGGAACGCCGCCGGGGCCATCATCGTGTGACGGCGATCTACTCCAACAAATCCGTCATCTTCACCAACACCTCCATCACCTTCCCCCATCTATCTACAGCGGTCCACTCTCCCGCAACCCGCTGTACCCTCTACTTGAACATGGTGCTTTATGCTTCATATTATTATCCAATGATGTGTTGCCATCCTATGATGTCTGAGTAGATTTTTGTTGTCCTATCGGGTAATTGGTGAATTGCTATGATTGGTTTAATTTGCTTGTGGTTATGTTGCTATCCTTTGGTGCCCATCATATGAGCGCATGTGGGGATCACACCATAGGGTTAGTTGTATGTTGATAGGACTATGTATTGGAGGGCAAGGGTGATAGCAGCTTCAGCCTAGCATAGAAATTGATGCATACGGGATTGAAGGGGGACCAATATATCTTAATGCTATGGTTGGGTTTTACCTTAATGAATGTTAGTAGTTGCGGATGCTTGCTAATAGTTCCAATCATAAGTGCATAGAATTCCAAGTAAGGGATGACATGCTAGCAGTGGCCTCTCCCACATAAAACTTGCTATCGGTTTAGTAACGTAGTCAATTGCTTAGGGACAATTCCGCAACTCCTACCACCAATAGATGATCATGATTGGTTTGAGTTGTATATTTTATTTTGGTGCTATCCTACAGTGCCCTCTGTGCCACGCAAACGTGAGGAATCCCCACTATAGGGTGTTGCAATACGTTCATGGTTCTCTTATGGTGGGTGGCGTGAGTGACAGAAGCACAGAACCGAGTTTGAGGGTTGTTGCGTATGGGATAAAGAGGACTTGATACTTAATGCTATGGTTGGGTTTCACGACCTTAATGATCTTTAGTAGTTGCGGATGCTTGCTAGAGTTCCAATCATAAGTGCATATGATCCAAGTAGAGAAAGTATGTTAGCTCATGCCTCTCCCTCATATAAAATTGCAACAATGATCACCGGTTTAGTTATCGATCACCTAGGGACAAATAACCTTGTTTGACAAAAGCTATTTACTAAACAACTAACTTTTATTATCTCGCAATTTATTCGTAGTTTTATTCTCGCAAAGTACTTCTAGTTTTATTCTTGTTCTAGGTAAAGCAAATGTTAAGTGTGCGTAGAGTTGTATCGGTGGTCGATAGAACTTGAGGGAATATTTGTTCTACCTTTAGCTCCTCGTTGGGTTCAACACTCTTATTTATCAAAAAAGGCTACAAACGATCCCATATACTTATGGGTTATCACCATGTAGGTTGAACATTATTCAGGCCTACGTATTCGGGCCTCCCGTCATGATTCGTACTGTGCCGAGACCTCGGGCTCAATATTATTCCCGAGGCTCATGTTAGGCCCCCTCTGCATCGAGACGTCACCAATTCACCTCGTCACAGAAATGACATGTTCAATGCTTCTGTGGATTATAGAAACTTGGAACTACAGGAATAGGGAAACCGTAGAATTTGGATGTCACGTACCACGAAATCATGCATGATTACAAAACATAGGAGTTTTGTAATATATGCCTTCGCATGGCACTCATGAAACTAACACATGGATTTTAGAGATTTAGGAGAGAGGGTGTAGAGAGATATAGTGGGAGTTACATTGGACTTCTCAAAGGAAAAATAAAATGAGGTTTGAGCTCATGTTAAGATTAGTATGGGGTGGGAAGCATATGAATGAACTCCAAAGGATTTGGTGACCCGAATTCCAAAGGTTATCATTCATAATCTAGGTAATAAAGGGAAATACTGATACGTCTCCAACGTATCTATAATTTTTTATTGTTCCATGCTATTCTTGAGCTTGCGTTGTTTTTTCCCTTGAAGAGCAAAGGGTGATGCAGCAAAGTAGAGATAAGTATTTCCCTCAGTTTGAGAACTAAGGTATCAATCCAGTAGGAGGTACAAGCAAGTCTCCAATCTATGCACCTGCAGAAACAATCAAACACTTGCACCCAACGCGATAAAAGGGTTGTCAATCCCTTCACGGTCACGTGCAAGGATGAGATATGATAGAGATAGATATAAAAGATTACTAAAATATAAAACAAAGTATAAGTAAATAAATTGCAGCAAGGTATGTTTGGGTTTTTTGGTTTTATAGATCTGAAAATATATGATGGAAAATAGACCCGGGGGGCATAGGTTTCACTAGAGGCTTCTCTCTTGAAGAAAGCATACGGTGGGTAAACAAATTACTGTTGAGCAATTGATAGAAAAGCGCAAAGTTATGACGATATCTAAGGCAATGATCATGAATATTGGCATAACGTCCATGACAAGTAGACCGACTCCTGCCTGCATCTACTACTATTACTCCACACATCGACCGCTATCCAGCATGCATCTAGAGTATTAAGTTCATAAGAATGGAGTAACGCTTTAAGCAAGATGACATGATGTAGAGGGATAAACTCAAGCAATATGATGAAAACCCCATCTTTTTATCCTCAATAGCAACAATACAATACGTGCCTCGCTACCCCTACTATGTCACTAGGTGAGGACACCGCAAGATTGAACCCAAAACTAAGCACCTCTCCCATTGCAAGAAAAACCAATCTAGTTGGCCAAACCAAATCGATAGTTCGAAGAGAAATACAAAGATATCTTAATCATGCATGAATGAGTTCAGAGAAGAATCAAATAATATTCATAGATAATCTGATCATAAATCCACAATTCATCGGATCTCAACAAACAGACCGCAAAAAAAGTATTACATCGAATAGATCTCCAATAACATCGAGGAGAACATTGTATTGAAGATCAAAGAGAGAGAAGAATCCATCTAGCTACTAGCTATGGACCCGTAGGTCTGTGGTAAACTACTCACACATCATCGGCAGGGCAATAGGGTTGATGTAGAAGCCCTCCGTGATCGAATCCCCCTCCGGCAGATCACCGGAAAAGGCCCCAAGATGGGATCTCATGGGAACAGAAGGTTACGGTGGCGGAAAAGTATTTTGGTGGATGCCTCAGGTGGTTTGGGAATATTTGGGAATTTGTAGGCCAAGAATTAGGGTTAGGAGACCTCCGAGGGGCCCACAAGCCCTTAGGGCGCCCCCCCTGGGGCGCGCCTAGCAGACTTGTGGCCACCTCGGGCACCTCCTGGCCCCCTCTCCAAGTCCTCCTGGTGTCTTCTGGTCCAAGAAAAATCATCGCAAAAGTTTTATTCCATTTGGTATTCCGTTTCTGTCAAACTCAAAAACAAGGAAAAAACAGAAACTGGCACTGGGCTCTAGGTTAATAGGTTAATCCCAAAAATAATATAAAATAGCATATTAATGCATATAAAACATCCAAAACAGATAATATAATAGCATGGAACAATCAAAAATTATAGATACGTTGTAGACGTATCAAGCATCCCCAAGCTTAATTCCTGCTCGTCCTCGAGTAGGTAAATGATAAAACAGATTTTTGATGTGGAATGCTACCTAATATATTTCTTAATGCAATCTTCTTTATTGTGGCATGAATATTCAGATCCATAAGAATCAAAACAAAAGTTTAATATTGACATAAAAACAATAATACTTCAAGCATACTAATAAAGCAATCATGTCTTCTCAAAATAACATGGCCAAAGAAAGTTATCCCTACAAAATCATATAGTCTGGCTATGCTCCATCTTAATCACACAAAATATTTAATCATGCACAACCCCGATGACAAGCCAAGCAATTGTTTCATACTCTTGGTGTTCTCAAACTTTTTCAACTTTCACGCAATACATGAGCATGAGCCATGGATATAGCACTATAGGTGGAATAGAATATGGTGGTTGTGGAGAAGACAAAAAGAAAGAGATAGTCTCACATCAGCTAGGCAAATCAATGGGCTATGGAGATGCCCATCAATTGATATCGATGCAAGTGAGTAGGGATTGCCATGCAACGGATGCACTAGAGCTATAAGTGTATGAAAGCTCAAAAAGAAACTAAGTGGGTGTGCATCCAACTTGCTTGCTCACAAAGACCTTGGGCAATTTGAGGAAGCCCATCATTGGAATATACAAGCCAAGTTCTATAATGAAAAATTCCCACTAGTATATGAAAGTGACAAAATAGGAGACTCTCTATCATAAAGATCATGGTGCTACTTTGAAGCACAAGTGTGGAAAAAGGATAGTAACATTGTCCCTTCTCACTTTTCTCTCTTTTTTTCTTTTTTTTTCTTTTGGGCTCTTTGGCCTCTTTTTTTTCTTTTCTTTCATCCAGAGCCTCATCTCTACTTGTGGGAGAATCATAGCCTCTAGCGTCCTTTCCTCACATGGGACAATACTCTAATAATGATGATCATCACACTTTTATTTACTTACAACTCAAGAATTACAACTCGATTCTAGAACAAAAATATGACTCTATATGAATGCCTCCGACGGTGTACCGGGATGCGCTATGATCAAGAGTGACATGTATATAAAAATACGAACGGTGGCTTTGCCACAAATACTATGCCAACTACATGATCATGCAAAGCAATATGACAATGATGGTGTGTGTCATAGTAAACGGAATGGTGGAAGTTGCATGGCAATATATCTCAGAATGGCTATGAAAATGCCATAATAGGTAGGTATGGTGGCTGTTTTGAGGAAGGGTATATGGTGGGTGTATGCACCGGCGAAAGTTGCGCAGTACTAGAGAGGCTAGTGGAAGGGTGAGAGTGCGTATAATCCATGGAATCAACATTAGTCATAAAGAACTCACATACTTATTGCAAAAAATTATTAGCCTTCGAAACAGAGTACTACACGCATGCTTTTAGGGGGATATATTGGTAGGAAAAGACCATCGCTCGTCCCCGACTGCCACTCATAAGGAAGACAATCAAAAAATAAATCATGCTCCGACTTCATCACATAACGGTTCACCATATGTGCATGCTACGGGAATCACAAACTTTAACACAAGTATTTCTACCAATCCACAATTACTCTCTAGCATGACTCTAATATCACCATCTTTATATCTCAAAACAAATGCAAGGAATCAAACTTCTCATCTATTCAATGCTCTTTATATGAAAGTTTTTATTATATCCCTCTTGGATGCCCATCATATTAGGACTAAATTCACAACCTAAGCCAATTACCATGCTGTTTAAGACTCTCAAAATAATATAAGTGAAGCATGAGAGTTCAAAAATTTCTATAAAATAAAGCCACCGCCGTGCTCTAAAAAGATATAAGTGAAGCACTAGAGCAAATTGCCTAGCTCAAAAGATATAAGTGAAGGACATAGAGTATTCTAATAAATCTAGATTAATGTGTGTCCCTCCCAAAAGGTGTGTACAGCAAGGATGATTGTGGCAAAATAAAAAGCAAATAAAGCAAAGACTCATATCATACAAGACGCTCCAAGTAAAACACATATCATATGGTGAATAAAAATATAGCCTCAAGTAAATTTACCGATGGATTGAAGACAAAAGAGGGGATGCCATCCGGGGCATCCCCAAGATTAGATGCTTGGTTGTCCTAGAATATTACCTTGGGGTGCCTTGGAAATCCCCAAGCTTAGGCTCTTGCCACTCCTTATTCCGTTGTCCATCAAATCTTTACCCAAAACTTGAAAACTTCACAACACAAAACTCAACAGAAAACTCATAAGCTCTGTTAGTATAATAAAATAAATCACCACTTTTGGTACTGTTGTGAACTCATTCTAGATGCAAGCAAATAAAAGGCACATGGCACACAAGCAAACAAAAAGCAAACGAAAAGATGAACGGAAGAAGGCGAATAAAAAGGCAAATATTTTTGTGTTTTTCTGAAAACGTTTTAGAAGTGGGGGAGAGGAAAACGAGAGGCAAATGGCAAATAATGTAATGCAAGAGATGAAGGTTTATGATGGGTACTTGGTAGGTTTGATGTAGAACCTCCCTGGCAACGGCGCCAGAAATTCTTTCTGCTACTTCTTGAGCTTGTGTTTGTTCTTCCCTTGAAGAGGAAAGGGTGATGCAGCAAAGTAGAGATAAGTATTTCCCTCAGTTTGAGAACCAAGGTATCAATCCAGTAGGAGGTACAAGCAAGTCTCCAATCTATGCACCTGCACAAACAATCAAACACTTGCACCCAACGCGATAAAGGAGTTGTCAATCCCTTCACTGTCACTTGCAAGGATGAGATCTGATAGAGACAGATATAAAAAGATTACTAAAGCGTAAAACAAAGTAAAACTAAATAAATTGCAGCAAGGTATGTTTGGGTTTTTTGGTTTTATAAATCTGAAAATATACGATGGAAAATAGACCCATACGGTGGGTAAACAAATTACTGTTGAGCAATTGATAGAAAAGCGCAAAGTTATGACGATATCTAAGGCAATGATCATGAATATAGGCATAACGTCCATGACAAGTAGACCGACTCCTGCCTTCATCTACTACTATTACTCCACACATCGACCGCTATCCAGCATGCATCTAGAGTGTTAAGTTCATAAGAACGGAGTAACGCTTTAAGCAAGATGACATGATGTAGAGGGATAAACTCAAGCAATATGATGAAAACCCCATCTTTTTATCCTCGATGGCAACAATACAATACGTGCCTCGCTACCCCTACTATGTCACTAGGTGAGGACACCGCAAGATTGAACCCAAAACTAAGCACCTCTCCCATTGCAAGAAAAAACAATCTAGTTGGCCAAACCAAATCGATAGTTCGAAGAGAAATACAAAGATATCTTAATCATGCATAAAAGAGTTCAGAGAAGACTCAAATAATATTCATAGATTATCTGATCATAAATCCACAATTCATCGGATCTCAACAAACACACCACAAAAAAAGTATTACATCAAATAGATCTCCTAGAACATCGAGGAGAACATTGTATTGAAGATCAAAGAGAGAGAAGAAGCCATCTAGCTACTAGCTATGGACCCGTAGGTCTGTGGTAAACTACTCACACATCATCGGTAGGGCAATAGGGTTGATGTAGAAGCCCTCCGTGATCGAATCCCCCTCCGGCAGATCGCCGAAAAAGGCCCCAAGATGGGATCTCACAGGAACAGAAGGTTACGGCCGCGGAAAAGTATTTTGGTGGATGCCTCAGGTGGTTTGGGAATATTTGGGAATTTATAGGCCAAGAATTAGGGTTAGGAGACCTCCGAGGAGCCCACAAGCCCTCAGGGCGCGCCCCCCTGGGGCACTCCTAGCAGGCTTGTGGCCACCTCGGGAACCTCCTGGCCCCCTCTCCAAGTCCTACTGCTGTCTTCTGGTCCAAGAAAAATCATCGTGAAAGTTTTATTCCGTTTGGACTCCGTTTGGTATTCCTTTTCTGTAAAACTCAAAAACAAGAAAAAAAATAGAAACTGACACTGGGCTCTAGGTTAATAGGTTAGTCCCAAAAATAATATAAAATAGCATATTAATGGATATAAAACATCCAAAACAGATAATATAATAGCATGGAACAATCAAAAATTATAGATACATTGGAGATGTATCAAAGATCATGGGGTAGTACGAATCATCAGCCAACATTGTGATAATCTCGATAGCAACATCTCCACATACATTGTAACTCCCTCGCACTAGGTGTTTTCCCTCATCAATCAAATCCAAATCAGGAGTAGGGTGTTATCTCCATGACGAGGGCCCGAACCTGGGTAAACATCCCGTGGCCGATCCCCTCTGGTACTTTCGATCCTGCACACCACCCTATCAGGACTAATAATGGTTTTCTGTACCATCACATATAGATTAATTTCCTATTAACTTATTGCATTCGATGCATCATGCCAATGTTCCCATTGCCAAATATTTAGAGGGTGTCAATATTATATATTTAGTTTTTAGATTTTTTGGAGGAGTTCAAAATCATTTTTTGTAAAGAAGCATGTGATATCAAACATGGTTTTTGGCCCTTTTTGCCCTTGCCTAGAGTCGGGATTGCTGCCAATATTTAAGCCCACAAAGTCGCTTCCACTCAATGAAGATTCCAGGCTTGGAAATATACACAAATGTTATCTTGCAGCAACATGTTAAGTCACTAAGTACTTGCCTAATTCAATTTATCAGAAAGAGTGTCTCCAAGTACACAAATAGGGGGAAGCCTCCGAATTTCGAGGAAGATTTAAAAACACGGTAATTGCTGGCAATTAATACAAATCAGTGCTTTTTCTAAGAGCATAGGATTCAGATTAGATACAAAATAGGTTGTAAATTTCTAAAAAAATCACTTGGAAATTCTGATTTTGAACACCTCAGGTAAATGCCTTACTATTATTGATTCAGATAAAAATCCATCCAGATTACAAACCAGGAATAATATTGTTACTGCAGTGTTTTTTCTATAAAGTTTCCCGCTATGATTTTTCCTTCCTTCATTTTTTCACTGCTCTTTTCTCAAACCATGACGTGGTCTCATGGATTAGATCGTGTAACTACTCCAGACAAAAAGATGATAGGCCTGATTCACACATAACTTGATAAAGCGAGTATATGACTAGATCAAGTGAATATATGACACTACACAAAGAATGAGAAGGAGAAGGAGAATAAGGAGGAGAAGCATAGATGCACAACAAGTTAAGAGATGGTAATATAAGAAGAAAGAGGAGAAGACGCGAAGAATACAATGACTCAGAAGCCGATGAGGCAGAAAAAGTGGGGAACAAGGAGTTGACACCAAAAAGAATAAAGAAAGCATCGCTTTTCCAAGATTCAATAATCTAGGGGGGAAATTGTAAAATTAACCACCATCTATTTATATTAAACTTTTAAACTTTGTCATAATTAATTTTCTCACTAATTGTATGCCATTTTTTATTAATATATTATTTTAAATACCATTTTCAAGTCAAACTAGCTTTCGCCCAAGGTTCAGGATATCGCTTACGTTATGCTTGGGTGCTCTATACTTTGGGAATCTTCAGAGAAAATGGTAAAATTAACCACCATCTATTTGAAATAACAATACAATCAAGTTCATGTATATTTTGATGTGATTCAATTTAATCATTACAGATAATTATGTTGAGCTGAACTAAAATTGTTTTTGTCCAAGTTTATTAGTTTAGCCTAGTATACTTAAGCTTTTCTGTTAAAAAGGATCCATCATGAATTTAAACAAATCAAAAGTGTTATAACACTCTACATATTCACTTATTGCTTTTAATGTATTACAGTGCATTATAATATTGTGCTAAAGGCTTCTAGAGTACACAAGAATTAAATGTAGTGTAACGAAGAGATTGTATAATGTATGAGTTGTCAAGGGGCAGTTTCTTCTGAAATCTTCTCATTTGTTCTCACTTGTTGGTAGTGCTCATTTTGTTGGTCAAAATTCTTTGGAGGAAGGAGCGGTTAGCTATCCACATTTGGGTGCTCTATACTTGTTACCAAAAATTGCATCATTTTTAACATGCATGATTACTTGAGGGTTGAAATGTTGTATGTTGTACCATTACTCGTTTAAGTTTTTTATTGTACTAACAAGAACAACTTTGCCTTTGTCTAATCTTGCCAAAAACAATATAGTCCTTGCAACACCAACCCGATTTGGTATTTTTTTGGTATTCACAGACTAATACTATTGTAAATAAATATCGCACCAAAAAATTAGGAATGTGCAATCTTACTCCAATGGTCTTTATGCTATTACATTACAAATGTTTATGTGGCATTAGTTGTGTACAATATTCTATATAATGTGTGTATTGGGGTGAGGGGGTCGGAGCTGGTGTTGCGGCAGGGAGGGGTCACAGGTGGTGTAGTGCTGGGGAGGGTTCAGATATATAATGTTTAGGAACCCCATGGTATTTTTTTAGGAAACACTTCTTTGAGTAAACAATCTGACTTTATTGATTTATTAAGCAAAGTACATTAGATAGAACAAATAAAAATAAAAATGAACAAGCCTTAATAAAGCTAAAGTTACATCAAGGCTCTCAAAAGTTGTCACATTTAGCTACATGTTTTGCATCTCAAATTTGGGCCACGAGTCGGATAATGGAACTGCAAAAAACCATACTTGCACTGGCTGAACTAGCCTCCATGGTTCTGAAGAGCTGCATGCATTGCCCACCCGAATAAGCGACGACATGAATTCATTGAATGCGGTGCGCTAGGACACAACCCTCGCAAGACAAGTTGTCAAACCATTAATTTGTCGCCTAACAGTTGGTGAAGAAGACCGCTTACGCAAAAATTGAAGCAGGAGAACACCTGGCCAAAAGACACATGACACTATCATCCCCACCACCATCGCCAAGACATATTGAAGAACCAGACGATGATCTGCAGGATCATTGGTCGCCGGCAGCATGAACCAAATACCACAGTCTCTCCAGAGTCGGACGCAACGACCGTACAAATATTTTCATACGATGTTGTCTTCTCTGCCGAGACGTTGTCACCAAGAAAATACAAAAAAACTTTGTAAAAAAACTAAAACTACCCTTCAACAATAATGGTTCCTCTCGCCCCGGATGCCTGAAAAGCCACCAGAGACGAGGGAACTGACGGACACATGCCGAGAAAACAAGCTCTTCTGCTTTGGCGGCTAGGGTTACCGATCAGTGTGTCATGTGTAATGTGTTTGTCCACCCTCAACTTTTCTTGTTGGGCATAATCCGACCAATCACTCAGGGAAGACTCCGTTAGTATATAAAGGGGGTTGTTTCTTATCTGGCCTAGAAGCCAGCAATCCTAACCATGGTTTCAGGCGCCCATGGGCACCCGACCCAAATGGGTAAGGCATGGGTCACTAACTTCACCCATGGGTAACCCTATTAATTGTGGGTAGGGTACGGGCATAACTTCATACCCATGAGTAGCCCGGTTAACTATTATTACTAATTTATAAATATTTTATTTTATATAACACGTATGTTTATGAAAATATACACTCTGTGTACTCTATATAATGGGTAGTAATCTGTACAATTGTTTAAAGACAAGCCAATGTACAACAAGTAGGCCAAAAGTCCAAGAACTAACTTTTTTGTGGGAGCGCTTAACAGAATGATTACTTGACGGGTACCCCTTGCGAGGAAAACCCAAAGAGCAGTACGGGGAGGCCCCAATGCGCCACGTGGTGCACCCCACCACTGCCATGTGTCGCATGATGGGCACACCCCATGGGGGAATGATTTTTTATTTTTTACATGCATTTTTGTTTTTTTCTTTTTTTTTAGGTTTTTGGATTTTGCTTGGTTTTTTCTAGGTTTTGATGGATTTGTTTTTACTTTTTTTTTCTCGCATGAAGCACACCATTTGTGCTTCACGGAAAAGCACAGATGTACTTCAGCGAGAGGCACATCTGTGCTTTCAAAAACTGGAAAATACAGTTTGTGCTTCCACGAGAATGATAGTTGTACTTCTCAAAAAGTGAAAAGTATAGTTGTGCTTCACGGTGAAGCATGTCTATGCTTCTCGAAAACTGAAAAAGCACATGTCTGCTTTCTAAAAATATTGAAAAGCATAGATGTTCTTCCAGCTTTTTTGTGTTTTTCTTTTTTTTCAGGCTTTCAATTTTTTTTTCTTTTTTGGCCTTTTTTCGGAAACAAGTTTGCCCAAACCTACTGACATGGGTTATAGTTACGAAGACCCCGATGCGCGAAACACAACGGTGAGCCGATTCGTGATTTTAACTCCCGATTCAAAAGATTAAATATTTTGAACAAACAAATAAATGAAAAAACACAAAACTATTAGGTTGCGACAAGTGTCACGCATATAGTATGCCATTTGTCGCCACAAGAAGAGATGAGAGTAACCTTTGCAAAGGGTACACTCTAACTAGTGATTTCGGCGCTTAACGCATCATTTACTTCATAAATTGTACATGGCACCCACGTGTGCTTCTCTGGGCCGACCCATGTAAAACCTCCAGTTTCTGGAAGCATCTACATTTTTTTGTGTGGTTTCCACTAGTTCTTCTATGTGCTTGTTTGGCCGTTTATTTTTTTATTTTTCTGTTGTATTTTCTTAACTTTTCTTTTTCTTTTTTTACTTCATTTTTGTTTTCACATTTTAATTTTGTGAACATTTTTAAAATTGATAAACTTTTTCAAGCTTCAAGAACTTTTTCCACATGTGAGGACTTCTGAAATTCATCAACATATTTTCAAACCTTGATTTTTTTTCTAAGCCGTGAACTTGTTTTCAATCCATGAAATCTGCAAAAAAAAAATCAAAATAATGAATGTCCTTCAAACTCAGGAGTTTTTTTCAAATCCCTGTACTTTTTTCAAATTCATGAACCCTTTCTAGATCCATGAATTTTTTTCAAATCATGATTTTTTTAAATTCACGTATTTCTTCAAATCTTGGTTTCTTTTCCAAAAGTCAACGGTCAGTTGGTCAGCACTCAGCGGGCGAGGGCACCTGCGAGGGAGAGCAATCTGGGCCGTGGCCCGCTTAAGCTGGCCCTTGAGCGCTAGTTAGCTAGCAGGCGCTTAAGGCGCCAAACAAGAGATCTCATGCATTTTCCTTGGTTCACATGTATCAACTTTCAGGGGGCAAATATTGCTCAGCCATTGGCCCATAGGAGATATGCCAGCCACATGTCATGGAGACACTGGTGCATCCAATTCACACATGCAATTTAGTATCACCTCGAGTAGCTTTTTTTTGGAAAATGATCAGATATATTATAAAGATTCACTGGAAATATAGAGAACCTCAAACATAGTAAAAATTACATCAAGATCCATGGCCCATTGAACGAGCATTGCCGCCACAACGAGCCCTAAGGACCTTCCCAGAGCCGCAGTCGTCACCACATCTGAAGAACTTGACACCGGCGTACGTACAAAATTATCCGTATTCTCTTGTTCGAGATATTTATAAATGTAAAGTAGGATACACCTTACGTAAAACCGGCCCCTTTTTTTAGGCCAGTAGGATTCAGATTAGATAAAAAAATCACTTGTACAGATTGAAAAAAAAAAACAGGTGAACTCCCTGGTAGTATTGCTTCATATACAAAAACAACTCCAGATTAGAGCAACTCCAACGCACTGACCTATTTCGTCCGCGCACGTCCATTCGGGTCTCGGCGGACAAAAAGTTGGCCCAACGCGCTGACCCAAATGGACGCGCGCCCGCTTTTCATCCGCCTGCCGACCCATTCCCGGTCCATTTTTTAGCCTGATTTTGCGTCGGCGCGGACAAGGGACGGACGCGCGCGCCGCGCGCCAACTACTCCCCTGGCCCGCCAGTCGGTGAAAAAGCCTCCACCATTTCCCTCCACTTTCCACAAAACCCTCCCGCCCGCGCGCGCTCCCGGCCGCTAGCCATGGACGACGACCTCGATGCCGCCGCTGGCCTCGCCTCCCTCGCATCGTCCGACATCACGACCGCCCCCTCCAGCAAAGGCAAGCCCCGCGCCCCCCGCAAGACCGCCATGACGCCCAATAAGAAGAAGAAGCTGACGCCCGAGCAGCGGGCCGCGGAGTCAACGAAGAGAAAGGGCCGGAGGCACACGGCGGGCGCAAGAGACGAAGCAGCGGCCGCCGCAGCCATAGCAGCCGCCGCGCAGCAGGAGGACACCGCCGCCCACGTCGCGGCGGCAACGAGGGAGGCGCTATTGTACCTAGGGTTAAACCCTGGCCAGCACGGGCTCGTCAACGCCGCCGTGGCCGCGGCCAGCACCGGCTCGTCTGCGTTTCCTTGAATGGTGCTGCTAGAGTCGCCCCGCGTGTCGGCGACTCACCCGATTTCCGGCTTCCACGTCTACCCGCAAGCCTCCCGACTCCCCGGGGAATGCTCGCCGGAGGTGAGCGTGGTGGAGCCTTCCACGCCCGCGCCCGCGTCAATCGACCTCAACGCCACACCGGTAGCCGGTGGCTCGTCATCCGGTGGGCCGAGGAAACGCGCGTGGGAGATGCCAGCCGACATGCTCCCCGGCGCCCGCAACCTGTTCGACAGAATGCCTGCCACCGTCAACGACGAGACCGCCAACCGTTTCATGCAGAGTATCATCTTCGAGGGTGAGACGGCGGCCGCTGGCGGTGCCGCCGAGGCTGGCTACGATCCTGAAGAGACCCAAAGCCAGGACGGCCGAGGGCCATTCCCGCCATCGACCTATGATCAAGCTGGCATGCAGGCCACCTTCATGCAAGATCATGTCGGCCTGGACCTGGACGGCTTCCCGCTCGACCACGAGTTTTCGGAGGACTACGGCCTCGAGGAAGAGGATGAGTTGGAGATCGACGGGAAGCCTTTGTTCGAGGACGAGCTCGCCAACCAAGCCGCCGGGCCGAAGCCGAAGCGCAAGAGCAGGCGGACGAAGGCATACACGGCGGCCGAGGACAAGCTCCTTTGTGAGTGTTGGAGGGACATTGTCCAAGACCCCAAGGTCGGCGCCGAACAAAAGGCATCAACCTTTTGGACTCGTGTCCATCGTGAGTTTCATGAACGCAAGAAGTTTCCGCCATACCAAATGCAAAGCACGCGCGGGTGGTGTCCATTTCGAAGCGATGGTAGGTGATCCAACAAGAGTGCAACAAGTTTTGTGCCACTTTTGAGAGCATCAAGGCACACCCCGTGAGCGGCATCGGCATGCAAGACATGGTATGCATGCATGCGTCCCTCTTTGTTTCATTCCGTTTATGTTTGCATGTCCATTTTCATATGCATTTGCCAATATGCTTGCATGCAATTCATTTGTAGGCATTCCAAGCTTTGGAGGCATTCAAGGTCCAACACGAAGGCAAGTCCTTCCACCTCTCTCATTGTTGGAGGATCATCAAAGATGAGGAGAAGTTCAAGGCACAATATGCCGCCCTCATGGCGCGTGGAGGGAAGAAAGCCGTGGAGGAGGTTGGGGAGGGCGAGAAGTCACGGCCGCGGGGGAAGACCAACTTCAAGCAGGACAAGCGGGATGCGGCGTGATGTTTCCTTGAACTACGTCGGTATTTCCCCAAAGAGGAAGGGATGATGCAGCACAGCAACTGTAGGTATTTCCCTCAGTGATGAGACCAAGGTTATCGAACGAGTAGGAGAACCAAGCAACACTACGTAAACAACACCTGCACACAAAGAACAAATACTTGCAACCCGACGTGTTAAAGGGGTTGTCAATCCCTTTCGGGTAACGACACCAGAAATTGGCAAACGGACGTGAGATAAATTGTAGTAGATTGGATAAATAGATCGCGAATAAAATAAAGTGAAGCAAAATATTTTTGGGTTTTTAGAAATATAGATCTGAAAATAAAAGTGGCAAATAAATAAAAAGGCAAATAGCAAAATAGATTTGAAAATATATGATGAGAAAATAGACCCGGGGGCCGTAGATTTCACTAGTGGCTTCTCTCAAGAAAAATAGCATACGGTGGGTAACAAATTACTGTTGGGCAATTGATAGAACTTCAAATAGTTATGATGATATCCAGGCAATGATCATTATAGAGGCATCATGTCCAAGATTAGTAGACCGACTCCTGCCTGCATCTACTACTATTACTCCACACATCGGCTGCTATCCAGCATGCATCTAGTGTATTAAGTTCATGGAGAAACGGAGTATCGCAATAAGAACGATGACATGATGCAGACAAGATCTATTTATGTAGAAATAGACCCCATCTTGTTATCCTTAATAGCAACGATACATACGTGTCGGTTCCCCTTCTGTCACTGGGATCAAGCACCGTAAAATCGAACCCATCACAAAGCACCTATTCCCATGGCAAGAAAAATCGATCTAGTTCGCCTAACTAAACCAAAGATTCGAAGAAGAAATACGAGGCTATAAGTAATCATGCATATAAGATATCAAAAGACTCAAATAACTTTCATGGATAAAAACATAGATCTGATCATAAACTCAAAGTTCATCGGATCCCAACAAACACACCGCAAAAAGAGTTACATCAAATAGATCTCCAAGAGACCATTGTATTGAGAATCAAAAGAGAGAGAGGAAGCCATCTAGCTACTAACTATGGACCCGTAGGTCTACAATGAACTACTCACGCATCATCGGAGAGGCACCAATGAGAATGATGAACCCCTCTATGATGGTGTCTAGATTGGATCTGTGGTTTCTGGAACTTGCGAGGGCTGGAATTGATTTTCGTCGACTCCCCTAGGGTTTCTAGAATATTGGGGTATTTATAGAGCAAAGAGGCGGTGCGGGAGGTGGCCGAGGTGGGCACAACCCACCTGGGCGCGCCTGGGCCCCCAGGCGCGCCCTAGTGGGTTGTGCTCCTCTCGGAGCCCCCCTCAGGTACTTTCTTGGCCCAACTTGTGTCTTCTGGTCCAGAAAAAATCACCAAAAAGTTTCGCTGCGTTTGGACTCCGTTTGGTATTGATTTCTTGCGAAGTAAAAAACAAGCAAAAAACAGCAACTGGCACTGGGCACTATGTCAATAGGTTAGTCCCAAAAAATGATATAAAGTTGCTATAAAATGATTGTAAAACATCCAAGAATGATAATATAACAGCATGGAATAATCAACAATTATAGATACGTTGGAGACGTATCAGCATCCCCAAGCTTAATTCCTGCTCATCCTTGAGTAGGTAAATGATAAAAACAGAATTTTTGATGTGGAATGCTACCTAACATGTTCATCACATATTCTTTTCTTTGTAGCATGGACATTTGGACTTTTATATGATTCAAAGCAATAGTCTAGTTTTGACATGAAGATTTCAATACTCAAGCATATCAACAAGCAACCATGTCTTTCAAAATATCAACACTAAAGCAAGTTATCCCTAGCCCATTATGCTTAATCATTGATCCATTCATGAAACACACTCGCATATTAGCTACACCCAATGCTCAAGTACGATCATAGTGCCCCTTAGTTGGTGCTTTATAAGAGAAGATGGAGACTCAAAATAAAAATTGCATAAAGTAAAAGAAAGGCCCTTCGCAGAGGGAAGTAGGGATTTGTAGAGGTGCCAGAGCTCAAAGCGAAAAAAGTAGAGATAAAACATTTTGGGTGGCATGCTTTTCCTGTCAACGAAAACGATCGAGTAGTTCCCAATACTTTCCATGCTAGATATATCATAGGCGGTTCCCAAATAGAAAATAAAGTTTATTCTTTTTTCCACCATACTTTCACTTTCCATGGCTAGCCGTATCCACGGGTGCCCTCCATACCAACACTTTCCAAGGAATTTATTATTTGACAACATAAAGTAAATTCATTTTTCATTTCGGGACTGGGCATCCCTAATACCTTTGCCGTACTCTCGTGCAATGACAAGTGAATAAACACTCATCTTGAGAATAACACATCTAGCATGGAAATATATCAGCCACCCCCTACCATTTCATGAGTGGTACGAGCACACAAAAGAGAAATTTATTTTGAAATTAGAGATGGCACGTACAAATTTGCTTAGAACGACACGGAAATACCGCATATAGGTAGGTATAGTGGAATCATATGGCAAAACTAGTTTAAGGATTTTGAATGCACAAGTAGTGATCATACTTAGTGAAAATGAAGGATAGCAATAGATTGAGAAGCATCCAACCAAGAAACGAAAAATCTCATAAGCGAGCATTAAGCATAACTAACACCGAATAATGCACCACAAGTAGGATGTAATTTCATTGCATAACTATTGACTTTCATGCTTGCATAGAGAATCACAAACCTTAACACCTATATTCTTACTAAAGCATAATTACTCATCAACATGACTCACATATTATATCAACATATCGCAAAACTATTACAAGGAATCAAGTTTATTTTGTCCAATGATCTTCATGAAAGTTTTTATTATATCCCTCTTGAATATCTATCACTTTGAGTTAGACTTCATCATTGCATGATATATGTTACTTTGTGCTCAATACTAAATTACAAATCATTGTTAGTTAAAATTGGCTTTGATATACCTTGGGATCCAGGTGGATCCATTACTTGAGCACTATATGCCTAGCTTAGTGGCTTCAAAGAAAGCGCTGCCAGGGAGACAACCCAGAAGTTTTAGAGAGTCATTTATTTCTATTGAGTGCTTTTAGAAAACTTTAAAAACAAAAAAATAAAGTGGGGAACCTAAAACTTTTCAAAAAGAAAAGTGAAAGTGAGAGAGACGAGCATTGTTAAAGTGGGAGCATGCCTTGAATTTTGTTCATGCCCATGGAAACTTTGTGAATCTTGAATTACAGAAACTTTTCAACAAAAATAATTATCCCCTTGTACAAATCAATTGTATTATAAAAATAATGTGTCAAGATTTGCCTTTAGGATGATTAAATTGCTTGTTTGGTATGTGCAGTGCAAAAACAGAAACTTTTGCTGTAGTGCGTGAATTTACATTTTTTACTGGAATGCGAAAAAATTCTGCAATTTTCACACAGTACTTATATGCAAATTTTTTATTTTTTCCTAATTTACTGGTATGTTTCGGTTTTTGTTTTGTTCACATGATATGCGTAAATTCTTGGAGCGTCGTGTGCTTTTTATTTTTCTTTTAATAATGCACCATGCTGGTATGAAATAGTCCATGGTTGATTTATAGAATGCTCTTTGCACTTCACTTATATCTTTTGAGTATGGCTTTATAGAATGCTTCATGTGCTTCACTTATATCATTTGAAGTTTGGATTGCCTGTTTCTCTACACATAGAAAACCGCTATTTGTAGAATGCTCTTTTGCTTCACTTATATCTGTTAGAGCGTGGGCATATCTTTTGTATAAAGAATTAAACTCTCATGCTTCACTTATATCTATTTAGAGAGTTGACAGGAATTGGTCATTCACATGGTTAGTCATTAAATCCTACATAAAACTTGTAGATCACTGAATATGATATGTTTGATTCCTTGCAATAGTTTTGCGATATAAAGATGGTGATATTAGAGTCATGCAAGTGAGTAATTATGGATTGGTAGAAATACTTGTGTTAAGGTTTGTGATTCCCGAAGCATGCACGTATGGTGAACCGTTATGTGATGAAGTCGGAGCATGATTTATTTTTTTATTGTCTTCCTTATGAGTGGCGGTCGGGGATGAGCGATGGTATTTTACTACAAATCTATCCCCCTAGGAGCATGTGCTACTTCTTGAGCTTGTGTTGGTTTTTCCCTTGAAGAGGAAAGGGTGATGCAGCATAGTAGAGATAAGTATTTCCCTCAGTTAAGAACCAAGGTATCAATCCAGTAGGAGAAACGCACAAGTCCTCAATAGATGCACCTACACAAACAATCAAACACTTGCACCCAACGCGATATAAGGGTTGTTAATCCCTTCACGGTCACTTGCAAAGGTGAGATCTGATAGAGATAGATAGAACTAAACAAAAGATAAAATATTTTTGGGTTTTTTTGGTTTATAGATCTGAAAATAAAAGATTGTAAAATAATAGATCGGAAACTAATATGATGGAAAATAGACCCGGGGGCCATAGGTTTCACTAGAGGCTTCTCTCATGAAGGCAAATAATACGGTGGGTGAACAAATTACTGTCGAGAGCAATTGATAGAAAAGCGCAAAGTTATGATGATATCCAAGGCAATGATTATGCAATATAGGCATCATGTCCATGTGTGGCGCCCCCGACTCAATCGTACACTAATCATACACGCAAACGTGTACGATCAAGCACAGGGACTCATGGGAAGATATCACAACACAACTCTAACACAATTTATACGGAGGTCCACAATATTACAAACCAGGGATCCGAAGATCCGAATACATAAGTCAGTCATACAAATATTATCTGAGTACAGACATAGTTAGACAAGTTTTGCCTTAAGAAGGCTAGCACAAACAGCGACACTAGATCGAAAGGCGTTGGCCTCCTGCCTGGGAGCCTCCGATCCTACTCCTGGTCATCTGGCTCGATCCAGTAGTAAGTACCCTCTGGACCCTCCTGGTAGTAAGCTCCGGTGGTGGCATCTAGCTCCAGGACTCCATCGTCTGATGTATCATCAATGTGGGGTATATGGGGAAAAGAGAAAGTAAAGCAACCGTGAGTACTCATCCGAAGTACTCAACAAGCAAGGATCTATACTACATATGCAACATTATCAATGGAGAAAGGCTGTATATTTGGACTGGGCTGCAGAAATGCCAGAATAGAGAGAAGGCCTAGTCCTATCGAAGACTAGCATCTTCAAACATCTTCACAAGGCCATCATCTTGCAGCAGTAGAAGAGAGTAGAATAGCATTTTATTTAACAAACATGTTGTAGTACAGCTTAAAGATCCTTCCTCGACTCCCAAGCGAGAAAGCGATCCCGAAGCTTCAATTGAGTAACAAGTATCCAGTTTAAGTAGTAGATCGGGATACACAAACTGAGCGTCCTTTACCGTAGGACCGGCTATCGATAGAAAATTCATCCCTGCAGGGGTGCACTACTGTTACCCAACACGCTCGATCAACTCTGGCCGGACACACTTGCTGGGTGATGCCCGTCCTCGGAAGATCAACACAAAGCAGCGCTCTACCTAGGCTCGGCAGAGAGGTCAGCACGCCGGACTAACCTATGCACCCAGAGGTCTCGGGCCATCGCCCTGGGCACCCTGCGCGTTGCGAGACTGGCCAGGGTGCAGGCGCGACACTGAACTCGTCAGTGAAGTATCCAGCCCAATCCCGACAATCAGCCCGCACGGTGAATCATGACGTCAGACGAGCTTTCGGAGAAACGTACTTTGCAGAGGGTCCCATAACCATTATCCCGCGTGGTGGTAGTGCGTATAGGGCACGTCGACCCACTCAGATCACACACCCAAATCCAATAGGCTCAATTAGTATCAAGCGGAGACAATCAGAGTCTCTGATGCTCCGCCACAATGTCACACTCGAGTGCCCTTCCGGCACACCCGAAAATCATAGATCCCCAGCGGGTACCCACCAGGGTGGACCCGCCTGTAACAGAGGTCAAGTAATCGTGTGGTCATAACATCAAGGAAGAAACCCGAGGAATCACCCTCGGCGGATTCCACTCGACGAAATCATCAGCGCGAACGTATGAGGTATCACCCTCGAGGTTCACACTGAGGGTTGCACGACAGAGTCGTATCGGAAGTGGAGAAGGAGGAATCACCCTCGATGACCACGACCGAACAGCTACACTGCAGAGTATTCATCAGGAGTGCGTTACGAGGTATCACCCTCGGCACTCGATAGTTACTACGCAGAGTCGTACACGTCATAACATCAAGGGTGAAACCCGAGGAATCACCCTCGGCGGATTCCACTCGACGAAATCATCAGGGCGAACATATGAGGTATCACCCTCGAGGTTCACACTAAGGGTTGCACGACAGAGTCGTATTGGAAGTGGAGAAGGAGGAATCACCCTCGATGACCACGACCGAACAGCTACACTGCAGAGTATTCATCAGGAGTGCGTTACGAGGTATCACCCTCGGCACTCGATAGTTACTATGCAGAGTCATACAACTAAGGGGGGTGTGAAGTGAGGTGTCGGTCTCTGGTCGACGATCACATTGATCGAGTCGTCGATGATCAAGCAGGGGCATCAAGGATAAGGTGGTGGGGTCACTGATGGATCATCACCAACCTATACTAAACAGTTTATCATAGGCAGGTAAGGTAGCAATGAACAGGTTACAACAGCAGGCCTCATCAAATAGGAGCATACATTAACAGTAGCAAAATCTAATGCAAGCAGGAGAATAGAATGGGCGATATCTGGAATGCTCAAGGGGGGGGGGGGCTTGCCTGGTTGCTCTGGCAAGAGGGGAAGGTCGTCAACGGGCTGCTCGTCGGTAGAGTAGTCGTATCCTGGTGCAGCGCCGTCGGTCTCAGCGTCTATCGAGAGAGAGAAGGAGGGGGAGAGAAACAATAAATTCACGGCGATAATGCAAACAACATGTATGACATGCCTAAATGATATGCCGGGGTGTTCTACTGCCTAACTAAATGATTTAGTTAATTTAGGAATTTATTTGGATTTATTTAATTAAAGTTGGGCACTATTCATTTACTGAAATCGGTCTAAAAGTTCAATGTTCTTATAGCTGCCGGCGTCTGACGGGAATACGGAGGACGTATTCAGATTCGTATCGTCGTTCTGAGCAAGTTTCATGTATAAAATATTTTCATCGGAGTTACGGTTTATTTAATATGATTTTCTAAAGTTTTTATTAATTTCTGGAATTTAATTAATTATTTAACTCAACATTATCCGAAATAGTGCTGATGATGACATCAGCATGACATCATGCTGATGTCAGCGGTTAATTAAGATAATTACTAATTACTGTTTAATTAACACTAATTAGTTAATTAGATTAACCTAATCAGGATTAATTAACTAATTAATTAACTAATTAATTAATTACTTTTATTTTTATTTTAAATTTTATTATTATTATTTTTTAATTCCGTTTTTTTTTTGGGCGTGGGCCCCTCTGGTCAGTGGACCAGGGGCGGACATGTCTGGAGCTTGCCCATTTGGGACCGGACAGGTCCGGTGCCCAAATGGCACGCGCGGGCACGGGCGCGAACAGGGGCGCGGGCGGGCGAGGCCGCGGCAGCGCGCGGCAGCGCGCGCGGGGCCGGAGCGGCAGGGGGTTGGCGGCGCGCGGCGCAGGCGGCGGGGCCGGAGGCGAGCGGGGCGGCGCGGTGGCCGGAGCAGCAGCGGGCGGCGGCGCGCGGTGTGGGGCAGCAGGCAGCGGCCAGCGCAGGCAGCAGCAGCCGCAACGCGCGGCGACAGCAGTGGAGGCGGCCGCAGCGGACGGCGCAGTGAGCGCGAGCCGACGCGGGGCGCGGGCAGCGTGCGCGTGCGCGCATCGTCGCGAGCAGGCGCGAGGCGCGGCGAGTAGCGGAGGGAGAGGCGAGGCGAGGGGCGCGGGCAGGTGCGGTCGCGCGCGCGAGGGAGGGAGGCAGAGGCCGAGGCCGGGCCTCACCGTGGGGGGGCAGGGTCAGGGCAGTGGGCGCAGAGAGGAGCCGGGGATGACGGCGGCGACGGTGGTGGAGAGGCAACGGCGTCGAGCGGCGACGGGGTCGGGGTCGGGGCGAGGCGGCGTGTCCGGCGATGGGGCGACGACGAGCGGCGGGGTGCGGTCGGCGCGAGCAGTGCCCGATCCAGTTCTGGATCGGGGGAGGGGGGGGAACGAGGGGAGTGAGCGAGGGGGTGAGTGGGGGTTAGGGTTTCGGTGGCCTCCAGGGGGAGGCCAAGTAGGCGCGGGGTGGGCCGGGAGCTGGGCCGCGGGCTGGGCTGGGGCCCAGTTGGGCCAAGGGTGGAGGGGGAGGGGGGTTCTTTTCTCTTTCCTGCTTCATTTTCTTTTTCTTTTTCTTATTCTCCGTTCGTAGCTTAGTAAATAGTCAGGCCTCCTAATGGTTTTTGTAAAACATAACAACTGCTCCAATAAATACTAGGTATTACCTAGCACTACAAAAAATTAGTTTGGAGTCAATAGGAGCTCCCACAAATTTTATAATAATTAATATGCATTAATCCTAGCTGTTTTAATTATGTTAGTGCCACCTAATTATTTTATTATTTGTTAGTTTCAATTTTAGAATGGTCTCTGCAATATTTGTTATTTACTGAACATTTTAGTTTTTATGTTGGACAACTTTATATTTCACTTTCATTTAAATTTGAATTTGACTTAGGAGTTGAAATGCAATATGATGCTAATGATGATTATGCAGTGTTAACCTCGCTGACATGTCATTATCAAAAGTGATTACTGTTGCTAATCACCGGGGCTGTTACAATTCTCCTCATCTATTAAGAATTCTCGTCCCGAGAATTAAGAGGAAGACTGAAAGAAAGAGGGGTATTCTTCACGAAGACGATCCTCGCGTTCCCAAGTGGCCTCATCTTCAGAATGATTTGACCACTGAACCTTGAGGAATTTGATTGACTTTTGACGAGTCTGACGCTCAGCTTCATCAAGAACACGGATGGGATATTCTGGATAAGACAGATCTTTCCGTAATTCAAGCACTTCGTGATCCACAGCTCGAATAGGATCCTTGAAGCAGCGACGGAGTTGGGATACATGAAAAACATCATGTACTTGGGAAAGATTAGGCGGCAACTGCAATTGATATGCCACTTCTCCTCGACGGGCAAGAATACGGAACGGGCCAATGTAGCGAGGAGCTAATTTGCCTTTGATTCCGAACCGATGAGTGCCTTTCAACGGAGTGACGCGGAGGTAAGCTTGCTCGCCAGGTTGATAGACTATTTCCTGGTGCTTTCGGTCATAGTTGCTCTTCTGACGAGACTGAGCAGCTTTCAAATGTTCACGGACAATGCGGACTTGGTCTTCTGCTTGCTGAATAATGTCCGGTCCGACGAGTGAGCGTTCCCCAGTTTCTGACCAATTCAGAGGGGTTCGACACTTACGACCGTATAGAACTTCAAACGGTGCCATCTTCAGACTAGCTTGATAGCTATTGTTGTAAGAGAATTCGGCATACGGGAGAGATTCCTCCCATTTCTTACCGAAGGAGATGACGCAAGCTCGAAGCATATCTTCGAGCACTTGATTAACTCGTTCAACTTGACCCTGTGACTGAGGGTGAAAAGCGGTGCTAAAAGACAGGTGTGTTCCCATAGCTTCTTGGAAACTATTCCAGAATCTGGAGGTGAAGAGGCTGCCACGATCAGAACTGATCTCCAACGGAACACCGTGGAGTGACACAATTCGGGAAACATACAAATCTGCTAACTGGCTAGCAGTGATTGTCTCTTTAACTGGCAGAAAGTGGGCAACCTTAGAGAATCAGTCAATGACGACAAATATAGCATCATTACCCTTCTGGGATTTGGGAAAACCAGTAATGAAATCCATTTGGACCTTGTCCCATTTCCATTCAGGAATTGTAAGGGGTTGCAGAGTTCCTGCGGGCCTTTGATGTTGAGCTTTAACGCGGCGGCAAACGTCACACTCAGAAACATAACGAGCAATGTCTCGCTTCATATTAGGCCACCAGTATCTCTGACAAATGTCACGGTACATCTTTGTGCTACCAGGATGAATTGACAAAGGAGTGTCATGAGCTTCCATCATAACGTGTTCTCTCTCATCTTTGAACTTAGGTACGAAGAGACGGTGTTGGAAAAATAGGATCCCATCATTATCAAGATGGAACTCCGACGGTTTTCCTTTTTCAAGGTACCGCTTGATCCTTTCAACTTCAGAGTCATACCGTTGCATAGTTTTGATGTTGTGTTCTAAATCTGGTTCGACAACGAGGGTATTGAGATAACCCTGTGGAACAATATGGAGGTTCAATTTACGAAACTCTTCATAAAGAAGAGGTTGTGATTCCTGAACCATATGGTTGCTGCAATAAGCCTTGCGGCTCAAAGCATCGGCCATTACATTTGCCTTGCCAGGGGTGTATGAGATATTCATATCATAATCGGCAATTGTCTCGAGCCATCTTTGTTGACGAAGGTTCAGATCCGGTTGAGTATATAAATACTTCAAACTTTGATGATCCGTATATATCTCACAATGGTTACCGAGAAGGTAATGTCGCCATAGCTTCAGGGCATAAATAACCGCAGAAAGTTCGAGATCGTGCACTGGGTAATTTTCTTCGTGAGGACGCAATTGTCGGGAGGCATAAGCAATCACCTTGCGTTCTTGCATTAGGACACAACCTAATCCTTGACGGGAGGCATCGCAGTATATCACGAAATCCTTTTGGGAATCCGGGGGTGCTAATACTGGGGCAGATGTCAATTTATCTTTTAGTGTCTGAAAGCTTTCTTGACATTTTTCTGTCCACTCATATTTAACACCTTTGTGATGCAGATTTGTCAATGGTTTTGCAATCTTGGAAAAGTTCTCAACGAATCGACGACAATAACTAGCAAGTCCGAGAAAACTTCTGACTTGCTTAACATTCTTCGGGGGAGTCCAGTCAAGAATAGCCTGAACTCGTTCGGGGTTAACAGCAATTCCATCCTTGGAAATCACATGTCCAAGGTAAGTTACTTCAGAAAGCCAAAATTCACATTTGGAATACTTGGCATACAACTGGTGTTCTCGGAGCCTTTCTAGTACCAAACGGAGGTGTTCAGCATGTTCTTCTTTATTCTTAGAATAAATCAGGATATCATCCAAATAAACCACGATGAATTTGTCGAGGTAATCCATGAATATATAATTCATCAGACGGGAGAAAGTTGCTGGAGCATTCGTTAGGCCAAATGACATGACGGTGTATTCATAGGAGCCATAACGAGTGACGAATGCAGTCTTGGGAATATCCTCTTCACGGACACGGATCTGGTGATAACCCAACCTCAGGTCGAGTTTAGAGAACACCGATGATCCTGCGAGTTGATCATAAAGATCATTGATCCGGGGCAGTGGGTATTTATTCTGGATTGTGGCTTGGTTAATGGGCCGATAATCCTGAACCAAACGGTTAGTTCCATCCTTCTTCTTAACAAAGAGTGAAGGTGCTCCCCAAGCAGAGGAACTGGGGCGGATGAAACCACTTTTAAGTGACTTGTCGATTTCTTCCTTAAGCTCGAGTAGGTGATGCGGAGGCATCTTATAAGGTCGCTTGGCAATAGGGACGGTGCCAGGCTTCAAGTCGATGACGAACTCGACAGCTCTAGCCGGGGGTATTCCTGGAAGTTCTTCTGGAAAGACGTCTAGAAAATCTCAAACGACAGGAACGTTCTCGATCCCTTCCAGAGGTGAGGCGTTCAAAGCATTCAGAGCATATATCTGAGCTTCAGCGTCTCGAGTAATGCGGGCGGTATAATTCACTATCTCATCGGTGGGGTGAAGAAGTTGGACGGCTTTAGTGGCACAATTGATCGAAGCAATGTGAGCTTTCAACCAATCCATTCCAAGAATGAGGTCTATGGTGGAAGACTTCAGGACGATGGGCGATGCAAGGAATTCCAATCCTTTAATTTCGACGGTAACGTCAGGTGCTATTACGTCAGCATGACAGTGACCTCCGGGAGTTTTGATGACTAACGGAGTATGCATTTCCTCATATCGAATGCCATGCATCAATGCAAATTTTCCAGAGATGAATGAATGTGATGCTCCTGAATCAAATAAAACAGAAGCAGGTACTGAGTTAACAAGAAGGGTACCCATCACAGTAGCAGGTTGATCCTGGACTTCTTCAATGTCAATGTTGTAGGCATGTCCACGACCATGTGCAGCAGACCCGGTATTATAGTTGCGGGTCTGGTTGTTGCCACGACCATTGCCACGGCCAGTACGGGGAAAGGCTAACTGATTCTGATTCTGGCGGCAGTCTTTAGCCTGGTGTCCTGGTTTGCGGCACTTGAAGCATAGACCATCTTCAGGACGAAGAGGAGCATTGTTTTGAATAGCTTGAGTTTTTGGCTGCCTCGGCGGTGGAGGAGGCAGACGTGGTGCAGCATAGTTGTTCTTTGGCGCAGAGGTATTGGAACAGAATGCATTGTTGGGGATCCAAACTCGACGCTTCGATGCTGAGCCCGAAGATGAGCCAGCATCACGATAGCGCTTCTGCGATTCCTTGTATTCCATCTGAGCGGTCTCAACAAGAATAGCCTTGTTCGTCAGAGTTGAAAAGTCATTGATGTCTTGAGCAGCTAGTGCAAGCTTGAGGTCAGGGTGTAGTCCATTACGGAACTTCTCTTGTCTGCGAGCATCTGTGGCGATGTCTTCTTCAGCATAGCGGGAGAGGTCTAGAAATTCCCGCTGATAAGCTTCAACGGTCTTATTGCCCTGGGTGAGATTACGGAACTGGGTCTTCATGCGTTCCATAATTGCTTGAGGGATATAACGTGTACGGAAAGTAGCCTGGAACTCATACCAGGTAATGACTGTTCCAACAGGCAGAGTACGCTTGTGTGTGTCCCACCATTGAGCAGCGGGGCCCTTTAAGAAAAAGGCCGCGAAGTTGACGTAGTTGGCAGGGGCGACATTAGCTGACTCCATCTCGTGAGTGATGTCGCGGAGCCAGTCATCGGCATCTAGTGGCTTGTCAGAGTTGCGGAACTGCGTTGGGTTGAGTCGCATAAACTCTGTCAAAGTTATTGAAGCTGGGTTCTGGTTCTGGTTGTTCTGATGCGGAAACTGAGCCATGATTCCAACCATGAACTGGCGGTTAAGCTCAAACTGTTGCATCATAGCCGCCATATAGTCTGGCGGTGGTGGACGTTCAGGGGCACGACCACGACCACGACCACCTGGTCTAACCATCCTGCTAAGTATCAACAGGGGATAGTTTAGTAAAAGCAATTGCAAGCGTTTAGTGACAAACAAGATTTAACACGACAATTCTTTAAGCAGTGTATCAGATACATAATAGTAGTCGATTAAGACATACAGATCCATACACGGTCGGTTAAAATCGGGCAGCATAACGACGCAAATTGAAAAACTAGAGACACTAGGCGGCGCGCAGGCACGCGGTAAGGAAGTACACAACGTGACATAGCAAAGGCTACATCAGCGTCGGAGAAAACCACTGAAACGGGGTAACTGCAAGTGCTGACGACGAATATTCGTCGCGGAAGGATCCTGTGCTCCATGTGCACTCTGATGCAGAACCCGGTCTCGAACTGTAAGAAGAGGTCCACGTGCAGGCGTGTGACCTCCCACAGCAGGCCAATCAATACCTGGTGGCATCTCGGTCCTGCGTGGGTAAAGAATATACTCCGGATGTATCCCTGCACGAACAGCTGGTAGCAACTGTGCCATAGCCTCGTAGTAGCGTGCTCGAGTGGCGAACAGCTCGACGGCAAGAGCCCGAACAGTGCGATCCAGAGCCTGAGTGCACTGAATCAAAACCTGTGGGTCGTAGCGTCGAGACTCGTACGGGGCACAGATAGCTGTGTAGTATCCAGTAGCATCTCCAACAGGTGCATACGGAATATACCGAAACACAATATCATCCAAGTTAGCATTGTGCTCCCCTCGTAGACGTACGACAGCAGAGTAGGCGGCATCATTGACTGCCATCTCAATCGTCACGCCTAATCCGTGAAAAAGGTGTAGCTCGGTGTCTGAGTTGTTCTGCTGATCATAAATCCGAACTTTAGCATAGTACTGTTCCTGGTTGAACTCGCGGTAAACCTCATAAACCAAGTACTCAGGATACCAATGGTAGCCAAGTCTGGTCAAGAGAGCGATCAGGACAGCTGGAAACCCAGGGGTATTACGAGCCCAAGTGCGAAGCACAAGCTGTGTCGTAGGACGCGGTGCAAACAAACGGTCCATCTGAAACAGAGGAAATTCAGATTTGTCAAATGACAATGAGAAGTTTAACACAACTCGGAGAGAAAGGTTAAACAAAACAATGGAAAGGAAAATGATTCTCAGACTAATCAGATCAATGACAGGGAAATCGCATAGATATACAGCTCTCCGGGTAGATGGGATTTACGAGATCCTAAGTGTCGGTGTTAGTAAAATTTATTTAACCCGAGTAGAAGAGAGATCAGAGTCCCAGAGTATAGACGAGGAATAAAAGATCCTAATACCACCCAGTTGGCGACGTGGGCCCGTAAGCCACACAGCCAAGTTAGTAAATTAGTTTTTCGGTTTCTAGACTCAACTTCGGCCAAGGAATTGGAAGGGGGCTTCCTACAGGCAGTCGGCTCTGATACCAACTTGTGGCGCCCCCGACTCAATCGTACACTAATCATACACGCAAACGTGTACGATCAAGCACAGGGACTCACGGGAAGATATCACAACACAACTCTAACACAATTTAAACGGAGGTCCACAATATTACAAACCAGGGATCCGAAGATCCGAATACATAAGTCAGTCATACAAATATTATCTGAGTACAGACATAGTTAGACAAGTTTTGCCTTAAGAAGGCTAGCACAAACAGCGACACTAGATCGAAAGGCGTTGGCCTCCTGCCTGGGAGCCTCCGATCCTACTCCTGGTCATCTGGCTCGATCCAGTAGTAAGTACCCTCTGGACCCTCCTGGTAGTAAGCTCCGGTGGTGGCATCTAGCTCCAGGACTCCATCGTCTGATGTATCATCAATGTGGGGTATATGGGGAAAAGAGAAAGTAAAGCAACCGTGAGTACTCATCCGAAGTACTCAACAAGCAAGGATCTATACTACATATGCAACATTATCAATGGAGAAAGGCTGTATATTTGGACTGGGCTGCAGAAATGCCAGAATAGAGAGAAGGCCTAGTCCTATCGAAGACTAGCATCTTCAAACATCTTCACAAGGCCATCATCTTGCAGCAGTAGAAGAGAGTAGAATAGCATTTTATTTAACAAACATGTTGTAGTACAGCTTAAAGATCCTTCCTCGACTCCCAAGCGAGAAAGCGATCCCGAAGCTTCAATTGAGTAACAAGTATCCAGTTTAAGTAGTAGATCGGGATACACAAACTGAGCGTCCTTTACCGTAGGACCGGCTATCGATAGAAAATTCATCCCTGCAGGGGTGCACTACTGTTACCCAACACGCTCGATCAACTCTGGCCGGACACACTTGCTGGGTAATGCCCGTCCTCGGAAGATCAACACAAAGCAGCGCTCTACCTAGGCTCGGCAGAGAGGTCAGCACGCCGGACTAACCTATGCACCCAGAGGTCTCGGGCCATCGCCCTGGGCACCCTGCGCGTTGCGAGACTGGCCGGGGTGCAGGCGCGACACTGAACTCGTCAGTGAAGTATCCAGCCCAATCCCGACAATCAGCCCGCACGGTGAATCGTGACTTCAGACGAGCTTTCGGAGAAACGTACTTTGCAGAGGGTCCCATAACCATTATCCCGCGTGGTGGTAGTGCGTATAGGGCACGTCGACCCACTCAGATCACACACCCAAATCCAATAGGCTCAATTAGTATCAAGCGGAGACAATCAGAGTCTCTGATGCTCCGCCACAATGTCACACTCGAGTGCCCTTCCGGCACACCCGAAAATCATAGATCCCCAGCGGGTACCCACCAGGGTGGACCCGCCTGTAACAGAGGTCAAGTAATCGTGTGGTCATAACATCAAGGGAGAAACCCGAGGAATCACCCTCGGCGGATTCCACTCGACGAAATCATCAGGGCGAACGTATGAGGTATCACCCTCGAGGTTCACACTGAGGGTTGCACGACAGAGTCGTATCGGAAGTGGAGAAGGAGGAATCACCCTCGATGACCACGACCGAACAGCTACACTGCAGAGTATTCATCAGGAGTGCGTTACGAGGTATCACCCTCGGCACTCGATAGTTACTACGCAGAGTCGTACACGTCATAACATCAAGGGAGAAACCCGAGGAATCACCCTCGGCGGATTCCACTCGACGAAATCATCAGGGCGAATGTATGAGGTATCACCCTCGAGGTTCACACTAAGGGTTGCACGACAGAGTCGTATTGGAAGTGGAGAAGGAGGAATCACCCTCGATGACCACGACCGAACAGCTACACTGCAGAGTATTCATCAGGAGTGCGTTACGAGGTATCACCCTCGGCACTCGATAGTTACTACGCAGAGTCGTACAACTAAGGGGGGTGTGAAGTGAGGTGTCGGTCTCTGGTCGACGATCACATTGATCGAGTCGTCGATGATCAAGCAGGGGCATCAAGGATAAGGTGGTGGGGTCACTGATGGATCATCACCAACCTATACTAAACAGTTTATCATAGGCAGGTAAGGTAGCAATGAACAGGTTACAACAGCAGGCTATGCATCAGAATAGGAGCATACAATAACAGTAGCAAAATCTAATGCAAGCAGGAGAATAGATTGGGCGATATCTGGAATGCTCAAGGGGGGGGCTTGCCTGGTTGCTCTGGCAAGAGGGGAAGGTCGTCAACGGGCTGCTCGTCGGTAGAGTAGTCGTATCCTGGTGCAGCGCCGTCGGTCTCAGCGTCTATCGAGAGAGAGAAGGAGGGGGAGAGAAACAATAAATTCACGGCGATAATGCAAACAACATGTATGACATGCCTAAATGATATGCCGGGGTGTTCTACTGCCTAACTAAATGATTTAGTTAATTTAGGAATTTATTTGGATTTATTTAATTAAAGTTGGGCACTATTCATTTACTGAAATCGGTCTAAAAGTTCAATGTTCTTATAGCTGCGGGCGTCTGACGGGAATACGGAGGACGTATTCAGATTTGTATCGTCGTTCTGAGCAAGTTTCATGTATAAAATATTTTCATCGGAGTTACGGTTTATTTAATATGATTTTCTAAAGTTTTTATTAATTTCTGGAATTTAATTAATTATTTAATTCAACATTATCCGAAACAGTGCTGATGATGACATCAGCATGACATCATGCTGATGTCAGCGGTTAAATAAGTTAATTACTAATTACTGTTTAATTAACACTAATTAGTTAATTAGATTAATTAACTAATTAATTAATTAATTACTTTTATTTTTATTTTAAATTTTTTTATTATTTTTTTAATTCCGTTTTTTTTGGGCGTGGGCCCCTCTGGTCAGTGGACCAGGGGCGGACATGTCTGGAGCGTGCCCATTTGGGACCGGACAGGTCCGGTGCCCAAATGGCACGCGCGGGCATGGGCGCGAACAGGGGCGCGGGCGGGCGAGGCCGCGGCAGCGCGCGGCAGCGCGCGTGGGGCCGGAGCGGCAGGGGGGTTGGCGGCGCGCGGCGCAGGCAGCGGGGCCGGAGGCGAGCGGGGCGGCGCGGTGGCCGGAGCGGCAGCGGGCGGCGGCGCGCGTTGTGGGGCAGCAGGCAGCGGCCAGCGCAGGCAGCAGCAGCCGCAGCGCGCGGCGACAGCAGTGGAGGTGGCCGTAGCGGACGGCGCAGTGAGCGCGAGCCGACGCGGGGCGCGGGCAGCGTGCGCGTGCGCGCATCGGCGCGAGCAGGCGCGAGGCGCGGCGAGTAGCGGAGGGAGAGGCGAGGCGAGGGGCGCGGGCAGGTGCGGTCGCGCGCGCGAGGGAGGGAGGCAGAGGCCGAGGCCGGGCCTCACCGTGGGGGGGGCAGGGTCAGGGCAGTGGGCGCGGAGAGGAGCCGGGGATGACGGCGGCGACGGTGGTGGAGAGGCGACGGCGTCGAGCGGCGACGGGGTCGGGGTCGGGGCGAGGCGGCGTGTCCGGCGATGGGGCGACGACAAGCGGCGGGGCGCGGTCGGCGCGAGCAGCGCCCGATCCAGTTCTGGATCGGGGGAGGGGGGAACGAGGGGAGTGAGCGAGGGGGTGAGTGGGGGTTAGGGTTTCGGTGGCCTCCAGGGGGAGGCCAAGTAGGCGCGGGGTGGGCCGGGAGCTGGGCCGGCCGGCTGGGCTGGGGCCCAGTTGGGCCGGGGGTGGAGGGGGAGGGGGGTCCCTTTTCTTCTTTTCCTGTTTCATTTTTCGTTTATCTTTTTCTTTATTCTCCTTTCTCAGCTTAGTAAATAGTCAGGCCTCCTAATGGTTTTTGTAAAACATAACAACTGCTCCAATAAATACTAGGTATTACCTAGCACTACAAAAAATTAGTTTGGAGTCAATAGGAGCTCCCACAAATTTTATAATAATTAATATGCATTAATCCTAGCTGTTTTAATTATGTTAGTGCCACCTAATTATTTTATTATTTGTTAGTTTCAATTTTAGAATGGTCTCTGCAATATTTGTTATTTACTGAACATTTTAGTTTTTATGTTGGACAACTTTTATATTTCACTTTCATTTAAATTTGAATTTGACTTAGGAGTTGAAATGCAATATGATGCTAATGATGATTATGCAGTGTAAACCTCGCTGACATGTCATTATCAAAAGTGATTACTGTTGCTAATCACCGGGGGTGTTACACCATGTCAAGTAGACTGACTCCTGCCTGCATCTACTACTATTACTCCACACATCGACCGCTATCCAGCATGCATTTAGAGTATTAAGTTCATACAGAACGGAGTTACGGCTTAAGTAAGATGACAAGATGTAGAGGAATAAACTCAAGCAATATGATGAAAACCCCATCTTTTTATCCTTGATGGCAACAATTCAATACGTGTCTCGCTACCCCTACTTTGTCACTGGGTGAAATCATGCAAGATTGAACCCAAAGCTAAGCACCTCTCCCATTGCAAGAAAAACCAATCTAGTTGGCCAAACCAAACCGATAGTTCGAATAGAAATACAAAGATATCAAATCATGCATATAAGAATTCAGAGAAGATTCAAATAATATTCATAGATAAGCTGATCATAAATCCACAATTCATCGGATCTCGACAAACACACCGCAAAAGAAGATTACATCGGATAGATCTCCAAGAACATCAAGGCGAACATGGTATTGAGAATCAAAGAAAGAGAAGAAGCCATCTAGCTACTAGCTATGGACCCGTAGGTCCGAGGTAAACTACTCACGCTTCATCGGAAGGGCAATAGAGTTGATGTAGATGCCCTCCGTGATCGAATCCCCCTCCGACAGGATGCCGGAAAAGGCCCCAAGATGGGATCTCATAGGAACAGAAGGTTGCGGCGGTGGAAAAGTGTTTTCGTGGATTGCTCTGAGGGTTTTGGAATATATCTAAATTTATAGGACGAAGAAGTAGGTCGGTGGACTCCCGAGGTGGCCACAAGCCAGGGGGCGCGCCCCTACGGCTTGTCGTCGCCTCGTGGGTCTTCTGACTTCATCTCCAAGTCTCGTAGGTGTCTTCTGGTCCAAGAAAAATCATCACGAAAGTTTTATTCTGTTTGGACTCCGTTTGATATTCCTTTTCTGCGAAGCTCAAAAACAAGGAAAAAACAGAAACTGGCACTAGGCTCTAGGTTAATAAGTTAGTCCCAAAAATAATATAAAATAGCATATTAATGCATATAAAACATCCAAAACAGATAATATAATAGCATGGAACAATAAAAAATTATAGATACATTGGAGATGTATCAGCATGTGTGTAGTACTTTGTTTCGATAGCTAATAGATTTTTGCAATAAACATGTAGTTCTATATGACTAATGTTGAGTCCATGGATTATACGCACTCTCACCCTTCTACCATTGCTAGCCTCTCTAGTACCGCGCAACTTTCACCGGTGCAATAAACCCACCATATACCCTTCCTCAAAACAGCCACCATACCTACCTATCTTGGCATTTCCATAGCCATTCCGAGATATATTGCCATGCAACTTCCATCATCATCATATACATGACTTGAGCATTCATTGTCATATTGCTTTGAATGATCGTAAGATAGCTAGCATGATATTTTCATGGCTTGTCCGTTTTTTTATATCTTTGCTATGCTAGATCATTGCACATCCTGGTACACTGCCAGAGGCATTCATATAGAGTCATATTTTGTTCTAGTATCGAGTTGTAATATTGAGTTGTAAGTAAATAAAAGTGTGATGATCATCATTATTAGAGCATTCCCAGTGAGGAAGGATGATGGAGAATATGATTCCCCCACAAGTCGGGATGAGACTCCGGACGAAAAAAAGAGAGGCCAAAAGAGCCCAACAAAAAAAAGAAAAAATATGAGAGAAAAAGAGAGAAGGGGCATTGTTACTATCCTTTTACCACACTTGTGCTTCAGAATAGCACCATGTTCTTCATATAGAGATTCTCCTATGTTGTCACTTTCATATACTAGTGGGAATTTTCATTATAGAACTTAGCTTGTATATTCCGATGATGGGCCTCCTCAAATGCCCGAGGTCTTCATGAGCAAGCAAGTTGGATGCACACCCACTTAGTTTTTAGTTTGAGCTTTCATACACTTATAGCTCTAGTGCATCTGTTGCATGGCAATCCCTACTCACTTGCATTGATATCGATTGATGGGCATCTCCATAGCCCAAAAATTTCCTAGTTGATGTGAGACTTTCTCTTTTTTTGTCTTCTCCTCACAACCACCTTCTATTCCTCCTATAGTGCTATATCCATGGCTCACGCTCATGTATTGCGTGAAAGTTGAAAAAGCTTGAGAACACTAAAAGTATGAAACAATTGCTTGGCTTGTCATCGGAGTTGTGCATGACGAAATATTTTGTGTGATGAAGATAAGCCAGACTATATGATTTTGTACGGATAACTTTCTTTGGCCATGTTATTTTGAGAAGACATGATTGCTTTATTAGTATGCTCAAAGTATTATTGTCTTTATGTCAAATGATAGACTATTGCTTTGAATCACTCGTGTCTTAATATTCATGCCATGATTAGATTATATGATCAAGATTATGCTAGGTAGCATTCCACATCAAAAATTATCTTTTTATCATTTACCTACTCGAGGACGAGCAGGAATTAAGCTTGGGGATGCAGATACGTCTCCGTCGTATCTATAATTTTTTATTGTTTCATGCCATTATTCTACAACTTTCATATAGTTTTGGCAACGTTTTATACTATTTTTGGGACTAACATATTGATCCAGTGCCCAGTGCGAGTTCTTGTTTGTTGCATGTTTTGGTTTCGCAGAATATCCATACCAAACAAAGTCCAAACCCGATAAAAACTTACGAAGATTTTTTGGAATATATGTGATTTTTGGGAATTGGAATCAACGCGAGACGATGCCTGAGGGGCCCATAAGCCCAAGGGGTGCGCCCCAGGGGGGAGGGCGCGCCAGGGAGGCTTGTGGGCAACCTGTAAGGCGGATGGTGCCCTTCTTTCGCAGAAAGAAAGCTAATATCCGGATAAAAATCGTGGTAAAATTTCAGCCCAATCGGAGTTATGGATCTTTGGGAATTTAAGAAACGGTGAAAGGCCAGAATCTGGGAACGCAGAAACAGAAGGAAACAGAGAGAGAGATCCAATCTCGGAGGGGCTCCCGCCCCTCCACCGCCATGGAGGCCAAGGACCAGAGGGGAAACCCTCCTCCCATCTATGGGGGAGGTCAAGGAAGAAGAAGAAGGAGGGGGGCTCTCTCCCCCTCTCTCCCGGTGGCGCCGGAACGCCGCCGGGGCCATCATCGTGTGACAGCGATCTACTCCAACAAATCCGTCATCTTCACCAACACCTCCATCACCTTCCCCCATCTATCTACAGCGGTCCACTCTCCTGCAACCCGCTGTACCCTCTACTTGAACATGGTGCTTTATGCTTCATATTATTATCCAATGATGTGTTGCCATCCTATGATGTCTGAGTAGATTTTTGTTGTCCTATCGGGTAATTGGTGAATTGCTATGATTGGTTTAATTTGCTTGTGGTTATGTTGCTATCCTTTGGTGCCCATCATATGAGCGCATGTGTGGATCACACCATAGGGTTAGTTGTATGCTGATAGGACTATGTATTGGAGGGCAAGGGTGATAGTAGCTTCAGCCTAGCATAGAAATTGATGCATACGGGATTGAAGGGGGACTAATATATCTTAATGCTATGGTTGGGTTTTACCTTAATGAATGTTAGTAGTTGCGGATGCTTGCTAATAGTTCCAATCATAAGTGCATAGAATTCCAAGTAAGGGATGACATGCTAGCAGTGGCCTCTCCCACATAAAACTTGCTATCGGTTTAGTAACATAGTCAATTGCTTAGGGACAATTCCGCAACTCCTACCACCAATAGATGATCATGATTGGTTTGAGTTGTATATTTTATTTTGGTGCTATCCTACAGTGCCCTCTGTGCCGCGCAAACGTGAGGGATCCCCACTATAGGGTGTTGCAATACGTTCATGGTTCTCTTATGGTGGGTGGCGTGAGTGACAGAAGCACAGAACCGAGTTTGGGGGTTGTTGCGTATGGGATAAAGAGGACTTGATACTTAATGCTATGGTTGGGTTTCACGACCTTAATGATCTTTAGTAGTTGCGGATGCTTGCTAGAGTTCCAATCATAAGTGCATATGATCCAAGTAGAGAAAGTATGTTAGCTCATGCCTCTCCCTCATATAAAATTGCAACAATGATCACCGGTTTAGTTATCGTTCACCTAGGGACAAATAACCTTGTTTGACAAAAGCTATTTACTAAACAACTAACTTTTATTATCTCGCAATTTATTCGTAGTTTTATTCTCGCAAAGTACTTCTAGTTTTATTCTTGTTCTAGGTAAAGCAAACGTTAAGTGTGCGTAGAGTTGTATCGGTGGTCGATAGAACTTGAGGGAATATTTGTTCTACCTTTAGCTCCTCGTTGGGTTCGACACTCTTATTTATCAAAAAAGGCTACAAACGATCCCATATACTTATGGGTTATCACCATGTAGGTTGAACATTATTCAGGCCTACGTATTCGGGCCTCCCATCATGATTCGTACTGTGCCGAGACCTCGGGCTCAATATTATTCTCGAGGCTCATGTTAGGCCCCCTCTGCATCGAGACGTCACCAATTCACCTTGTCACAGAAATGACATGTTCAATGCTTCTGTGGATTATAGAAACTTGGAACTACAGGAATAGGGAAACCGTAGAATTTGGATGTCACGTACCACGAAATCATGCATGATTACAAAACATAGGAGTTTTGTAATATATGCCTTCGCATGGCACTCATGAAACTAACACATGGATTTTAGAGATTTAGGAGAGAGGGTGTAGAGAGATATAGTGGGAGTACATTGGACTTCTCAAAGGAAAAATAAAATGAGGTTTGAGCTCATGTTAAGATTAGTATGGGGTGGGAAGCATATGAATGAACTCCAAAGGATTTGGTGACCCGGATTCCAAAGGTTATCATTCATAATCTAGGTAATAAAGGGAAATACTGATACGTCTCCAATGTATCTATAATTTTTTATTGTTCCATGCTATTCTTGAGCTTGCGTTGGTTTTTCCCTTGAAGAGCAAAGGGTGATGCAGCAAAGTAGAGATAAGTATTTCCCTCAGTTTGAGAACTAAGGTATCAATCCAGTAGGAGGTACAAGCAAGTCTCCAATCTATGCACCTGCACAAACAATCAAACACTTGCACCCAACGCGATAAAGGGGTTGTCAATCCCTTCACGGTCACGTGCAAGGATGAGATATGATAGAGATAGATATAAAAGATTACTAAAACGTAAAACAAAGTATAAGTAAATAAATTGCAGCAAGGTATGTTTGGATTTTTTGGTTTTATAGATCTGAAAATATATGATGGAAAATAGACCCGGGGGGCATAGGTTTCACAAGAGGCTTCTCTCTTGAAGAAAGCATACGGTGGGCAAACAAATTACTGTTGAGCAATTGATAGAAAAGCACAAAGTTATGACGATATCTAAGGCAATGATCATGAATATAGGCATAACGTCCGTGACAAGTAGATCGACTCCTGCCTGCATCTACTACTATTACTCCACACATCGACCGCTATCCAGCATGCATCTAGAGTATTAAGTTCATAAGAACGGAGTAACACTTTAAGCAAGATGACATGATGTAGAGGGATAAACTCAAGCAATATGATGAAAACCCCATCTTTTTATCCTCGATGGCAACAATACAATACGTGCCTCGCTACCCCTACTATGTCACTGGGTGAGGACACCGCAAGATTGAACCCAAAACTAAGCACCTCTCCCATTGCAAGAAAAACCAATCTAGTTGGCCAAACCAAATCGATAGTTCGAAGAGAAATACAAAGATATCTGAATCATGCATGAATGAGTTCAGAGAAGAATCAAATAATATTCATAGATAATCTGATCATAAATCCACAATTCATCGGATCTCAACAAACAGACCGCAAAAAAAGTATTACATCGAATAGATCTCCAATAGCATCGAGGAGAACATTGTATTGAAGATCAAAGAGAGAGAAGAATCCATCTAGCTACTAGCTATGGACCCGTAGGTCTGTGGTAAACTACTCAGACATCATCGGCAGGGCAATAGGGTTGATGTAGAAGCCCTCCGTGATCGAATCCCCCTCCGGCAGATCACCGGAAAAGGCCCCAAGATGGGATCTCATGGGAACAGAAGGTTACGGTGGCGGAAAAGTATTTTGGTGGATGCCTCAGGTGGTTTGGGAATATTTGGGAATTTATAGGCCAAGAATTAGGGTTAGGAGACCTCCGAGGGGCCCACAAGCCCTTAGGGCGCCCCCCTGGGGCTCGCCTAGCAGACTTGTGGCCACCTCGGGCACCTCCTGGCCCCCTCTCCAAGTCCTCCTGGTGTCTTCTGGTCCAAGAAAAATCATCGCGAAAGTTTTATTCCATTTGGTATTCCGTTTCTGTCAAACTCAAAAACAAGGAAAAAACAGAAACTGGCACTGGGCTCTAGGTTAATAGGTTAATCCCAAAAATAATATAAAATAGCATATTAATGCATATAAAACATCCAAAACAGATAATATAATAGCATGGAACAATCAAAAATTATAGATACGTTGGAGACGTATCAAGCATCCCCAAGCTTAATTCCTGCTCGTCCTCGAGTAGGTAAATGATAAAAATAGAATTTTTGATGTGGAATGCTACCTAATATATTTCTTAATGCAATCTTCTTTATTGTGGCATGAATATTCAGATCCATAAGATTCAAAACAAAAGTTTAATATTGACATAAAAACAATAATACTTCAAGCATACTAATAAAGCAATCATGTCTTCTCAAAATAACATGGCCAAAGAAAGTTATCCCTACAAAATCATATAGTCTGGCTATGCTCCATCTTCATCACACAAAATATTTAATCATGCACAACCCCGATGACAAGCCAAGCAATTGTTTCATACTCTTGGTGTTCTCAAACTTTTTCAACTTTCACGCAATACATGAGCGTGAGCCATGGATATAGCACTATAGGTGGAATAGAATATGGTGGTTGTGGAGAAGACAGAAAGAAAGAGATAGTCTCACATCAACTAGGCAAATCAATGGGCTATGGAGATGCCCATCAATTGATATCGATGCAAGTGAGTAGGGATTTCCATGCAACGGATGCACTAGAGCTATAAGTGTATGAAAGCTCAAAAAGAAACTAAGTGGGTGTGCATCCAACTTGCTTGCTCACGAAGACCTTGGGCAATTTGAGGAAGTCCATCATTGGAATATACAAGCCAAGTTCTATAATGAAAAATTCCCACTAGTATATGAAAGTGACAAAATAGGAGACTCTCTATCATGAAGATCATGGTGCTGCTTTGAAGCACAAGTGTGGAAAAAGGATAGTAACATTGTCCCTTCTCACTTTTCTCTCTTTTTTTCTTTTTTTTTTCTTTTGGGCTCTTTGGCCTCTTTTTTTTCTTTTCTTTCATCCAGAGCCTCATCTCTACTTGTGGGAGAATCATAGCCTCTATCGTCCTTTCCTCACATGGGACAATGCTCTAATAATGATGATCATCACACTTTTATTTACTTACAACTCAAGAATTACAACTCGATTCTAGAACAAAAATATGACTCTATATGAATGCCTCCGACGGTGTACCGGGATGTGCTATGATCAAGAGTGACATGTATATAAAAATACGAACGGTGGCTTTGCCACAAATACTATGCCAGCTACATGATCATGCAAATCAATATGACAATGATGGTGCGTGTCATAGTAAACAGAATGGTGGAAGTTGCATGGCAATATATCTCAAAATGGGTATGAAAATGCCATAATAGGTAGGTATGGTGGCTGTTTTGAGGAAGGGTATATGGTGGGTGTATGCACCGGCGAAAGTTGCGCGGTACTAGAGAGGCTGGTGGAAGGGTGAGAGTGCGTATAGTCCATGGACTCAACATTAGTCATAAAGAACTCACATACTTATTGCAAAAATTTATTAGCCATCGAAACAAAGTACTACATGCATGCTCCTAGGGGGATATATTGGTAGGAAAAGACCATCGCTCGTCCCCGACCGCCACTCATAAGGAAGACAATCAAAAAATAAATCATGCTCCGACTTCATCACATAACGGTTCACCATATGTGCATGCTACAGGAATCACAAACTTTAACACAAGTATTTCTACCAATCCACAATTACTCTCTAGCATGACTCTAATAACACCATCTTTATATCTCAAAACAAATGCAAGGAATCAAACTTCTCATCTATTCAATGCTCTTTATATGAAAGTTTTTATTATATCCCTCTTGGATGCCCATCATATTAGGACTAAATTCACAACCTAAGCCAATTACCATGTTGTTTAAGACTCTCAAAATAATATAAGTGAAGCATGAGAGTTCAAAAATTTCTATAAAATAAAGCCACCGCTGTGCTCTAAAAAGATATAAGTGAAGCACTAGAGCAAATTGCCTAGCTCAAAAGATATAAGTGAAGCACATAGAGTATTCTAATAAATCTAGATTAATGTCTGTCCCTCCCAAAAGGTGTGTACAGCAAGGATGATTGTGGCAAAATAAAAAGCAAATAAAGCAAAGACTCATATCATACAAGACGTTCCAAGCAAAACAGACATCATATGGTGAATAAAAATATAGCCTCAAGTAAATTTACCGATGGATTGAAGACAAAAGAGGGGATGCCATCCGGGGCATCCCCAAGATTAGATGCTTGGTTGTCCTTGAATATTACCTTGGGGTTCCTTGGAAATCCCCAAGCTTAGGCTCTTGCCACTCCTTATTCCGTTGTCCATCAAATCTTTACCCAAAACTTGAAAACTTCACAACACAAAACTCAACAGAAAACTCATAAGCTCCATTAGTATAATAAAATAAATCACCACTTTTGGTACTGTTGTGAACTCCTTCTAGATGCAAGCAAATAAAAGGCACATGGCACACAAGCAAACAAAAAGCAAACGAAAAGATGAATGGAAGAAGGCGAATAAAAAGGCAAATATTTTTGTGTTTTTCTGAAAACGTTTTAGAAGTGGGGGAGAGGAAAACGAGAGGCAAATGGCAAATAATGTAATGCAAGAGATGAAGGTTTATGATGGGTACTTGGTAGGTTTGATGTAGAACCTCCCTGGCAATGGCGCCAGAAATTCTTTCTGCTACTTCTTGAGCTTGCGTTGGTTCTTCCCTTGAAGAGGAAAGGGTGATGCAGCAAAGTAGAGATAAGTATTTCCCTCAGTTTGAGAACCAAGGTATCAATCCAGTAGGAGGTACAAGCAAGTCTCCAATCTATGCACCTGCACAAACAATCAAACACTTGCACCCAACGCGATAAAGGAGTTATCAATCCCTTCACTGTCACTTGCAAGGATGAGATCTGATAGAGACAGATATAAAAAGATTACTAAAGCGTAAAACAAAGTAAAGCCAAATAAATTGCAGCAAGGTATGTTTGGGTTTTTTGGTTTTATAGATCTGAAAATATACAATGGAAAATAGACCCGGGGGCCATAGGTTTCACTAGAGTCTTCTAAGCATACGGTGGGTAAACAAATTACTGTTGAGCAATTGATAGAAAAGCGCAAAGTTATGACGATATCTAAGGCAATGATCATGAATATAGGCATAACGTCCATGACAAGTAGACCAACTCCTGCCTGCATCTACTACTATTACTCCACACATCGACCGCTATCCAGCATGCATCTAGAGTGTTAAGTTCATAACAACGGAGTAACGCTTTAAGCAAGATGACATGATGTAGAGGGATAAACTCAAGCAATATGATGAAAACCCCATCTTTTTATCCTCGATTGCAACAATACAATACGTGCCTCGCTACCCCTACTATGTCACTAGGTGAGGACAACGCAAGATTGAACCCAAAACTAAGCACCTCTCCCATTGCAAGAAAAACCAATCTAGTTGTCCAAACCAAATCAATAGTTCGAAGAGAAATACAAAGATATCTTAATCATGCATAAAAGAGTTCAGAGAAGACTCAAATAATATTCATAGATAATCTGATCATAAATCCACAATTCATCGGATCTCAACAAACACACCACAAAAAAAGTATTACATCAAATAGATCTCCAAGAACATCGAGGAGAACATTGTATTGAAGATCAAAGAGAGAGAAGAAGCCATCTAGCTACTAGCTATGGACCCGTAGGTCTGTGGTAAACTACTCACACATCATCGGTAGGGCAATAGGGTTGATGTAGAAGCCCTTAATGATCGAATCCCCCTCCGGCAGATCGCCGAAAAAGGCCCCAAGATGGGACCTCACAGGAACAGAAGGTTACTGCCGCGGAAATGTATTTTGGTCGATGCCTCAGGTGGTTTGGGAATATTTGGGAATTTATAGGCCAAGAATTAGGGTTAGGAGACCTCCGAGGAGCCCACGAGCCCACAGGGCGCGCCCCCCTGGGGCACTCCTAGAAGGCTTGTGGCCACCTCGGGAACCTCCTGGCCCCCTCTCCAAGTCCTACTGCTGTTTTTTGGTCCAAGAAAATTCATCGCGAAAGTTTTATTCCATTTGGACTCCGTTTGGTATTCCTTTTCTGTAAAATTCAAAAACAAGAAAAAAAATAGAAACTGACACTGGGCTCTAGGTTAATAGGTTAGTCCCAAACATAATATAAAATAGCATATTAATGGATATAAAACATCCAAAACAGATAATATAATAGCATGGAACAATCAAAAATTATAGATACATTGGAGATGTATCAAAGATCATGGGGTAGTACGAATCATCAGCCAACATTGTGATAATCTCGATAGCAACATCTCCACATACATTGTAACTCCCTCGCACTAGGTGTTTTCCCTCATCAATCAAATCCAAATCAGGAGTAGGGTGTTATCTCCATGACGAGGGCCCGAACCTGGGTAAACATCCCGTGGACGATCCCCTCTGGTACTTTCGATCCTGCACACCACCCTATCAGGACTAATAATGGTTTTCTGTACCATCACATATAGATTAATTTCCTATTAACTTATTGCATTCGATGCATCATGCCAATGTTCCCATTGCCAAATATTTAGAGGGTGTCAATATTATATATTTAGTTTTTAGATTTTTTGGATGAGTTCAAAATCATTTTTTGTAAAGAAGCATGTGATATCAAACATGGTTTTTGGCCCTTTTTGCCCTTGCCTAGAGTCAGGATTGCTGCCAATATTTAAGCCCACAAAGTCGCTTCCACTCAATGAAGATTCCAGGCTTGGAAATATACACAAATGTTATCTTGCAGCAACATGTTAAGTCACTAAGTACTTGCCTAATTCAATTTATCAGAAAGAGTGTCTCCAAGTACACAAATAGGGGGAAGCCTCCGAATTTCGAGGAAGATTTAAAAACACGGTAATTGCTGGCAATTAATACAAATCAGTGCTTTTTCTAAGAGCATAGGATTCAGATTAGATACAAAATAGGTTGTAAATTTCTAAAAAAATCACTTGGAAATTCTGATTTGGAACACCTCAGGTAAATGCCTTACTATTATTGATTCAGATAAAAATCCATCCAGATTACAAACCAGGAATAATATTGTTACTGCAGTGTTTTTTCTATAAAGTTTCCCGCTATGATTTTTCCTTCCTTCATTTTTTCACTGCTCTTTTCTCAAACCATGACGTGGTCTCATGGATTAGATCGTGTAACTACTCCTGACAAAAAGATGATAGGCTTGATTCACACATAACTTGATAAAGCGAGTATATGACTAGATCAAGTGAATATATGACAATACACAAAGAATGAGAAGGAGAAGGAGAATAAGGAGGAGAAGCATAGATGCACAACAAGTTAAGAGATGGTAATATAAGAAGAAAGAGGAGAAGACATGAAGAATACAATGACTCAGAAGCCGATGAGGCAGAAAAAGTGGGGAACAAGGAGTTGACACCAAAAAGAATAAAGAAAGCATCGCTTTTCCAAGGATCAATAATCTTGGGGGGAAATTGTAAAATTAACCACCATCTATTTATATTAAACTTTTAAACTTTGTCATAATTAATTTTCTCACTAATTGTATGCCATTTTTTATTAATATATTATTTTAAATACCATTTTCAAGTCAAACTAGCTTTCGCCCAAGGTTCAGGATATCGCTTATGTTATGCTTGGGTGCTCTATACTTTGGGAATCTTCAGAGAAAATGGTAAAATTAACCACCATCTATTTGAAATAACAATACAATCAAGTTCATGTATATTTTGATGTGATTCAATTTAATCATTACAGATAATTATGTTGAGCTGAACTAAAATTGTTTTTGTCCAAGTTTATTAGTTTAGCCTAGTATACTTAAGCTTTTCTGTTAAAAAGGATCCATCATGAATTTAAACAAATCAAAAGTGTTATAACACTCTACATATTCACTTATTGCTCTTAATGTATTACAGTGCATTATAATATTGTGCTAAAGGCTTCTAGAGTACACAAGAATTAAATGTAGTGTAACGAAGAGATTGTATAATGTATGAGTTGTCAAGGGGCAGTTTCTTCTGAAATCTTCTCATTTGTTCTCACTTGTTGGTAGTGCTCATTTTGTTGGTCAAAATTCTTTGGAGGAAGGAGCGGTTAGCTATCCACATTTGGGTGCTCTATACTTGTTACCAAAAATTGCATCATTTTTAACATGCATGATTACTTGAGGATTGAAATGTTGTATGTTGTACCATTACTCGTTTAAGTTTTTTATTGTACTAACAAGAACAACTTTGCCTTTGTCTAATCTTGCCAAAAACAATATAGTCCTTGCAACACCAACCCGATTTGGTATTTTTTTGGTATTCACAGACTAATACTATTGTAAATAAATATCACACCAAAAAATTAGGAATGTGCAATCTTACTCCAATGGTCTTTATGCTATTACATTACAAATGTTTATGTGGCATTAGTTGTGTACAATATTCTATATAATGTGTGTATTGGGGTGAGGGGGTCGGAGCTGGTGTTGCGGCAGGGAGGGGTCACAGGTGGTGTAGTGCTGGGGAGGGTTCAGATATATAATGTTTAGGAACCCCATGGTATTTTTTTAGGAAACACTTCTTTGAGTAAACAATCTGACTTTATTGATTTATTAAGCAAAGTACATTAGATAGAACAAATAAAAATAAAAATGAACAAGCCTTAATAAAGCTAAAGTTACATCAAGGCTCTCAAAAGTTGTCACATTTAGCTACATGTTTTGCATCTCAAATTTGGGCCACGAGTCGGATAATGGAACTGCAAAAAACCATACTTGCACTGGCTGAACTAGCCTCCATGGTTCTGAAGAGCTGCATGCATCGCCCACCCGAATAAGCGACGACATGAATTCATTGAATGCGGTGCGCTAGGACACAACCCTCGCAAGACAAGTTGTCAGACCATTAATTTGTCGCCTAACAGTTGGTGAAGAAGACCGCTTACGCAAAAATTGAAGCAGGAGAACACCTGGCCAAAAGACACATGACACTATCATCCCCACCACCATCGCCAAGACATATTGAAGAACCAGACGATGATCTGCAGGATCATTGGTCGCCGGCAGCATGAACCAAATACCACAGTCTCTCCAGAGTCGGACGCAACGACCGTACAAATATTTTCATACGATGTTATCTTCTCTGCCGAGACGTTGTCACCAAGAAAATACAAAAAAACTTTGTAAAAAAACTAAAACTACCCTTCAACAATAATGGTTCCTCTTGCCCCGGATGCCTGAAAAGCCACCAGAGACGAGGGAACTGACGGACACATGCCGAGAAAACAAGCTCTTCTGCTTTGGCGGCTAGGGTTACCGATCAGTGTGTCATGTGTAATGTGTTTGTCCACCCTCAACTTTTCTTCTTGGGCATAATCCGACCAATCACTCAGGGAAGACTCTGTTAGTATATAAAGGGGGTTGTTTTTTATCTGGCCTAGAAGCCAGCAATCCTAACCATGGTTTCAGGCGCCCATGGGCACCCGACCCAAATGGGTAAGGCATGGGTCACTAACTTCACCCATGGGTAACCCTATTAATTGTGGGTAGGGTATGGGCATAACTTCATACCCATGAGTAGCCCGGTTAACTATTATTACTAATTTATAAATATTTTATTTTATATAACACGTATGTTTATGAAAATATACACTCTGTGTACTCTATATAATGGGTAGTAATCTGTACAATTATTTAAAGACAAGCCAATGTACAACAAGTAGGCCAAAAGTCCAAGAACTAACTTTTTTGTGGGGGCGCTTAACAGAATGATTACTTGACGGGTACCCCTTGCGAGGAAAACCCAAAGAGCAGTACGGGGAGGCCCCAATGCGCCACGTGGTGCACCCCACCACTGCCACGTGTCGCATGATGGGCACACCCCATGGGGGAATGATTTTTTATTTTTTACATGCATTTTTGTTTTTTTCTTGTTTTTTTAGGTTTTTGGATTTTGCTTGGTTTTTTCTAGGTTTTGATGGATTTGTTTTTACTTTTTTTTCTCGCATGAAGCACACCATTTCATGGTGAAGCACATCTGTGCTTCACGGAAAAGCACAGATGTACTTCGGCGAGAGGCACATCTGTGCTTTCAAAAACTGGAAAATACAGTTTGTGCTTCCACGAGAATGATAGTTGTACTTCTCAAAAAGTGAAAAGTATAGTTGTGCTTCACGGTGAAGCATGTCTATGCTTCTCGAAAACTGAAAAAGCACATGTCTGCTTTCTAAAAATATTGAAAAGCATAGATGTTCTTCCAGCTTTTTTGTGTTTTTCTTTGTTTGCAGGCTTTCAATTTTTTTCTTTTTTCTTGTTTTCCCTTTTTTGGCCTTTTTTCGGAAACAAGTTTGCCCAAACCTATTGACATGGGTTCTAGTTACGAAGACCCCGATGCGCGAAACACAACGGTGAGCCGATTCATGATTTTAACTCCCGATTCAAAAGATTAAATATTTTGAACAAACGAATAAACGAAAAAACACAAAACTATTAGGTTGCGACAAGTGTCACGCATGTAGTATGCCATTTGTCGCCACAAGAAGAGATGAGAGTAACCTTTGCAAAGGGTACACTCTAACTAGTGATTTCGGCGCTTAACGTGTCATTTACTTCATAAATTGTACATGGCACCCACGTGCGTTTCTCTGGGCCGACCCATGTAAAACCTCCAGTTTCTGGAAGCATCTACATTTTTTTGTGTGGTTTCCACTAGTTCTTCTATGTGTTATTTGGCCGTTTATTTTTTTATTTTTCTGTTGTATTTTCTTAACTTTTCTTTTTCTTTTTTTACTTCATTTTTGTTTTCACATTTTGATTTTGTGAACATTTTTAAAATTGATAAACTTTTTCAAGTTTCAAGAACTTTTTCCACATGTGAGGACTTCTGAAATTCATCAACATATTTTCAAACCTTGATTTTTTTTTCTAAGCCGTGAACTTGTTTTCTATCCATGAAATCTGCAAAAAAAAATTCAAAATAATGAATGTCCCTCAAACTCAGGAGTTTTTTTCAAATCCCTGTACTTTTTTCAAATTCATGAACCCTTTCCAGATCCATGAATTTTTTTCAAATCTTGATTTTTTTAAATTCACGTATTTCTTCAAATCTTGGTTTCTTTTCCAAAAGTCAACAGTCTGTTGGTCAGCACTCAGTGGGCGAGGGCACCTGCGAGGGAGAGCAATCTGGGCTGTGGCCCGCTTGAGCGCTAGTTAGCTAGCAGGCGCTTAAGGCGCCAAACAAGAGATCTCATGCATTTTCCTTGGTTCACATGTATCAACTTTCAGGGGACAAATATTGCTCAGCCATTGGCCCATAGGAGATATGCCAGCCACGTGTCATGGAGACACTGGTGCATCCAATTCACACATGGAATTTAGTATCACCTCGAGTAGCTTTTTTTGGAAAATGATCAGATATATTATAAAGATTCACTGGAAATATAGAGAACCTCAAACATAGTAAAAATTACATCAAGATCCATGTCCTATTGAACGACCATTGCCGCCACAACGAGCCCTAAGGACCTTCCCAGAGCCGCAGTCGTCACCACATCTGAAGAACTTGACACCGGCATACGTACAAAATTATCCGTATTCTCTGGTTCGAGATATTTATAAATGTAAAGTAGGATACACCTTACGTAAAACCGGCCCCTTTTTTTAGGCCAGTAGGATTCAGATTAGATAAAAAATCACTTGTACCGATTGAAAAAAAAACAGGTGAATTCCCTGGTAGTATTGCTTCATATACAAAAACAACTCCAGATTAGAGCAACTCCAACGCGCTGACCTATTTCGTCCGCGCACGTCCATTCAGGTCTCAGTGGACAAAAAAGTTGGCCCAACGCGCTGACCCAAACGGACGCGCGCCCGCTTTTCATCCGCCTGCCGACCCATTCCCGGTCCATTTTTTTAGCCTGATTTTGCGTCGGAGCGGACAAGAGACGGACGCGTGCACCGCGCGCCAACTACTCCCCTGGCCCGCCAGTCGGTGAAAAAGCCTCCACCATTTCCCTCCACTTTCCACAAAACCCTCCCGGCCGCTCGCCATGGACGACGACCTCGATGCCGCCGCTGGCCTTGCCTCCCTCGCATCGTCCGACATCACGACCGCCCCCTCCAGCAAAGGCAAGCCCCGCGCCCCCCGCAAGACCGCCACGACGCCCAATAAGAAGAAGAAGATGACGCCCGAGCAGCGGGCCGCGGAGTCGACAAAGAGAAAGGGCCGGAGGCACACGGCGGGCGCAAGAGACGAAGCAGCGGCCGCCGCAGCCATAGCAGCCGCCGCGCAGCAGGAGGACACCGCCGCCCACGTCGCGGCGGCAACGAGGGAGGCGCTATTGTACCTAGGGTTAAACCCTGGCCAATACGGGCTCGTCAACGCCGCCGTGGCCGCGGCCAGCACCGGCTCGTCTGCGTTTCCTCGAATGGTGCTGCTAGAGTCGCCCCGCGTGTCGGCGACTCACCCGATTCCCGGCTTCCACGTCTACCCGCAAGCCTCCCGACTCCCCGGGGAATGCTCGCCGGAGGTGAGCGTGGTGGCCCCTTCCACGCCCGCGCCCGCGTCCATCGACCTCAACGCCACAACGGTAGCCGGTGGCTCGTCATCCGGTGGGCCGAGGAAACGCGCGTGGGAGATGCCAGCCGACATGCTCCCCGGCGCCCGCAACCTGTTCGACAGAGTGCCTGCCGCCGTCGACGACGAGACGGCCAACCGTTTCATGCAGAGCATCATCTTCGAGGGTGAGACGGCGGCCGCTGGCGGTGCCGTCAAGGCTGGCTATGATCCCGAAGAGACCCAAAGCTAGGACGGCCGAGGGCCGTTCCCGCCATCAACCTATGATCAAGCTGGCATGCAGGCCACCTTCATGCAAGATCATGTCGGCCTGGACCTGGACGGCTTCGCGCTCGACCACGAGTTTTCGGAGGACTACGGCCTCGAGGAAGAGGATGAGTTGGAGATCGACGGGAAGCCTTTGTTCGAGGACGAGCTCGCCAACCAAGCCGCCGGGCCGAAGCTGAAGCGCAAGAGCAGGCGGACGAAGGCATACACGGCGGCCGAGGACAAGCTCCTTTGTGAGTGTTGGAGGGACATTGTCCAAGACCCCAAGGTCGGCGCCGAACAAAAGGCATCAACCTTTTGGACTCGTGTCCATCGTGAGTTTCATGAACGCAAGAAGTTTCCGCCGTACCAAATGCAAAGCACGAGCGGGTGGTGTCCATTTCGAAGCGATGGAAGGTGATCCAACAAGAGTGCAACAAGTTTTGTGCCACTTTTGAGAGCATCAAGGCACACCCCGTGAGCGGCATCGGCATGCAAGACATGGTATGCATGCATGCGTTCCTCTTTGTTTCATTCCGTTTATGTTTGCATGTCCATTTTCATATGCATTTGCCAATATGCTTGCATGCAATTCATTTGTAGGCATTCCAAGCTTTGGAGGCATTCAAGGTCCAACACGAAGGCAAGTCCTTCCACCTCTCTCATTGTTGGAGGATCATCAAAGATGAGGAGAAGTTCAAGGCACAATATGCCGCCCTCATGGCGCGTGGAGGGAAGAAAGCCGTGGAGGAGGTTGGGGGGGCGAGAAGTCACGGCCGCGGGGGAAGACCAACTCCAAGGAGGACAAACGGGATGCGGCGTGATGTTTCCTTGAACTACGTCGGTATTTCCCCAAAGAGGAAGGGATGATGCAGCACAGCAACTGTAGGTATTTCCCTCAGTGATGAGACCAAGGTTATCGAACCAGTAGGAGAACCAAGCAACACTACGTAAACAACACATGCACACAAAGAACAAATACTTGCAACCCGACGTGTTAAAGGGGTTGTCAATCCCTTTCGGGTAACGGCACCATAAATTGGCAAACGGACGGGAGATAAATTGTAGTAGATTGGATAAATAGATCGCGAAAAAAATAAAGTGAAGCAAAATATTTTTGGGTTTTTAGAAATATAGATCTGAAAATAAAAGTGGCAAATAAATAAAAAGGTAAATAGCAAAATAGATCTGAAAATATATGATTAGAAAATAGACCCGGGGGCCGTAGATTTCACTAGTGGCTTCTCTCGAGAAAAATAGCATACGGTGGGTAAACAAATTACTGTTGGGCAATTGATAGAACTTCAAATAGTTATGACGATATCCAGGCAATGATCATTATATAGGCATCACGTCCAAGATTAGTAGACCGACTCCTGCCTGCATCTACTACTATTACTCCACACATCGACTGCTATCCAGCATGCATCTAGTGTATTAAGTTCATGGAGAAACGGAGTAATGCAATAAGAACGATGACATGATGCAGACAAGATCTATTTATGTAGAAATAGACCCCATCTTGTTATCCTTAATAGCAACGATACATACGTGTCGGTTCCCCTTCTGTCACTGGGATCAAGCACCGTAAGATCGAACCCATCACAAAGCACCTCTTCCCATGGCAAGAAAAATCGATCTAGTTCGCCTAACTAAACCAAAGATTCGAAGAAGAAATATGAGGCTATAAGTAATCATGCATATAAGAGATCAAAAGACTCAAATAACTTTCATGGATAAAAACATAGATCTGATCATAAACTCAAAGTTCATCGGATCCCAACAAACACACCGCAAAAAGAGTTACATCAAATAGATCTCCAAGAGACCATTGTATTGAGAATCAAAAGAGAGAGAGGAAGCCATCTAGCTACTAACTATGGACCCGTAGGTCTACAATGAACTACTCACGCATCATCGGAGAGGCACCAATGAGAATGATGAACCCCTCTGTGATGGTGTCTAGATTGGATCTGTGGTTTCTGGAACTTGCGGGGGCTGGAATTGATTTTCGTCGACTCCCCTAGGGTTTCTGGAATATTGGGGTATTTATAGAGCAAAGAGGCGGTGCGGGAGGTGGCCGAGGTGGGCACAACCCACCTGGGCGCGCCTGGGCCCCAAGGCGCGCCCTGGTGGGTTGTGCTCCTCTCAGAGCCCCCCTCAGGTACTTTCTTGGCCCAACTTGTGTCTTCTGGTCCAGAAAAAATCACCAAAAAGTTTCGCTGCGTTGTGCTCCTCTCGGAGCCCCCCTCAGGTACTTTCTTGGCCCAACTTGTGTCTTCTGGTCCAGAAAAAATCACCAAAAAGTTTCGCTGCGTTTGGACTCCGTTTGGTATTGATTTCCTGCGAAGTAAAAAACAAGCAAAAAACATCAACTGGCACTGGGCACTATGTCAATAGGTTAGTCCCAAAAAATGATATAAAGTTGCTATAAAATGATTGTAAAACATCCAAGAATGATAATATAACAGCATGGAATAATCAACAATTATAGATACGTTGGAGACGTATCAGCATCCCCAAGCTTAATTCCTGCTCATCCTCGAGTAGGTAAATGATAAAAACAGAATTTTTGATGTGGAATGCTGCCTAACATGTTCATCACATATTCTTTTCTTTGTAGCATGGACATTTGGACTTTTATATGATTCAAAGCAATAGTCTAGTTTTGACATGAAGATTTCAATACTCAAGCATATCAACAAGCAACCATGTCTTTCAAAATATCAACACTAAAGCAAGTTATCCCTAGCCCATTATGCTCAATCATTGATCCATTCATGAACCACACTCGCATATTAGCTACACCCAATGCTCAAGTACGATCATAGTGCCCCTTAGTTGGTGCTTTATAAGAGAAGATGGAGACTCAAAATAAAAATTGCATAAAGTAAAAGAAAGGCCCTTCGCAGAGGGAAGTAGGGATTTGTAGAGGTGCCAGAGCTCAAAGCGAAAAAAGTAGAGATAAAACATTTTGGGTGGCATGCTTTTCCTGTCAACGAAAACGATCGAGTAGTTCCCAATACTTTCCATGCTAGATATATCATAGGCGGTTCCCAAACAGAAAATAAAGTTTATTCTTTTTTCCACCATACTTTCACTTTCCATGGCTAGCCGTATCCACGGGTGCCCTCCATACCAACACTTTCCAAGGAATTTATTATTTGACAACATAAAGTAAATTCATTTTTCATTTCGGGACTGGGCATCCCTAATACCTTTGCCGTACTCTCGTGCAATGACAAGTGAATAAACACTCATCTTGAGAATAACACATCTAGCATGGAAATATATTAGCCACCCCCTACCATTTCATGAGCGGTATGAGCACACAAAAGAGAAATTTATTTTGAAATTAGAGATGGCACGTACAAATTTTCTTAGAACGACACGGAAATACCGCATATAGGTAGGTATAGTGGAATCATATGGCAAAACTAGTTTAAGGATTTTGAATGCACAAGTAGTGATCATACTTAGTGCAAATGAAGGATAGCAAAAGATTGAGAAGCATCCAACCAAGAAACGAAAAATCTCATAAGCGAGCATTAAGCATAACTAACACCGAATAATGCACCACAAGTAGGATGTAATTTCATTGCATAACTATTGACTTTCATGCTTGCATAGAGAATCACAAACCTTAACACCAATATTCTTACTAAAGCATAATTATTCATCAACATGACTCACATATTATATCAACATATCGCAAAACTATTACAAGGAATCAAGTTTATTTTGTCCAATGATCTTCATGAAAGTTTTTATTATATCCCTCTTGAATATCTATCACTTTGAGTTAGACTTCATCATTGCATGATATATGTTACTTTGTGCTCAATACTAAATTACAAATCATTGTTAGTTAAAATTGGCTTTGATATACCTTGGGATCCGGGTGGATCCATTACTTGAGCACTATATGCCTAGCTTAGTGGCTTTAAAGAAAGCGCTGCCAGGGAGACAACCCAGAAGTTTTAGAGAGTCATTTATTTCTGTTGAGTGCTTTTAAAAAACTTTAAAAATAAAAAAATAAAGTGGGGAACCTAAAACTTTTCAAAAAGAAAAGTGAAAGTGAGAGAGACGAGCATTGTTAAAGTGGGAGCATGCCTTGAATTTTGTTCATGCCCATGGAAACTTTGTGAATCTTGAATTACAGAAACTTTTCAACAAAAATAATTATCCCCTTGTACAAATCCATTGTATTATAAAAATAATGTGTCAAAATTTGCCTTTAGGATGATTAAATTGCTTGTTTGGTATGTGCAGTGCAAAAACAGAAACTTTTGCTGTAGCGCGTGAATTTACATTTTTTACTGGAATGTGCAAAACTTCTGCAATTTTCACACAGTACTTATATGCAAATTTTTTATCTTTTCCTAATTTTTCAGAATTTTTGAAGTTACATAAGTATATGCACTATCTACATATTTACAGACTGTCCTGTTTATACAGATTGCTATTATAGTTTCGTTATTTGCTTATGTTTGAAATCTTATTGAGCCTCCTTTGACTTGGGGCCATAGAATTGTGATATCATATAGTGGGTAATGCTTGATTATAATTATAAAATAATGTTACGGCAGGACATGATGGGATTTGATGATTTATGTACTAACCCCTCTAATAAAAAGTTCGGTTAAGTTTTGTGTGGATGAAGTGTTCGAAGATCAAGGAGGTATTGATATGAGAAGAATGAGGAGAGGCAAGAGCTCAAGCTTGGGGATGCCCAAGGCACCCTAAGTAAATATTCAAGGAGACTCAAGTGTCTAAGATTGGGGATGCCCCGGAAGGCATCCCATCCTTCTTCAACAATTATCGGTATGTTTCGGTTTTTGTTTTGTTCACATGATATGCGTAAATTCTTGGAGCGTCGTGTGCTTTTTATTTTTCTTTTAATAATGCAACATGCTGGTATGAAATAGTCCATGGTTGATTTATAGAATGCTCTTTGCACTTCACTTATATCTTTTGAGTATGGCTTTATAGAATGCTTCATGTGCTTCACTTATATCATTTGAAGTTTGGATTGCCTGTTTCTCTACACATAGAAAAACGCTATTTGTAGAATGCTCTTTTGCTTCACTTATATCTGTTAGAGCGTGGGCATATCTTTTGTAGAAAGAATTAAACTCTCATGCTTCACTTATATCTATTTAGAGAGTTGACAGGAATTGGTCATTCATATGGTTAGTCATTAAATCCTACATAGAACTTGTAGATCACTGAATATGATATGTTTGATTCCTTGCAATAGTTTTGCGATATAAAGATGGTGATATTAGAGTCATGCTAGTGAGTAATTATGGATTGGTAGAAATACTTGTGTTAAGGTTTGTGATTCCCGAAGCATGCACGTATGGTGAACCGTTATGTGATGAAGTCGGAGCATGATTTATTTTTTTATTGTCTTCCTTATGAGTGGCGGTCGGGGATGAGCGATGGTATTTTACTACAAATCTATCCCCCTAGGAGCATGTGCTACTTCTTGAGGTTGTGTTGGTTTTTCCCTTGAAGAGGAAAGGGTGATGCAGCATAGTAGAGATAAGTATTTCCCTCAGTTAAGAACCAAGGTATCAATCCAGTAGGAGAAACGCACAAGTCCTCAATAGATGCACCTACACAAACAATCAAACACTTGCACCCAACGCGATATAAGGGTTGTTAATCCCTTCCCGGTCACTTGCAAAGGTGAGATCTGATAGAGATAGATAGAACTAAACAAAAGATAAAATATTTTTGGGTTTTTTTGGTTTATAGATCTGAAAATAAAAGATTGCAAAATAGTAGATCGGAAACTAATATGATGGAAAATAGACCTGGGGGCCATAGGTTTCACTAGAGGCTTCTCTCATGAAGGCAAATAATATGGTGGGTGAACAAATTACTGTCGAGAGCAATTGATAGAAAAGCGCAAAGTTATGACGATATCCAAGGCAATGATTATGCAATATAGGCATCATGTCCATGTCAAGTAGACTGACTCCTGCCTGCATCTACTACTATTACTCCACACATCGACCGCTATCCAGCATGCATTTAGAGTATTAAGTTCATACAGAACGGAGTTACGCCTTAAGTAAGATGACAAGATGTAGAGGAATAAACTCAAGCAATATGATGAAAACCCCATCTTTTTATCCTTGATGGCAACAATTCAATACGTGTCTCGCTACCCCTACTTTGTCACTGGGTGAAATCATGCAAGATTGAACCCAAAGCTAAGCACCTCTCCCATTGCAAGAAAAACCAATCTAGTTGGCCAAACCAAACCGATAGTTCGAATAGAAATACAAAGATATCAAATCATGCATATAAGAATTCAGAGAAGATTCAAAAATATTCATAGATAAGCTGATCATAAATCCACAATTCATCGGATCTCGACAAACACACCGCAAAAGAAGATTACATCGGATAGATCTCCAAGAACATCAAGGCGAACATGGTATTGAGAATCAAAGAAAGAGAAGAAGCCATCTAGCTACTAGCTATGGACCCGTAGGTCTGAGGTAAACTACTCACGCTTCATCGGAAGGGCAATAGAGTTGATGTAGATGCCCTCCGTGATCGAATCCCCCTCCGACAGGATGCCGGAAAAGGCCCCAAGATGGGATCTCATGGGAACAGAAGGTTGCGGCGGTGGAAAAGTGTTTTCGTGGATTGCTCTGAGGGTTTTGGAATATATCTGAATTTATAGGACGAAGAAGTAGGTCGGTGGACTCCCAAGGTGGCCACAAGCCAGGGGGCGCGCCCCTACGGCTTGTCGTCGCCTCGTGGGTCTTCTGACTTCATCTCCAAGTCTCGTAGGTGTCTTCTGGTCCAAGAAAAATCATCGCGAAAGTTTTATTCTATTTGGACTCCGTTTGATATTCCTTTTCTGCGAAGCTCAAAAACAAGGAAAAAACAGAAACTGGCACTAGGCTCTAGGTTAATAAGTTAGTCCCAAAAATAATATAAAATAGCATATTAATGCATATAAAACATCCAAAACAGATAATATAATAGCATGGAACAATAAAAAATTATAGATACATTGGAGATGTATCAGCATGTGTGTAGTACTTTGTTTCGATAGCTAATAGATTTTTGCAATAAACATGTAGTTCTATATGACTAATGTTGAGTCCATGGATTATACGCACTCTCACCCTTCTACCATTGCTAGCCTCTCTAGTACCGTGCAACTTTCACCGGTGCAATAAACCCACCATATACCCTTCCTCAAAACAGCCACCATACCTACCTATCATGGCATTTCCATAGCCATTCCGAGATATATTGCCATGCAACTTCCATCATCATCATATACATGACTTGAGCATTCATTGTCATATTGCTTTGAATGATCGTAAGATAGCTAGCATGATATTTTCATGGCTTGTCCGTTTTTTTATATCTTTGCTATGCTAGATCATTGCACATCCTGGTACACTGCCAGAGGCATTCATATAGAGTCATATTTTGTTCTAGTATCGAGTTGTAATATTGAGTTGTAAGTAAATAAAAGTGTGATGATCATCATTATTAGAGCATTCCCAATGAGGAAGGATGATGGAGAATATGATTCCCCCACAAGTCGGGATGAGACTCCGGACGAAAAAAAGAGAGGCCAAAAGAGCCCAACAAAAAAAGAAAAAAAATGAGAGAAAAAGAGAGAAGGGGCAATGTTACTATCCTTTTACCACACTTGTGCTTCAGAATAGCACCATGTTCTTCATATAGAGATTCTCATATGTTGTCACTTTCATATACTAGTGGGAATTTTCATTATAGAACTTAGCTTGTATATTCTGATGATGGGCCTCCTCAAATGCCCGAGGTCTTCATGAGCAAGCAAGTTGGATGCACACCCACTTAGTTTTTAGTTTGAGCTTTCATACACTTATAGCTCTAGTGCATCTGTTGCATGGCAATCCCTACTCACTTGCATTGATATCAATTGATGAGCATCTCCATAGCCCAAAAAATATCCTAGTTGATGTGAGACTTTCTCTTTTTGTGTCTTCTCCTCACAACCACCTTCTATTCCTCCTATAGTGCTATATCCATGGCTCACGCTCATGTATTGCGTGAAAGTTGAAAAAGCTTGAGAACATTAAAAGTATGAAACAATTGCTTGGCTTGTCATCGGAGTTGTGCATGATGAAATATTTCGTGTGATGAAGATAAGCCAGACTATATGATTTTGTAGGGATAACTTTCTTTGGCCATGTTATTTTGAGAAGACATGATTGCTTTATTAGTATGCTCGAAGTATTATTGTCTTTATGTCAAATGATAGACTATTGCTTTGAATCACTCGTGTCTTAATATTCATGCCATGATTAGATTATATGATCAAGATTATGCTAGGTAGCATTCCACATCAAAAATTATCTTTTTATCATTTACCTACTCGAGGACGAGCAAGAATTAAGGTTGGGGATGCTGATACGTCTCTGTCATATCTATAATTTTTTATTGTTTCATGCCATTATTCTACAACTTTCATATAGTTTTGGCAATGTTTTATACTATTTTTGGGACTAACATATTGATCCAGTGCCCAGTGCCAGTTCTTGTTTGTTGCATGTTTTTGTTTCGCAGAATATCCATACCAAACAAACTCCAAACGCGATAAAAACTTACGAAGATTTTTTGGAATATATGTGATTTTTGGGAATTGGAATCAACGCGAGACGATGCCCGAGGGGCCCACAAGCCCAAGGGGCGCGCCCCAGGGGGGAGGGCGCGCCAGGGAGTCTTGTGGGCAACCTGTAAGGCAGATGGTGCCCTTCTTTCGCAGAAAGAAAGCTAATATCCAGATAAAAATTGTGTTAAAATTTCAGCCCAATCGGAGTTACGGATCTTTGGGAATTTAAGAAACGGTGAAAGGCCAGAATCTGGGACGCAGAAACAGAAGGAAACAGAGAGAGAGATCCAATCTCGGAGGGGCTCCCGCCCCTCCGCCGCCATGGAGGCCAAGGACCAGAGGGGAAACCCTCCTCCCATCTATGGGGGAGGTCAAGGAAGAAGAAGAAGGAGGGGGGCTCTCTCCCCCTCTCTCCCGGTGGCGCCGGAACGCCGCCGGGGCCATCATCGTGTGACGGCGATCTACTCCAACAAATCCGTCATCTTCACCAACACCTCCATCACCTTCCCCCATCTATCTACAGCGGTCCACTCTCCCGCAACCCGCTGTACCCTCTACTTGAACATGGTGCTTTATGCTTCATATTATTATCCAATGATGTGTTGCCATCCTATGATGTCTCAGTAGATTTTTGTTGTCCTATCGGGTAATTGGTGAATTGCTATGATTGGTTTAATTTGCTTGTGGTTATGTTGCTATCCTTTGGTGCCCATCATATGAGCGCATGTGTGGATCACACCATAGGGTTAGTTGTATGTTGATAGGACTATGTATTGGAGGGCAAGGGTGATAGCAGCTTCAGCCTAGCATAGAAATTTATGCATACGGGATTGAAGGGGGACCAATATATCTTAATGCTATGGTTGGGTTTTACCTTAATGAATGTTAGTAGTTGCGGATGCTTGCTAATAGTTCCAATCATAAGTGCATAGAATTCCAAGTAAGGGATGACATGCTAGCAGTGGCCTCTCCCACATAAAACTTGCTATCGGTTTAGTAACGTAGTCAATTGCTTAGGGACAATTCCGCAACTCCTACCACCAATAGATGATCATGATTGGTTTGAGTTGTATATTTTATTTTGGTGCTATCCTACAGTGCCCTCTGTGCCGCGCAAACATGAGGGATCCCCACTGTAGGGTGCTGCAATACGTTCATGGTTCTCTTATGGTGGGTGCGTGAGTGATAGAAGCACAGAACCGAGTTTGGGGGTTGTTGCGTATGGGATAAAGAGGACTTGATACTTAATGCTATGGTTGGGTTTCACGACCATAATGATCTTTAGTAGTTGCGGATGCTTGCTAGAGTTCCAATCATAAGTGCATATGATCCAAGTAGAGAAAGTATGTTAGCTCATGCCTCTCCCTCATATAAAATTGCAACAATGATCACCGGTTTAGTTATCGATCACCTAGGGACAAATAACCTTGTTTGACAAAAGCTATTTACTAAACAACTAACTTTTATTATCTCGCAGTTTATTCGTAGTTTTATTCTCGCAAAGTACTTCTAGTTTTATTCTTGTTCTAGGTAAAGCAAACGTTAAGTGTGCGTAGAGTTGTATCGGTGGTCGATAGAACTTGAGGGAATATTTGTTCTACCTTTAGCTCCTCGTTGGGTTCGACACTCTTATTTATCAAAAAAAGGCTACAAATGATCCCATATACTTATGGGTTATCACCATGTAGGTTGAACATTATTTAGGCCTACGTATTCGGGCCTCCCGTCGTGATTCGTACTGTGCCGAGACCTCGGGCTCAATATTATTCTCGAGGCTCATGTTAGGCCCCCTCTGCATCGAGACGTCACCAATTCACCTCGTCACAGAAATGACATGTTCAATGCTTCTGTGGATTATAGAAACTTGGAACTACAGGAATAGGGAAACCGTAGAATTTGGATGTCACGTACCATGAAATCATGCATGATTAAAAAACATAGGAGTTTTGTAATATATGCCTTCGCATGGCACTCATGAAACTAACACATGGATTTTAGAGATTTAGGAGAGAGGGTGTAGAGAGATATAGTGGGAGTACATTGGACTTCTCAAAGGAAAAATAAAATGAGGCTTGAGCTCATGTTAAGATTAGTATGGGGTGGGAAGCATATGAATGAACTCCAAAGGATTTGGTGACCCGAATTCCAAAGGTTATCATTCATAATCTAGGTAATAAAGGGAAATACTGATACGTCTCCAACGTATCTATAATTTTTTATTGTTCCATGCTATTCTTGAGCTTGCGTTGGTTTTTCCCTTGAAGAGCAAAGGGTGATGCAGCAAAGTAGAGATAAGTATTTCCCTCAGTTTGAGAACTAAGGTATCAATCTAGTAGGAGGTACAAGCAAGTCTCCAATCTATGCACCTGCACAAACAATCAAACACTTGCACCCAACGCGATAAAGGGGTTGTCAATCCCTTCACGGTCACGTGCAAGGATGAGATATGATAGAGATAGATATAAAAGATTACTAAAACATAAAACAAAGTATAAGTAAATAAATTGCAGCAAGGTATGTTTGGGTTTTTTGGTTTTATAGATCTCAAAATATATGATGGAAAATAGACCCGGGGGGCATAGGTTTCACTAGAGGCTTCTCTCTTGAAGAAAGCATACGGTGGGTAAACAAATTACTGTTGAGTAATTGATAGAAAAGCGCAAAGTTATGACAATATCTAAGGCAATGATCATGAATATAGGCATAACGTCCGTGACAAGTAGACCGACTCCTGCCTGCATCTACTACTATTACTCCACACATCGACCGCTATCCAGCATGCATCTAGAGTATTAAGTTCATAAGAACGGAGTAACGCTTTAAGCAAGATGACATGATGTAGAGGGATAAACTCAAGCAATATGATGAAAATCCCATCTTTTTATCCTCGATGGCAACAATACAATACGTGCCTCGCTACCCCTACTATGTCACTGGGTGAGGACACCGCAAGATTGAACCCAAAACTAAGCACCTCTCCCATTGCAAGAAAAACCAATCTAGTTGGCCAAACCAAATCGATAGTTCGAAGAGAAATACAAAGATATCTTAATCATGCATGAATGAGTTCAGAGAAGACTCAAATAATATTCATAGATAATCTGATCATAAATCCACAATTCATCGGATCTCAACAAATAGACCGCAAAAAAAGTATTACATCGAATAGATCTCCAATAACATCGAGGAGAACATTGTATTGAAGATCAAAGAGAGAGAAGAATCCATCTAGCTACTAGCTATGGACCTGTAGGTCTGTGGTAAACTACTCACACATCATTGGTAGGGCAATAGGGTTGATGTAGAAGCCCTCCGTGATCGAATCCCCCTCCGGTAGATCACCGGAAAAGGCCCCAAGATGGGATCTCATGGGAACAGAAGGTTACGGTGGCGGAAAAGTATTGTGGTGGATGCCTCAGGTGGTTTGGGAATATTTGGGAATTTGTAGGCCAAGAATTAGGGTTAGGAGACCTCCGAGGGGCCCACAAGCCCTTAGGGCGCCCCCCTGGGGCGCGCCTAGCAGACTTGTGGCCACCTCGGGCACCTCCTGGCCCCCTCTCCAAGTCCTCCTGGTGTCTTCTGGTCCAAGAAAAATCATCGCGAAAGTTTTATTCCATTTGGTATTCCGTTTCTGTCAAACTCAAAAACAAGGAAAAAACAGAAACTAGCACTGGGCTCTAGGTTAATAGGTTAATCCCAAAAATAATATAAAATAGCATATTAATGCATATAAAACATCCAAAACAGATAATATAATAGCATGGAACAATCAAAAATTATAGATACGTTGGAGACGTATCAAGCATCCCCAAGCTTAATTCCTGCTCGTCCTCGAGTAGGTAAATGATAAAAACAGAATTTTTGATGTGGAATGCTACCTAATATATTTCTTAATGCAATCTTCTTTATTGTGGCATGAATATTCAGATCCATAAGATTCAAAACAAAAGTTTAATATTGACATAAAAACAATAATACTTCAAGCATACTAATAAAGCAATCATGTCTTCTCAAAATAACATGGCCAAAGAAAGTTATCCCTACAAAATCATATAGTCTGGCTATGCTCCATCTTCATCACACAAAATATTTAATCATGCACAACCCCGATGACAAGCCAAGCAATTGTTTCATACTCTTGGTGTTCTCAAACTTTTTCAACTTTCACGCAATACATGAGCGTGAGCCATGGATATAGCACTATAGGTGGAATAGAATATGGTGGTTGTGGAGAAGACAAAAAGAAAGAGATAGTCTCACATCAACTAGGAAAATCAATGGGCTATGGAGATGCCCATCAATTGATATCAATGCAAGTGAGTAGGGATTGCCATGCAACGGATGCACTAGAGCTATAAGTGTATGAAAGCTCAAAAAGAAACTAAGTGGGTGTGCATCCAACTTGCTTTCTCACGAAGACCTTGGGCAATTTGAGGAAGCCCATCATTGGAATATACAAGCCAAGTTCTATAATGAAAAATTCCCACTAGTATATGAAAGTGACAAAATAGGAGACTCTCTATCATGAAGATCATGGTGCTACTTTGAAGCACAAGTGTGGAAAAAGGATAGTAACATTGTCCCTTCTCACTTTTCTCTATTTTTTTCTTTTTTCTTTTCTTTTGGGCTCTTTGGCCTCTCTTTTTTATTTTCTTTCATCCAGAGCCTCATCTCTACTTGTGGGAGAATCATAGCCTCTATCGTCCTTTCCTCACATGGGACAATGCTCTAATAATGATGATCATCACACTTCTATTTACTTACAACTCAAGAATTACAACTCGATTCTAGAACAAAAATATGACTCTATATGAATGCCTCCGACGGTGTACCAGGATGTGCTATGATCAAGAGTGACATGTATATAAAAATACGAATGGTGGCTTTGCCACAAATACTATGCCAACTACATGATCATGCAAAGCAATATGACAATGATGGTGCGTGTCATAGTAAACGGAATGGTGGAAGTTGCATGGCAATATATCTCAGAATGGGTATGAAAATGCCATAATAGGTAGGTATGGTGGCTGTTTTGAGAAAGGGTATATGTTGGGTGTATGCACCGGCGAAAGTTGCGCGGTACTAGAGAGGCTGGTGGAAGGGTGAGAGTGCGTATAATCCATGGACTCAACATTAGTCATAAAGAACTCACATACTTATTGCAAAAATTTATTAGCCATCGAAACAAAGTACTACACGCATGCTCCTAGGGGGATATATTGGTAGGAAAAGACCATCGCTCGTACCCGACCGCCACTCATAAGGAAGACAATCAAAAAATAAATCATGCTCCGACTTCATCACATAACGGTTCACCATATGTGCATGCTACGGGAATCACAAACTTTAACACAAGTATTTCTACCAATCCACAATTACTCTCTAGCATGACTCTAATATCACCATCTTTATATCTCAAAACAAATGCAAGGAATCAAACTTCTCATCTATTCAATGCTCTTTATATGAAAGTTTTTATTATATCCCTCTTGGATGCCCATCATATTAGGACTAAATTCACCACCTAAGCCAATTACCATGCTGTTTAAGACTCTCAAAATAATATAAGTGAAGCATGAGAGTTCAAAAATTTCTATAAAATAAAGCCACCGCCGTGCTCTAAAAAGATATAAGTGAAGCACTAGAGCAAATTGCCTAGCTCAAAAGATATAAGTGAAGCACATAGAGTATTCTAATAAATCTAGATTAATGTGTGTCCCTCCCAAAAGGTGTGTACAGAAAGGATGATTGTGGCAAAATAAAAAGCAAATAAAGCAAAGACTCATATCATACAAGACGCTCCAAGCAAAACACATATCATATGGTGAATAAAAATATAGCCTCAAGTAAATTTACCGATGGATTGAAGACAAAAGAGGGGATGCCATCCGGGGCATCCCCAAGATTAGATGCTTGGTTGTCCTTGAATATTACCTTGGGGTGCCTTGGAAATCCCCAAGCTTAGGCTCTTGCCACTCCTTATTCCGTTGTCCATCAAATCTTTACCCAAAACTTGAAAACTTCACAACACAAAACTCAACAGAAAACTCATAAGCTCTGTTAGTATAATAAAATAAATCACCAGTTTTGGTACTGTTGTGAACTCATTCTAGATGCAAGCAAATAAAAGGCACATGGCACACAAGCAAACAAAAAGCAAACGAAAAGATGAACGGAAGAAGGCGAATAAAAAGGCAAATATTTTTGTGTTTTTCTGAAAACATTTTAGAAGTGGGGGAGAGGAAAACGAGAGGAAAATGGCAAATAATGTAATGCAAGAGATGAAGGTTTATGATGGGTACTTGGTAGGTTTGATGTAGAACCTCCCTGGCAACGGCGCCAGAAATTATTTCTGCTACTTCTTGAGCTTGCGTTGGTTCTTCCCTTGAAGAGGAAAGGGTGATGCAGCAAAGTAGAGATAAGTATTTCCCTTAGTTTGAGAACCAAGGTATCAATCCAGTAGGAGGTACAAGCAAGTCTCCAATCTATGCACCTGCACAAACAATCAAACACTTGTACCCAACGCGATAAAGGAGTTGTCAATCCCTTCACTGTCACTTGCAAGGATGAGATCTGATAGAGACAGATATAAAAAGATTACTAAAGCGTAAAACAAAGTAAAACTAAATAAATTGCAGCAAGGTATATTTGGGTTTTTTGGTTTTATAGATCTGAAAATATACGATGGAAAATAGACCCGGGGGCCATAGGTTTCACTAGAGTCTTCTAAGCATACAGTGGGTAAACAAATTACTGTTGAGCAATTGATAGAAAAGCGCAAAGTTATGACAATATCTAAGGCAATGATCATGAATATAGGCATAACGTCCATGACAAGTAGACCGACTCCTGCCTGCATCTACTTCTATTACTCCACACATCGACCGCTATCCAGCATGCATCTAGAGTGTTAAGTTCATAAGAACGGAGTACGCTTTAAGCAAGATGACATGATGTAGAGGGATAAACTCAAGCAATATGATGAAAACCCCATCTTTTTATCCTCGATGGCAACAATACAATACGTGCCTCGCTACCCCTACTATGTCACTAGGTGAGGACACCGCAAGATTGAACCCAAAACTAAGCACCTCTCCCATTGCAAGAAAAACCAATCTAGTTGGCCAAACCAAATCGATAGTTCGAAGAGAAATACAAAGATATCTTAATCATGCATAAAAGAGTTCAGAGAAGACTCAAATAATATTCATAGATAATCTGATCATAAATCCACAATTCATCGGATCTCAACAAACACACCACAAAAAAAGTATTACATCAAATAGATCTCCAAGAACATCGAAGAGAACATTGTATTGAAGATCAAAGAGAGAGAAGAAGCCATCTAGCCACTAGCTATGGACCCGTAGGTCTGTGGTAAACTACTCACACATCATCGGTAGGGCAATAGGGTTGATGTAGAAGCCCTCCGTGATAGAATCCCCCTCCGGCAGATCGTCGAAAAAGGCCCCAAGATGGGATCTCACAGGAACAGAAGGTTACGGCCGCGGAAAAGTATTTTGGTGGATGCCTCAGGTGGTTTGGGAATATTTGGGAATTTATAGGCCAAGAATTAGGGTTAGGAGACCTCCGAGGAGCCCACAAGCCCTCAGGGCGCACCCCCCTGGGGCACTCCTAGCAGGCTTGTGGCCACCTCGGGAACCTCCTGGCCCCCTCTCCAAGTCCTACTGCTGTCTTCTGGTCCAAGAAAAATCATCGCGAAAGTTTTATTCCGTTTGGACTCCGTTTGGTATTCCTTTTCTGTAAAATTCAAAAACAAGAAAAAAAATAGAAACTGACACTGGGCTCTAGGTTAATAGGTTAGTCCCAAAAATAATATAAAATAGCATATTAATGGATATAAAACATCCAAAACAGATAATATAATAGCATGGAACAATCAAAAATTATAGATACATTGGAGATGTATCAAAGATCATGGGGTAGTACGAATCATCAGCCAACATTGTGATAATCTCGATAGCAACATCTCCACATACATTGTAACTCCCTCGCACTAGGTGTTTTCCCTCATCAATCAAATCCAAATCAGGAGTAGGGTGTTATCTCCATGATGAGGGCCCGAACCTGGGTAAACATCCCGTGGCCGATCCCCTCTGGTACTTTCGATCCTGCACACCACCCTATCAGGACTAATAATGGTTTTCTGTAGCATCACATATAGATTAATTTCCTATTAACTTATTGCATTCGATGCATCATGCCAATGTTCCCATTGCCAAATATTTAGAGGGTGTCAATATTATATATTTAGTTTTTAGATTTTTTGGATGAGTTCAAAATCATTTTTTGTAAAGAAGCATGTGATATCAAACATGGTTTTTGGCCCTTTTTGCCCTTGCCTAGAGTCGGGATTGCTGCCAATATTTAAGCCCACAAAGTCGCTTCCACTCAATGAAGATTCCAGGCTTGGAAATATACACAAATGTTATCTTGCAGCAACATGTTAAGTCACTAAGTACTTGCCTAATTCAATTTATCATAAAGAGTGTCTCCAAGTACACAAATAGGGGGAAGCCTCCGAATTTCGAGGAAGATTTAAAAACACGGTAATTGCTGGCAATTAATACAAATCAGTGCTTTTTCTAAGAGCATAGGATTCAGATTAGATACAAAATAGGTTGTAAATTTCTAAAAAAATCACTTGGAAATTCTGCTTTTGAACACCTTAGGTAAATGCCTTACTATTATTGATTCAGATAAAAATCAATCCAGATTACAAACCAGGAATAATATTGTTACTGCAGTGTTTTTTCTATAAAGTTTCCCGCTATGATTTTTCCTTCCTTCATTTTTTCATTGCTCTTTTCTCAAACCATGACGTGGTCTCATGGATTAGATCGTGTAACTACTCCTGACAAAAAGATGATAGGCTTGATTCACACATAACTTGATAAAGCGAGTATATGACTAGATCAAGTGAATATATGACACTACACAAAGAATGAGAAGGAGAAGGAGAAGGAGAATAAGGAGGAGAAGCATAGATGCACAGCAAGTTAAGAGATGGTAATATAAGAAGAAAGAGGAGAAGACGCGAAGAATACAATGACTCAGAAGCCGATGAGGCAGAAAAAGTGGGGAACAAGGAGTTGACACCAAAAAGAATAAAGAAAGCATCGCTTTTCCAAGGTTCAATAATCTTGGGCGGAAATTGTAAAATTAACCACCATATATTTATATTAAACTTTTAAACTTTGTCATAATTAATTTTCTCACTAATTGTATGCCATTTTTTATTAATATATTATTTTAAATACCATTTTCAAGTCAAACTAGCTTTCGCCCAAGGTTCAGGATATCGCTTACGTTATGCTTGGGTGCTCTATACTTTGGGAATCTTCAGAGAAAATGGTAAAATTAACCACCATCTATTTGAAATAACAATACAATCAAGTTCATGTATATTTTGATGTGATTCAATTTAATCATTACAGATAATTATGTTGAGCTGAACTAAAATTGTTTTTGTCCAAGTTTATTAGTTTAGCCTAGTATACTTAAGCTTTTCTGTTAAAAAGGATCCATCATGAATTTAAACAAATCAAAAGTGTTATAACACTCTACATATTCACTTATTGCTCTTAATGTATTACAGTGCATTATAATATCGTGCTAAAGGCTTCTAGAGTACACAAGAATTAAATGTAGTGTAACGAAGAGATTGTATAATGTATGAGTTGTCAAGGGGCAGTTTCTTCTGAAATCTTCTCATTTGTTCTCACTTGTTGGTAGTGCTCATTTTGTTGGTCAAAATTCTTTGGAGGAAGGAGCGGTTAGCTATCCACATTTGGGTGCTCTATACTTGTTACCAAAAATTGCATCATTTTTAACATGCATGATTACTTGAGGGTTGAAATGTTGTATGTTGTACCATTACTCGTTTAAGTTTTTTATTGTACTAACAAGAACAACTTTGCCTTTGTCTAATCTTGCCAAAAACAATATAGTCCTTGCAACACCAACCCGATTTGGTATTTTTTTGGTATTCACAGACTAATACTATTGTAAATAAATATCGCACCAAAAAATTAGGAATGTGCAATCTTACTCCAATGGTCTTTATGCTATTACATTACAAATGTTTATGTGGCATTAGTTGTGTGGCGCCCCCGGCTCGATCGTACACTAATCATGCACGCAAACGTGTACGATCAAGATCAGGGACTCACGGGAAGATATCACAACACAACTCTAAAACATAAATAAGTCATACAAGCATCATAATACAAGCCAGGGGCCACGAGGGCTCGAATACAAATGCTCGATCATAGACGAGTCAGCGGAAGCAACAATATCTGAGTACAGACATAGGTTAAACAAGGTGCCATAAGATGGCTAGCACAAACAGGGATACAATAGATCGAACAGGCGCAGGGCCTCCTGCCTGGGATCCTCCTAACTACTCCTGGTCGTCGGCGTCCTGGACGTAGTAGTAGGCTCCGTCCTGGTGGTAGTAGTCGTCGTAGGTGGCGTCTGGCTCCTGGGCTCCAGCATCTGGTTGTGACAACCAGCAAGAAGGGAAAGGGGGAAAGGAGGGGGAAAGCAACCGTGAGTACTCATCCAAAGTACTCGCAAGCAAGGATCTATACTACATATGCATGGTATATGTGTAAAGAGGCAATATCGGTGGACTGAACTGCAGAATGCCAGAATAAGAGGGGGATAGCTAGTCCTTTCGAAGACTACGCTTCTGGCAGCCTCCATCTTGAAGCAATAGAAGAGATTAGTTGGAAGTTAACCAAACAACAACGTAAAGCATAATCCTACCCGTCGATCCTCTCGTCGCCACCATGCGAGAGAGCGACCACCGGGTTATATCTGTCACTTGTAAGGGTGTGTTTTATTAAGTATCCATTTCTAGTTGTCATGAGGTCGGAATACAACTCCGGGTCGTCCTTTTACCGAGGGACACGACTATTCGAATAGATAAACTTCCCTGCAGGGGTGCACCACATATTCCCCAACACGCTCGATCCCCTTTGGCCGGACACACTTTCCTGGGTCATGCCCGGCCTCGGAAGATCCACACGTCGCAGCCCCACCTAGGCTCAACAGAGAGGTCAGCACGCCGGACTAATCCTAGGCACTCTGGGGTCTGGGCCCATCGCCCAGTGCGCTCCTGCACGTTGCGTACGCGGCCGCGAGCAGACCTAGCAACCCACACGATCACGGCGGTTACGTTAGCGCGGTCCAACACGGCGTGCGCCGCTCAGTCGCTGACGTCAAGAAGGCTTCAGCTGATACCACGACGCCGGGATACCCATAACTACTCCCGCGTAGTTGGTTAGTGCGTATAGGCCAGTGGCCAGACTCAGATCAAATATCCAATCTCGTTAAGCGTGTTATTATGAAGTAAACGCGAACGCCGACCAGGGCCTGGCCCACCTGTCTCCTAGGTGGTCTCAACCTGCCCTGTCGCTCCGCCACAAAGATCCACACAAAGGGCCGTGGGGACAAAGGTCCTTTCAGCCCCCAATCCGTGAATCACTCGCGGGTACTCTTCGAGCCGACCCGACTTTAGTCACCATCTGTATAGTATGTATATATGTATAGTATAACCCGTGATCACCTCCCGAGTGATCACGGCCCGATAGTATAGCAAGGCAGACTGACAAGAATGCAGGGCCAATGATGATAAACTAGCATCCTACACTAGGCATTTAGGATTGCAGGTAAGTTATCAACAGATGTAGCAACAGTGTCAGGCTATGCATCAGACTAGGATTAACGGAAAGCAGTAACATGCTACACTACTCTAATGCAAGCAGTATAGAGGAGAATAGGCGATATCTGGTGATCAAGGGGGGGGGCTTGCCTGGTTGCTCTGGCAAGTAGGGGTCGTCAACAACGTAGTCGGTCGGGGCACCAGCAGCTGCGTCGGTCTCGTAGTCTACCGAAGAGAAGAGGGGGAAGAAACAGTAAACACACGGCAATAATGCAACAGGGATGCATGACATGTCTAAATGATATGCCGGGGTGATATACAGCCTAACTAAGCGATTTAGTTAATTTAGGAATTTATTCGGACTTATTTAATTAAAGTTGGACACTATTCATTTATCGGAATCGGTCTAATTGTTCAACGTTCTCATAGCTGCGGGCGTCTGACGGAGATACCGAGGGCGTATCCGGGTTCGTATCGTCGTTCTGAGCAAGTTTCATGTATAAAATATTTTCATCGGAGTTACGGTTTAAAAGATATGATTTTCTAAAGTTTTTATTAATTTCTGAAATTTTAATTAATTATTTAATTCACATTAGCTGAAACAGTAATTGATGACGTCAGCATGACATCATGCTGACGTCAGCACACCTGACAGGGTGGTCCCACCTGTCATAGGCTGTTGGGTTAATTAGGTTTAATTAATTTAATTACTTTTACTGTTTAATTAACACTAATTAGTTAATTAGATTAACCTAATCAGGATAATTACTAATTAATTAATTAATTATTTTAATTATTTTAATTATTTATTTTTATTTCTATTTTCTTAAAACTGTTTCTGGGCCGTGGGCCCCATTCGTCAGCGTCACAGGGGTTCGCCCCACTGGGCAGTGGCCCAGGGGCGGACACGTCCGGGCGTGCCCCTTTCGGGACCGACATGTCCGTGGCCCAGGGGACGCACGGGCGGTCGGCGGGCGCGGGCGCCGGCGAGGCCACGGCAGGGCCCAGAGGCGGGGGGCGGCGGCGCGGGGCGAGCGGCCGCGGCGGCGCGCGTGGCGGACGCCTGCTGGCTGCAGCGCGGTGGCTGGAGCGGCAGCGGGGGCGTCGCGCGGAGGCGAAGCGGGGGGGGGCCGGAGCGGGCGGTGGCGGCGAGGAGCGACGCGGCGCGCGAGCGAGGGCAGTGGCGGCGCGCGCGCGCGTGCGGCAGAGCGCGGCGAGACTGCGGTGCGCGCGGCGCGTGCGCGAGCAGAGAGGGGGGGAGAGGCCCGAGGCCTCACCGGGATCCGTAGGGACGGGGCAGCGGGTCGGGTGGTGCGACGGGGACGACGGCGATGGGAGGCAGGCGCGGGGACAAGGCGGCGACGTAGACGAGGCAGACCGGCGAGGAGAGCTCCGGGCGGTGGCGTCGTGCGCGAGGGCGAGGCGGCGCGGTCGGGCGCGTCGGGGCGAGCGGCGCGAGGGAGCAGGCCGGGAGGAAGAGCGGGACCGGCGGGCGGCGTCCAACGGCGACGGCGAGGCGGCGCGGTCGTCGCCGCGACCGAGGGCGACGGGGTCGTTCCCGCATCCCGATCCCGATCTGGATCGGGAGGTGGGGCTGACAGGAGAGCGCGACGGGGGCGCGTCGGCGAGCGGCGTCGGCGACGAGGCGGACGGGATCGGGCCTGCACCGATCTGGATCGGGGGGGGGAGTGAGCGAGGGGGGGTGGGGAGCGGCTAGGGTTCGGGTCTCCTGGGGGAGGCCAGCTAAGTAGGCGCCGGCTGGGCCGGCCTGGCGGCCCGGTGGCTTGCTGGGCCGAGGCCCAGTCGGGGGGGGTTCCTTTATCCTTTTTTTTTTCCTTTTCTTTATTCTCTTTTCTCTACTGTCAAATGTTTAGGCCCCAAATGGTTTTTGTAAAAAGTGTGACCTATTTCATAAATACCAGTGCATTATTCCTTAACACCTAAAACTAGTTTGGACAAAACATAATTCCATATTTATTTCAGATTTAATAAATGGTTATTAAATATTATCTTTATCCACTGTTTGAGGTTGTTCGAGTCACTTATCCAATTCCAATGATGTTGGTTTCAATTTTAGAATAGCCTCTGGAATATTTGTTATTTATCTGACATTTTACTTTCTATGTTGGACAACTTTTATATCCCACTTTCATTTAAATTTGAATTTGACTTAGGAGTTGAAATGCAATATGATGCTAATGATGATTATGCACTATTAATCATGATGACATGGCCTCATCAAAAGGGTGATCTCTGTAGCTTAATACAGGGGGTGTTACAAATCTCCTCCACTACAAGAAATCTCGTCCCGAGATTTAGGAGGTAGAAAGAAACAAAGCGGGGTATTCATCGCGAAGACGATCCTCGCGTTCCCAAGTGGCTTCATCCTCAGAATGGTTTGACCACTGAACCTTGAGGAACTTGATAACCTTCTAGCGTGTGCGACGCTCGGCTTGATCGAGAATGCGGACCGGATGCTCTTTATAAGAGAGGTCTTGTTGCAGTTCAAGCAATTCGTGATCTACTCCGCGGATAGGGTCTTTGAAGCAGCGGCGGAGTTGTGATACGTGGAACACATCGTGAACCTGAGAAAGGTTCGGTGGAAGTTCCAACTGATATGCCACTCTACCACGCCTTTCAAGAACAGTGAAAGGACCAATATAGCGAGGAGCTAGCTTGCCCTTGATCCTGAATCGGTGTGTACCTTTCATCGGTGTGACTCGAAGATAAGCCTTTTCGCCAGGTTGATAGACCATATCTTTGTGTTTGCGGTCATACTGACTCTTTTGACGTGACTGAGCAGTCTTCAAATGCTCGCGGACAACGCGAACTTGATCTTCGGCAAGTTGGATAATATCCGGACCGAAGAGTGGACGTTCCCCAGTTTCTGACCAATTTAGAGGGGTTCGGCACTTTCGTCCGTACAATACTTCAAAGGGGGCCATCTTCAGACTTGCTTGATAGCTCTTATTGTAAGAGAATTCGGCATATGGGAGAGATTCTTCCCATTTCCTTCCGAAGGATATGACACAAGCTCGAAGCATGTCTTCGAGAACTTGGTTGACTCGTTCAACTTGTCCTTGAGACTGAGGGTGAAAAGCGGTGCTGAAGGACAGATGAGTTCCCATAGCTTCTTGGAAACTTGCCCAGAATCTTGAAGTGAATAAGCTGCCACGGTCTGAACTGATAACCAGTGGAATACCGTGAAGTGAAACAATTCTGGACATGTAGAGAGTTGCGAGCTGACTAGCAGTGATCGTCTCTTTGACGGCTAGAAAATGTGCAACTTTGGAAAGTCGGTCAATGACGACAAGAATAGCATCATTACCTTTCTGTGATTTGGGAAATCCAGTGATAAAGTCAATTTCAACATGGTCCCATTTCCATTCAGGAACAGCAATTGGTTGCAGAGTTCCGGCGGGCCTTTGATGTTCTGCTTTGACGCGACGGCAAACATCACATTCAGCAACATAGCGAGCAATGTCTTGCTTCATGTTTGACCACCAGAATCTTTGACGGATGTCTTGGTACATCTTGGTACTGCCGGGATGAATAGACAACGGAGTGTCGTGAGCTTCTTGCATGACCTCCTGAGTCATACCCAGGTTACCTTTAGAGGGGACCACTAGACGACTTTTAAAGAACAAGGTGCCAGTATCATCAATAGTGAAGAACGAAGGCCTTCCTTCAGCGAGATAGCGCTTAATCTTGTGGGCTTGAGAGTCATAACCCTGCAGCGTCTTGATGCTATCCACGAGATCTGGTTTAGCAACCAGGGTATTAAGTGAACCCTGGGAAACAACGTGGAGGTTCATTTTGTAGGAACCTTCAGGAGGGGGAGCGAGTGCTCCAGGAGGAACAATGTGGAGATTCAGCTTTCTGAATTCTTCAATAAGCGAAGGTTGAACTTCGTGAAACTGGAGGTGACTGCAATAAGACTTACGGCTCAAGGCATCGGCCATTACATTAGCCTTGCCAGGGGTATAAGAAATACCCAAGTTAAAATCCGCTACGGTCTCCATCCATCTCTGTTGACGGAGGTTCAGGTCTGGCTGAGTGAACAGATACTTCAGACTTTGATGATCGGTGTAGATCTCGCAACGATTACCGAGAAGGTAATGTCGCCACTGTTTTAGTGCATGGATGACGGCAGCAAGCTCGAGGTCACGTACTGGGTAATTCTCTTCGTGCGGACGCAATTGACGCGAAGCATAAGCAATTACTCTGCGGTCTTGCATTAGGACACCGCCTAATCCTTGACGGGATGCATCACAATAGATGACAAAATCCTTCTGGGAATCAGGAGGGGCAAGCACTGGGGCAGAAGTCAGCTTGTCTTTGAGCGTCTGGAAACTTTCCTGACACTTTTCCGTCCAATCGAACTTGACGCCTTTATGAAGCAGGTTAGTCAGGGGCTTGGCGATCTTGGAGAAGTTCTCGACAAATCGACGGCAATAGCTGGCGAGTCCGAGAAAACTTCGAACTTGCTTGACGTTCTTTGGAGGAGCCCAATCAAGAATAGCCTGAACTCGCTCGGGGTTGACGGCAATACCATCCTTGGAGATGACATGCCCAAGGTATGTTACTTCGGGAAGCCAGAATTCACACTTGGAAAACTTAGCATATAGTTGATGCTCTCGAAGTTTCTCCAGAACAAGTCGAAGATGTTCAGCATGTTCCTCTTTGTTCTTGGAGTATACTAGGATATCATCCAAGTAAACCACGACGAACTTGTCAAGGTATTCCATGAATATATAATTCATCAGCGGGAGCATTGGTTAAGCCGAATGACATGACAGTGTACTCGTATGAGCCATATCGAGTAACGAAGGCGGTCTTTGGGATATCCTCTTCACGAACACGGATCTGGTGGTAACCCAACCTTAAGTCGAGTTTAGAGAACACTGATGAACCCGCCAGTTGATCATACAGATCGTTTATCCGAGGAAGGGGATATTTGTTCTGGATGGTTGCTTGGTTAATAGGACGGTAATCTTGGACCAATCGGTTTGATCCATCCTTCTTCCTGACAAAGAGAGAAGGTGCTCCCCAAGCGGAGGAACTTGGGCGAATGAAACCCTTACGAAGTGAAGCGTCGATTTCCTCCTTAAGTTCAAGGAGTTCATGCGGCGGCATCTTGTAGGGTCGCTTGGCGATAGGAGTGGTGCCTGGTTTCAAGTCGATGACAAATTCGACAGCTCGAGCAGGGGGTATCCCTGGGAGTTCTTCTGGGAAAACACCTTGGAATTCGCGAACAACTGGAATGTTCTCGATGCCTTCAAGTGGTGATGCGTTTAACGCATTCAAGGCATAAAGTCTCGCCTCGGCATTTTGGATGATTTGAGCCTGGTAGCTTATTATTTCTTCAGAAGGGTGTAGAAGATGGACGATCTTCGTGGCGCAAACTATAGAAGCAGTATGCGCTTTCAACCAATCCATTCCGAGAATGAGGTCGATATTACAAGACTTTAGTATGAAAGGGGAGGCGTGAAACTCCAGCCCTTCAATTTCAACGGCGACGTCGTTGCTACCCATGGAGGTTTGACATTGACCCGCGGGGGTGTGTATTACTATTGCAGTGTTCATGACCTCACAATTAATGTCGTGTTTGTATGCAAATTCTTCGGACATGAATGAATGCGATGCTCCCGAATCAAATAAAACAGAAGCTGGTACTGAATTAACAAGGAGAGTACCCATCACGGTGGCAGGCTGGTCCTGAGCTTCTTTGAAATCGGTGTGGTTGGCCTGAATACGCCCATAAGTCTTGGCATTGTTGTTGCGAGGCTGATTGTTCCTACGGCCAGTTGCAGGAAGTGCCAGTTGGTTCTGGTTCTGAATGCAGTTCCTGGAAAAATGACCTGGCTGCCCACACTTGTAGCACAGACTATCATTGGGATTAGGAGCAGGAGCTCGGGGTGGTGGAGCTGGAAGTCCTGGCTGCCTAGGTGGTGGAGGCAGGCGTGGTGCAGTATAGGACCGTCTTGGAGCAGGTGCAGCTGGACGGTACACGCTGTTTGGAATCCAGATCCGACGCTTCTGTGCAGGCTGGCTCGAAGATGAACCAGTGTCACGGTTGCGCCTAAGAGATCCCTGGTGTGCCTGCAGACCAGTCTCGACCTGGATAGCCTTGTTCACCAAGATGGAGAAATTATCAAATTCATGCACAAGGAGCGCTAGCTTGATGTCAGCTTGAAGTCCTTGGCGAAACCTTTCCTGACGGCGAGTATCAGTGGGAATGTCTTCTTCAGCATAGCGGGATAATTCCAGAAACTCCCGCTGATAAGCTTCCACTGTCTTGTTGCCCTGGGTGAGGTTGCGGAACTCTTGCTTCTTCCGGTCCATGATTCCCTGGGGAATGAAACGGGCACGGAAGGCAGCTTGGAAATCCGGCCAAGTGATGACTGTGCCAGCTGGTTGAGTGCGCCTGTGGCTGTCCCACCATTGAGCAGCGGGGCCCTTGAGAAAGAAGGAGGCGAAGGTGACATAGTTAGCAGGGGCAACGCCACCAGATTCCAACTCATAGGTGATGTCGCGAAGCCAGTCATCCGCATCCAGGGGCTGAGTTGAGCCGCGGTAGACGGTTGGGTTGAGGCGCATAAAGTCCTGCAAGGTCCCTGGGCCCAGATACTGGTTCATATTGGGACGAGGAAACTGATCCATGATCCCTTGCATGAACTGACGTTGCAGTTCAAATTGCTGCATCATTCCAGCCATATAGTTCGGCGGTGGTGGATCGTTGGCACCACGGCCACGGCCACGACCAGCGGGTCTAACCATCCTGCTAATTTTCAACAGGGGGGTAGTTTAGTAAAAGCAAGCACGAGTGCTTAGCGACAAGCATGATGTAACTCGACAATAGTTTAAGCAGTGCATCAAATACATAAAAGTAGTCGATTAAGACATACAGATCCATACACAACGTCGGGTACAAGCGGACAGCATAACGGCGCAAATCAAAAGCTAGACATACTAGGCGGCGCGCAGGCACGCGGTAAGGAAGTACACAACGAGAGATAGCAAAGGCTACATCAACGTCGGAGAGAACCACTGTATCGGGGTAGCTGCGAGTGCGGACGACGAATGTTCGTCGCGGAAAGATCCTGTGCTCCATGTGCACTCTGATGCAGAACCCGGTCTCGAGCTGTAAGAAGAGGTCCACGTGTCGGTGTGTGACCCCCAACAATAGGCCAGTCAATACCAGCATACATCTGAGTCCTGTGCGGATAAAGGATGTGCTCCGGATGTATCCCTGCATGAACAGCGGGCAGCAACTGCGTCATAGCATCGTAGAGACGTGCTCGAGTGGCAACCAACTCGACGGCAAGAGCCCGAACAGTGCGATCCAGAGCCTGAGTGCACTGAATCAGAACGCGCGGGTCGTAGCGACGAGGCTCGTACGGGGCACAGATAGCTGTGTAGTATCCGGTAGCATCTCCAGCAGGGGCATACGGAATGTATCGGAACTCGGAGTCATCCAAGATAGCATTGTGCTCCCCTCGTAGACGTACGACAGCGGAGTAGGCGGCATCATGGACTGCCATCTCAATCGTCACGCCTAATCCGTGAAAAAGGTGTAGCTCGGTGTCTGAGTTGTTCTGCTGATCATAAATCCGAACTTCAGCATAGTACTGTTCCTGGTTGAACTCACGGTAAACCTCATAAACCAAGTACTCAGGGTACCAACGGTAGCCAAGTCTGGTCATGAGAGCGATCAGGACAGCTGGAAACCCAGGGGTATTACGAGCCCAAGTGCGAAGCACAAGCTGTGTCGTAGGACGCGGTGGAAACAAACGGTCCATCTGAAAATAGAGGAAATTCAGGTTTGTCAAACGACAATAAGAGGTTTAACACAACTCGGAGAGAAAGGTTAAACAAAACAATGGAAAGGAAAATGATTATCAGACTAATCAGATCAACGACAGGGAAATCGCACAGATATCCAGCTCTCCGGGTAGACAGAATTTACGAGATCCTAAGTGTCGGCGTTAGTAAACTTCATTTAACCCGAGTAGAAGAGAGATCAGAGTCCCAGAGTATAGACGAGGAATAAAAGATCCTAATACCACCCAGTTGGCAATGTGGGCCCGTAAGCCACACAGCCAAGTTAGTAAAACGGTTTCCTTTGTCTAGACTCAACTTCGGCCAAGGAATTGGAAAGGGGGACTCCTACAGGCAGTCGGCTCTCATACCAACTTGTGGCGCCCCCGGCTCGATCGTACACTAAACATGCACGCAAACGTGTACGATCAAGATCAGGGACTCACGGGAAGATATCACAACACAACTCTAAAACATAAATAAGTCATACAAGCATCATAATACAAGCCAGGGGCCACGAGGGCTCGAATACAAATGCTCGATCATAGACGAGTCAGCGGAAGCAACAATATCTGAGTACAGACATAGGTTAAACAAGGTGCCATAAGATGGCTAGCACAAACAGGGATACAATAGATCGAACAGGCGCAGGGCCTCCTGCCTGGGATCCTCCTAACTACTCCTGGTCGTCGGCGTCCTGGACGTAGTAGTAGGCTCCGTCCTGGTGGTAGTAGTCGTCGTAGGTGGCGTCTGGCTCCTGGGCTCCAGCATCTGGTTGTGACAACCAGCAAGAAGGGAAAGGGGGAAAGGAGGGGGAAAGCAACCGTGAGTACTCATCCAAAGTACTCGCAAGCAAGGATCTATACTACATATGCATGGTATATGTGTAAAGAGGCAATATCGGTGGACTGAACTGCAGAATGCCAGAATAAGAGGGGGATAGCTAGTCCTTTCGAAGACTACGCTTCTGGCAGCCTCCATCTTGAAGCAATAGAAGAGATTAGTTGGAAGTTAACCAAACAACAACGTAAAGCATAATCCTACCCGTCGATCCTCTCGTCGCCACCATGCGAGAGAGCGACCACCGGGTTATATCTGTCACTTGTAAGGGTGTGTTTTATTAAGTATCCATTTCTAGTTGTCATGAGGTCGGAATACAACTCCGGGTCGTCCTTTTACCGAGGGACACGGCTATTCGAGTAGATAAACTTCCCTGCAGGGGTGCACCACATATTCCCCAACACGCTCGATCCCCTTTGGCCGGACACACTTTCCTGGGTCATGCCCGGCCTCGGAAGATCCACACGTCGCAGCCCCACCTAGGCTCAACAGAGAGGTCAGCACGCCGGACTAATCCTAGGCACTCTGGGGTCTGGGCCCATCGCCCAGTGCGCTCCTGCACGTTGCGTACGCGGCCGCGAGCAGACCTAGCAACCCACACGATCACGGCGGTTACGTTAGCGCGGTCCAACACGGCGCGCGCCGCTCGGTCGCTGACGTCAAGAAGGCTTCAGCTGATACCACGACGCCGGGATACCCATAACTACTCCCGCGTAGTTGGTTAGTGCGTATAGGCCAGTGGCCAGACTCAGATCAAATATCCAATCTCGTTAAGCGGGTTATTATGAAGTAAACGCGAACGCCGACCAGGGCCTGGCCCACCTGTCTCCTAGGTGGTCTCAACCTGCCCTGTCGCTCCGCCACAAAGATCCACTCAAAGGGCCGTTGGGACAAAGGTCCTTTCAGCCCCCAATCCGTGAATCACTCGCGGGTACTCTTCGAGCCGACCCGACTTTAGTCACCATCTGTATAGTATGCATATATGTATAGTATACACCCGTGATCACCTCCCGAGTGATCACGGCCCGATAGTATAGCAAGGCAGACTGACAAGAATGCAGGGCCAATGATGATAAACTAGCATCCTACACTAGGCATTTAGGATTGCAGGTAAGGTATCAACAACAGTAGCAACAATGACAGGCTATGCAGCAGAATAGGATTAACCGAAAGCAGTATCATGCTACACTACTCTAATGCAAGCAGTATAGAGGAGAATAGGCAATATCTGGTGATCAAGGGGGGGGCTTGCCTGGTTGCTCTGGCAAGTAGGGGTCGTCAACAACGTAGTCGGTCGAGGCACCAGCAGCTGCGTCGGTCTCGTAGTCTACCGAAGAGAAGAGGGGGAAGAAACAGTAAACACACGGCAATAATGCAACAGGGATGCATGACATGTCTAAACGCAGGGCCAGGGTGATATACAGCCTAACTAAGCGATTTAGTTAATTTAGGAATTTATTCGGATTTATTTAATTAAAGTTGGACACTATTCATTTATCGAAATCGGTCTAATTGTTCAACGTTCTCATAGCTGCGGGCGTCTGACGGAGATACCGAGGGCGTATCCGGGTTCGTATCGTCGTTCTGAGCAAGTTTCATGTATAAAATATTTTCATCGGAGTTACGGTTTAAAAGATATGATTTTCTAAAGTTTTTATTAATTTCTGAAATTTTAATTAATTATTTAATTCAACATTATCCGAAACAGTGCTGCGATGATGTCAGCATGACATCATGCTGATGTCAGCAGGCGCCCTGACAGGGTGGGTCCCACCTGTCATAGACTGTTAAATTAATTAGGGTTAACTAATTATATTACTGTTTAATTAACACTAATTAGTTAATTAAATTAACCTAATCAGGATTAATTAACTAATTAATTAATTATTTTTATTATTTTTATTTTTATTTTTATTTCCTTTTTATTAAAACGTTCTGGGGCTGGGCCCCACATGTCAATGGGCCAGGGGGACTTAACGGGCGCTGGGTACGGGTAACGGGCGGGCGAACCCGCTCGAACGGGCACGGGCGATGGGGCGCGCCAGGGCGCCATCGCCGGTCGCGGGAGATGGCCGCGAGGGTGCGCGGCCGGCGGCCACGGCGCGGCTGGAGCCGCGGGGGGGGGGAGGACCGGTGGCCGGAGGCGGCGTAGAGGGGCGAGGTGGGACTGGCGGCAGAGGTAGGCGAGGGTGAGGCGCAGGCAGCGCGCGGGGTAGTGAGTAGGGGCCGGCGAGGCAGAGAGGCCTCAGCGGGGCGAGGCGCTGGGCGCGGTGACCGCTGGGCGACGGGCACGGCCGGACGGCGCGGCGCATGGCCAGGGCACGGCCCGACCGCGGTGAGCGCGGGGCCGGAGCGCGCGAGGCGTGGTCACGGCCGGAGCGGAGCAACGGTGGGCGCGGCGGGAGCGCGGCAGGCGAGCGAGAGAGGAGGACCGGGGGCCTCACCGAGGGAGCGTAGGGACGGGGCAGTGGAGCGCGAGGAGGAAGACGGGGACGACGGCGGAGAGGAGAAGCAGGCCGGCGGGGGAGCGCTCCGGCGACGGCGTCCAACGGCAATGGCAACGGGGCGGCGTCGGGCGGCAGGGTCGGGGCGTCGCGGCGACCTCCACCTCTCGATCCCGATCCAATCGGGGGAGAGGGGGGGATATATCGGGAGAGGGGGGAAGTGGGGGGGTGGCTGGTTAGGGTTTCCCCCCCCATGGGGATAAGGCAGGGGATGGGGCTGGGCCGGCCAGTTGGGCCAGGTGGGTCGGCCAGCTGGGCCGCCTGGCCCAGTTGGCCAGGGGGGCCTTTTCTTTTCTTTTGTTTTTCTGTTTCTTTTCCCTTTTCTTTACTGTTAAATGTTTAGGCCCCAAATGGTTTTTGTAAAAAGTGTGACCTATTTCATAAATACCAGCGCATTATTCCTTAACACCTAAAATTAGTTTGGACAAAACATAATTCCATATTTATTTCAGATTTAATAAATGGTTATTAAATATTATCTTTATCCACTGTTTGAGGCTGTTCGAGTCACTTATCCAATTCCAATGATGTTGGTTTCAATTTTAGAATAGCCTCTGGAATATTTGTTACTTATCTGACATTTTAGTTTCTATGTTGGACAACTTTTATATCCCACTTTCATTTAAATTTGAATTTGACTTAGGAGTTGAAATGCAATATGATGCTAATGATGATTATGCACTATTAATCATGATGACATGGCCTCATCAAAAGGGTGATCTCTGTAGCTTAATACAGGGGGTGTTACAAATCTCCTCCACTACAAGAAATCTCGTCCCGAGATTTAGGAGGTAGAAAGAAACAAAGCGGGGTATTCATCGCGAAGACGATCCTCGCGTTCCCAAGTGGCTTCATCCTCAGAATGGTTTGACCACTGAACCTTGAGGAACTTGATAACCTTCTGGCGTGTGCGACGCTCGGCTTGATCGAGAATGCGGACCGGATGCTCTTTATAAGAGAGGTCTTGTTGCAGTTCAAGCAATTCGTGATCTACTCCGCGGATAGGGTCTTTGAATCAGCGGCGGAGTTGTGATACGTGGAACACATCGTGAACCTGAGAAAGGTTCGGTGGAAGTTCCAACTGATATGCCACTCTACCACGCCTTTCAAGAACAGTGAAAGGACCAATATAGCGAGGAGCTAGCTTGCCCTTGATCCCGAATCGGTGTGTACCTTTCATCGGTGTGACTCGAAGATAAGCCTTTTCGCCAGGTTGATAGACCATATCTTTGTGTTTGCGGTCATACTGACTCTTTTGACGTGACTGAGCAGTCTTCAAATGCTCGCGGACAACGCGAACTTGATCTTCGGCAAGTTGGATAATATCCGGACCGAAGAGTGGACGTTCCCCAGTTTCTGACCAATTTAGAGGGGTTCGGCACTTTCGTCCGTACAATACTTCAAAGGGGGCCATCTTCATACTGGCTTGATAGCTGTTATTGTAAGAGAATTCGGCATATGGGAGAGATTCTTCCCATTTCCTTCCGAAGGATATGACACAAGCTCGAAGCATGTCTTCGAGAACTTGGTTGACTCGTTCAACTTGTCCTTGAGACTGAGGGTGAAAAGCGGTGCTGAAGGACAGATGAGTTCCCATAGCTTCTTGAAAACTAGCCCAGAATCTTGAAGTGAATAAGCTGCCACGGTCTGAACTGATCCTTTTTTTTTCCTTTTCTTTATTCTCTTTTCTCTACTGTCAAATGTTTAGGCCCCAAATGGTTTTTGTAAAAAGTGTGACCTATTTCATAAATACCAGTGCATTATTCCTTAACACCTAAAACTAGTTTGGACAAAACATAATTCCATATTTATTTCAGATTTAATAAATGGTTATTAAATATTATCTTTATCCACTGTTTGAGGTTGTTCGAGTCACTTATCCAATTCCAATGATGTTGGTTTCAATTTTAGAATAGCCTCTGGAATATTTGTTATTTATCTGACATTTTAGTTTCTATGTTGGACAACTTTTATATCCCACTTTCATTTAAATTTGAATTTGACTTAGGAGTTGAAATGCAATATGATGCTAATGATGATTATGCACTATTAATCATGATGACATGGCCTCATCAAAAGGGTGATCTCTGTAGCTTAATACAGGGGGTGTTACAAGTTGTGTACAATATTCTATATAATGTGTGTATTGGGGTGAGGGGGTCGGAGCTGGTGTTGCGGCAGGGAGGGGTCACAGGTGGTGTAGTGCTGGGGAGGGTTCAGATATATAATGTTTAGGAACCCCATGGTATTTTTTTAGGAAACACTTCTTTGAGTAAACAATCTGACTTTATTGATTTATTAAGCAAAGTACATTAGATAGAACAAATAAAAATAAAAATGAACAAGCCTTAATAAAGCTAAAGTTACATCAAGGCTCTCAAAAGTTGTCACATTTAGCTACATGTTTTGCATCTCAAATTTGGGCCACGAGTCGGATAATGGAACTGCAAAAAACCATACTTGCACTGGCTGAACTAGCCTCCATGGTTCTAAAGAGCTGCATGCATTGCCCACCCGAATAAGCGACGACATGAATTCATTGAATGCGGTGCGCTAGGACACAACCCTCGCAAGACAAGTTGTCAAACCATTAATTTGTCGCCTAACAGTTGGTGAAGAAGACCGCTTACGCAAAAATTGAAGCAGGAGAACACCTGGCCAAAAGACACATGACACTATCATCCCCACCACCATCGCCAAGACATATTGAAGAACCAGACGATGATCTGCAGGATCATTGGTCGCCGGCAGCATGAACCAAATAACACAGTCTCTCCAGAGTCGGACGCAACGACCGTACAAATATTTTCATACGATGTTGTCTTCTCTGCCGAGACGTTGTCACCAAGAAAATATAAAAAAACTTTGTAAAAAAACTAAAACTACCCTTCAACAATAATGGTTCCTCTCGCCCCGGATGCCTGAAAAGCCACCAGAGACGAGGGAACTGATGGACACATGCCGAGAAAACAAGCTCTTCTGCTTTGGCGGCTAGGGTTACCGATCAGTGTATCATGTGTAATGTGTTTGTCCACCCTCAACTTTTCTTGTTGGGCATAATCCGACCAATCACTCAGGGAAGACTCCGTTAGTATATAAAGGGGGTTGTTTCTTATCTGGCCTAGAAGCCAGCAATCCTAACCATGGTTTCAGGCACCCATGGGCACCCGACCCAAATGGGTAAGGCATGGGTCACTAACTTCACCCATGGGTAACCCTATTAATTGTGGGTAGGGTATGGGCATAACTTCATACCCATGAGTAGCCCGGTTAACTATTATTACTAATTTATAAATATTTTATTTTATATAACACGTATGTTTATGAAAATATACACTCTGTGTACTCTATATAATGGGTAGTAATCTGTACAATTATTTAAAGACAAGCCAATGTACAACAAGTAGGCCAAAAGTCCAAGAACTAACTTTTTTTGTGGGGGCGCTTAACAGAATGATTACTTGACGGGTACCCCTTGCGAGGAAAACCCAAAGAGCAGTACGGGGAGGCCCCAATGCGCCACGTGGTGCACCCCACCACTGCCATGTGTCGCATGATGGGCACACCCCATGGGGGAATGATTTTTTATTTTTTACATGCATTTTTGTTTTTTTCTTGTTTTTTTTAGGTTTTTGGATTTTGCTTGGTTTTTTCTAGGTTTTGATGGATTTGTTTTTACTTTTTTTTCTCGCATGAAGCACACCGTTTCATGGTGCTTCACGGAAAAGCACAGATGTACTTCGGCGAGAGGCACATCTGTGCTTTCAAAAACTGGAAAATACTGTTTGTGCTTCCACGAGAATGATAGTTGTACTTCTCAAAAAGTGAAAAGTATAGTTGTGCTTCACGGTGAAGCATGTCTATGCTTCTCGAAAACTGAAAAAGCACATGTCTGCTTTCTAAAAATATTGAAAAGCATAGATGTTCTTCCAGCTTTTTTGTGTTTTTCTTTTTTTTCAGGCTTTCAATTTTTTTCTTTTTTCTTGTTTTCCCTTTTTTGGCCTTTTTTCGGAAACAAGTTTGCCCAAACCTATTGACATGTGTTCTAGTTACGAAGACCCCGATGCGCGAAACACAACGGTGAGCCGATTCGTGATTTTAACTCCCGATTCAAAAGATTAAATATTTTGAACAAACGAAAAAACACAAAACTATTAGGTTGCGACAAGTGTCACGCATGTAGTATGCCATTTGTCGCCACAAGAAGAGATGAGAGTAACCTTTGCAAAAGGTACACTCTAACTAGTGATTTCGGCGCTTAACGCGTCATTTACTTCATAAATTGTACATGGCACCCACGTGCGTTTCTCTGGGCCGACCCATGTAAAACCTCCAGTTTCTGGAAGCATCTACATTTTTTTGTGTGGTTTCCACTAGTTCTTCTATGTGTTTGTTTGGCCGTTTATTTTTTTATTTTTCTGTTGTATTTTCTTAACTTTTCTTTTTCTTTTTTTACTTCATTTTTGTTTTCACATTTTAATTTTGTGAACATTTTTAAAATTGATAAACTTTTTCAAGTTTCAAGAACTTTTTCCACATGTGAGGACTTCTGAAATTCATCAACATATTTTCAAACCTTGATTTTTTTTTCTAAGCCGTGAACTTGTTTTCAATCCATGAAATCTGCAAAAAAAATTCAAAATAATGAATGTCCCTCAAACTCAGGAGTTTTTTTCAAATCCCTGTACTTTTTTCAAATTCATGAACCCTTTCCAGATCCATGAATTTTTTTCAAATCATGATTTTTTTAAATTCACGTATTTCTTCAAATCTTGGTTTCTTTTCCAAAAGTCAACGGTCAGTTGGTCAGCACTCAGCGGGCGAGGGCACCTGCGAGGGAGAGCAATCTGGGCCGTGGCCCGCTTAAGCTGGCGCTTGAGCGCTAGTTAGCTAGCAGGCGCTTAAGGCGCCAAACAAGAGATCTCATGCATTTTCCTTGGTTCACATGTATCAACTTTCAGGGGGCAAATATTGCTCAGCCATTGGCCCATAGGAGATATGCCAGCCACGTGTCATGGAGACACTGGTGCATCCAATTCACACATGCAATTTAGTATCACCTCGAGTAGCTTTTTTTGGAAAATGATCAGATATATTATAAAGATTCACTGGAAATATAGAGAACCTCAAACATAGTAAAAATTACATCAAGATCCATGGCCCATTGAACGACCATTGCCGCCACAACGAGCCCTAAGGACCTTCCCAGAGCCGCAGTCGTCACCACATCTGAAGAACTTGACACCGGCGTACGTACAAAATTATCCGTATTCTCTGGTTCGAGATATTTATAAATGTAAAGTAGGATACACCTTACGTAAAACCGGCCCCTTTTTTTAGGCCAGTAGGATTCAGATTAGATAAAAAATCACTTGTACAGATTGAAAAAAAAAACAGGTGAATTCCCTGGTAGTATTGCTTCATATACAAAAACAACTCCAGATTAGAGCAACTCCAACGCGCTGACCTATTTCGTCCGCGCACGTCCATTCGGGTCTCGGCGGACAAAAAAGTTGGCCCAACGCGCTGACCCAAACGGACGCGCGCCCGCTTTTTATCCGCCTGCCGACCCATTCCCGGTCCATTTTTTTAGCCTGATTTTGCGTCGGCGCGGACAAGAGACGGACGCGCGCGCCGCGCGCCAACTACTCCCCTGGCCCGCCAGTCGGTGAAAAAGCCTCCACCATTTCCCTCCACTTTCCACAAAACCCTCCCGGCCGCTCGCCATGGACGACGACCTCGATGCCGCCGCTGGCCTCGCCTCCCTCGCATCGTCCGACATCACGACCGCCCCCTCCAGCAAAGGCAAGCCCCGCGCCCCCCGCAAGACCGCCACGATGCCCAATAAGAAGAAGAAGCTGACGCCCGAGCAGCGGGCCGCGGAGTCGACGAAGAGAAAGGGCCGGAGGCACACGGCGGGCGCAAGAGACGAAGCAGCGGCCGCCGCAGCCATAGCAGCCGCCACGCAGCAGGAGGACACCGCCGCCCACGTCGCGGCGGCAACGAGGGAGGCGCTATTGTACCTAGGGTTAAACCCTGGCCAGCACGGGCTCGTCAACGCCGCCGTGGCCGCGGCCAGCACCGGCTCGTCTGCGTTTCCTCGAATGGTGCTGCTAGAGTCAACCCGCGTGTCGGCGACTCACCCGATTCCCGGCTTCCACGTCTACCCGCAAGCCTCCCGACTCCCCGGGGAATGCTCGCCGGAGGTGAGCGTGGTGGCGTCTTCCACGCCCGCGCCCGCGTCCATCGACCTCAACGCCACAACGGTAGCCGATGGCTCGTCATCCGGTGGGTCGAGGAAACGCGCGTGGGAGATGCCAGCCGACATGCTCCCCGGCACCCGCAACCTGTTCGACAGAATGACTGCCGCCGTCGACGACGAGACGGCCAACCGTTTCATGCAGAGCATCATCTTCGAGGGTAAGATGGCGGCCGCTGGCGGTGCCGCCGAGGCTGGCTACGATCCCGAAGAGACCCAAAGCCAGGACGGCCGAGGGCCGTTCCCGCCATCGAACTATGATCAAGCTGGCATGCAGGCCACCTTCATGCAAGATCATGTCGGCCTGGACCTGGACGGCTTCCCGCTCGACCACGAGTTTTCGAAGGACTACGGCCTCGAGGAAGAGGATGAGTTGGAGATCGACGGGAAGCCTTTGTTCGAGGACGAGCTCGCCAACCAAGTCGCCGGGCCGAAGCCGAAGCGCAAGAGCAGGCGGACGAAGGCATACACGGCGGCCGAGGACAAGCTCCTTTGTGAGTGTTGGAGGGACATTGTCCAAGACCCCAAGGTCGGCGCCGAACAAAAGGCATCAACCTTTTGGACTCGTGTCCATCATGAGTTTCATGAACGCAAGAAGTTTCCGCCGTACCAAATGCAAAGCACGCGCGGGTGGTGTCCATTTCAAAGCGATGGAAGGTGATCCAACAAGAGTGCAACAAGTTTTGTGCCACTTTTGAGAGCATCAAGGCACACCCCGTGAGCGGCATCGGCATGCAAGACATGGTATGCATGCATGCGTCCCTCTTTGTTTCATTTCGTTTATGTTTGCATGTCCATTTTCATATGCATTTGCCAATATGCTTGCATGCAATTCATTTGTAGGCATTCCAAGCTTTGGAGGCATTCAAGGTCCAACACGAAGGCAAGTCCTTCCACCTCTCTCATTGTTGGAGGATCATCAAAGATGAGGAGAAGTTCAAGGCACAATATGCCGCCCTCATGGCGCTTGGAGGGAAGAAAGCCGTGGAGGAGGTTGGGGAGGGCGAGAAGTCACGGCCGCGGGGGAAGACCAACTCCAAGGAGGACAAGCGGGATGCGGCGTGATGTTTCCTTGAACTACATCGGTATTTCCCCAAAGAGGAAGGGATGATGCAGCACAGCAACTGTAGGTATTTCCCTCAGTGATGAGACCAAGGTTATCGAACCAGTAGGAGAACCAAGCAACACTACGTAAACAACACCTGCACACAAAGAACAAATACTTGCAACCCGACGTGTTAAAGGGGTTGTCAATCCCTTTCGGGTAACGGCACCAGAAATTGGCAAACGGACGGGAGATAAATTGTAGTAGATTGGATAAATAGATCGCGAATAAAATAAAGTGAAGCAAAATATTTTTGGGTTTTTAGAAATATAGATCTGAAAATAAAAGTGGCAAATAAATAAAAAGGCAAATAGCAAAATAGATCTGAAAATATATGATGAGAAAATAGACCCGGGGGCCGTAGATTTCACTAGTGGCTTCTCTCGAGAAAAATAGCATACGGTGGGTAAATAATTACTGTTGGGCAATTGATAGAACTTCAAATAGTTATGACGATATCCAGGCAATGATCATTATATAGGTATCACGTCCAAGATTAGTAAACCGACTCCTGCCTGCATCTACTACTATTACTCCACACATCGACTGCTATCCAGCATGCATCTAGTGTATTAAGTTCATGGAGAAACGGAGTAATGCAATAAGAACGATGACATGATGCAGACAAGATCTATTTATGTAGAAATAGACCCCATCTTGTTATCCTTAATAGCAACGATACATACGTGGCGGTTCCCCTTCTATCACTGGGATCAAGCACCGTAAGATCGAACCCATCACAAAGCACCTCTTCCCATGGCAAGAAAAATCGATCTAGTTCGCCTAACTAAACCAAAGATTCGAAGAAGAAATACGAGGCTATAAGTAATCATGCATATAAGAGATCAAAAGACCCAAATAACTTTCATGGATAAAAACATAGATCTGATCATAAACTCAAAGTTCATCGGATCCCAACAAACACACCGCAAAAAGAGTTACATCAAATAGATCTCAAAGAGACCATTGTATTGAGAATCAAAAGAGAGAGAGGAAGCCATCTAGCTACTAACTATGGACCCGTAGGTCTACAATGAACTACTCACGCATCATCGGAGAGGCACCAATGAGAATGATGAACCCCTCTGTGATGGTGTCTAGATTGGATCTGTGGTTTCTAGAACTTGCGGGGGCTGGAATTGATTTTCGTCGACTCCCCTAGGGTTTCTGGAATATTGGGGTATTTATAGAGCAAAGAGGCGGTGCGGGAGGTGGCCGAGGTGGGCACAACCCACCTGGGCGCGCCTGGGCCCCCAGGCGCGCCCTGGTGGGTTGTGCTCCTCTCGGAGCCCCCCTCAGGTACTTTCTTGGCCCAACTTGTGTCTTCTGGTCCAGAAAAAATCACCAAAAAGTTTCGCTGCGTTTGGACTCCGTTTGGTATTGATTTCCTGCGAAGTAAAAAACAAGCAAAAAACAGCAACTGGCACTGGGCACTATGTCAATAGGTTAGTCCAAAAAAATGATATAAAGTTGCTATAAAATGATTGTAAAACATCCAAGAATGATAATATAGCATGGAATAATCAACAATTATAGATACGTTGGAGACGTATCAGCATCCCCAAGCTTAATTCCTGCTCATCCTCGAGTAGGTAAATGATAAAAACAGTATTTTTGATGTGGAATGCTGCCTAACATGTTCATCACATATTCTTTTCTTTGTAGCATGGACATTTGGACTTTTATATGATTCAAAGCAATAGTCTAGTTTTGACATGAAGATTTCAATACTCAAGCATATCAACAAGCAACCATGTCTTTCAAAATATCAAGACTAAAGCAAGTTATCCCTAGCCCATTATGCTCAATCATTGATCCATTCATGAAACACACTCGCATATTAGCTACACCCAATGCTTAAGTACGATCATAGTGCCCCTTAGTTGGTGCTTTATAAGAGAAGATGGAGACTCAAAATAAAAATTGCATAAAGTAAAAGAAAGGCCCTTCGCAGAGGGAAGTAGGGATTTGTAGAGGTGCCAGAGCTCAAAGCAAAAAAAGTAGAGATAAAACATTTTGGGTGGCATGCTTTTCCTGTGAACGAAAACGATCGAGTAGTTCCCAATACTTTCCATGCTAGATATATCATAGGCGGTTCCCAAACAGAAAATAAAGTTTATTCTTTTTTCCATCATACTTTCACTTTCCATGGCTAGCCGTATCCATGGGTGCCCTCCATACCAACACTTTCCAAGGAATTTATTATTTGACAACATAAAGTAAATTCATTTTTCATTTCGGGACTGGGCATCCCTAATACCTTTGCCGTACTCTCGTGCAATGACAAGTGAATAAACACTCATCTTGAGAATAACACATCTAGCATGGAAATATATCAGCCACCCCCTACCGTTTCATGAGCGGTACGAGCACACAAAAGAGAAGTTTATTTTGAAATTAGAGATGGCACGTACAAATTTGCTTAGAACGACACGGAAATACCGCATATAGGTAGGTATAGTGGAATCATATGGCAAAACTAGTTTAAGGATTTTGAATGCACAAGTAGTGATCATACTTAGTGCAAATGAAGGATAGCAAAAGATTGAGAAGCATCCAACCAAGAAATGAAAAATCTCATAAGCAAGCATTAAGCATAACTAACACCGAATAATGCACCACAAGTAGGATGTAATTTCATTGCATAACTATTGACTTTCATGCTTGCATAGAGAATCACAAACCTTAACACCAATATTCTTACTAAAGCATAATTACTCATCAACATGACTCACATATTATATCAACGTATCGCAAAACTATTACAAGGAATCAAGTTTATTTTGTCCAATGATCTTCATGAAAGTTTTTATTATATCCCTCTTGAATATCTATCACTTTGAGACTAATTTCATTTGTTGCTTTTGATAGCTCAAACAAATTTAAATGAAGAACATGAGCATAAAATTTTCTTCTCTCAAAATAATTTAAGTGAAGCAAGAGAGAATTTCTAAAAAAAAATTACTAACTCTCAAATAAATCTAAGTGAAGCATGAGAGCATTTCTTCAAAAATACTAAAGCACACCGTGCTCAAAAAGATATAAGTGAAGCACTAGAGTAATTCCATAGCTCATAAAGATTTAAGTGAAGCATAGAGAGCAATTCTAACAAGTCATAGCATAATTTTGGCTCCCTCAAATAGGTGTGTCCAGCAAGGATTCATGACTAAAAATAAAAAGCAAAACAAGAAAAGACTCATATCATACAAGACGCTCCAAGCAAAACTCATGATATGTGATGAATAAAAATATAGCTCCAAGTAAAATACCGATGGTCGTTAGAAGAAAGAGGGGATGCCACTCGGGCATCCCCAAGCTTAGTTGCTTGCTTCTCTTTGGATAATGACTTGGCGTGCCATCGGGCATCCCAAGCTTAGGATCTTCTTACTCCTTATTCCTTCATCCATCGTAATCTCACCAAAACTTGAAAACTTCAATCACACAAAACTCAACAAAACCTTCGTGAGATCCGTTAGTATAACAAAACCAATATTTACTTTAAGTACTGTAGAAAACACATTCAAATTTTGTTCTTGCATTATATCTACTGTATTCTAACTTTACCATGGCTTATAACATCCAATACAAACCATAGATTCATCAAAATAAGCACACAATGCAAAGAAAACAAAATCTGTCAAAAACAGAACAGTCTGCAAAGATACGAATTGTTCTCATACTTCTGTAACTCCAAATATTCTGAAAAATTAGGAAAACAGAGGCAATTTTTATATCAATCTTGTGTAAAACAATTCAGAATTTTTCGTCCCTTCTGTGAATTTTCAAAATTGTTTTACTGGATGCAAAAGTTTCTGTTTTCCAACAAGATCAAATCAACTATCACCAAAGCTATCCCAAAGGCTTTGCTTGGCACAAACACTAATTAAAACACACAAAAAAACACAATCATAACAGTAGCATAATTGTGCAAACACCCAAGAACAGAAAGAAAAAGACAAAAATAAATGTTATTCATTGGGTTGCCTCCCAACAAGCGCTATCGTTTTACGCCCTTAGCTAGGCATAATGCAAAGATCTAAGTATTGTCATCTTTGGTTCTAGATCGATAAGATGCCCTCATGATTGATTCATATGGTGGCTTAATTCTTGTTCTAGGGAAGTGTTCCATACCCTTTCTCAAAGGAAATTGGAATTTGATGTTCCCTTCTTTTATATCAATCATGGCACCTATAGTGCGCAAAAATGGTCTACCAAGAATAATTGGACAAGACGAATTGCAATCAATATCAAGAACAATAAAATCTATGGGCACATAATTCCTATTTGCAAGAATAAGAACATCATTAATTCTTCCCATAGGCTTTTTAATAGTAGAATCCGCCAAGTGCAAATTTAAAGAACATTCTTCAATATCGGTAAGACCAAGCATATCACATAAAGATTTTGGAATTATAGAAACACTAGCACCCAAATCACATAAAGCAAAACACTCATAAGTTTTAATCTTGACTTTGATAGTAGGTTCCCATTCATCATGTAATTTTCTAGGAATTGAAATCTCTAATTCCAACTTTTCTTCCAAAGCTTTCATCATAGCATCAACAATATGTTTAGTAAAAGCTTTATTTTGTTCATAGGCATGGGATGAATTTATCATGGATTGCAACAAAGAAATACAATCAATCAAATAGCAATTATCATAATTAAAGTCTTTGTAATCCAAAAGAGTGGGCACATCACTAGTTAAAGTTTTGACCTCTCCAAACCCACTTTTATCAATTTTCTCAACAAGATTTTCACCCTCCAAATTATCGGGATGCCTTCTAGCTAAAGTTGACTCTTCTTCAGTCCCTTTTTCATCAATTTTAATTTTACTGAACAAGGAATCAATAGAAGAAACACCAATCACTTTAAGATCTTCAACATTTTTGTGAAAGCAATCACTAGAAAACGCATTTTCTAAAAATTCTCTTCTAGCTCTAAGCATAGCGGTTCTTTTCTTACTTTCATCCATAGAAACATATAAAGCTTTAATTGATTCTTCAACCTTAGGCACAAAAAATTTCATCTTGAGATTTTCTACATCATGAGAAATTCTATCAACGCTTCTAGACAAATCATCAATCTTACTCAATTTTTCTTCTATCGTAGTGTTAAAATTCTTTTGGCATGCTTGATAATTCTTTAATATTATTCTCAAAATCAGAGGTGTTCCTATTATTATTATAAGAAAATTACGGAATTACCATAATTATTAGAGGAATTACTAGGAAAAGGCCTAGGATTAAAATTACCTCTATAAGCATTGTTATTGAAATTGTTTCGAGAGATAAAATTCACATCTACGGCATCACTATTTTGCTTAATCAAAGTAGACAAAGAAACATCATTAAAATCAATAGGAGCAATTTTATTAGCAACCAATTTCATAAGAGCATCAAGTTTTTCACTCAAAGAAGAAATTTCTTCAACCGAATTAATCTTTTTACTAGTAGGAGCTCTTTCGGTATGTCACTGTGAATAATTTGCCATAATATTGTCTAGCAATTTAGTAGCTTCACCCAAAGTAATTTCCATAAAAGTACCACCCGCGGCGGAATCTAAAAGATTTCTAGAAACAAAATTCAATCCCGCATAAAAAATTTGTATGATCATCCAAAGATTTAAACCACGAGTAGGACAATTTCTTAGCATCAATTTCATTCTTTTTCAAGATTGCGCAACATGTTCATGCTCAAGTGGCTTAAAATTCATGATTTGCGTCCTAAGGGAAATAATTTTCGCGGGCGAAAAATACTTAGTATTAAAAGCATCTTTGCACTTATCCCAAGAACTGATACTATTGCGAGGCAAAGAAGAAAACCAAATTTTTGCACGATCTCACAAAGAAAACGGGAATAATTTCAACTTCACAATATCATTGTCCATATCTTTTTTCTTTTGCATATCGCATAATTTCACGAATGTGTTAAGATGGGACGGGGCATCCTCACTAGGAGTACCGGGAAATTGATCTTTCATAACAAGATTCAACAAAGAGGCATTAATATCACAAGACTCCGCACTAGTGGCGGGAGGAGCAATCGGAGTGCTAATAAAATCATTGTTGTTGGTATTGGAGAAATCACACAACTTGGTGTTCTCTTGAGTCATCGTGACTACGCACCAAGATTGCACTCAAAAACAGATCTGACGAGAAAATGGCGAACGAAAAAGAGGGTGAATAAAACGGCAAATTTTTGTGAAGTGAGGGAGAGGAAAACGAGAGGAAAATGGCAAATAATGTAAATTACAAGGAGATGAGATTTGTGATTAGGAACCTGGTAGATGTTGATGATGTCTCCTCGGTAACGGCGCCAGAAATTCCTTTTGATGTTTGCTTGAACTACGTCGGTATTTCCCCAAAGAGGAAGGGATGATGCAGCACAGCAACTGTAGGTATTTCCCTCAGTGATGAGATCAAGGTTATCGAACCAGTAGGAGAACCAAGCAACACTACGTAAACAGCACCTGCACACAAAGAACAAATACTTGCAACCCGACATGTTAAGGGGGTTGTCAATCCCTTTAGGGTAACGGCGCTAGAAATTGGCAAACGGACGGAAGATAAATTGTAGTAGATTGGATAAATAGATCGCGAATAAAATAAAGTGAAGCAAAATATTTTTAGGTTTTTAGAAATATAGATCTAAAAATAAAAGTGGCAAATAAATAAAAAGGCAAATAGCAAAATAGATCTGAAAATATATGATGAGAAAATAGACCCGGGGGCCGTAGATTTCACTAGTGGCTTCTCTCGAGAAAAATAGCATACGGTGGGTAAACAAATTACTGTTGGGCAATTGATAGAACTTCAAATAATTATGACGATATTCAGGCAATGATCATTATATAGGCATCACGTCCAAGATTAGTAGACCGACTCCTGCCTGTATCTACTACTATTACTCCACACATCGACCGCTATCCAGCATGCATCTAATGTATTAAATTCATGGAGAAACGGAGTAATGCAATAAGAACGATGACATGATGTAGACAAGATCTATTTATGTAGAAATAGACCCCATCTTGTTATCCTTAATAGCAACGATATATACGTGTCGGTTCCTCTTCTGTCACTGGGATCAAGCACCGTAAGATCGAACCCATCACAAAGCACCTCTTCCCATGGCAAGAAAAATCGATCTAGTTGGCCTAACTAAACCAAAGATTCGAAGAAGAAATATGGGGCTATAAGTAATCATGCATATAAGAGATCAAAAGACTCAAATAACTCTCATGGATAAAAACATAGATCTGATCATAAACTCAAAGTTCATCGGATCCCAACAAACACACCGCAAAAAGAGTTACATCAAATAGATCTCTAAGAGACCATTGTATTGAAAATCAAAAGAGAGAGAGGAAGCCATCTAGCTACTAACTACGGACCCGTAGATCTACAATGAACTACTCACGCATCATCGGAGAGGCACCAATGAGGATGATGAACCCCTCCGTGATGGTGTCTAGATTGGATCTGTGGTTTCTGGAACTTGCGGCGGCTGGAATGGATTTTCGTCGACTCCCCTAGGGTTTCTGGAATATTGGGGTATTTATAGAGCAAAGAGGCAGTGCGGGAGGTGGCCGAGGTGGGCACAACCCACCTGGGCGCGCCCTGGTGGGTTGTGCTCCCCTCGGGGCCCCCCTCAGGTACTTTCTTGGCCCAACTTGTGTCTTCTTGTCCAGAAAAAATCATCAAAAAGTTTCGCTGCGTTTTGGACTCTGTTTGGTATTGATTTCCTGCGAAGTAAAAAATAAGCAAAAAACAGCAACTGGCACTGGGCATTATGTCAATAGGTTAGTCCCAAAAAATGATATTAAGTTGTTATAAAATGATTGTAAAACAACCAAAAATGATAATATAACAACATGAAATAATAAAAAATTATAGATACGTTGAAGACGTATCACGGCGTGGATCGCATTGATCGCAACCGTGGAGAGCATGATAACCAAGAAGGACTCAATGGAGGAGAAGCGTCGGCAAGACAAGGAAGATCAAATGAACGCCTTCATGAAGATCCAAAGGAGGAGGCTTGAGATGGAGGCGGAGAAGCAAGCCAAGATCCTAGAGATCGAGGCCGCCAATGCAAAGACCAAGGCGAAAGAAGTGGCTCTCGCTAGCATGATGACCGGGGTGGAGATCATGAAGGTGGATCTCAACATAGTGTCACCGAGGAAGAGGTCGTGGTTCGAGAAGATGCAGGCCGACATGCTCAAGTTCGACGACGAGTGATCTATGGCGGCGAGCGTCATCCTTTTTTGTATGCCGGCAATTGTGCTGGCATGACCACGGCATCGACGGCGTGGTCGAACTACTGCCCCTTTTTGTGTGCTGGCATGTGTGCCGGCCGCTGGTAAGTGCGCCAGCATGAACTGTGTGGTGTTTTTTTTAAGCTGGAATTGTATGCCGGCCGCTGGCATGGTGCCGACATGAACTTTGGGCGACGGCATGACCACTGGCTTGATCTACGGCTGCGGGCCTTTTCAAATTTGTGAGCGGACGTGAAATGGGTCGCACGCGTTGGACGCACTGTCAACCCAAATGTTAAACAGGGCGGACGCCGAGCGGGCGGCCGACCCAAACAAATAAAAAACGGACAAAAGCGTCATCCGTTTTGGTCGGCGCGTTGGAGTTGCTCTTAGAGTCCAATACAGGAGAGGGTACTACCAATGCCATGCTCCATCCTGTGAGCCTCATCATCATCATCCTATTCCACCGCGTCTCCCCTATCCAGATATCACCATCACCCAGACTACAACCCGCCCTTCACCCTCACCCAGACATGCTAGCCACCACCCATTTCTGTGCACACAAACAACGGCCTACCACTCTCTTCCAAAGCCACGAGCCTTCCGCAGTTTCGTGTATCATCAGCATATGAAATTTTTGTCAGCCACCACCTCCTGGTACCATCAGCATATGAAACATTTGTCAGGTACCACACTATTGGACACACACAGAGAAAAGAAAACAGACTTCCTGTGCTACACGAGCCTGTCTTTCCTGGGGGATAAACATAGATAGGCAATCCAATCCACATGTTCCTCCGGTGGTGTTCCTTCGCCCGCTCCTGCAGGCCAAAAGATATGAGGAATGTGTAGCAGCCCCGGCCATTCACACGTGCTCCTCCTCCTCCTTACTCTGCCTTTGCAACTGTTCTCTGATGAGCAGAGCCAGAGCTGCCTGTCCCTGCCCTCCTCCCGCCGGTCGAGGCCGGAACGGACAGTGATGAGTGCACGGAGTCATGCTTGTGAGACTCGGATTCGTGGTATTAGCAACCTTCGCCGCGTTCACTCTTAAGCGAGGCAAGGGGCCTAAGAAAGGTACTCTTCTAGTTCTCCACTCCATCAATGGTTCCTTCTGTTCATCTGAATTTCTTGCTCAAGCTTATGCCTCGCTTCTTTCAGACAATGGCCAAGCGGGCAAGAGGAAGGAGAAGGCTCGGCATACTGGACATGTATGTATATGCATCCACTGCCCACGACGCAGTTTAAAGCAAAGAACTGTTGGTTGTGCGTGTTGCTCATCCTTCTGTCTGCCCAACTGTTGATTATTTCAGGGGGAGAAAGAAGACGAGGAGGAAGAGGTTAAGACGATCAGCGGCATAATCAACTCGGCCCCGTCGGTGGACGACGATGAGGACGACATGTTCTCGGAGATCGAGAGCCTCCTGGGCGGGGAGGTCGACATCCCGATACCGGGCGACAGGTACGACGTCAAGGAGCGGTCCCGGTACAACGCGCACATGGCCAACAACGCCGCTGAGATGGAGCGGCTGCGCGGCCTGGTCAGGGAGCTGGAGGAGCGGGAGGTGAAGCTCGAGGGCGAGTTGCTCGAGTACTACGGCCTCAAGGAGCAGGAGACCGACGTGTCCGAGCTGCAGAAGCAGCTCAAGATCAAGACGGTGGAGGTCGACATGCTCAACCTCACCATCAGCTCGCTGCAGGCCGAGAGGAAGAAGCTGCAGGAGGACGTGGCCCGCGGCGCGGCCGCCAAGAAGGAGCTCGACGCGTCCAGGAGCAGGATCAAGGAGCTGCAGCGGCAGATACAGATGGAGGCGAACCAGACGAAAGGCCAGCTGATGCTGCTGAAGCAACAGGTGATGGGGCTCAAGGCCAAGGAGGAGGAGGTGGCCAAGAAGGACGCGGAGATCGAACAGAAGCTCAAGAAGCTCAAGAACCTGGAGGTGGAGGTGCTTGAGCTGAGGAGGAAGAACAAGGAGCTGCTGTACGAGAAGAGGGATCTCATGGTGAAGCTGGATGCAGCGCAAGGAAAAATAACAGAGGTATAGCACTACTCTGTTTCTGTTAGTATTACTCTGCAAAGTTTGTAAAGTACATGACACAAGAATATTCAGCAGCAGTTTTTCTTTTCTAGCCTAATCATTTGCATGGTCCTAGAAGGTCCAAGTTTCTGTGGCAGGCTAGCAGTGGTTCTGCTACGTTTGTTGGATTTGTCTCTATCCCTATAGTGTACAGGCCTATCCTCTCAGTTTGTCTCTAGTTCAAAATTAGGATTTTGCTTTTGTTTCCACTTGTAAAAGGTAGGACCTAATGATATGCACTCTCTTTTATATTGCTTTTTCCCTAAAGAAAACAAACCAATCAATAAGATTCATGAGAAGGACCGCAAGTTTTGACTTTACTATTATTAAACATGACAGCATGATTTTCACCATAACGTTATCATCTGGGCAAAAAAATGAACGGTTTCCAGTATCAGGATAAATGCAATTTGCTTTCCAGTTCAGTAGAACAAACAGTCAGCTGAGGTGCTTTTCTATACTGAGAGTTAGTATTTCAGACTCAAATCACGATTCCAGAAGTTCTACAAAGGAAGAATGCTACCTAGTAATTAATTTTTAGCCAAGTGTTAGATAGTATTTAATACTTTTTCATGACATACTTCTCCAATAATGTACTTATGACATATCATCATCATGCAGAGTGATGTAGTTGCCCATGCAAGAGAGGAGATCAACAACCTGAGACACACAAACGAGGACCTGACAAAGCAAGTGGAAGGCCTACAAATGAACAGATTCAGTGAAGTAGAAGAGCTGGTGTACCTGCGCTGGGTCAACGCCTGTCTGCGATTCGAGCTCCGCAACTACCAGACACCATCTGGGAAAATCTCTGCCCGCGACCTCAGCACGAAGCTCAGCCCAAAGTCGCAGGAGAGGGCCAAACAGATGATGCTCGAATTCGGGTCTGAACGAGGCCAGGGCGACACTGACCTTGACAGTGTCTCCTCCGCGCCTTCTTCCCCCAGAAGCGAAGACTTCGACACCGCGTCGATCGACAGCTCTTCCAGCAGATACAGCTTCCTAAGCAAGAGGCCGAACCTGATGCAGAAACTCAAGAAGTGGGGGAGGAGCAAGGATGACGGCAGCTACTTGTCATCCCCGTCGTCGCGGTCCCTGACCAGTAGCTCTCCGAAGAGGAGCCAGAAACCAAAGGGGCCCCTGGAGTCTCTCATGATCAGAAATGCAGGAGATGGCATGTCCATTACAACATTTGGAAAAAGGGACCAAGAATCCGGTGACGTAGATGATGCAAATGTTGTATCTTCATTCCAGTTGATGTCGAAGAATGTTGAAGGCTTCGCTGATGAGAAGTACCCCGCTTACAAAGACCGGCATAAGCTTGCGACGGAACGGGAGAAGGCGATCAAAGAGAAGGCCGAGCAAGCCAGAGCACAAAGGTTTGGTGGTGGCTATAGTTCAGTTCTGGTTCCCTCCCCGAGAGCTGCACTCCCCCAAAAACTCGCTCAAATAAAGGAGAAGGCCCCCGCAGTTAATTCTGAACCTGGTGAGCAATCAACTGATATCCAGAACAACCCCCTGGCTGTCACCCAGTTGAAGCTCGCGCAAATTGAGAAGAGAGCTCCAAGAGTCCCCCGTCCACCTCCCACTTCATCAGCCGCTGCTTCAGGAGCTACCAATACTGCAAGTGGTGGACCACCGATGCCGCCACGCCCACCAGGTGCACCTCCTCCACCACCACCTCCAGGGAGACCCGGTGGCCCTCCGCCGCCACCGCCGCCTCCCGGTTCTCTATCCAAGAGCCTTGCTGGTGGTGACAAGGTACACCGTGCTCCGGAGGTTGTGGAGTTCTATCAGAGTCTCATGAAACGTGAAGCCAAGAAGGACACCACCTCTTTGGGATCAAAAACATCGAATGTTTCTGATAACAGAAGCAACATGATTGGAGAGATTGAGAACAGATCAACATTCCTATTAGCTGTAAGTATCTTCAATGGCCTATGTTGCATAAAAATCCTGCCAAATTCATGCCATCCATTATTAGTGCAGTTCGTTATAACGGTTTGTAAAAGTTCAGTGTATGAAATGACGAACATTGTAAAACTTGGAATGTTTCAGGTTAAAGCTGATGTGGAGACACAAGGAGAATTTGTTGAGTCTCTAGCAAGCGAGGTCCGGGCAGCAAGATTCGTGAATATCGATGACGTTGTTGCATTTGTACATTGGCTGGATGAGGAGTTGTCATTCTTGGTAAGACCCCATTAATTTATCCATGTTAGATATTGTACTTAGGCTGCACATGATCGACTACTAAAAAGATCAATTAACCTTTTTTTAGGTTGATGAGAGAGCAGTGCTAAAGCACTTCGATTGGCCAGAGAGCAAAACTGATGCATTAAGAGAGGCCGCCTTTGAGTATCAGGACCTGGTGAAACTAGAGAACAAGGCCACATCCTTCGTCGACGATCCAAAACTTCCATGTGAAGAAGCCCTCAAGAGGATGTATTCGTTGCTTGAGAAGTAAGTGCCCTTCTCTGAACTAGTATGTTCCCAAATAGCATAGTTCTTCAGAGTAAATCGGTAATAATTTTTCAGAAAATAATTGGCAATATTTTGCGAATTCCAAGATGTTTGTGATAAGTATTGGTTTACCCTAAGAATCAAAATTTCAGTGAACTAACTAGTGTCATACTTCTAACAGAGTGGAGCAGAGTGTTTACGCACTTCTTCGTACAAGAGACATGACCACTGCACGGTACAAAGAGTATGGAATACCAGTTGATTGGTTATCTGATTCTGGAAAAGTTGGCAAGGTGCGCATCTCTAGAGTCTAAAGTCTAAACTACTTATTATGTTGGCAGTCTTATTTAAAAGAGCATACAATTACTAATTCCTCACGAAGCTGTAGTACAGGTTTCATGTCAGAATATGCATTAAGATTTGAATCAAAGTTTAACTTCATATGTTGGTTGCAGATCAAATTGGCATCCGTTCAGCTGGCAAAGAAGTACATGGAAAGGGTCACCTCGGAGCTCGACGCGTTGCAGGGCACCGAGAAAGAGCCCAACAGGGAGTTCCTGCTTCTCCAGGGCGTCAGATTCGCTTTCCGAGTTCATCAGGTATGTACAGTACTTATCAACAATATGAGTATTTACAGGCAAATGGCGATTTCAAATCAAGAACTTACGGTTCGCCATTGCACAGTTTGCTGGAGGCTTCGACGCGGACAGCATGAAAGTCTTCGAGGAGCTGAGAAGCAAGATGAGCAGCGCGCAGGCACCCGCTCCGCCGGCATCCGACACATAGTGCGGAGTCTTCAGGATTGCACGCTCCTCCGGTCAGGTTAATTTATAGTAGTTGGCTAGCTAAACTGTACAAAAGAGAAGTGTAAATTCCAGTGTTGTCTTAATCAAGTTGTATATGTCAAGTCTACAGGTTCAGATCATACTATAAGTATACCAGATTTTTTGTCCAAGTTTGTTTGTTCGGCTGAAATTCTGTAACCGGGCAGTTTGTAAAACGTGAACCACAGTGATGAGATACTACTACCTAGTTTTTAGCTACTTCAAATTGGGCAATCTGTTGCAGTGCAAATGTCTGCTCCAGTCTTCAGAGAAAAACTCAGTGAGATTAAAATGCCCTGAACTCAATCCGGCTAGCTCCCGGGGATGGGCGCGTAATGCTTAGGATCGTATGCAAAATATGCAAAACCGGAGTAACTTGTGCTGAAGAAAAGGATTCGTACATGGCACCGATGGGCAGAACAGCAGAAACCCAACGTGGCGAGGTACTGCAGGGCTACTATGCGGCCGGAGCGACCCTGCGAACAAAACAACAGAAGAGCAGATTCCAACTGAGTTAGGTGCCGTGCTCTGGGCCGGGGAGCGAGCAGGGAGAAGGTGGGGCTTGCGGCGCCGCCGTCCGAAGACCGAGGGAGAAGAGAACCCACCGCGTGGAATGGGGCGGCTGCGCTCGGTTCGCCGGAGCCGCCTCGGCTTGCGTCAACGCTCAAAATGACGGAGGTCAGGGAGGAATCAGGTGGCAGCGCCGCCGCCGGGAGGGGAACCTGACCGGCGATAATGGCTGCCATCGTGCTAGTCCTTTTTTCACTCGGCGGCGTGGAGGGGGTTGGTTATGGGCCTTCTGGGCGCGCAATGGCCCGCGAGGAAAGAGCACCTCCCACTAAGCCAGCCCACCTTTCCCTCCAAAAAGAAAAACTAAATCAGACACCAGTGCCTCAAAAAAATAAAAAATATTCGCTCAAAAAAAGAAAAAACAGACACCTACTATGGTGAAGATTTACTAAAAAATAGACCAGACCACCTTCCCTCTAAGATGACATATTTGACTCTTTTGAAATAATTGGACACAAAATGATCTCTGCAAAACTTTAACACGATCCAAGTTCATGAATGTACCCAGCGTTGCTTCCATGTGCAGCACCATGCTGTCGCGTTGGCATTCACTGCATGACTAGTCGTTAGCCAAATCCGGTCCCTCAAACACTCGAGGACATGGTCACATCTTATATTTGGTGATATATATCCGAATATCTATATTTAATTCTCTAGATCCATATAAATGACGGCGCCTAGTACGGACGTTGTGGACATCTCCGACGTTCGTCCGTCCAGGTGTTTGAGGTTGTAGATGCTCTTAGAGTATCTACAGCCGGACTTGGCAAATCCGGCCGCTCAAACGTCCACGGACGCGTCCGCGGGCACTGACCGGGCACCCCTCAAATGTTGCGCCGCACATCCACATACCATAAATTCCGATCCTCAAATCCATGCAATCCATGCACGTTGATCATACGGTACAAACTGTTCGAATGTCAAAGTTCGAAACAAAGCAAAACAAATCATAGTTCAACAAACCTGACATGGCAAAATGAAATCAATGTCCGAGCGTGACAGATGGCCTCGGATCACTGGTTGGACGCGTGCTCCGAACGGAATGCGTCCTGGTCGTCCTGCTCCGCCTGCATCCGGGCTGCCTCCCCCGTCTGCATCCGGGCCGCAGCCGCCCTCGCCGTCTCGTACTTCCTACGGTCGTTGATCTCCATCTTCTTCTCCACACGCCACTTCTTCGAATGCTCATCATAGAGAGTCTCGTCCGCCAACATGATCCTCGCATCTTCCGTGTCCCGTGTGAGTTGCAACCTCTCCTTCTCAAGCTCTATGTCGTCAAATGTCTTGGCCTTCTCGAGCTCCCATTTGATCGCCGCTTGTTGCTTCTCCAACTCGATCTTCTTCCTCTCAATTTCCAACTTCTTCTCCGCTCTCTTCTGGTCCCACTCCATCCTTTCCTTTTGGGCATCCAACATGAGCTTGTACCTCTCCTCCTTCTTGTTCTCCCTCACCGAAAAATGCCCGTCCATGTTGACGACATTTTGGTAGCCGCGGCATCACGGGCGGCACGTGCCTTCTCCCACTTGTCTCCCATGACTTGGCGGTTGCCCTTTGGTGCGGTGGCCTTTTCATTCTCCACGACAACATCGTCCTTTTCATTGTCCAACCCAATTGATTGGTTGGAGCTTGAGCCATCATTCCTCTTCTTGCCGGACTTGAGGTCGGCCACAACTTGGTTCCACTTCGGCTTGCCATTTAATATGACCCAACAATGGCTAAAAGCAAATGGCTTCTTCTCCTCCTCGTGATACAAAGTGGCCACCACCGCCGTCTAGCAAACAACATATGTATGAGCACGAGAATGCAAACACAAGAAGCATATGCAATGGACGACAAGATGAGCCAATCGAGCTTATGTGAGTTGCGACTCCCATCCCACTTTGAGGGCGTTTGGTCACTTGTGAGTAGTAGCCGACGTACTTGTTCACTTCCCCTTGAATGATCTCTCAATGATGTTGGAGAGATGCCACATTGCGAGTGGTCACGATAGGATGCGGCTCCACATACTCCTTTTGCTCGTGATACTCCTTCCAAATCTTCGTCCAATAGTTGTTCCCTTTTTGTTCGGTGCCGCATATTGGATCCATTGTTGTGGCCAACCAAGTTTTGACCAACAAGAAGTCTTCAAATCTTGAGAATGCCGTACCTCTTGCCTTCAGCGTCTTGGTCTTCTTCTTCTTCTTCTCGGATTGGGATCGGATGTTGTCCCAACTTCAAATGCGGTGGTGGCCTCCAATTCATACTCAATTTAGGTCGGATCTTCAATGTCATTGATCATGTTCGACACGAACGCCTCCTACATGATTATAGTTTACAAGCATTGGTCATGAGCGAAATGAATTAGTGGTCTATGCTAAAATTTGATCGGACAAGAGCAAAGAAAACGTACCAACTCTTGTTCGGTCATTGCGTCGAACATGTCGAGGGCAGCCCGGGCAATGCCGGAGCCCGTGCTCATCCGCGCCCGAACGAGTTGCGGCGAGTCACACACGTCGTTCGCCGGCATCTGCGTGGTCGCAAAGCTCTCCGGAATGGCCCAGCCGGCGGTCGGATCATCCTCTGTCCCAATGGGGTCGGACGGTGTAATCCGCGTCGGCGCTCGGAGGAAAGGGGTGCGGGGAGCCGGGCGCGGCGGAGGAGACATCTGCTCCATCACGTCCGAACCTCCCTGCGACACCGCTGTCGGCGTCGCCGCAACTTGCGGGCGATGTTCTCCGCGTTGCAAGTCGCTGCGGACGAAATCACGCCGCCGGCGGACGAGGCGGACTGTGTCTTTGTCGCGGCGGTGTGGGTCGGGCTGGACGACATCTCCGGCGGTGGATCGGGGCCGGAGGTGAGAATTGGGAGTAAGGGTGGAGGCTGGCGAGGGTCCGGGCGCGGGAATGGCTGGAGGGCGACGGGAGGAGGAGGAAGGGTTTGGTGTATTTGGTGCAATTTGGGATGGGGTCGGGCTGTCAGGTCCGACGTGGCGGGCGCGCCCGGGCGCCTCATATCCGCCCCATATTTGGGCTGTATATGCGGGGTGCCGGTCAGCCCGAGCATTTGAGGCCCGTTTAAGGAGCCCGTCTGGGTCAAAAAAACATGACCGGCGGCCCGCCCGAACGTATAAGGTGAGTTTGAGAGGTCCGGTTGTAGATGCTCTCGGTGCTTCGAGGTTGCAAAATGTTTGTTCAGTGCAGCACCAACACCAGCGGGCTATGCATATACTCCCTCTGTCCCAAAAATTTTGTCTTACATTTGTCTAAATACGAATATATCAAGTCACGTTTTAGTATTAGATACATCCATATCTAGACAAATCTACGACAAGAATTTTGGGACGGAGGGAGTATATATATATATTTTTTCAGAATTCGGGCTATGCATATTTAATTGGCTATATCGAGTTAAAGGTTTGTGCACGGTTCATTTCGTACTGAACCTTCTCAAAACGGTCAATTTTGTGATTTTGATTTTTGACCTGTAACATCTTCGACGACTAGCACTGCCGCCTGCCGCGCATTTGTGCTTCACGGCAGCAACCACGAACTCGCCAAAGTTGTGCCGCGCAACACATCGTCGGTACGTGCGTGTACCGCGGTTGATCTCCACGACTCCCCACCGAGGCCACCGCGCTCCTCGCCCACCGGCGTCACCCGAGCGAACGCCCAAAAGGATACCGCCCCTGCGAACAGTGCCGCCGGCGCAACGACAAAGCATGTACGCATGCCCGGCCACCCGTCGGCCGTGGCCTGCTTGGCATCGCCGTGTCAGCTTCGCACTCAGCCAGCGCCTCGAACCGTCGCCCCCCGCCGCACACGTGCCAGCAGCATATCCTGCCGCCGGTAAAAACTAGAGTTGCAAAGGAACCCGATCCGCAGAGCACGGTGAATATAGACAAGGGGGCAGAGCCGAGCAGAGCAACCCCGGTCGTCGTCGCACACACGTCGCGCATGCACGGTCGGCGTCCCGGCCACGTGCCCGCGCGCCCACGCACCTCTCCGCCCCTTTAACTCCTTGCCCCGCCATGCCGTCTCCTTCTCCCAGAGCTTGGCCTAGCTACCACCCCCCACTCTCCCCCCTCCTCCTCCTAGGCTAGCTCCCTCCGGCAGACTCTCCCTTCCATGGCGGATCGGCACGGCGAGGGCGGCGTGGCCTCGGTGCGGCGGCCGGGGCGCACGGACCTGGACGACCCGTCGACAACGCTGCTGCAGCGCGTGCAGGCGCACCTCCCGACCTCGACGCAGGTGGTGGGCCTGCTGACCCTGCTTATCGCCGGCGCGGCGCTGCTGGTGCTGGCGGGGCTGACGCTCACGGGCGCCGTGGTGGCGCTCGTCTTCCTCGGCCCACTGGCGCTGCTGACCAGCCCCATCTGGGTGCCGTTCTCGTTCGCGCTCCTCGTGGTGGCCGTGGCCGCGCTCTCCTTCGTCGGGTTCACCGTGGCCGCGCTCGCCGCGGCCACCTGGGCGTACCGGTACTTCACGGGGCGGCACCCCGTGGGCGCCGACCGCGTGGACCGCGCCCGCAGCCGCCTCGCCGACACCGCCAGCCACGTCAAGGACTACGCCCGCCGCGAGTACGGCGGCTACCTCGGCAACCGGACCAAGGACGCCGCCCCCGGCGCCTAGGCGCTCGTGATCCGGCCGTCACCGCCGCGCGTGCGTGCACGTCTCGGTTAGATCGTTACGATATGTTCTTTTTTCCTTTCCGTCTGTACTCTCCCAGCTAGCTGTTGGTAATCTCGTCGTCTTCACGTGTATGAACTACTGTATCTTTCTTCTCTCGTGGTGCACTGTTTAGTCAGATCGATCGATGATCATAAGGTGTACGTCCGGCGATCATGTTGATTAATTCCGGTGATGAATTGGTCATGCATGCACTGGTGCTGGAGGCCGACGGCCATGTTAGCCACGCACTAGAATGGACTGCATAGTAGTACAAGGTATCGGTTACACTCGGATGCAGAGTTGTTCGGTTACACTCGGATGCAGAGTTCTTCAGAGGAAACTGCAGGGGATTCAGAGCCTTGGGGACGACGAAGGGGAGAGGAACAGGGTAGGTCCGTAGGTGGCAACACAAATGTCGACCGATCGATGCCTCACTTTCAGCCCATAAATGTCGTATATATAGATTTCTCATGTGGTACATCCGTCATCATAAATATAGTGTGGACATTTTTCTTGTATATACATCGGGACGACATTTTCATGTATATATCCGGACGACGCTTTTCATCAGAGTTATGTGGTTGACAGTAACCGGTTACTGAAAGCATCGAGTTATGTTTTTATTTTTTAATATTTCATCAGAGTTACGTGGTTGACAGTAACCGGTTACTGAAAGCATCTTTTTTTTTTTAGAGAAAAGACTAAGCCGCGCCCGAGGAAGGCCCGAACCTAGTCTGACTTTGAATTAACAAGAAAAAATCATGTCGGTGGAAGGCCCGAACCTAGTCCGATTTTGAATTAACAAGAAAAAATCATGTCGGTCTTCTGACTTTGAATTAACAAGAAAAAATCATGTCGATCGGGAAGACAGGAACACGTACTACGAATTGTCCGACTTTGAATTAACAAAGCCATCAACCGGCCGGGATTACAAGACTTTGAATTAACAAAGCCCGGGATTACAAGGGCAGATACTATACAACAGGAAAAAGAAAACGGCGTAAGATACAAGCAGCTGGAGCAGCTAACAACCAAACAGCAAAGCAAGCAGCACAAGAAAATTGAAGGAGTGGCCAACATCGGAGGGCAGCCTCAAAGCCCACTTCACAGGACCAAAACATGGTAGCCTTGCCATCCGTCTGCCTTCGAAGAGGGCCACTACCCTCTCGCCCTGGCTTGAAGGGCACCGGACGGTCGGAAGGCAAAGCGCTCACCATGAGCTCGGATGAACAGCGACGACAGGGCTGGCACGGGAAGGAGATCGGAGCGCCGCATGCATAAGCATAGCCTTCCACAACCTCTCGAAACGCCACGCTGGCACGGGAAGGAGATCGGAGCGCCGCATGCATAAGCATAGCCTTCCACAACCTCTCGGAACGCCACAGCCAGGCCGTACAGGCGCAAGCAGAAACACGGCACCGTACGGCGAAGACCGGCGTAGAAGATCATATCGCCGGCAAAGACGAAGAAGAGAAGGAAACGCCAACAGCTATCCCAATCCCAGCAGCAGAGTGCCCACCTCACACCTGCGTCCCCCAGACGACGCCTCCAAGAAGGGTAGCGACGAGCAACGACGCCGCCGTCCACAACGGGAACATGGTTTTCACCCAAAGCAGAGTGCGAGGGAAGGAGGTAGGAGGGAACCTCGATGAGGCCACAAAGGAGGGAAACGGCGCCAAAGGCGTCGCCAACGTCGTGGCCTCCACCGCAAGCCAAGGGTTTCCCCTGGTCGCCCTCCGCAACGCCCGACTCCGAGGCCGAAGAGGTCGACAGGAGTGGATCCGACCAGGAGGGCACATGACCGGGAAGGGACAGGGGTCAATGATGCACCGGTGCACAGGGCCACAGGGAGCCAAGCACACCACGACGCACGGACACCGCAACCTCGCCGCCCGCGCGGCCAAGGTCACAATACAGCACCCTCCGACGCAGCTCGCCGCAAAGCTGACGCTGTCCACCAAGTCCGGGGCCGCCGCCCCGGCATCCACCCACCACGCACATCCCATCCACAGCTAGTCACCACGCCCACCACCACCACCACCAGGAGCACTTCCGCACTCACCACCGAACACCACGAAGAAAGAGGAGGCGCCTGCAACCGCCTCCCCACGCAGATCCGGCCAGAAAATTGGTCGACACCCGCCGGGGCGCCAGATCCGGCGACACAGGGGCGGATGCGACGGCCTGAGCAGGGGCAGGGCCACATCCCTGTCCTAACGCGAGGTGGCCGGATCGAAAGGCCCGCCGCCACCGGGGCCCCCACCAACTCCAGATCTGGCGGGTGGAGCAGCAGCAGGAGCCAGATTGCAGAGAAGACGGACCCGGGCCAACACCAGCGGCCATGGCAGGCACTGCGGCGGGCCAGCAGCAGGGGAGGCCGTCGCCGCCGGAAGGTGTCGGTGAAGGAGAGGAAGCAGCGACCTTGGGGGAGGGCGCGACGGGGAGGACCAGCAGATGGCGCGCGGGGAAGCCCCACTGCCGCCTACCACTGCGCTGGCCAATCCCAGTGGTAGCCGCTGGCGGCGGCGGGGAAGAAAGGTCAGGAGAAGGGGGGCCGAGGCGGCGCTAGGGTTTCGCCCCCGAGTCGCCCGAGGGGACGACGCGGGGGAGATGGTTCCTGCTCGTTTTTTCATACTGAAAACATCTACGGCCGGACTTGACAAATCCGGCCCCTCAAACTGTGCAAAACACGATCAACATGCCCCTTATATGTTACTTTTCACATCCACGTCCCCCGTATCCGGAATCCAAACCCGTGCAGAACACGATCAACATGCCGGATCACCATTGCATCGCCAACATGCCGGATCTGAAGGAAATATGCCCTAGAGGCAATAATAAAGTTGTTATTTATATTTCCTTATATCATGATAAATGTTTATTATTCATGCTAGAATTGTATTAACCGGAAACTTGATACATATGTGAATACATAGACAAAACAAAGTGTCGCTAGTATGCCTCTACTTGACTAGCTCGTTAATCAAAGATGGTTAAGTTTCCTAGCCATAGACATGTGTTGTCATTTGATGAACGGGATCACATCATTAGAGAATGATGTGATGGACAAGACCCATCCGTTAGCTTAGCACTATGATCGTTTAGTTTGTTGCTATTGCTTTCTTCATGACTTATACATGTTCCTATGACTATGAGATTATGCAACTCCCGAATACCAGAGGAACACTTAGTGTGCTATCAAACGTCACAACGTAATTGGATGATTATAAAGATGCTCTACAGGTGTCTCCGATGGTGTTTGTTGAGTTGGCATAGATCGAGATTAGGATTTGTCACTCCGTGTATCGGAGAGGTATCTCTGGGCCCTCTCGGTAATGCACATCACTATAAGCCTTGCAAGCAATGTGACTAATGAGTTAGTTGCGAGATGATGCATTACGGAACGAGTAAAGAGACTTGCTGGTAACGAGATTGAACTAGGTATGATGATACCGATGATCGAATCTCGGGCAAGTAACATATCGATGACAAAGGGAACAACGTATGTTGTTATGCGGTTTGACCGATAAAGATCTTCGTAGAATATGTAGGAGCCAATATGAGCATCCAGGTTCCGCTATTGGTTATTGACAGGAGATGTGTCTCGGTCATGTCTACATAGTTCTCGATGTTGGGGAACGCGACAGAAAACAAAAATTTTCGGTATAGCGAGCACGCCCAGGACCACTATGGAGACTGCATACAAGGTTTGATCTGATCCGTACCGACTCGAAGCGCAGCGGAAGAAGAGTCGGTGGAGATCGTTGGTGCAGATCCCCGCAGCTAGGATTTACAACCTCCCAACCGCGAGGATGTACTCCCTCGCCGGACAGCCCTTCGGGAGGCGGTCGGACAGTCCCCCGGACGGTGTCGCAGACAGCCCTTCGGGAGGACCCTCGAAACTCGAACGGAGACTCGGACAGCCCTTCGGGAGGACACTCGAACAGCCCCTCGGGCAAAAGACCGAAACTACGACCTCTCTATGGGGTTGCACACATACGGTGTCAGCTATCCGGCAGGGCTTCGCCGTCCAGAACTAGTTCCTGCCGGAACCCAGACAGCCTTTCGGCTCTACGAAACTCTTTTCGTGGGAGGGAGAGAAGAAGCCAGATAATGCATGGCATGTGTATGAGAGCAAGGGATGAGCTTTGTGGGCAGCCCACTCTCCTCTATTTATAGGAAAACCAAGGGGTAAAGTTGGCATTCACAAATACCAAAAGTACCCCCACTTTATGTCATTTACATAAAGAATAAAGCAAAAAGGAGTGCCATGTGGAGCTCCATGGAGCTCCACCCTCCATGGCCGGCCACCCCTTGGGGGGGGCCCCCCAAGGGGGCTTCCTTAGTGCCCAAGGTTTCTAGAAGCCTTTTGGGAAAATTCCCAAAAGGTGCTTTCCATAAAAATTCCCAAAAAGCACTTTCACTATTCACGATGACATTTTTCAGCGTCCGTACGAACTAAAAATATTTATGTGGGCTTAGAACATTTCTAGTACCCACTAAAATAATTTTCAACGCGTTCTGGAACAATTCCAGATTAGTGATTTCATCTGCGAAAAAGCATCTGAAGCGGTTCCGGCAGCTCCGAAACATTTCCGGTTTTTATCCCCGAAAATTCCAGAAAGTTTCCAGAATAATTCTGGCACCCTCCAAGAATTATCAGGGGCATCCCGAAACCAATTTGACTTAATGGAATACCCCAAAACAACTTTTCAGTTTCACCGAAACTCATCCGGTGTTCTCTCTGCGGAACTTTTCCGCTGTCCGAAACTTTTTTGGTGTCCGAAACTTTTTCGGTGATTTTCTCTCAGACTCCCTGTCTAGTATTCAGCAGATAGATGACCCTTAAGCGTGTGACCCTATAGGCTCGGTGAAGTATAGACATGACCCGGAACCCCTTCCGATCAATGATCAACATCGGAGCCGTGGACACCCATATTAACCCCTATACCCACACGAATGATTATTCGAGTGAACCTCCAGTTGCTGTGTGCTATTCCTGTTGCTTCGCGATATGTCACAAACACCCGAGGTGAGATTTATTGCATCCCCGTGGATCAACAAATTTGTCCACTATGCAAGTTACCTCGTTACCGGTTTTGTTCTCTTTTCTCGTTTCTGTGTTTTCGGCATCCCAGTGATCAAATCACAAGGTGTCTGGCCGGACGATGATGGATACCGTAACACCGAGAGGGCCCGAGAATATCTCTCCATCGTCGGAGGAGCAAATCCCAATCTTGAGCTATCTCGTTACTTGCCATACTTTTCCGTGAACCCGTAAGCCGCCGTAATAGCCACCCAGTTACGGATGACGTTTAACAAACCCCAAAGTTCACAAAGCAAGTACGAAGGAACTCAATACTCTCATGGTCTAAGGAATTATGCAAACATTAACTATCTCTATGTTAAGAACCATAAACTTGTAACGATAGAAACTCATAGCATAACATCAATCTGGGTCGATTCAACACAAGTGTTCTATCAACATCGTGCCCTCAAAATTGCTGGCATAGCCATGCCCATGATCAGGAAAACAGGATCATCATGCAATACTTGAGCCAGTCTTAGAGGCAAGACTAGGAATACATTTTACCGTTTATTATACCACACGTGCACATGAGTTTCCCTCCGAGCCTCGTGTTATTGCAGACTCGAGAATCATAGCAGTTATAGCATGGAACATAAACATTCATTACAAACTTTGAGATACAAAATAACGGTTGTTACTGCCTCTAGGGCATATCTCCTACAGACTCCCACTTGCACTAGAGTCATAACCCAGTTACATGGCTTCCCTAACACCAAATGGCTATCCGGTGTTGCTCATGCTTTGCTCGTGGTAGAGGCTTTGTCATCGGGTCTGACACATTCAGATCCGTGTGAACTTTGCGTACTTTCACTAAACCCTCTTCGACATGATGTCGAATGAGTTTATATTTGCGTTGAATATGTCTTGTCTTATGGTGCGAACTTGGCTCCCTTGCCTGAGCCACGGCACCACTATTATCACAATAGATCTCCACCGGGTCCAGAGCACTTGGAACCACACCAAGGTCTTCAAGAAATTGCTTGATCCATACCGCCTCCTTGGAGGCTTCTGAAGCTGCAACATACTCCGCCTCCGTCGTAGAATCTGCCACAGTCTTTTGTTTGGAACTTTTCCAATCAACTGCGCCACCGTTCAACATGAAAACATAGCCTGATTGAGATTTGAAGTCATCTGGGTCAGTCATGAAGCCTGCATCAGTGTAACCACTTACAATGAGCTCTTCATCACCTCCGTACACAAGGAGTAAATCCTTGGTCCATCTGAGGTACTTAAGAATACCCTTGACTGCGGCCCAGTGTTCCAATCCTGGATCACTTTGGTACCTGCTGCTAACACTTAGCGCATAGGAAACATCCGGTCTTGTACATAGCATGGCATACATAATAGAACCAACTGCCGAGGCATATGGAACATCATTCATTTGTACTCGCTCATCGAGAGTTCGAGGACTCTGATTCTTGCAAAGCACTGTGCCAGGTGACATGGGGAGTAGGCCTTTCTTGGAGTTCTCCATGTTGAACCTTTTCAACACCTTGTCAATGTACGTGCTTTGGCTAAGCGCTATCAGGCGTTTTGATCTATCTCTATAGATTCTGATGCCCAATACATATGCTGCTTTGCCTAAGTCTTTCATTGAAAACCTTTTCTTCAATGATTCTTTTATTTCGCTAAGAAAATTCATGTCATTTCCAATCAATAATATGTCATCCACATACAAGATTAGAAATGCTTTTGCGCTCCCACTAAACTTCTTGTAAACACAAGATTCTTCGTCATTCCTGATGAAGCCAAACTCTTTGACCACTTCATCAAAACGAATGTTCCAGCTCCTTGATGCTTGCTTCAGACCATAAATAGCTTTCTGAAGTTTGCATACCTTTCCAGCATCCTCATGAATGACAAAACCTTCCGGCTGTATCATGTATACATCCTCTTTGAGGTTTCCATTTAGGAAAGCCGTTTTGACATCCATCTGCCATATTTCATAGTCGAAATAAGCAGCAATTGCTAGCAATATCCGAACAGACCTAAGCATAGCTACGGGCGAGAAAGTCTCGTCGTAGTCCACTCCTGGAACTTGCGTGAACCCTTTCGCGACAAGTCTAGCTTTGTGGATAGTAATGTTACCATCCGCGTCCGTCTTCTTTTGAAAATCCATTTACAACCAATCGGCTTTACGCCTTCTGGAAGTTCTTCCAAGTTCCAAACTTGGTTTTCGTACATGGATTCCATTTCGGATCTCATGGCCTTGTGCCATTCCTTTGAGCTGGGCCCCGCCATCGCTTCCTTGTAGTGCGCAGGTTCATCGTCTTCAAGAATGAAGATTTCGTTATGAAACCACTCAGGTGGCTGGATAGCCCTGCCTGATCTGCGCGGTTCAGTTACAACATTGTTTGAAGTCCCCGCATCATATGCGATAACTTCCGGCTCAGTTGTAGGGATAATTAGCGGAATCTCTTCCGGTTCCTTAGCCATATCAACGGTTGCCGAAGATTCACTAATCTCATTAAGTTGTACTGTCCTCCCACTCACTTCTTTAGCGAGAAATTCTTTCTCGAGAAAGCTTCCAGTTTTTGCGACAAACACTTTGCCCTCGGATGGGTGGTAGAAGGAATACCCAAAGGTTTCCTTTGGATAACCTACAAAGTAACATTTGTCTGATCTGGGATCGAGTTTTTGAGGCTGTAAACGTTTTACATATGCTTCACAACCCCAAATCTTGAGATGCGACACACTGGGTTTCTTCCCATACCATAACTCATATGGCGTTGTCTCAACAGATTTTGACGGTGCTTTGTTTAGTGTATAAGCGGCAGTTTCTAGTGCGTGACCCTAAAAAGATATCGGAAGATTTGTAAGGGACATCATCGACCTTACCATGTCCAACAGGGTTCGGTTACGTCTTTCCGATACTCCATTTCGCTGTGGAGTTCCGGGAGGCGTAAGCTGTGAAATGATTCCACGTTCACTCAGATGTTGGCCAAACTCATGACTAAGATACTCGCCTCCGCGATCAGACCGCAGAAACTTAATCTTTTTGTCACGATGATTTTCTACCTCATTCTGAAATTCTTTGAACTTTTCAAAGGTTTCCGACTTATGCTTCATTAAGTAGATATAGCCATACCGACTTAAATCATCAGTAAAAGTCACGAAGTAGAAATACCCACCCCGTGCGGCTGTGTTCATTGGACCACATACATCACTATGTATTATTTCCAATAATTCACCCGCCCGTTCAGGATGACCCGTGAACGGCGTCTTGGTCATTTTCCCCATTAAGCAAGCTTCACATGTGTCAAATGATTCAAAATCAAAGGACGGTAAAACTCCATCTTTATGGAGTCTTTGCATGTGTTTCTTTCCAATGTGGCCAAGCCGACAGTGCCACAAGAAAGTGGCGGTGGAATCAGCCTTCTTAAGGCGTTTAGCATTCACGTTAAAGACATCATTTCCACATTCAAGATTTAGTATGAAAAGGCCCCCAACAATGGGTGCAAATCCATAAAACATATCCTTACAATAAAGTGAACAACCATTGTTCTCAGACTTGTACGAATACCCATCATGTACTAAACATGATCCGGAGATAATGTTTCTACACAACAGTGGAACAAAATAACAGTTACTTAGTTCTAAGATAAATCCTGAAGGGAGACGTAGAGGCATAATGCCGACGGCTTGAGCGGCGATCCCAGCGCCGTTCCCGACGCGCATCACGACTTCATTCTTTTCCAGCTTGCGCACCTTCTGAAGCCCCTGTATCGAGTTGCAAATGTGAGCAACCGATCCGGTATCAAATACCCAAGACTTAGAATTTTCGCTAGCAAGCAAAACGTCAATGACATTAACTTGTATAAGAATTATACCTTTTCCGGTTTTCCCAGACTTCTTATCTTCCAGATACTTCTTGCAGTTTCTCTTCCAGTGTCCTGTGCCCTTGCAGTAGAAGCACTCAGTTTCATTCTTGGCTCCGCCCTTAGAGTTGCTTTGGGATCCGGTCTTACCGGCGCCCTTGCCCTTCTTTGGCTTGCCTTTCTTCTTTTTGAAACTGGCGGTTTTATTCACAAGCAACACTTGCTTGCGATTTTTCCGCAGTCCTCCTTCTGCAGTTTTCAGCATGGCGAGCACCTCTTCCGGTTCCTTCTCCATCCCACTCATGTTGTAGTTTAATACAAAACCGTCGTAAGACGGGGGGAGTGAAGAAAGCAACATGTCCATCGTATGGCCAGGTGGAAGTGGAAATTCCAGGGTTTTAAGCCTTTCAGCATAGCCAATCATTTTGACCACGTGTTCGCCAACTGAACTACCCTCAGCCATCTTGCAGTCCATCAAAGCCTTCATGATATCAAATCGTTCAGACTTTGCGGTTTCCTTGTACAGAGCATCCAATTCCCGGATCATATCACGGGGTTTATGGAATTCAAAACGTTTTTGAAGGTCTGTACACATGCAAGCTAGCATGAGGCACTGCACTAAGTTGTGATCATCATCCTTAGTGGCCCAGACATTTTGTTCATCTTCCGGGGCCTCTGCCGCCGGTTTAGCTGGAAGAGCATTTTCAAGCACATACAGTTTCTTAGCGCTCCTGAGGACAATCCTCAGGTTGCGGACCCAGTCCGCATAGTTGTTTCCAGTCGCAGTTAACTTCTCTTTCTCTAACAATGGGCCTAAGTTGAACGCGGTGTTGCGAGCCATTTGATCTACAACGGAAAACACAGGTTTCACTTAGACTTTGTTTATAATGAAATTTACACTAGTGAATAAATAGTTTTATTCTAAAGTGCGCTCCCACTCAAATCAATATCTCTCATAATTGATTGTGAGTGATTCAAGACACAAATTTCAATTCAACGCCATTGATGGTAGCATCACTGATGGCGAGAACTTCAATCGTTAGGCAAACTTGCCAATCACATCTATGTGACTCTTGTTCATCTTTCGATGCGTGTGTTCCGAGCTCATGACTTTCATGCCTGAACGTCAAGATAACCAAGTGATCTTGCTGCGAGGTCTCAACTCACCCGCCTCACACTTCTCTAATCGTTCGTGCCCATGTTAGCATGTGACACCCCGAAGAGATAGGTGCCGTGACGGTGCTACACTTGGGAGAACACTAACTACTTGATATTTTAAGTGAGAGATCACCCTAATAAAAGCGACTACCACGCAATCAAGAAGGGTGCATCAAGAGGGATAAACATCTCAGGCAATTCATAATAGCATGATATGGTATAGCCTCTTCTGACGGAGAAGTCAAGTATTCTTCGTCTTCGGCATTTGCGTCGGTGTTCACCTTCGCGAAGATTGCCACCACCTTGTCAATGCATCAGATAATATCGCCATCTCCATAGCGGATAGAATTAAATGCATTACTTAAGGTTGACACGCAGGTCATTAAAGTGCAATCATATGGCTCCAGCCATCATGCCGAATCATGACACGCAGGTCATGTTAATTACATCATATAGTCATCTCATACATAATCAAATTGAATATGAGACTTGCTATACCACATCACATGCAAACCATCCTGCAAAACCAAGTTAGACGCCTCTAATCGGTTTATGCAAAATTTTATTTTACGTGGCTTCTAAGGTTTTGACTTAAACCGCAGCTACCAACGTTTTATCATCAAGTATGATTATTCAAGTCGCTAGATTAACATCTCGGGGTGTATGAAACACGAGATAATTAAATCTCGAGCCCCATACTAAACTTCGTCATACGCATGACCCCCGTGCAGATCATATCTGCAATGCCCTTTCATCTGCGAATTTCATCTTTCTTTTGACTATGGCAGAACCCAAAGACCTGATAGCACTTCCATGATCAATCAGGATCATGGATTGCCAGAACTTTGTCAAATTCCACCATGCTATCTCGAGATTGAGCAAACACAAATTCTAGGGAAGCAACAAGAACATCGGGTAACAGATTTCATCTGTCACCCGCATAAATAATTTTCAGCAATAGATCTTATCTACTACCTAATTATATTATGCAATACCCATACATCTCCATGTATTCTAGATCGTAACCTGCATCTACGCATAGCACGGCTCTTGATGCCACTGTTGGGGAACGCGACAGAAAACAAAAATTTTCGGTATAGCGAGCACGCCCAGGACCACTATGGAGACTGCATACAAGGTTTGATCTGATCCGTACCGACTCGAAGCGCAGCGGAAGAAGAGTCGGTGGAGATCGTTGGTGCAGATCCCCGCAGCTAGGATTTACAACCTCCCAACCGCGAGGATGTACTCCCTCGCCGGACAGCCCTTCGGGAGGCGGTCGGACAGTCCCCCGGATGGTGTCGCAGACAGCCCTTCGGGAGGACCCTCGAAACTCGAACGGAGACTCGGACAGCCCTTCGGGAGGACACTCGAACAGCCCCTCGGGCAAAAGACCGAAACTACGACCTCTCTATGGGGTTGCACACATACGGTGTCAGCTATCCGGCAGGGCTTCGCCGTCCAGAACTAGTTCCTGCCGGAACCCAGACAGCCTTTCGGCTCTACGAAACTCTTTTCGTGGGAGGGAGAGAAGAAGCCAGATAATGCATGGCATGTGTATGAGAGCAAGGGATGAGGTTTGTGGGCAGCCCACTCTCCTCTATTTATAGGAAAACCAAGGGGTAAAGTTGGCATTCACAAATACCAAAAGTACCCCCACTTTATGTCATTTACATAAAGAATAAAGCAAAAAGGAGTGCCATGTGGAGCTCCATGGAGCTCCACCCTCCATGGCCGGCCACCCCTTGGGGGGGCCCCCCCAAGGGGGCTTCCTTAGTGCCCAAGGCTTCTAGAAGCCTTTTGGGAAAATTCCCAAAAGGTGCTTTCCATAAAAATTCCCAAAAAGCACTTTCACTATTCACGATGACATTTTTCAGCGTCCGTACGAACTAAAAATATTTATGTGGGCTTAGAACATTTCTAGTACCCACTAAAATAATTTTCAACGCGTTCTGGAACAATTCCAGATTAGTGATTTCATCTGCGAAAAAGCATCTGAAGCGGTTCCGGCAGCTCCGAAACATTTCCGGTTTTTATCCCCGAAAATTCCAGAAAGTTTCCAGAATAATTCTGGCACCCTCCAAGAATTATCAGGGGCATCCCGAAACCAATTTGACTTAATGGAATACCCCAAAACAACTTTTCAGTTTCACCGAAACTCATCCGGTGTTCTCTCTGCGGAACTTTTCCGCTGTCCGAAACTTTTTCGGTGATTTTCTCTCAGACTCCCTGTCTAGTATTCAGCAGATAGATGACCCTTAAGCGTGTGACCCTATAGGTTCGGTGAAGTATAGACATGACCCGGAACCCCTTCCGATCAATGATCAACATCGGAGCCGTGGACACCCATATTAACCCCTATACCCACACGAATGATTATTCGAGTGAACCTCCAGTTGCTGTGTGCTATTCCTGTTGCTTCGCGATATGTCACAAACACCCGAGGTGAGATTTATTGCATCCCCGTGGATCAACAAATTTGTCCACTATGCAAGTTACCTCGTTACCGGTTTTGTTCTCTTTTCTCGTTTCTGTGTTTTCGGCATCCCAGTGATCAAATCACAAGGTGTCTGGCCAGACGATGATGGATACCGTAACACCGAGAGGGCCCGAGAATATCTCTCCATCGTGGGAGGAGCAAATCCCAATCTTGAGCTATCTCGTTACTTGCCATACTTTTCCGTGAACCCGTAAGCCGCCGTAATAGCCACCCAGTTACGGATGACGTTTAACAAACCCCAAAGTTCACAAAGCAAGTACGAAGGAACTCAATACTCTCATGGTCTAAGGAATTATGCAAACATTAACTATCTCTATGTTAAGAACCATAAACTTGTAACGATAGAAACTCATAGCATAACATCAATCTGGGTCGATTCAACACAAGTGTTCTATCAACATCGTGCCCTCAAAATTGCTGGCATAGCCATGCCCATGATCAGGAAAACAGGATCATCATGCAATACTTGAGCCAGTCTTAGAGGCAAGACTAGGAATACATTTTACCGTTTATTATACCACACGTGCACATGAGTTTCCCTCCGAGCCTCGTGTTATTGCAGACTCGAGAATCATAGCAGTTATAGCATGGAACATAAACATTCATTACAAACTTTGAGATACAAAATAACGGTTGTTACTGCCTCTAGGGCATATCTCCTACACTCGAACCCGTAGGGTCCGCACGCTTAACGTTCGATGACGATTTGTATTATGAGTTATGTGATTTGATGACCGAAGATAGTTCGGAGTCCCGGATGAGATCACGGACATGACGAGGAGTCTCGAAATGGTCGAGAGGTAAAGATCGATATATTGGAAGGCTATATTCGGACATCAGAAAGGTTCCGAGTGATTCGGGTATTTCTCGGAGTACCGGAGAGTTACGGGAATTCGCCGGGGGAAGTAGTGGGCCTTAATGGGCCATACGGGAAAGGAGAGAAGGGCCTCAAGGGGTGGCCGCATGCCCCCCCCCCCCCCAATGGGCTGGTCCAAATTGGACTAGGAGGGGGCGCCGACGGCGCCCCCCTCCTTCCTTCTCCCTTCTTCCTCCTTCCCTCCTTCTCCTACTAGGAATAGGAAAGAGGAGGGGAATCCTACTTGGACTGGGGAGTCCTAGTAGGATTCCCCACACCTGGTGCGCCCCCCTTGGGCCGGCCACCTCTTCCCTCCCCTCCTTTATATACGTGGCCAGGGGGCACCCCAATAGCACATCAAAGTTTCTCTTAGCCGTGTGCGGTGCCCCCCTCCACAGTTACACACCTCGGTCATATCGTCGTAGTGCTTAGGTGAAGCCCTGCGCCGGTAACTTCATCATCACCGTCGCCACAGCGTCGTGCTGACGGAACTCTCCCTCAGCCTCAACTGGATCAAGAGTACGAGGAACGTCATCGAGCTGAACGTGTGCTGAACACGGAGGTGCCGTACGTTCGGTGCTAGGATCAGTCGGATCGTGAAGACGTACGACTACATCAACCGCGTTGATAAATGCTTCCGCTTTCAGTCTACGAGGGTACGTGGACACACTCTCCCCGCTCGTTGCTATGCATCTCCTAGATAGATCTTGCGTGAGCGTAGAAATTTTTTGAAATTGCATGCTACGTTCCCCAACAGTGGCATCCGAGCCAGGTCTATGCGTAGATGTTATATGCACGAGTAGAACACAAAGAGTTGTGGGCGATAATAGTCATACTGCTTACCAGCATGTCATACTTTGATTCGGCGGTATTGTTGGATGAAGCGGCTCAGACCGACATTACGCGTACGCTTACGCGAGACTGGTTCTACTGGCGTGCTTCGCACACAGGTGGCTAGTGGGTGTCAGTTTCTCCAACTTTAGTTGAATCGAGTGTGACTACGCCCGATCCTTGTTGAAGGTTAAAACAGCACACTTGACGAAAAATCGTTGTGGTTTTGATGCGTAGGTAAGAACGGTTCTTGCTCAGCTCGTAGCAGCCACGTAAAACTTGCAACAACAAAGTAGAGGATGTCTAACTTGTTTTTGCAGGGCTTGCTGTGATGTGATATGGTCAAGACATGATGTGATATAATTTATTGTATGAGATGATCATGTTTTATAACAGAGTTATCGGCAACCGGCAGGAGCCACATGGTTGTCGCTTTATTGTATGCAATGCAATCGCCATGTAATTGCTTTACTTTATGACTAAGCGGTAGCGATAGTCGTAGAAACAATAAGTTGGCGAGACGACAACGATGCTTCGATGGAGATCATGCTGGGGCGCCGGTGACGATGGAGATCAAGCTGGGGCGCCGGTGACGATGAAGATCATGACAGTGCTTCGATGATGGAGATCAAGAGCACAAGATGATGATGGCCATATCATGTCACATATTGAATTGCATGTGATGTTAATCCTTTTATGCATCTTATTTTGCTTAGTACGACGGTAGCGTTATAAGATGATCCCTCACTAAATTTCAAGGTATAAGTGTTCTCCCTGAGTATGCACCGTTGCGAAAGTTCTTCGTGCTGAGACACCACGTGATGATCGGGTGTGATAGGCTCTACGTTCAAATACAACGGGTGCAAGACAGTTTTGCACATGCGGAATACTCGGGTTAAACTTGACGAGCCTAGCATATGCAGATATGGCCTCGGAACACTGAGACCGAAAGGTCGAACGTGAATCATATAGTAGATATGATCAACATAGTGATGTTCACCATTGAAAACTACTCCATCTCACGTGATGATCGGACATGGTTTAGTTGATTTGGATCACGTGATCACTTAGATGATTAGATGGATGTCTATCTAAGTGGGAGTTCTTAAGTAATATGATTAATTGAACTTTAATTTATCATGAACTTAGTCCTGGTAGTATTTGCAAATTAAGTTGTAGATCAATAGCTCGTGTATAGCTCCCCTGTTTTATTTTTGATATGTTCCTAGAGAAAACTAAGTTGAAAGATGATAGTAGCAATGATGCGGACTGGTTCCGTGATCTGAGGTTTATCCTCATTGCTGCACAGAAGAATTATGTCCTTGATGCACCGCTAGGTGACAGAACTATTGCAGGAGCAGATGCAGACGTTATGAACGTTTGACAAGCTCGGTATGATGACTACTTGATAGTTTAGTGCACCATGCTTTACGGCTTAGAACCGGGACTTCAAAACGTTTTGAACGCCACGGAGCATATGAGATGTTCCAAAGAGATGAAATTGGTATTTCAGACTCATGCCCATGTCGAGAGGTATGAGACCTCTGACAAGTACTTCGCCTACAAGATGGAGGAGAATAGCTCAACCAGTGAGCATGTGCTCAGAATGTCTGAGTACTACAATCGCTTGAATCAAGTGGGAGTTAATCTTCCAGATAAAATAGTGATTGACAGAGTTCTCTAGTCACTATCACCAAGTTACTAGAACTTCGTGATGAACTATAATATGCAAGGGATGAATAAGACAATTCCCGAACTCTTCGCGATGCTAAAGGCTGCGAAGGTAAAGATCAAAAAGGAGCATCAAGTGTTGATGGTTTACAAGACCACTAGTTTCAAGAAAAAGGGCAAAGGGAAGAAGGGGAACTTCAAGAAGAATAGCAAGCAAGTAGCTACTCCCGGGAAGAAGCCCAAGTCTGGACCTAAGCCTGAAACTGAGTGCTTCTACTGCAAAGGGACTGGTCACTAGAAGCGGAACTGCCCCAAGTATTTGGCGGATAAGAAGGATGGCAAAGTGAACAAAGGTATATTTGATATACATGTTATTGATGTGTATTTTACTAGTGTTCATAGTAACCCCAAGGTATTTGATACCGGTTCAGTGCTATGATTAGTAACTCGAAACAGGTGTTGCAAAATGAACAGAGACTAGTTGAGGACGAGGTGACGATGTGTGTTGGAAGAGATTCCAAGGTTGATAAGATCACCATCGCACACTCCCTCTATTTTCGGGATTAGTGTTGAACCTAAATAAATGTTATTTGGTGTTTGCGTTGAGCATGAATATGATTGGATCATGTTTATTGCAAAAATAAATGTTATTTGGTGTTTGCGTTGAGCATGAATATGATTGGATCATGTTTATTGCAATACGGTTATTCATTTAAGTCAGAGAATAATTGTTGTTCTGTTTACATGAATAAAAACCTTCTATGGTCATACACCCAATGTAAATGGTTTATTGAATCTCGATCATAGTGATACACATATTCATAATATTGAAGCCAAAAATGCAAAGTTAGTAATGATAGTGCAACTTATTTGTGGCACTGCCGTTTAGGTCATATTGGTGTAAAGCGCATGAAGAAACTCCATACTGACGGACTTTTGGAATCACTTGATTATGAATCATTTTGATGCTTGCGAACCATGCCTCATGGGCAAGATGACTAAAACTCCGTTCTCCGGAACAATGGAGCAAGCTACGGACTTATTGGAAATAATACATACCGATGTATGCGGTCCGATGAGTATTGAGGCTCGCAGCGGGTATCGTTATTTTCTGAACTTCACAGATGATTTGAGTAGATATGTGTATATCTACTTAATGAAACACAAGTCTGAAACGTTTGAAAAGTTCAAAGAATTTCAGAGTGAAGTGGAAAATCATCGTAATAAGAAAATAAAGTTTCTACGATCTGATCGCGGAGGCAAATATTTGAGTTACGAGTTTGGTCTTCATTTAAAACAATGTGGAATAGTTTCGCAACTCATGCCACCTGGAACACCACAACATAATGGTGTGTCCGAACGTCGTAACCGTACTTTATTAGATATGGTGCGATCTATGATGTCTCTTACCGATTTACCACTATCGTTTTGGGGTTATGCATTAGAGACAGCTGCATTCACGTTTAATAGGGCACCATCTAAATCCGTTGAGACGACACCGTATGAACTGTGGTTTGGCAAGAAACCTAAGCTGTCGTTTCTTAAAGTTTGGGGTTGCGATGCTTATATGAAAAAGCTTCAGCCTGATAAGCTCGAACCCAAATCGGAGAAGTGCGTCTTCATAGGATACCCAAAAGAAACTGTTGGGTACACCTTCTATCACAGATCCGAAAGGCAAGATCTTTCTTGCTAACAATGGATCCTTTCTAGAGAAGGAGTTTCTCTCGAAAGAAGTGAGTGGGAGGAAAGTAGAACTTGATGAGGTAATTGTACCTTCTCCCGAATTGGAAAGTAGTTCATCATAGAAATCAGTTCCAGTGATGCCTACACCAATTAGTGAGGAAGCTAATGATGATGATCATGAAACTTCAGATCAAGTTACTACAGAACCTCGTAGGTCAACCAGAGTATGTTCCGCACCAGAGTGGTACGGTAATCCTGTTCTGGAAGTCATGTTACTAGACCATGACGAACCTACGAACTATGAGGAAGCGATGATGAGCCCAGATTCCGCGAAATGGCTTGAGGCCATGAAATCTGAGATGGGATCCATGTATGAGAACAAAGTATGGACTTTGGTTGACTTGCCTGATGATCGGCAAGCCATAGAGAATAAATGGATCTTCAATAAGAAGACTGACGTTGATAGTAGTGTTTCTATCTACAAAGCTCGAATTGTCGCAAAAGGTTTTCGACAAGTTCAAGGTGTTGACTACGATGAGATTTTCTCACTCGTATCGATGCTTAAGTCTGTCCGAATCATGTTAGCCATTGCCGCATTTTATGAAATCTGGCAAATGGATGTCAAAACTGCAATCCTTGATGGATTTATTAAAAGAAGAGTTGTATATGATACAACCAGAAGGTTTTATCAATCCTAAAGGTGCTAACAAAGTGTGCAAGCTCCAGCCATCCATCTATGGACTGGTGCAAGCATCTCGGAGTTGGAATATACGCTTTGATAAGTTGATCAAAGCATATAGTTTTATACAGACTTGCGGTGAAGCCTGTATTTACAAGAAAGTGAGTGGGAGCACTACAACCTTTCTGATAAGTATATGTGAATGACATATTGTTGATCAGAAATGATGTAGAATTTTTTGAAAAGCATAAAGGAGTATTTGAAAGGAGTTTTTTTCAAAAGAAAGACCTCGATGAAGCTGCTTGCATATTGAGCATCAAGATCTATAGAGATAGATCAAGATGCTTGATAAGATTTTTCAATGAGTACATGCCTTGACAAGATTTTGAAGCAGTTCAAAATGGAACAGTCAAAGAAGGAGTTCTTGCCTGTGTTACAAGGTGTAAAATTGAGGAAGACTCAAAACCTGACCACGGCAGAAGATAGAAAGAGAATGAAAGTCATTCCCTATGCCTCAGTCATAGGTTCTATAAAGTATGCCATGCTATGTACCAGACCAGTTGTGTGCCTTGCTATGAGTTTAGCAAGGAGGTACGAGCCAGGAGTGGATCACTGGATAGCGGTCAATGTTATCCTTAGTCACCTAAGAGGACTAAGGATATATTTCTCGGTTATGGAGGTGTTAAAAGAGTTCGTCATAAAAGGTTACATCGATGCAAGCTTTTACACCGATCCAGATGACTCAGAGTCTCAATCTGGATACATATTGAAAGTGGGAGCAATTAGCTAGAGTAGCTCCATGCAGAGCATTATAGACATAGAAATTTGCAAAATACATACGGATCTGATTGTGGCAGACCCGTTGACTAAACTTCTCTCACAAGCAAAACATGATCACATCTTAGTACCCTTTGGGTATTGGTCACATGACGATGTGAACTATGGGTGTTAATCACATGGCGATGTGAACTAGATTATTGACTCTAGTAAACCCTTTGGGTGTTGGTCACATGGCGATGTGAACTATTGGTGTTAATCACATGGCGATGTGAACTAGATTATTGACTCTAGTGCAAGTGGAAGACTGAAGGAAATATGCCCTAGAGGCAATAATAAAGTTGTTATTTATATTTCCTTATATCATGATAAATGTTTATTATTCATGCTAGAATTGTATTAACCAGAAACTTGATACATGTGTGAATACATAGACAAAACAAAGTGTCCCTAGTATGCCTCTACTTGACTAGCTCATTAATCAAAGATGGTTAAGTTTCCTAGCCATAGACATGTGTTGTCATTTGATGAACGGGATCACATCATTAGAGAATGATGTGATGGACAAGACCCATCCGTTAGCTTAGCACTATGATCGTTTAGTTTGTTGCTATTGCTTTCTTCATGACTTATACATGTTCCTATGACTATGAGATTATGCAACTCCCGAATACCGGAGGAACACTTAGTGTGCTATCAAACGTCACAACGTAACTGGGTGATTATAAAGATGCTCTACAGGTGTCTCCGATGGTGTTTGTTGAGTTGGCATAGATCGAGATTAGGATTTGTCACTCCGTGTATCGGAGAGGTATCTCTGGGCCCTCTCGGTAATGCACATCACTATAAGCCTTGCAAGAAATGTGACTAATGAGTTAGTTGCGAGATGATGCATTACGGAACGAGTAAAGAGACTTGCTGGTAACGAGATTGAACTAGGTATGATGATACCGACGATCGAATCTCGGGCAAGTAACATACCGATGACAAAGGGAACAACGTATGTTGTTATGCGGTTTGACCGATAAAGATCTTCGTAGAATATGTAGGAGCCAATATGAGCATCCAGGTTCCGCTATTGGTTATTGACCGGAGATGTCTCTCGGTCATGTCTACATAGTTCTCGAACCCGTAGGGTCCGCACGCTTAACGTTCGATGACGATTTGTATTATGAGTTATGTGATTTGATGACCGAAGATAGTTCGGAGTCCCGGATGAGATCACGGACATGACGAGGAGTCTCGAAATGGTCGAGAGGTAAAGATCGATATATTGGAAGGCTATATTCGGACATCAGAAAGGTTCCGAGTGATTCGGGTATTTCTCGGAGTACCGGAGAGTTACGGGAATTCGCCGGGGGAAGTAATGGGCCTTAATGGGCCATACGGGAAAGGAGAGAAGGGCCTCAAGGGGTGGCCGCATGCCCCCCCCCACCCGCCCCCCCCCCCCAGGGCTTGGTCCGAATTGACTAAGAGGGGGCGCCGGCGGCGCCCCCCTCCTTCCTTCTCCCTTCTTCCTCCTTCCCTCCTTCTCCTACTAGGAATAGGAAAGAGGAGGGGAATCCTACTTGGACTGGGGAGTCCTAGTAGGATTCCCCACACCTGGCGCGCCCCCCTTGGGCCGGCCACCTCTTTCCTCCCCTCCTTTATATACGTGGCCAGGGGGCACCCCAATAGCACATCAAAGTTTCTCTTAGCCGTGTGCGGTGCCCTCCTCCACAGTTACACACCTCGGTCATATCGTCGTAGTGCTTAGGCGAAGCCCTGCGCCGGTAACTTCATCATCACCGTCGCCACACCGTCGTGCTGACGGAACTCTCCCTCGGCCTCAACTGGATCAAGAGTACGAGGGACGTCATTTAGCTGAACGTGTGCTGAACACGGAGGTGCCGTACGTTCGGTGCTAGGATCGGTCGGATCGTGAAGATGTACGACTACATCAACCGCGTTGATAAACGCTTCCGCTTTCGGTCTACGAGGGTACGTGGACACACTCTCCCCGCTCGTTGCTATGCATCTCATAGATAGATCTTGCGGGAGCGTAGAAATTTTTTGAAATTGCATGCTACGTTCCCCAACAGGATCATCATTGCGTCGCCAGACAAAAGGACCATAGTTCGTCGAAGTTCATTGTCGGACAGTGCAAATGCATATTACAAACTTGGCAGGGCGGAGGAAATCACCATTTCCTCGTCAGCCCGTTCCTCCCCTTCCTCTTCTGGTCGCCAGCGCGAAGCGGCCGGAGCTGCACGCTAAGCAGGATGGGTTAGCGACGTCGCTGGCGTTGTGTCGACGGGCGCCGGGCGCTGACGAAGTAGCTGTCGGATCTGTCTTGGTCGAGCTGCGACCATCTCAATGCGATGGAGAGGGCGACCTCCTCCACATCGTCAGGCTCCGCTTCGCGCAGCAAACTTGTCCAGTTGTCGTCAGAGTCGGATTCCCCACCCGAGCTTCGGTCGTCGGCCGTCGAATGGGTTCGGAGGGGATCAGGAGTGGAGTGAACAGAGAGGGGACTGAAGTGGACTGCAGTCTAGGGTTTTCCAAATGGGGATATTTGTGGGGCGCGCGTGGACCAGACAAAAGGACCATAGTTCGTCGAAGTTCATTGTTGGACAGCGCAAATGCATATTACAAACTTGGAAGGGCGGAGGAAATCACCATTTCCTCGCCAGCCCCTTCCTCCCCTTCCTCTTCTGGTCGCCAGTGCGGAGCGGCCGGAGCTGCACGCTGAGCAGGATGGGTTAGCGGCGTTGCTGGCGTTGTGTCGACGGGCTCCGGGCGCTGACGAAGTAGCTGTCGGATCCGTCTTGGTCGAGCTGCGACCATCTCAATGTGATGGAGAGGGCGACCTCCTCCACATCGTCAGGCTCCGCTTCGCATAGCAAACTTGTCCAGTTGTCGTCAGAGTCGGATGCCCCACCCGAGCTTCGGTCGTCGGTCGTCGAATGGGTTCGGAGGGGATCAGGAGTGGAGTGAACAGAGAGGGGACTGAAGTGGACTGCAGTCTAGGGTTTTCCAAATGGGGATATTTGTGGGGCGCGCGTGGACCAGCTAGGCCGAGTCGTGTGGACCAGCTAGGCCGAGTTGATGTGGCATACGCGTCCGGGCCTGGGCTGGATATGAGTGGTGTCGGATAGCCCGGACGTCCGAGGACGGTTTAAGGCGCCCGAACGTCTTATGAGTTAAAAGCAGCCACAGTTTAGTGCAAAGTGAAGATACTAGCCTGAAAGATATGTTATTTGTTACAGAAAACAGTTGGTTATCTATTCGTAGATTATACTCCCTCCTATCAAAATATAGACGTTTTTTTTGTCACTGTCATAGTGTCAAAAAATAACTTATATTTTGATATGGAGGGAGTATTTATTCGTAGTGATGGACTCATGGCAGTACTGCATTTGCAGTACAATCATCGCATTAGTCCAGGAGGCTTCCAGCGTTAAGCCGTCAAGCGTTAGAGGATGCATGGTGGCGGCGCAATACCTTCAAAAAGACATCTAGTAATTCAGAAAGAAATAAAGATCTGTGTTGCATCTTATGCCGTTTGGCGCATTAGGAAAGAGCAGAGGATTTTTACGGCAACCCGATGATCCCAACCACAATTGCTTCCTTCATGAGAAGGATATCAGCCTCCTTCTGGAGGCGCGTGGCGACCAATTTTGTGTTTGTACAGCCCAACTGCAGTTCGCAGATTCGAGCTTTCTTTTACTTGTGTTTTCAGCTCCTGTTTTCATCTAGGTTGTTTTCAGTCTTCGTACATGCAAAACAGAGCTACTGCTAGTTCTGTCAATATAATTCTTGCAATAATTGTCTGCCATGCCTCTGAAAGGTTCGGCCCTGAAAATCTCGATCGTTTACCGCCCGGAGAAGCATCATCATCATCTTGGCAGACCTCCTTTCTTTTAGCCACTGACGACGAAGAAACACATCCATCTGCACTGCACCCTAGCTCGCTGGCTTCACAGATGTGGTTTCGTGTTTGCGGGGGGCCAGTACTACAGTCCGGGCCGGGTCGTGCCGGCCCGTCACCCTAGCTCGCTGGCCTCACAAATGTGACTTCGTGTGTGTAAGGGGGGGGCAGATGTACAGAGTGACGTAAGGTCCTTTTTTATTTGAATTTCTGAAAAACGCAACTGAATTTCTTTTTTATGATTTGAATTGCATTTTTTTTCTCATACTACGATGGATCTTTTGCAATGATTTTGATCGTCGAAGAAAAGAAATGCATGCACTTGTATTGCTGCTCTCCCTTTCGAAAGCTATTCTTTTGCTATGATTTGATCCGACTAGGATTGATCCCCCCCCCCCCCCCCCCCCCCCCCCCCCCCCGCCCCCCCCAAACTACTGCATTGACAAGTTTTTTTTCAATGATCTCGATCCGGAAAAAGCACATCCGCTTGCATTGCTGCTCTCCACCCCTCCTTTCTGAGAGTTACTTTTGCTCCCGAGCCGCTACATTTTGTCAGCGATTTGAATTTAGGAGGAAAAAAGTCACGATCTGCTGCCGCCACCACCGCATGAACCGCTTCAGCGCCAGCAGTCCCATGATAACCAGACGATTCCGACTTCGCTCTTTCCTCATCCTCCTCTTCAATCTTATGTGGGCCGAATAAGTCACGAGATTTGCTCCAGTTTCAATTCTATTTGAAAAACAATAAAGCCTGCACGCGCGCTGGGGGGGGGGAGTGGGGGACTCACGCCATCGCCCTCGCAAGAGGAAAAGAAAAATTGTGGCTAAACCCAGATGTATTTCATCCTCGATTAAAATCGAAAAAATAACAAAAAAAAGAAATCTGAAGCTTAAAATATTTTAGGTTCATGCAAATTTTTATGTCCAAATGACATCCAACGAGATCCAAACAAAAAGATTAGAAATTTCTGCTGAAAAGTGCACAAAACTTTGAGCACTGATTCTATCTTTTTTTATGGTTCTCCTCGGATGTCTTCTTTTGGAAGAGAAAAAACTTTTGATCCATTCTTCATATGTCATGGCAGCACAACAAACATCCGAAATAATAGAAGTTACATCAGCTTCATAGACCAACTATCTAGAGTGAGCCAAAAGTGTGTCACCATCATCGCGTCTCCCTCGCCGGAGGCAAAACTTGTTGTAGTAGACAGTCAGAAAGTCATCGTGCTAAGGCTCTACAAGACCAGTGCACCAGATACCACCGCTGATGAAGAGAATTGTAGATTGAAAGGGTTCAACTTGAAGGCACAGTAACGACAACTAACTAAAAATCAACTTTTGAAGTTAAAGGATCCTGAAAGCAATACACATATAGCACATAGGGTGTTTCTACAAGTTCATAAATTTTTATGATAACAGATGTTACGATGTGAACTATAAAAATCATGAACTTTTTTTTATAGTGAATGGTGCATTTAAACTCATCCCTGTAAATACACGCACGCATATCTTATCCCTATGAGAACTTCGAGATACTGAGCCGGCACAATATTTTGAGATTGATAAAGTGATCGCCGCAAACACCTTCGTATTTAATGGAAACTTCTCCCCTACTGAACGTACATCACCAAAAATTCTGAAATAAATTCAAAAAATACGAACACCAGTGTTAAATTTAAGACTTAAACCATAGTGAGCTAGTTCCACAGCAAAGAACCTAATCATCTAAACTACACTCAGTTCATGTATATTAACATATTTAATGATGAAACTTTACACGCTTGTAGACAACATCCGTATGTGTACATGTATTTTTTTAGAAATTTTGGAAACTTCAAATTTAGAATTTTAAAATTCATAAATCCTCCGAGCCAAAAACAGTTTCACTGTTCTGGCTACCTCAAATAGGTCCACTATCAAAGACCTCGTCCAGATCCTACCATCGCAAGGATAAATAGGAGGTGGATGCGTCATTGCTAGTGACACGTTTAGTTATCTGCATCGATATTTAGAGGTTGCATGTAAAAAACAGGTCAGTCTAAGTAGAGCCTGGTTGAGAAGATACAGGGTAAAATACGATGTTTGCATGTTGTTTGGTCACCTGCATATAAATTGTCTGTGTCGTAATGGCAATTCCTCCCTAGTGTTTGGTTGTATACATGCATCGTGATTAGAAGTTAACAACTACATTGAAACAGAGATGTTACAGTAGAATGTACACGTGACAACACACGTTTACATGAACAATACACACACATTTACATGAACAACACACACGCCAGCACACCCGCACGGTCACATGAACAACACATGCGCTCGTGCGCACACACGTTCACATGAACATCACACACATGTGACATCAGTCCCACAAGTTCGAAGCAAACGGTGTAAAGTACACTGAGAAGATTAGAAGGGACTAGTGAGATGTATATGTATTTGTCTAGAACCTTCGAAATAGAATATGTACAACACGAAAGTCATGTGAAACGGATAGATGAAGCTACTAGTCAAAGGAAAATTCAAACAGACGACCGTGCGTGATGAATTTGTCAAAATACATCCAAAATAGCTTCAAACATAAACACGAAACTGAACATGACGTACAGCCAATGAAATCATGAACCAGTCGCTTGACTGGAACCACAACGTCGATGTGATTTTTCGTGTACAACTTATCTTAAATTGAAGCATGGTTGTGTAGATTAGATGAGACTAGTGAACGATATTAGGAGTGAAGGAGAATAGGAGGGTGACATGCATATTACAGTATACTGGTCACATAGGAAACTACTCCTCATAGGAAACTTCAAATGGTCGACCGTGTGTCACGAATTTGTCAAAATTCGTCCAAAAAGGCACAAAATAAGAACACAAAATTCAACATATAGAGTGAACGAAACTACGATCCGATCACCTGAATGGATCAGATCGAGGTGCATAATTTTCTGTACAACTTATCTAAAATAGAAGCACGGTTGTGTAGAAGAGATGAAGGAGATTAAGGAGGTGATTAGAGGAAAATATCTACAAACCACTTACAAACACGTCCCGCTAGAGCCACCCACGCGGGCTCAGAGCATCGATCGGGCTTGGCTTGCTGGAAACGTTTTTTTTACCGTTTCCAGCGATACATGCAAAATGGTGTTTTAAGAATCGTGACCTGCAGGCCCAACAGTGCCCAACACGAAAAAAGTTACATCCAACAGACCTGATTGAGGTGTATGCAGGTTACCAAACGCGTCATAGGATTGGAGCACGACCTATCATGGAGAAATAATGGCAAGCACTAGTCAGCCCAAACATGCCCAAATTAGGGTTCTACTATAGTTTAGGAGATACGTACTCCCATTCACTTCCTAGTCGAGTAAATTCAAGAGAAGAGCCACACCCTTCTTCCATGTGACTAAGGTTTTACAAGGTCGGATTTTGGAATTGAGGGACATTGTAAGACTCGGCGAAAGTTGGGGAGCTTTGGAAGTGGCGACGTGATACGTCTCCATCGTATCTATTTTTCCAAACTCTTTTGCCCTTGTTTTAGACTCTAATTTGCATGATTTGAATGGAACTAACCCGGACTGACGTTGTTTTCAGCAGAATTGCCATGGTGTTATTTTTCTGCAGAAATAAAAGTTCTCGGATTGACCTGAAAATTTACGGAGAATATTTTTGGAATATATAAAAAATACTGGCGCAAGAATTATCCAGAGGGGGGCCACAAGCCCTGGGGCGCGCCCTGCAGGCTTGTGGGCCCCCTGGAGCCCATCCGACCTCAACTTCAACTCCATATAACCCTATTCGGGGAGGAAAAAATCAGAGAGAAGAGTTCATCGCGTTTTACGATACGGAGCCGCCGCCACCTCCTGTTCGTCATCGAGAGGGCGGATTTGAAGTCCGTTTGGGGCTCCGGAGAGGGGGATTCATCGCCATCATCATCATCATCCTTCCTCCATCACCAATTTCATGATGCTCTTCGCCGGGAGTGAGTAATTTCATCGTAGGCTTGCTAGACGGTGATGGGTTGGATGAGATCTATCATATAATCGAGTTAGTTTTGTTAGGGTTTGATCCCTAGTATCCACTATGTTCTGAGATTGATGTTGCTATGACTTTGCTATGCTTAACGCTTGTCACTAGGGCTCGAGTGCCATGATTTCAAATCTGAACCAATTATGTTTTCATGAATATATTTGTGTTCTTGATCCTATCTTGCAAGTTGTAGACACCTATTACGTGTTATGATCCGCATACCCCAAGGTGACAATAATTGGGATTCTTTCCGGTGATTACCGTAGTTTGAGGAGTTCATGTATTCACTAAGTGCTAATGCTTTGGTCCGGTTCTCTATTAAAAGGAGGCCTTAATATCCCTTAGTTTCCATTAGGACCCCGCTGCCACAGGAGGGTAGGACAAAAGATGATGCGCAAGTTCTTTTCCATAAGCACGTATGACTATATACGGAATACATGCCTACATTATATTGATGAATTGGAGCTAGTTCTGTGTCACCCTATGTTATGGCTGCTACATGATGAATATTATCCAACATTATTATCATTGCCATTCCATTGCCTACGAGCTTTTCACATATTGATCTTTGCTAAGTTACTTTAGTGCTACTGCTGTTACAATTGCTACAAAACTGCTACTGTTACTTTTGTTATTGTTACCGTTACTTTCATACTACTTTGCTACTAAAAACTTTGCTGCAGATATTAAGTCTTTCAGGTGTGGTTGAATTGACAACTCAACTGCTAATACTTGAGAATATTCTTTGGCTCCCCTTGTGTCGAATAAATAAATTTGGGTTGAATACTCTACCCTCGAAAACTATTGCGATACCCTATACTTGTGGGTTATCAAGACCTTTTTCTGGCGCCGTTGCCGGGGAGCATAGCTCTATTATCTGAGTCACTTGGGATTTATATCTGTTTATCACTATGAAGAATCTGAAAGATCCAAGAACCAAGATTTATCCCTCTACTACGAGGGGAGGTAAGGAACTGCCATCTAGCTCTGCACTCGATTCACCTTTTGTTTTGAGTAAGCTTGTGACACCACCACCTGCTAATCCTAATGTGTCGCAAGTAATTGATGATGCTACTTCTGCTATGAATGATACTTATGATGCTACTTCTATGCTTGATAATACTGTGCCACTGGGTGAATTTCTTGATCAACAACTTGCTAGAGCTAAAGATATTGAGAACGATGAAACTGATGATATTTCTGAAACTGATGAAATTATTGCAACACCCACTAGACCTAGCTCTCCTAGATATGAATTGCCTATTATACCTGAGGGTTATGTTATGGGTGGAGAGGTAGCTAGGGACTTTCTTGCTTGTAAGGATAGAGATGACCTTAAGAAATTACTATGCAAGTGGAAAGAAAAATCTTTGAATGCTAGAATGCAATATGATCCTAAGTTTGCTACTTCACCTATCTGTGTTACTGATAAGGATTATGAATTCTCTGTTGATCCTGAGTTAATTACTTTGGTTGAATCTGATCCTTTCCATGGCTATGAATCTGAAACTGTTGTGGCACATCTCACTAAATTAAATGATATAGCCACCCTGTTCGCTCATGAGGAAAAAATTCGCTATTACTATATTCTTAAGTTGTTTCCTTTCTCATTAAAGGGTGATGGTAAAATATGGTTTAATTCTCTCGCTCCTGGTTGTGTGCGTAGTCCCTAGGATATGATATACTACTTCTCTGAAAAATATTTTCCTGCTCATAAGAAACAAGCTGCTTTACAGGAAATATTTAACTTTGTGCAAATTGAAAGAGAGAGTCTCCCACAAGCTTGGGGGAGGCTTCTCCAATTACTTAATGCTTTGCCTGATCATCCTCTCAAGAAAAATGAAATACTTGATATCTTTTATAATGGACTAACCGATGCTTATAGGGACCACCTAGATAGTTGTGCTGGTTGTGTTTTCAGGGAAAGAACTGTTGAACAAGCTGAAGTATTATTGAATAACATATTGAGTAATGATAATGATTGGACTCTTCCTGAACCACCTCCTAAGCCAACTCCGAAGAAAAGAGGTATTCTATTTCTCAGTCCTGAAGATATGCAAGAGGCAAAGAAATCTATGAAAGAAAAAGGTATTAAAGTTGAAGATGTTAAGAATTTACCACCTATCGAAGAAATACATGGTTTTAATACTCCGACACAGGTAGTAGTGGTAAATTCTCTCTATAGATTTGATGATGGTGATATTCCTCATAATAAGTCTACTAGTCAATGCTTGGATGAATTTGATTACTTTATTGTTAAACAAGAAAACTTCAATGCATATGTTAGTAGACAATTGAAACGTAATGCTTATATGCTTGACTGCTTGGGTGACTATGTGTGTAGAACTGTTAATGATCTCAAGATTATTAGTAAACATGCTTCCATGGTAAAAACTCAAGTAGAACAAGTACTCAAGGCACAAAATGATTTGCTTAATGAGATGAACAATAAAACGAATGATAATGCTGTCAGAGTTATGACTAGAGGTGGTAAAATGACTCAGGAACCTTTGTATCCTGAGGGCCATCCTAAGAGAATTGAGCAAGATTCTCAGAGAATTAATACTGATGCACCTAGTCCTTCTAGTAGTAAAAAGAAAGCTGATAGGACTTTGCATGCTTCTAGTGAACCTGTTGTATACACACCTGAGAATCCAAATGATATTTCTATTTCTGATGCTGAGACACAATCTGGTGATGAACATGAACCTAGTGATAATGTTAATGATGATGTTCATGTTGATGCTCAACCTAGTAATGATAATGATGTGGAGATAGAACCTGCTCTTGATCCTGATAACCCACAACCTAAGAATAAAAGATATGATAAGAGAGACTTTGTTGCTAGGAAACATGGTAAAGAAAGAGAACCATGGGTTCAGAAACCCATGCCCTTTCCTCCTAAACCATCCTAGAAAAAGGATAATGAGGACTTTGAGCGATTTGTTGAAATGCTTAGACCTGTCTTTTTGCGTATGCGTTTGACTGATATTCTGAAAATGTCTCCTTATGCTAAGTATATGAAAGTTATTGTTACTAATAAAAGAAAGATACCTGAATCTGAAATTTCCACCATGCTTGCTAATTACATATTTAAGGGTGGAATACCAAAGAAACTAGGAGATCCGGGGATACCAACTATACCTTGCTCCATTAAAAGAAAGTATGTTAAAACTGCTTTATGTGATCTTGGAGCCGGTGCTAGTGTTATGCCTTTCTCTTTATATCGTAGACTTGATTTGAATAAGTTGACACCAACTGAAATCTCTTCGCAAATGGCCGATAAATCAACTGCTATACCCATCGGTGTTTGTGAGGATGTACCTATCGTAGTTGCAAATGTTACTATTTTAACGGACTTTGTTATTCTTGATATACCCGAGGACGACAGTATGTCGATCATCCTTGGTAGACCCTTTTTGAATACTGTAGGGGATGTTATTGATTGCAACAAGGGCAATGTCACTTTTCATGTTAATGGTAATGAGCATACGGTACACTTTCCAAAGAAACAACCTCAAGTGAATAGTATCAATTCTATTGGAAAAATTTCACCGATTACTATTGGAGGTTTTGAATTCCCTCTTCCTACTGTCAAAAGAAATGATATTCTTATTGTTGGGGACATGCATATCCCCATTGAGATAACCTAGTGCTATACGAGGATTCTTCGGTTTCATGTCATTCGGAAGAAGTTTGTTAATATGACTTGATCAACCTTGTTAATGGATTCCTTTTGACGGGCATGAGATGGATGAATTTAGTAAACACAACTCTCTGTACCCTCTTTGTACCTTCTGTTATTTAGAGTAAATAAAGCAAAAATGCCATTATTTTTCTGTTTTTTGAATTATCCGCGCAATAAAAAATGACCAGAAAATAAAAGTTCTCCAAATGCCCTGAAAATTTAGTATGATTTTTTCCAGAATTTTTAAGAATTTTTGGCACTGAAAACATATCAAGGGGGGTGCACCAGTGGGCCACAAGCCCACAGGGCACGCCCACCCCCCTGGCGCGCCTAGCAGGCTTGTGGGTCCCACGTGGGCCCCCCTCTCTTATTCTAGCACCCATTCACTTTGTCTTCCTCCAGAAAAAATCCCACCATTGCTCAAACCCTTGTTCTAGCTCATTTTTCTGCCATTTTCGATCTCCTTGCTCGGAACTCCGTTTCCGAAACTGTTTCGGGGGATTATTCTTCGGTATGTGACTCCTCCAATGGTCCAATTAGTTTTTGTTCTAGTGCTTTATATATAGCAAATTTTTGCTGCTGTGGTGACTATGTTCCTGAGCTTGCATGTCAAATTTATATGGTCCAAGGTAGTTTTGTTTCATGATATAGCTTCTAGACACTTGTCGGAGTAGCTGCTATCAATTTTGTTGAGTTTTGTTCACTTTTATTTTGAGTCATTAAAAAATTTCAGAAATTTTCAGGGAAAAGAAAATACATGATGAGGATGTTGTTAAGGGGTTCTTCGAGCCGCAATTCAGATGAAAATGAGAATGAGGAGAAGAAGAAGCCCAAGTACAATCTTCCTTGCACCGCAGAGGTTCGGCCAAGTCATACATTCTTGAGGGCGGCCGGAATTTATGATGATTTCTATTTCCTGGCGGAGAATGCCGGCATCACCGACTTCCTCCACGATAAGTGTGACCAATACCTCCTACTCACTAATACCTTCATGCAAAATTTTCACTTTCATTCTAGGAAGGATCCTCCTACGGTAGAATTTCACTTGTATGATGTGCCTAAGCGAATGTCACTTTATGATTTTCTCGATGTTTGCGAAATACCTTATGAGGGCAGCGTCAGTGAACCACGTCCTAGAGATGTGGAGGACTTTATTGCTGAAACTACTGTAGGGGAAGAGAGAGGGGTGTCGGAAGCGAGAGTGGCTAGTTTACATTTTCCTGTTTTACGCTATTATTCATTATTTGCTGGGAGATGTTTGATTGGCCGTGTGGGAAGTGGAGGCCATAGTGCCCCTGACCTTGCTATTTTGCGCCATGCTTTATATTCTGATAAAACTTTTAGTTTGGGCGCTATTGTTGCTCGACGGTTGAACATGAACCGTTCGAAGGGGGCTATCTTTGGAGGTATCTATGCCTCCCGCCTTGCTAAACATTTTGAGATACCCATTAGGCATGATGAGGAAGAAGAGATGTTGTTACCCACTAAATATTTGAACTATGCTAGTATGGTAGCACATGATTTTATTAAGAAAGATGATGACAAGCGGCTCATCTATAACTTAGTCTTCAGTCAGGGTACTTGTCAGATTATTACTTTGCCTGCACCTTCTTTGTTCGATATTCATTCAGGTAGGTACATTATTATGCCTGATGACATTTATGCATACTGGCAGCGGACACAATTCCCAGTTCCTGAGCCAGCACTATCGCCGGATCCATACCTAGAGCCTATTTATCAGTGGGAGCCACAGGAGCTCGCCAACTAGTGGAACTCTAAGGACCCTCCGGAGTACCGAGGAGAGGGTTATTCCAGCCGTGGCCCTAGACCAACTTAGGCCTAAAGCCTAACCATGGGGGAGTACGTATTTCTCACCGACATTACATTCATGTTCTCACACTCATTTTAGTTGTCGGTGTTCATACTTTTTCATTGTATTATCCATGTTAGTTTATTTTTCTCACTTTCTTCCTGTGTGTTTGAAAACCTTTGAGAAAATCCAAAAAATTAGTTCTCGCTTCTTTTTAGTTTTCTTTCTAGTTTATTTAGTTGTAGTATTAAAAGAAAACCCAAAAAGATTTCTCGTTCTTCTTTTGCTTGTTGGGAGCTTTCCCGTGTAAATAGTTTTTCTCATTCTTGTTTTACTTTCTTCAGAAAAACAAAAACTCCAAAAATATTTCAGTGTGTTTCTTTGAAATTCTTTTTTTTCTTTGGGTCGTAAGGAGAAGACCACGATGAAAATGTCGAGTGGCTCTCATATGCATTATTGTTAATCTAACAAGGAGCCCATATTACCTTGTCTTCTCCTTTGAATAAATGTTGCAGATTCCAGCTTAGTCCAATGCACGTGCACTCTTATTATTATTCACATCGTTCGGTCGTGCAAGTGAAAGGCAATAATGACGATATATGACGAAATGATTGAGATGGAGAAAAGCTGGTACGAACTCGACTTATTTTGTTTTTGTAAATATGATTAGCTCATCGTTCCTGATTCAGCCTATTATGAATGAAACATGTTTGCAATGACAATTAGAGATTATAGTCACTCATGTCATGCTTAATTAGCTAGGAGTGGATAATGGTTTGTCTTGTGTGCCAACATGTAATTTAAAATGGTTATGATGTGGTATGATAGGATGGTATCCTCCTTTGAATGATTCAAGTGGCTTGACTTGGCACATGTTCACGCATGTAGTTGAAACAAAAACAACATAGCCTCCATGATATTTATGTTCATGGTGATTTATATCCTACTCATGCTTGCATTCAATGTTGGTTAATCTCAATGCATGTTTATGACCGTTGTCGCTCTCTAGTTGGTCGCTCCTCAATCTTTTGCTAGCCTTCACTTGTACTAAGCGGGAATACTGCTTGTGCATTCACTTCCTTAAACCCAAAGTTGTTCCATATGAGTCCACCATACCTACCTATATGTGGTATTTACATGCCGTTCCAAGTAAATTTGCATGTGCCAAACTCTAAACTTTCAAATAATAATCTGTTTTATATGCCCGAATCGCTCATGTAGCGACTGGGGGCTGTCAGTATCTTCCATGCTAGGTGGGTTATTCTCACGATGAGTGTTTATTCACTTGTCATTCATGAGAAAGTGGCTGGTAATTGGGATGCTCAGTCCTATGATCAGAAGATCAAAAATCAAAATTGCAAATAATAAAACAAAACTCCCCTAGGACTGTTGTTGGTATGGACGGCACCCGTGGATTCGGCTAGCCGTGGAGTGTGTTTGATTGGTGGAGGGGGAGTAAAAACTTTACCATTCTGTTTGGGAACCGCCTATAATGTATCTAGCATGGAAGATAGTGAGATCTCTTGGTTGTTATGTTGACAATGAAAGCATACCGCTCAAAATTATATTCATCTATGTTTTAAAAGCTCTGAGCTCTGGCCCCTCTGCAAATCCCTGCTTCCCTCTGCGAAGGGCCTATCTATTTACTTTTATTGCTGAGACATCATCCTCTTATAAAAAGCACCAGCTAGAGAGCACCACTGTCATTTGTATGCTTTGCTATTAATTGATGTTGAGTATGAGTGTGACTGGATCTCTTTTGCCATGAATTACAATGTCCAGTCAGTCCTTGGTCTTCAAAGGTGCTCTGCATTTATGTTTTGCAGTCTCAGAAAGGGTTAACGAGATGCCATTATATCATATTATATCATGATTGTTTTGAAAAAAGTGTTGTCATACGAGATTTATTATTATTGCTCGCTAGTTGATTATGCTATTGATATGAGTAAATGTGAGACCTAAATGTTATTGTGAATGTGGTTAGTTCATAATCTTTGCTGAAAACCTGAACATCAGTTAGACATACTTACAACAACAAGATCAAACCGAGTTTGTAAAAGTTTTTCTTTGTCACTTTTAGTTTGTCAACTGAATTGCTTGAGGACAAGCAATGGGATAAGCTTGGGGGAGTTGATACGTCTCCATCGTATCTACTTTTCCAAACTCTTTTGCCCTTGTTTTGGACTCTAATTTGCATGATTTGAATGGAACTAACCCGGACTGATGTTGTTTTCAGCAGAATTGCCATGGTGTTATTTTTGTGCAGAAATAAAAGTTCTCGGATTGACCTGAAAATATACGGAGAATATTTTTGAAATATATAAAAAATACTGGCACAAGAATTATCCAGAGGGGGGCCACCCAGAGGCCACAAGCCCTGGGGGCGCGCCCTGCATGCTTGTGGGCCCCCTGGAGCCTGTCCGACCTCAACTCCAACTCCATATAACCCTATTCGGGAAGGAAAAAATCAGAGAGAAGAGTTCATCGCATTTGACGATATGGAGCCACCGCCACCTCCTGTTCTTCATCATGAGGGCAGATCTAGAGTCCGTTCAGGGCTCCGGAGAGGGGGATTCGTCACCATCATCATCACCAACCTTCCTCCATCACAAATTTCATGATGCTCAACGCCGGGAGTGAGTAATTCCATCGTAGGCTTGCTGGACGGTGATGGGTTGGATGAGATCTATCATGTAATCAAATTAGTTTTGTTAGGGTTTGATCCCTAGTATCCACTATGTTCTGAGATTGATGTTTCTATGACTTTGCTATGCTAAATGCTTGTCACTAGAGCCCGAGTGCCATGATTTTAGACCTGAACCTATTATGTTTTCATGAATATATTTATGTTCTTGATCCTATCTTGCAAGTTGTAGACACCTATTACGTGTTATGATCCGCATACCCCAAGGTGACAATAATTGGGATTATTTTCGGTGATTACCGTAGTTTGAGGAGTTCATGTATTCACTAAGTGCTAATGCTTTGGTCCGGTTCGCTATTAAAAGGAGGCCTTAATATCCCTTAGTTTCCATTAGGACCCCACTGCCACGGGAGGGCAAGACAAAAGATATCATGCAAGTTCTTTTCCATAAGCACGTATGACTATATACGGAATACATGCCTACATTATATTGATGAATTGGAGCTAGTTCTGTGTCACCCTATGTTATGGCTGCTACATGATGAATATTATCCAACATAATTATCATTGCCAATCCATTGCCTACGAGCTTTTCACATATTGATCTTTGCTAAGTTACTTTCGTGCTACTGCTGTTACAATTGCTACAAAACTGCTACTGTTACCTTTGCCATTGTTACCGTTACTTCCATACTACTTTGCTACTAAAAACTTTGCTGCAGATATTAAGTCTTTCAGGTGTGGTTGAATTGACAACTCAACTGCTAATACTTGAGAATATTCTTTGACTCCCCTTGTGTCTAATCAATAAATTTGGGTTGAATACTCTACCCTTGAAAACTGTTACGATCCCGTTACTAGACAATTGAAACGTAATGCTTGTATGCTTGACTGCTTGGGTGACTATATGTGTAGAACTATTAATGATCTCAAGATTATTAGTAAACATGCTTCCATGGTAAAAACTCAAGTAGAACAAGTACTCAAGGCACAAAATGATTTGCTTAATGAGATGAACAATAAAACGAATGATAATGTTGTCAGAGTTATGACTAGAGGTGGTAAAATGACTCAGGAACCTTTATATCCTGAGGGCCATCCTAAGAGAATTGAGCAAGATTCTCAGAGAATTAATACTGATGCACCTAGTCCTTCTAGTAGTAAAAAGAAAGTTGATAGGACTTTGCATGCTTCTAGTGAACCTGTTGTATACACACCTGAGAATCCAAATGATATTTCTATTTCTGATACTGAGACACAATCTGGTGATGAACATGAACCTAGTGATAATGTTAATGATGATGTTCATGTTGATGCTCAACCTAGTAATGATAATGATGTGGAGATAGAACCTGCTGTTGATCCTGATAACCCACAACCTAAGAATAAAAGATATGATAAGAGAGACTTTGCTGCTAGGAAACATGGTAAAGAAAGAGAACCATGGGTTCAGAAACCCATGCCCTTTCCTCCTAAACCATCCCAGAAAAAGGATGATGAGGACTTTGAGTGATTTGTTGAAATGCTTAGACCTGTCTTTTTGCGTATGCGTTTGACTGATATTCTGAAAATGTCTCCTTATGCTAAGTATATGAAAGTTATTGTTACTAATAAAAGAAAGATACCTAAAGCTGAAATTTCCACCATGCTTGCTAATTACACATTTAAGGGTGGAATACCAAAGAAACTAGGAGATCCGGGAATACCAACTATACCTTGCTCCATTAAAAGAAAGTATGTTAAAACTGCTTTATGTGATCTTGGAGCCGGTGTTATTGTTATGCCTTTCTCTTTATATCGTAGACTTGATTTGAATAAGTTGACACCAACTGAAATATCTTTGCAAATGGCCGATAAATCAACCGCTATACCCATCGGTGTTTGTGAGGATGTACCTGTAGTAGTTGCAAATGTTACTATTTTAACGGACTTTGTTATTCTTGATATACCCGAGGACGACAGTATGTCGATCAGCCTTGGTAGACCCTTTTTGAATACTGTAGGGGATGTTATTGATTGCAACAAGGGCAATGTCACTCTTCATGTTAATGGTAATGAGCATACGGTACACTTTCCGAAGAAACAACCTCAAGTGAATAGTATCAATTCTATTGGAAAAATTTCAACGATTACTATTGAAGGTTTTGAATTCCCTCTTCCTACTGTCAAAAAGAAATATGATGTTCTTATTATTGGGGCCATGCATATCCCCATTGAGGTAACCTAGTGCTATACAAAGATTCTCCGGTTTCATGTCATTCGGAAGAAGTTTGTTAATAAGACTTGATCAACCTTGTTAATGGATTCCTTTTGACGGGCATGAGATGGATGAATTTAGTAAACACAACTCTCCGTACCCTCTTTTTACCTTCTGTTATTTAGAGTAAATAAAACAAAAATGCTATTATTTTTCTATTTTCTGAATTATCCGTGCAATAAAAAATGACCAGAAAATAAAAGTTCTCCAAATGCCCTGAAACTTTAGTATGATTTTTTCCAGAATATTTAAGAATTTTTGGCACTGAAAACATATCAGGGGGGGTGCACCAGTGGGCCACAAGCCCACAGGGCGCACCCACCCCCCCGGGCGTGCTAGTAGGCATGTGGGTCCCCTTCACTTATTCTAGCACCCATTCACTTTGTCTTCCTCCAGAAAAAATCCCACCATTGCTCAAACCCTTGTTCTAGCTCATTTTCTGCCATTTTCGATCTCCTTGCTCGGAACTCCGTTTCCGAAACTGTTTTGGGGGATTGTTCTTCGGCATGTGACTCCTCCAATGGTCCAATTAGTTTTTGTTCTATTGCTTTATATATTGCAAATTTTTGCTGCTGTGGTGACCATGTTCTTGAGCTTGCATGTCAAATTTATATGGTCCAAGGTAGTTTTGTTGCATGATATAGCTTCTAGACACTTGTGGGAGTAGCTGCTATCAATTTTGTTGAGTTTTGTTCACTTTTATTTTGAGTCACTAAAAAATTTCAGAATTTTTCAGAGAAAAGAAAAGACATGATGAGGAGGTTGTTAAGGGGTTCTTCGAGCCGCAATTCAGATGGAAATGAGAATGAGGAGAAGAAGAAGCCCAAGTACAATCTTCCTCGCGCTGCGGAGGTTCGGCCATGTGAATGGCCAAGTGATACATTCTTGAGGGTGGCCAGAATTTATGATGATTTCTATTTCCTGGTGGAGAATGCCGGCATCACCGACTTCCTCCACGATAAGTGTGACCAATACCTTCTACTCACTAATACCTTCGTGCCTAAGCGAATGTCACTTTATGATTTTTGCGATGTTTGCAAAATACCTTATGAGGGCAGCATCAGTGAACCACGTCCTAGAGATGTGGAGGACTTTATTTGTGAAACTACTGTAGTGCCCCTGAGGGGAAGAGAGAGGGGTGTCGGAAGCGAGAGTGGCTAGTTTACATTTTCCTGTTTTACGCTATTATTCATTATTTGCTGGGAGATGTTTGATTGGTCGTGGGGAGAGTTGAGGCCTTAGTGCCCCTGACCTTGCTATTTTGCGCCATGCTTTATATTCTGATAGAACTTTTAGTTTGGGCGCTATTGTTGCTCGATGGTTGAACATGAACCGTTCGAAGGGGGCTATCTTTGGAGGTATCTATGCCTCTGATAACCCACAAGTATAGGGGATCATTTGTAGCCTTGTTCGATAAATAAGAGTGTCGAACCCGACGAGGAGCTAAAGGTAGAACAAACATTTCCTCAAGTTCTATCGACCACCGATACAACTCTACGCACACTTGACGTTTGTTTTACCTAGAACAAGTATGAAACTATTTTGCAAGAATAAAACTACGAGTACTTTGCAAGAATAAAACTACGAATAAATTGCTAGGTAATAAAAGTGGATAGCTTTTGTCAACAAAAAAGTCATTTGTCCCTAGGCAATCGATAACTAGACCGGTAATCATTCTTGCAATTTTATATGAGGGAGAGGCATGAGCTAACATAATTTCTCTACTTGGATCATATGCACTTATGATTGGACCCCTAGCAATCGTCCACAACTACTAAAGATCATTAAGGTCGTGAAACCCAACCATAGCATTAAGTATCAAGTCCTCTATACTCCCATACGCCATAACCCACTTATCCGCATTTAGGCTGTTGTCACCCCCGCAACACCGACAATAAGCAAACCATGAACATATTGCAACACCCTACAGCGAGGATCCCTCATGTTTGCGCGAGATGGAGGGTGCCGTAGGACAGCACCATAAATAAAATATACAATCATACCAACCAAGATCATGATTAACCGATAGGACAAAACGGATCTACTAAAACATCATAAGATAACCATAGATCATTGGGAAATAATATATGGAGTTGAGCACCATGTTTAAGTAGAGATTACAGCGGGGAGAAAGGGTGTTACACCGCTGCATAGAGGGGGAGAGAGTTGGTGCTGACAGTAGCAAGATTGTTGATGTAGATCGCCGTCACGATCCTTGCCCCGGCGGCGTTCCGGCACCACCGGGAGAGAGGGGGAGAGAGCCCCCCTCCTTCTTCTTCTTCCTTGGCCTCCCCCCTAGATGGGAGGAGAGTTCCCCCTCTGGTCCATGGTTGCCATGGCGGCGGAGGGGCGGGAGCCTCTCCGAGATTGGATCTCCCTCTCTGTTCTCTTCTGTTTCGCATTCCTCAGATCTGGCCAAAAACCGTTTCTTATATTCCCGAAGATCCGTAATTCCGATTGCGCTGAGATTTTAACACGATTTTTTTCCGGATATAAGCTTCCTTGCGCCCGAAGTAGAGCTCCAACCAACGTTCGAGGAGGGCACAACCCACCACCATGCGCTAGGGGCCTGGGGCCCGCCCGGGTGTCTTGTGGTCACTGTGGGCCCCCGTTTGCATTGATTCCACCTCCCAAAAATCACATATATTCCAAAATAATTCTCCGTAAATTTTTATTGCATTTGGACTTCGTTCGATATGGATATTCTGCGAAACAAAAAACATGCAGAAAAATAGGTACTGCCACTGGGCACTGGATCAATAGGTTAGTCCAATAAATCATATAAAATGTTGCCAAAACAATGTGAAAGTTGTATAATATTGGCATGAAACAATAAAAAATTATAGATACGACAGAGACGTATCAGCCTCCCGCCTTGCTAAACATTTTGAGATACCCATTAGGCATGATGAGGAAGAAGAGATGTTGTTACCCACTAAATATTTGAACTATGCTAGTATGGTAGCACATGATTTTATTAATAAAGATGATGACAAGCGGCTCATCTATAACCTAGTCTTCAGTCAGGGTACTTGTCAGATTATTACTTTGCCTGCACCTTCTTTGTTCGATATTCATTCAGGCAGGTACATTATTATGCTTGATGACATTTATGCATACTGGGAGCGGATGCAATCCCCAGTTCCTGAGCCAGCACTATCGCCGGATCCATACCTAGAGCCTGTTTATCAGTGGGAGCCATAGGAGCTCGCCAACCAGTGGAACCCTCAGGACCCTTCGGAGTACCGAGGAGAGGGTTATTTCCAGCTGTTGCCCTAGACCAACTTAGGCCTAAAGCCTAAGCTTGGGGGAGTACGTATTTCTCACCGACATTACATTCATGTTCTCACACTCATTTCAGTTGTCGGTGTTCATACTTTTTCATTGTATTATCCATGTTAGTTTATTTTTCTCACTTTCTTCCTGTGTGTTTGAATAACTTTGAGAAAATCCAAAAAATTAGTTCTCACTTCTTTTTAGTTTTTTCTTTCTAGTTTATTTAGTTGTAGTATTAAAAGAAAACCCAAAAAGATTTCTTGTTCTTCTTTTGCTTGTTGGGAGCTTTCCCGTGTAAATAGTTTTTCTCGTTCTTGTTTTACTTTCTTCAGAAAAACAAAAACTCCAAAAATATTTCAATGTGTTTCTTTGAAATTCTTTTCTTTTCTTTGGGTCGTAAGGAGAAGACCACGATGAAAATGTCGAGTGGCTCTCATATGCATTATTGTTAATCTAATAAGGAGCCCATATTACCTTCTCTTCTCCTTTGAATAAATGTTGCAGATTCCAGCTAAGTCCAATGCACGTGCACTCTTATTATTGTTCACATCGTTCGGTCGTGCAAGTGAAAGGCAATAATGACGATATATGACGAAATTATTGAGATGGAGAAAAGCTGGTACGAACTCGACTTATTTTGTTTTTGTAAATATGATTAGCTCATCGTTCCTGATTCAGCCTATTATGAATGAAACATGTTTGCAATGACAATTAGAGATTATAGTCACTCATGCCATGCTTAATTAGCTAGGAGTGGATAATGGTTTGTCTTGTGTGCCAACATGTAATTTAAAATGGTTATGATGTGGTATGATAGGATGGTATCCTCCTTTGAATGATTCAAGTGGCTTGACTTGGCACATGTTCACGCATGTAGTTGAAACAAAAACAACATAGCCTCCACGATATTTATGTTCATGGTGATTTATATCCTACTCATGCTTGCATTCAATGTTGGTTAATCTCAATGCATGTTTATGACCGTTGTCGCTCTCTAGTTGGTCGCTCCTCAATCTTTTGCTAGCCTTCACTTGTACTAAGCGGGAATACTGCTTGTGCATCCACTTCCTTAAACCCAAAGTTGTTCCATATGAGTCCACCATACCTACCTATATGCGGTATTTACCTGCCGTTCCAAGTAAATTTGCATGTGCCAAACTCTAAACCTTCAAATAATAATCTGTTTTGTATGCCCGAATCGCTCATGTAGTGACTGGGGGCTGTCAGTATCTTCCATGCTAGGTGGGTTATTCTCACGATGAGTGTTTATTCACTTGTCATTCACGAGAAAGTGGCTGGTAATTGGGATGCCCAGTTCGTACCAATCTTAGTCACTTGAATGTGTAATCATATCTTCGATTTAATTCTAAAACCTGAATATATTAGAATTCTTGATCACTATGTCGAGCCATCAATGTAAGGACGAATGTATTGCAGGTTGCATGATTTGTCCAAGAATTTTTTTGAAGATTGCATGATGTTTCATCAAACACAAATAGAAGACCAGTACAACTTTCACCCTACAAGTCAAGAATTGGTCTCTAGGTGTCGTTGCCGTCACTTTGCCAACTTAGCACCATCATGTCTTCAAAAACTATACCAAGAAGGTGTTGGAAATATGCCCTAGAGGCAATAATAAAATGGTTATTATTATATTTCCTTGTTCATGATAATTGTCTGTTATTCATGCTATAATTGTGTTATCCGGAAATCGTAATACATGTGTGAATACATAGACCACAACGTGTCCCTAGTAAGCCTCTAGTTGACTAGCTCGTTGATCAATAGATGGTTACGGTTTCCTGACCATGGACATTGGATGTCATTGATAACGGGATCACATCATTAGGAGAATGATGTGATGGACAAGACCCAATCCTAAGCCTAGCACTAGATCGTGTAGTTCGTTTGCTAAAGCTTTTCCAATGTCAAGTAACTTTTCCTTAGACCATGAGATTGTGCAACTCCCGGATACCGTAGGAGTGCTTTGGGTGTACCAAACGTCACAACGTAACTGGGTGGCTATAAAGGTGCACTACGGGTATCTCCGAAAGTGTCTGTTAGGTTGGCACGAATCGAGACTGGGATTTGTCACTCCGTGTGACGGGGAGGTACCTCTGGGCCCACTCGGTAGGACATCATCATAATGAGCTCAATGTGATCAAGGAGTTGTTCACAGGATGATGTGTTACGGAAACGAGTAAAGAGACTTGCCGGTAACGAGATTGAACAAGGTATCGGTATACCGACGATCGAATCTCGGGCAAGTATCGTACCGATAGACAAAGGGATTTGCGTACGGGATTGATTGAATCCTCGACATCGTGGTTCATCCGATGAGATCATCGAGGAGCATGTGGGAGCCAACATGGGTATCCAGATCCCGCTGTTGGTTATTGACCGGAGAGTCGTCTCGGTCATGTCTGCGTGTCTCCCGAACCCATAGGGTCTACACACTTAAGGTTCGGTGACGCTAGGGTTGTAGAGATATTAGTATGCGGTAACCCGAAATTTGTTCGGAGTCCCGGATGAGATCCCGGACGTCACGAGGAGTTCCGGAATGGTCCGGAGGTAAAGAATTGTATATAGGAAGTCCAGTTTCGGCCACCGGGAAGGTTTCGGGGGTAATCGGTATTGTACCGGGACCACCGGAAGGGTCCCGGGGGTCCACCGGGTGGGGCCACCTATCCCGGAGGGCCCCATGGGCTGAAGTGGGAAGGGAACCAGCCCCTGGTGGGCTGGTGCGCCCCCCTATGGGCCTCCCCTGCGCCTAGGGTTGGGAACCCTAGGGGTGGGGGGCGCCTCCACCTGGCTTGGGGGGCAAGCCACCCCCTTAGCCGCCGCCCCTCCCCTCAGATTGGATCTGAGGGGGCCGGCCCCCTCTCCCCTTCCCCCTATAAATAGTGGAGGGGTGGGAGGGAGGACACACCCCAGCCCCTGGCGCCTCCCTCTCCTCCCGTGACACCTCTCCCTCTCGTTGGTGCTTGGTGAAGCCCTGCCGAGATCCCGCTGCTTCCACCACCACGCCGTCGTGCTGCTGGATCCTCATCAACCTCTCCTTCCCCCTTGCTGGATCAAGAAGGAGGAGACGTCTCTCCCAACCGCACGTGTGTTGAACACGGAGGTGCCGTCCGTTCGGCGCTCGGTCATCGGTGATTTGGATCACGACGAGTACGACTCCATCAACCCCGTTCTCTTGAACGCTTCCGCTCGCGATCTACAAGGGTATGTAGATGCACTCCCCTCTCTCGTTGCTAGATGACTCCATAGATTGATCTTGGTGATGCGTAGAAAATTTTAAAATTCTGCTACGATCCCCAACAGTGGCATCATGAGCTAGGTCTATGCGTAGTATCTTGCACGAGTAGAACACAAAGTAGTTGTGGGCGTCGATTTGTCAATCTTCTTGCCGTTACTAGTCTTATCTTGATTCGGCGGCACTGTGGGATGAAGCGGCCCGGACCGACCTTACACGTACGCTTACGTGAGACAGGTTCCACCGACTGACATGCACTAGTTGCATAAGGTGGCTAGCGGGTGTCTGTCTCTCCCACTTTAGTCGTATCGGATTCGATGAACAGGGTCCTTATGAAGGGTAAATAGAAATTGGCATATCACGTTGTGGTTTTGGCGTAGGTAAGAAACGTTCTTGCTAGAAACCTATAGCAGCCACGTAAAAACTTGCAACAACAATTAGAGGACGTCTAACTTGTTTTTGCAGCAAGTGCTTTGTGATGTGATATGGCCAAAGGATGTGATGAATGATATATGTGATGTATGAGATGATCATGTTCTTGTAATAGGAATCACGACTTGCATGTCGATGAGTATGACAACCGGCAGGAGCCATAGGAGGTGTCTTAATTTATTATATGACCTGCGTGTCATTGAAATTCGCCATGTAATTACTTTACTTTATTGCTAACCGTTAGCCGTAGTAGTAGAAGTAATAGTTGGCGAGACAACTTCATGAAGACACGATGATGGAGATCATGATGATGGAGATCATGGTGTCATGCCGGTGACGATGATGATCATGGAGCCCCGAAGATGGAGATCAAAAGGAGCAAAGTGATAATGGCCATATCATGTCACTATTTTGATTGCATGAGATGTTTATCATGTTTTTGCATCTTATTTGCTTAGAACGACGGTAGCATATGTAAGATGATCCCTTACTAAAATTTCAAGAAAGTGTTCCCCCTAACTGTGCACCGTTGCGAAGGTTCGTTGTTTCGAAGCACTACGTGTTGATCGGGTGTGATAGATTCTAACGTTCGAATACAACGGGTGTAAGCCAGATTTACACAGCAATACACTTAGGTTGACTTGACGAGCCTAGCATGTACAGACATGGCCTCGGAACACAAGAGACCGAAAGGTCGAGCATGAGTCGTATAGAAGATACGATCAACATGGGGATGTTCACCGTTGATGACTAGTCCGTCTCACGTGATGATCGGACACGGCCTAGTCGATTCGGATCATGTAATCACTTAGATGATGAGAGGGATGTCTATCTGAGTGGGAGTTCATTACATAATTTGATTAGATGAACTTAATTGTCATGAACTTAGTCTAAATGTTACATATCTATCTTGTAGATCAAATGGCCAACGCTAATGTTACCCTCAACTTCAACACGTTCCTAGAGAAAAACAAGCTGAAAGACGATGGTAGCAACTATGCGGACTGGGTCCGTAACCTGAGGATTATCCTCATAGCTGCCAAGAAATCATATGTCCTTGAAGCACCGTTAGGTGACCCACCTGCTCTCCCAGCACTGCCAGACGATTTGAACGTTTGGCAGACACGCACCGATGATTACTCCTTCGTTCAGTGCGGCATGCTCTTCAGCTTAGAACCGGGGCTCCAAAAGCGTTTTGAGCATCACGGAGCATATGAGATGTTCGAAGAGCTGAAAATGGTTTTCCAAGCTCATGCCCGGATCGAGAGATATGAAGTCTCCGATAAGTTCTACAGCTGTAAGATGGAGGAAAATAGTTCTGTCAGCGAGCACATACTCAAAATGGCTGGGTTGCACAGCCGCTTGTCTCAGCTGGGAGTTAATCTCCCGGATGACGCGGTCGTTGACAGAATCCTTCAGTCGCTTCCACCTAGCTACAAGAGCTTCGTGATGAACTTCAACATGCAGGGGATGGAAAAGACCATTCCTGAGGTATATGCGATGCTGAAGTCAGCGGAGGCAGAGATCAGAAAGGAACATCAAGTGTTGATGGTGAATAAAACCACTAAGTTCAAGAAGGGCAAGGGGAAGAAGAACTTCAAGAAGGACGGCAAGGGAGTTGCCGCGCCCGGTAAGCCAGCTGCCGGGAAGAAGTCGAAGAATGGACCCAAGCCTGAGACTGAGTGCTTTTATTGCAAGGGAAACGGTCACTGGAAGCGAAACTGCCCCAAGTACTTGGCGGACAAGAAGGCCGGCAATACCAAAGGTATATATGATATACATGTAATTGATGTGTACCTTACCAGCACTCGTAGTAGTTCCTGGGTATTTGATACCGGTGCGGTTGCTCATATTTGTAACTCAAAGCAGGAACTGCGGAATCAACGTAGACTGGCAAAGGACGAGGTGACGATGCGCGTCGGGAATGGTTCCAAGGTCGATGTGATCGCCGTCGGCACGCTACCTCTGCATCTACCTACGGGATTAGTTTTAAACCTCAATAATTGTTATTTAGTACCAGCTTTGAGCATGAACATTGTATCTGGATCTCGCTTAATGCGAGATGGCTACTCATTTAAATCTGAGAATAATGGTTGTTCTATTTATATGAGAGATATGTTTTATGGTCATGCCCCGCTGGTGAATGGTTTATTTTTATTGAATCTCGAACGTGATGTTACACATGTTTATAATGTGAATGCCAAGAAATGCAAGGTTGATAACGATAGTCCCACATACTTGTGGCACTGCCGCCTTGGTCATATCGGTGTTAAACGCATGAAGAATCTCCATGCAGATGGACTTTTGGAGTCTCTTGATTATGAATCATTTGACAGATGCGAACCATGCCTCTTGGGCAAGATGACCAAGACTCCGTTCTCCGGAACAATGGAGCGAGCAACCAACTTATTGGAGATCATACATACTGATGTGTGTGGTCCAATGAGTGTTGAGGCTCGCGGTGGTTATCGTTATGTTCTCACCCTCACCGATGATTTGAGTAGATATGGGTATGTCTACTTGATGAAGCACAAGCCTGAGACCTTTGAAAAGTTCAAGGAATTTCAGAGTGAGGTTGAGAATCAACGTGACAAGAAAATAAAGTTCTTACGATCAGATCGTGGAGGAGAATATTTGAGTCATGAATTTGGCACGCACTTAAGGAAATGTGGAATTGTTTCACAACTCACGCCGCCTGGAACACCTCAGCGTAATGGTGTGTCCGAACGTCGTAATCACACTCTATTGGATATGGTGCGATCTATGATGTCTCTTACCGATTTACCGCTATCCTTTTGGGGTTATGCTTTAGAGACTGCCGCATTCACTTTAAATAGGGCACCGTCAAAATCCGTTGAGACGACACCGTATGAATTATGGTTTGGGAAGAAACCTAAGCTGTCGTTTCTGAAAGTTTGGGGATGCGATGCTTATGTGAAGAAACTTCAACCAGAGAAGCTCGAACCCAAGTCGGAAAAATGCGTATTCATAGGATACCCTAAGGAAACTATTGGGTATACCTTCTACCTAAGATCCGAGGGCAAGATCTTTGTTGCCAGGAATGGATCCTTTCTAGAGAAAGAGTTTCTCTCGAAAGAAGTAAGTGGGAGGAAAGTGGAGCTTGATGAGATGACCCTCGAACCGGAGAGTAGCGCAGCGCAGGAAAATGTTTCTGTGGAGCCTACACCGGCTAGAGAGGAAGTTATTGATAATGATCATGATCAAGCTACCACTGAACTTCGAAGGTCCACAAGGACACGTTCCGCACCAGAGTGGGACGGCAATCCTGTCCTGGAAATCATGTTGTTAGACAACAGTGAACCTTCGAACTATGAAGAAGCAATGGCGGGCCCGGATTCCGACAAATGGCTTGAAGCCATGAAATCCGAGATAGGATCCATGTATGAAAACGAAGTATGGACTTTGACTGACTTGCCCGTTGATCGGCAAGCCATAGAAAATAAATGGATCTTTAAGAAGAAGACTGACGCGGATGGTAATGTGACCATCTATAAGGCTCGGCTTGTCGCTAAGGGTTATCGACAAGTTCAAGGGGTTGACTACGATGAGACTTTCTCACCCGTAGCGAAGCTGAAATCCGTCAGAATCATGTTAGCAATTGCCGCATACTATGATTATGAGATATGGCAAATGGACGTCAAAACGGCATTCCTTAATGGTTTTCTTAAGGAAGAGTTGTATATGATGCAACCGGAAGGTTTTGTCGACCCTGAGAATGCTGACAAGGTATGCAAGCTCCAGCGCTCAATCTATGGGCTGGTGCAAGCATCTCGGAATTGGAACATTCGCTTTGATGAGATGATCAAAGCGTTTGGGTTCACACAGACTTATGGAGAAGCCTGTGTTTACAAGAAAGTGAGTGGGAGCTCTGTAGCATTTCTCATATTATATGTGGATGACATACTGCTGATGGGAAATGATATAGAATTCTTGGAAAGTATAAAGTCCTACTTGAATAAGTGTTTTTCAGTGAAGGACCTTGGAGAAGCTGCTTATATATTAGGCATCAAGATCTATAGGGATAGATCGAGACGCCTCATAGGTCTTTCGCAAAGCACATACCTTGATAAGATATTGAAGAAGTTCAATATGGATCAGTCCAAGAAGGGGTTCTTGCCTGTATTGCAAGGTGTGAGATTGAGCACGGCTCAATGCCCGACCACGGCAGAAGATATAGAAGAGATGAGTGTCATCCCCTATGCCTCAGCCATAGGGTCTATTATGTATGCCATGCTGTGTACCAGACCTGATGTAAACCTTGCAGTAAGTTTGGTAGGTAGGTACCAAAGTAATCCTGGCAAGGAACACTGGACAGCGGTCAAGAACATCCTGAAGTACCTGAAAAGGACTAAGGATATGTTTCTCGTATATGGAGGTGACGAAGAGCTCGTCGTAAAGGGTTACGTCGACGCTAGCTTCGACACAGATCCGGATGACTCCAAGTCACAAACCGGATACGTGTATATTTTGAATGGTGGAGCGGTAAGCTGGTGCAGTTGCAAGCAAAGCATCGTGGCGGGATCTACATGCGAAGCGGAGTACATAGCAGCCTCGGAGGCAGCACACGAAGCAGTATGGATGAAGGAGTTCATCACTGACCTAGGAGTCATTCCAAATGCGTCGGGTCCAATGGCTCTCTTCTGTGATAACACTGGAGCTATTGCCCTTGCCAAGGAGCCCAGGTTTCACAAGAAGACCAGGCATATCAAGCGTCGCTTCAACTCCATACGTGAACATGTTCGAGATGGAGACATAGATATTTGTAAAGTGCACACGGATTTGAATGTAGCAGATCCGTTGACTAAACCTCTTTCACGAGCAAAACATGATCAACACCAGAACTCTATGGGTGTTCGATTCATCACAATGTAACTAGATTATTGACTCTAGTGCAAGTGGGAGACTGTTGGAAATATGCCCTAGAGGCAATAATAAAATGGTTATTATTATATTTCCTTGTTCATGATAATTGTCTGTTATTCATGCTATAATTGTGTTATCCGGAAATCGTAATACATGTGTGAATACATAGACCACAACGTGTCCCTAGTAAGCCTCTAGTTGACTAGCTCGTTGATCAATAGATGGTTACGGTTTCTTGACCATGGACATTGGATGTCATTGATAACGGGATCACATCATTAGGAGAATGATGTGATGGACAAGACCCAATCCTAAGCCTAGCACTAGATCGTGTAGTTCGTTTGCTAAAGCTTTTCCAATGTCAAGTAACTTTTCCTTAGACCATGAGATTGTGCAACTCCCGGATACCGTAGGAGTGCTTTGGGTGTACCAAACGTCACAACGTAACTGGGTGGCTATAAAGGTGCACTACGGGTATCTCCGAAAGTGTCTGTTAGGTTGGCACGAATCGAGACTGGGATTTGTCACTCCGTGTGACGGGGAGGTACCTCTGGGCCCACTCGGTAGGACATCATCATAATGAGCTCAATGTGATCAAGGAGTTGTTCACAGGATGATGTGTTACGGAAACGAGTAAAGAGACTTGCCGGTAACGAGATTGAACAAGGTATCGGTATACCGACGATCGAATCTCGGGCAAGTATCGTACCGATAGACAAAGGGATTTGCGTACGGGATTGATTGAATCCTCGACATCGTGGTTCATCCGATGAGATCATCGAGGAGCATGTGGGAGCCAACATGGGTATCCAGATCCCGCTGTTGGTTATTGACCGGAGAGTCGTCTCGGTCATGTCTGCGTGTCTCCCGAACCCGTAGGGTCTACACACTTAAGGTTCGGTGACGCTAGGGTTGTAGAGATATTAGTATGCGGTAACCCGAAATTTGTTCGGAGTCCCGGATGAGATCCCGGACGTCACGAGGAGTTCCGGAATGGTCCGGAGGTAAAGAATTGTATATAGGAAGTCCAGTTTCGGCCACCGGGAAGGTTTCGGGGGTAATCGGTATTGTACCGGGACCACCGGAAGGGTCCCGGGGGTCCACCGGGTGGGGCCACCTATCCCGGAGGGCCCCATGGGCTGAAGTGGGAAGGGAACCAGCCCCTGGTGGGCTGGTGCGCCCCCCTATGGGCCTCCCCTGCGCCTAGGGTTGGGAACCCTAGGGGTGGGGGGCGCCTCCACCTGGCTTGGGGGGCAAGCCACCCCCTTGGCCGCCGCCCCTCCCCTCAGATTGGATCTGAGGGGGTCGGCCCCCTCTCCCCTTCCCCCTATAAATAGTGGAGGGGTGGGAGGGAGGACACACCCCAGCCCCTGGCGCCTCCCTCTCCTCCCGTGACACCTCTCCCTCTCGTTGGTGCTTGGTGAAGCCCTGCCGAGATCCCGCTGCTTCCACCACCACGCCGTCGTGCTGCTGGATCCTCATCAACCTCTCCTTCCCCCTTGCTGGATCAAGAAGGAGGAGACGTCTCTCCCAACCGCACGTGTGTTGAACACGGAGGTGCCGTCCGTTCGGCGCTCGGTCATCGGTGATTTGGATCACGACGAGTACGACTCCATCAACCCCGTTCTCTTGAACGCTTCCGCTCGCGATCTACAAGGGTATGTAGATGCACTCCCCTCTCTCGTTGCTAGATGACTCCATAGATTGATCTTGGTGATGCGTAGAAAATTTTAAAATTCTGCTACGATCCCCAACAGAAGGGAACATCTATAAAAGGCGACCACATGTCCAAGAGGAAAAGATGCACCCCTTGCCTTATGGATGACTCACCAATAATAAGAAATGTAAACTAGAATTAAAAGTTCAAAACCATGCATGTTAATTATCTTTTTGGCATATTTTTATCATCAGCTCAAAATTGTTAGATTCCATCATAAATTTGAAGCTCACAGTATGTGTATTCATTATTGGGAGGTTGCAATCTTGTTTTCTTGTGTGATTATAAGTTGGCAGAAATTCCTAATCGTTTTTGTTGGCTTGTCTATTTATAAGTCTGTCCACTCCCAGGCAGTGGCGACATGGGCACCAAAATATTGTGGGTTCAAGTGCGCCAAATTATCTCCTTTTTTGCATAAATATGAATAAAGCTATAGGGTCAATTGACCGCACAGCTTACACGTAGAATTGCCACTGCTCCCAAGTGTTTGGACTTTTGTTTAGATCAACTTCAGACAATCTCCACATTCAAGTGACTAAGATTTAAGAAAAATTCAGAGAAGCAAGAACTTCAAAAGGTAACAAGGTATAAACCAACTCACTGCTAACTACGCCAAACTAGTAGAAACATATTCTTGTTGCATTGAAACCAAAATATTGTAGCATCGGTAGAAACAGAATTCCACTTCATAAAAAATCATGAGTTATTTGCTACATTTATTAGTTGAAAATAATTTGCAATTCACATGATTAGTTTGCTGAAGTGTTGCATGCAACCTGCAGAACATAATTTTTTTCTTCTCATGCTATCAAGGAGAACAACCCTAGAATGCATCTACCCATGCAGGCCTGGCAGCCTTAGCATACTTTTTGCGGCAGATGATCCTCCCAACCATACAAGTACTCTCTAGCAGCACACTCGAATCCTCATACCACTTTCCTTCAAAAGGAGGTGGCAAGTGGTAAGGTTGAAGGGCGCTGATACGTCTCCAACGTATCTATAATTTATGAAGTATTCATGCCATATTTACAACAATTTTATATGATTTTGGTATGATTTGCATAGAACTAACCCGGACTGACGCTGTTTTCAGCAGAACTACCGTGGTGTTGTTTTTTTGTGCAGAAATGAAAGTTCTCCAAATGAGCTGAAACTTTTTGACAATTTTTTTGGAACAAAAGAGACCCCTGAAGCTTCGTGGAAGGACCAGAAGGTGAAGGAGTAGGGCACAAGACACCGGGCGTGCCTGGGCCCTTGCCCGTGCCCCGGTGGGTTGTGCTCACCTCGAGGCCCATCTTAGTGTGAAACCAACGCCAAAAATTCCTATAAATAGAGAAACCATCAGGGGTAACCCTAGATCAGAAGTTCCGCCGCCGCAAGGCCTCTGTATCCACGAGATCCAATCTAGACCCCGTTCCGGCACCCTGCCGGAGGGGGAGATCATCACCGGTGGCCATCTTCATCATCCCGACGACCACCATGATGAGGAGGGAGTAGTCCACCCTCGGGGTTGAGGGTTTGTACCAGTAGCTATGTGTTTAATCTCTCTCTCTCTCTCGTGTTCTTGAGATGTCACGATCTTGATGTATCGCGGGCTTTGTTAATATAGTTGGATCATATGGTGTTTTCCCCTCTCTATCTTGTTGTGATGAATTGAGTTTTCCCTTTGAGATTTCGTTTTATCGGATTGAATACTTTTATGGATTTGAGAGCACTTGATATATGTCTTGCATACGAATACCCGTGGTGACAATGGGGTATTATATTGATTCACTTGATACATGTTTTGGCACTCAACTCGCAGATTCCCGAGGTGACATTGGGGTAATCTATGCATAGGGGTTGATGCATGTTTTTGTCTTTGTTTCTCCGGTAGAAATCTTGGGGCACTCTTTGAGGTTCTTTGTGTTGGATTGAGCATTACGAATCTGAATTTGCTTTGGTGTTATTTTAGTACGAACTCTTGGATAGATCGATGGGAAAGAATAGCTTTGAGGTGGTTTCGTACCCTACAAACAATTTATTCTTATGTTCTCCGCTAGATAGGAACTTTGGAGTGATTCTTCATCGCACATTGAGGGATGGTTATATGATCCAATTATATTAGCATTGTTGAGAGATTGCACTAGCGAAAGTACGGACCCTAGGCCTCATTTTCAAGCATTGCAATACCGTTTGTGCTCCGTTTTATCACTTGCTACCTTGCTGTTTTTATTTATTCAGATTATAAAAATATATTTCTACCATCCATATTACACTTTTATCACCATCTCTTCGCCGAACTAGTGAACCTATACAATTTGCCATTGTATTGGGTGTGTTGGGGACACAAGAGACTTTTTGTTATTTGGTTGCAGGGTTGTTTGAGAGAGACCATCTTCATCCTACGCCTCCCACGGATTGATAAACCTTAGGTCATCCACTTGAGGGAAAATTGCTACTGTCCTACAAAACTCTGCGCTTGGAGGCCCAACACGAGTCTACAAGAATAAAGTTGCGTAGTAGACATCAAGCTCTTTTCTGGCGCCGTTGCCGGGGAGGTTAGGTAAGCGGCACTCACACCCCGTCAACGAAGCTCTTTTCTGGCGCCATTGTCGGGGAGGTGAGTGCTTGAAGGTATATCTTTAGATCTTGCAATTGAATCTTTTAGTTTTTTGTTTATCACTAGTTTGGTTTATAAAAGAAAACTACAAAAAAAATGGAATTGAGGTTGCATCATATTATTCATCTCTATAATGTCTTTCGTGAAAATGATGGAAAGGAAAATTGTGCTCAATTGATAGAAGAAGAATTCTATAAAATGTTTGACAAAAAAATCTTTGAATGATGAGCATGATTGCAATGTTGTTGGTATGAATTCTTTGAATATCCATGATGCTAATGATATGCAAAGCCATAAGCTTGGGGATGCTATGTTTGATGAAGATGATATTTTTAGTTCCCCAAGTTTTGATGAGAAAATTTATTATGATGATAGCATGGCTCCTATCTATGATGATTATGGTGATGACATGTATGCAACAAAGAATTATGATAACCATGAAACTTGTCATCATGATTTTAATTTTCAATCTCATGATAGTTATTTTGTTGAGTTTGCTCCCACTACTATTCATGAGAATAAATTTGCTTATGTGGAGAGTAGTAATTTTTTTATGCATGTGGATCATGAAAAGAATGCTTTATGTGATAGTTATATTGTTGAATTCATTCATGATGCTACTGAAAATTATTATGAGAGGGTAACATATGCTTTTACATATTGCAATAATATCAAGTTTCCTCTCTTTATGTTGAAAGTTTTGAAGTTGCACTTGTCTTGCCTTCCTATGCTAGTTGATTTTTGTTCCCATAAATTGTTTGCTCACAAATTCCTATGCATAGAAAGTGGGTTAGACTTAAATGTGCTAGTCATATGCTTCATGATGCTCTCTTTGTGTTTCAAATCTTACCTTTTATGCGAGCATCATTGAAATCATCATGCCTAGCTAAAAGGCATTAATGAAAAGCGCTTGTTGGGAGACAACCCAACACTTTTACCTACTGTTTTTGTGTGTTCACATGATTAGGCTACTGTAGTGATCTTGTTTTATAGCTTTTGTTTCAACAAAGTGCCAAGTAAAGCCTTTGGGATAGTGTGGATGATAGTTGACTTGATTCTGTGCAAAAACAGAAACTTTGGCGTCCAGTGCAGAAATTCCTGTCTTTTAATGGACCGTGTAAAAATTCTGAATTTTTTACAGTTGATGGGTGTTCAAATTGTCTACGTTGTCCTAATTTTAAAGAATTTCTGGAGTTCTATAAGTATGACCTTAATTCAGATATTTATGTACTATTCTGTTTTTGACAGATTCAGTTTTCAATGCATTGTTTGCTTGTTATCTAGTTTCTATGGCTTATATTGCTCAATATAAATTGTGGAAATTGTAGAGTATAGTAGGAATTGTGTGAGAACAATTATGAATCTTGTCTTTGACAGTACCAAAGTGAATGATTTTTCTTTATCATACTAACCCATCTCACGAAGTTCCGTTAAGTTTTGTGTGATTGAAGTTTTCAAGTTTTGGGTGAGATATCGATATGAGGAGAATAAGGAGTGACCAGACCCTAAGCTTGGGGATGCACAAGGCACCCCCAAGGAAATATTCAAGGAAGATCCAAGCAACTAAGCTTGGGGATACCCCGGAAGCCATCCCCTCTTTCGTCTCCGACATTATCGGTAACCTTACTTGAAGCTATAATTTTATTCGTCACATGATATGTGTTTTTCTTGGAGCGTCATTTTATTTTATTTGTATTTTCTTGCTGTTATTTATAGTAATTTTTTCATCTTTTACTTCAATAAGAATGTCAAGTATAGCCTTTGCCATGCTTATTTTCAAGTATATAAGTTGCTGTTTCAAAACAGAAAGTTTATTGCTGTTGCAAAATTCTCCAGAAAAGTCAGAATGTGATAAAATGTTGAAATTTTTTTGCAAAATAAGACATGGTAAGTTTTCTACAGTGTTATAAATTTTCAGAATTTTTGGAGTTAGGAAAGTATGAGTACAATTGCACTCTTTACAGACTGTCCTGTTTAGACAGATTGCTGTTATGTTCGCATTGTTTGCATATGTTTGCTTGTTTAATGATTCTATTTGAGGATAGGAGTATTAAATATGCAGAGGCATTTAGTATGCAATTTTGAATAATAATTTTAGTGATTTGCTACAGTAGAGAATCATAAGGTTTTTGCATTGATTTATACTAACTTATCTCACGAGTTCTTGTTGAGTTTTGTGTGGATGAAGTTTTTAAGATTTAGGAAAAAGTGATATAAAAGGAATTAAGGAGATACAAAAGCTCAAGCTTGGGGATGCCCAAGGCATCCCAAGTTAATAATCCAAGAAGTCTCAAGTATCTAAGCTTGGGGATGCCCCAGTAGGCATCCCACCTTTCTTCATCAACAATTATCGGTTAGCCTCGGTTGAGCCTAAGTTTTTGCTTCTTCACATGATGTGTGCTATTCTTAGAATGTCATTTTATTTTATTTGCTTGCCATTTTAATAAAATACTTATATCTGAAAGTTTTTAAATAAGAAAGAGTCCTCACTTAGCTACCCCTTTACTCAACTACTTGCTTGATCTTCACTTATATCTTTTTGGAGTAGTTTGTTATTTACTCTTGTGCTTCACTTATATCCTATGAGTAAATTGTTGAATGAATTGAATATCATGAAGTTGAAATTATATATCCATATCATGCCTAGTAGTGGCTTCACATTGGGTTTAAAAAGTGAAATATTTTGATGCTTGACAATCACAATATTGGTCATACAAGCAATTCATGAATGATTAGTATAAGGAAGAGAACTTTCACATGCAAATATATTATCTTGGACATCTTCTATGATTGTGAATACCCATTAATTATTTTCAAACTTGAGCAAATTAGTTGAAGTTGGACAAGGAAGACAACGTAATGAGTTATGTTTGGGTATATTTGCATAGAAGTTATATTGTCATGGATCCTCCAACATGTGGTGTTTGCCTAGGATCTTTTGCTAGCCAAAAATTCGTACTAAGTAGAGATACTACTTGTGCATCCAAAAACCCTTAAACCTAGTTTCTTGCCATGAGTGTCCACCATACCTACCTATGGATTGAATAAGATCGTTCAAGTCAGTTGTCATCGGTGCATAAAGCAATAAAAATTGCTCCTAAATATGTTTGATCTTTTATTGTAAGGGAAAATTGAGCATTGTACGAACTTGTGATGGCAAAGTAATAAAAGCGACAGACTGCATAATAAAGGTTGCTATCATAAGGGGCAATATAACGTGACGTTCCTTTGCACTAAGAGCTTGGATATCCAAATAAAAAGCGCATGACAACCTCTGCTTCCCTCTGCAAAGGGCCTATCTTTTACTTTTCAGTATTCACTTTTATGCAAAGAGTCAATAGTATGAATTCTCATTTCAACCTCAACTATTCTTTAGTTGGCAAGCATCATGTGGTGGGGAAAGATCTAGGCACATATGATTAGTCAAATATATTTGATCATGAATTATTATTGTTGACAATTATCTCTATGATAAATGAGTTGGGAGGCAAAATATTAAGCCCCTATCTTTCTCTGTGTTCGATGGATGCCATTTGTTCTAAGAATATGCTTTGAGTACTAGCAATCATGGAGGACTATATGATGATTGAGTATGTGGTGCTCTTACTTAGACTCTGTTGAATAAGTTGAATTGCAATTGTTTGGTGACTAAGAATATAGGTTGTTGAGTTTCAAGAGAATTCATTGTTTGAACCTTAACATGTGAATTGGTTGCTACTTTAACATGAAAAGTTTTATAAGAAAGAATTGCTGTTATGTTGTTAGGAAAAGTGATTGAAATTATCATTGATCAAACTTATGCACTTTGCTAGCATTCACACTTCATAAATTATTTCTTTTATCATTTACCTACCAGAGGACGAGCAGGAATTAAGCTTGGGGATGCTGATATGTCCCCAACGTATCTATAATTTATGAAGTATTCATGCCATATTTACAACAATTTTATATGGTTTTGGTATGATTTGCATAGAACTAACCCGGACTGACGCTGTTTTCAGCAGAACTACCGTGGTGTTGTTTTTTGTGCAGAAATGAAAGTCCTCCAAATGAGCTGAAACTTTTTGACAATTTTTTTGGAACAAAAGAGACCCCCGAAGCTTCGTGGAAGGACCAGAAGGTGAAGGAGTAGGGCACAAGACACTGTGGCGCGCCTGGGCCCTTGCCCGTGCCCCGGTGGGTTATGCTCACCTCGAGGCCCATCTTAGCGTGAAACCAACGCCAAAAATTCCTATAAATAGAGAAACCATCAGGGGTAACCCTAGATCAGAAGTTCGACCACCGCAAGGCCTCTGTATCCACGAGATCCAATCTATACCCCGTTCCGGCACCCTGCCGGAGGGGGAGATCATCACCGGTGGCCATCTTCATCATCCCGGCGACCAACATGATGAGGAGGGAGTAGTCCACCCTCGGGGCTGAGCGTTTGTACCAGTAACTTTGTGTTTAATCTCTCTCTCTCGTGTTCTTGAGATGTCACGATCTTGATGTATCGCGGGCTTTGTTAATATAGTTGGATCATATGGTGTTTTCCCCTCTCTATCTTGTTGTGATGAATTGAGTTTTCCCTTTGAGATTTCGTTTTATCGGATTGAATATAATACTTTTATGGATTTGAGAGCACTTGATATATGTCTTGCATACGAATACCCGTGGTGACAATGGGGTATTATATTGATTCACTTGATATAAGTTTTGGCACTCAACTCGCGGATTCCCGAGGTGACATTGGGGTAATCTATGCATAGGGGTTGATGCACGTTCTTGTCTCTGTTTCTCCGGTAGAAATCTTGGGGCACTCTTTGAGGTTCTTTGTGTTGGATTGAGCATTACGAATCTGAATTTGCTTTGGTGTTATTTTAGTACGAACTCTTGGATAGATCGATGGGAAAGAATAGCTTTGAGGTGGTTTCGTACCCTACAAACAATTTATTCTTATGTTCTCCGCTAGATAGGAACTTTGGAGTGATTCTTCATCGCACATTGAGGGATGGTTATATGATCCAATTATATTAGCATTGTTGAGTAATTGCACTAGCGAAAGTACGGACCCTAGGCCTCATTTTCAAGCATTGCAATACCGTTTGTGCTCCGTTTTATCACTTGCTACCTTGCTGTTTTTATTTATTCAGATTATAAAAATATATTTCTACCATCCATATTACTCTTTTATCACCATCTCTTTGCCGAACTAGTGTACCTATACAATTTGCCATTGTATTGGGTGTGTTGGGGACACAAGAGACTTTTTGTTATTTGATTGCAGGGTTGTTTGAGAGAGACCATCTTCATCCTACGCCTTCCACGGATTGATAAACCTTAGGTCATCCACTTGAGGAAAAATTGCTACTGTCCTACAAAACTCTGCGCTTGGAGGCCCAACACGAGTCTACAAGAATAAAGTTGCGTAGTAGACATCAGGCACGCTGGCCATAAATTTTGAACTTTTCACTGCTCCAAATTTATTTCCACTCGTACCAACCATACACAGATTAGAATTTGATTTGAACCATATAGCCGGAGCATAATTACATGTGTGAAAAACCATCCACATAGTTTTGGAGAGGTGTCAGATTCTCTACGAATAAAGACTTGGTCCCTCTGTAAACAAATATAAGACGTTTTAGGTCACTACTTTAGTGACCTAAAACGTCTTATATTTGTTTACAGAGGGAGTATTTATGAGATACATCTGCATAAAGCTTTCATACTACAAAAATATAAAACTAAGGTTTTCACTCTCCAACACCAACAAACTGACATCAAGCAATTCAAAGAACAAGGAGGTAAACAAATACTTTATGCTACACGCATATATGTTTTCAAAGTGCCAAACACACAGACAAGGGGGGGGGGGGGACTAAAACACTTGTATACATCAAATGTGCATATATACGAATAGAAGGGGAGTGTAGTGACAATAGTGGCAACTTGAATAAGTGAGAGGGAGAGAAAACAAACCCACCAATTATAGTATAACATAATCAACGCAAACACAAGACACCAGAAGTTAAGATGAAGAAGAATGTGGCATACAAGGGCACACCCAAAATTTGATTCTCCACCGAAGACTAGGAGCTATTCATCGACATATTTTTAGTAATGCCAAGGGGCAAGAAAGGCTTACTGATCAAGCCGTTCAAGTTTCAGCGTATCCAAAGCCAAACATATTTCAGGGAAAAAAGAATAATAATGTTGGTTATTAGGCATTCATATACTCAAGATTTGTTTAGCTAGATGCGGTTATACAAAATTTACCATCACCAAACAGATTTCAGGGGAAAAAAGGAATAATAATGCTAGTTATTAGGCATTACTATACTCAAGATTTGTTTAGCTAGATACGGTTATACAAAATTTACCATCACCGAACAGATTTCAGGGGAAAAAGAATAATAATGCTAGTAGGCAGTAGTACATGAATTAATATTTAGTAATGAAGAACTGTCTTTGTTGTATTTCAAACAGTACAGTTTGCGAACAAATATGGCAACTAACATTTTTTTAGATCTTCAGTCAAGCTGCATTTACATCCCATTAGGCATTTCTTTCATTAAGATTTGTTAATCCCAATGTATTTATAGTATATTCAAAACCTAAAGAAAATGTGAATCTATGAGAGAAAATGATAAGGAATGCAAACATAGACGATCCTTTTGGTCCATAGATTCTTTTATGACAAGAAATTTCAGTACAAAGGATATTATTTGGTCCATCGAATTTTCTTATGACAAGAAATTTCAGTACAAATGATATTATTTGGTCCATTCAGAAAGTTGTACAAAGGGAACATGAATATACTCATTACACCAGGAGATTTCACTCCGGTAACTAGATCACACTCACTCAAATCCTAACTGTCACTCAAACCAATCGCAACTGGACAATCTAACAGCCTGTTTTCGTAAAAGAACAGTTCAGATACCTCAACTTGCATGCAGAAGATAGGCTTACCTCTCAACAATACATCACAATAGCATATCCATCAGAATAATTGTCTTATGTATTGTCTCCATCGTGTCCACCACGAATGCCTCACAATTTCAGCTCGCTTGTTTCCACCACCAATGCCTGTTATACAAGCATAAGAAGTCAAACGACCAATGACATCCCAAAGAAAAAGTCAAATAGATCACCAGGCAGCTGTAATTTGCAAAGATGAGATGAACTCAATTTATTGATTTCTCATGGTATAAACAAACACTTGCAACGGGGCTCTACTACAAGCGATAAAATGAATGACTGTTTTGTAAATTTCAACCCAAGTCAACTATTATGGATTTAAGATTAGTAGCAAGCTTACCAAAGATAACAATATTGAAAGGAAGAAATATAACTAGCTTTTAATCTTCCAAATGTACCAGTCAGGCTACCTATTTGACATTTTAGTATGTTCAAGCTAATCATTCCTACAGTTGTCTTCAGCTTCAAACTGCTACGTACCTCATCTTGAGAAAAAATTGCACTGACGCCATGTGCTAACACTACATTATATAGCTCTTGCATATTTCAGTAGGAAGGCAACTATGTAATTCGGTTCATTTATTCTACACAGAATTAGCTAACATCGGTGTTCATTGTTTTAGTGCACAGACTTTTCATATAATTTATGTATCCCAGATAGCTGATCTGTGTTTGATCCATGTCATCAACAAAAAAGATTGTCCGTCTGATATGAATGCACAGATGCCAGATAATTCCCTCTCATGGCGTGCCTATTTAGGTTTATACAGTTTTTATTCTTCCTTCCATAGCTGACTTGAAGTACTTAGTTCAAAGTTCGAAGGTTTGGAAACAACGATACTAGAAAGAACATTGTGTAGCTACAGAAGAGACATGTTGAGAAGGTCATCAAGCAGCAAAAGAAATAAGTGACATGGCACTACTTAAAATTGTTAGCATAACACCAAAGGATGTGAAGAGCATTTTAATTAGCCAATTATCAGAAAAATAACTCGGTTTTGTTATACAAGTTGTGTAAAGGCACGCTATTACCTGGGGTATAGACAATTTCTAGTGGATGATATCTAAAAGTGTCGGCCTTGGAGAGCTTCTTGACCTTGAATGACTCAAGATGGACCATGAAGACACAAACAACAGTCCTAAAAAACACCACATTATTTTCCTCTCCATACCCTATCATTTGCGGGGGCTCTGATTTTAGTGGAAGTAACTTGTCCATTTCAATTGTTCTTCCAAGCTCCCATATTTCAGCACCGCCATCGCAATCGGTCTTCTTACTCCATAATTGGGCGGTGAAGCCTGACCAGGAAAGGAAACCCAACCCACCACCTTCTGCTCGCATAACCATGAATTCAGAATTGCCCTGGGTATACATGTCCTCTGGCAACAATTTCATAGCCAGGCTCTGCCTACCCAAATCAAACTCAAGGGTGCCTGGCGACCAACACGGTCCAGCAACCAACCAGTGAAGACAATCCCCAGCCAGCATAGCGGGCTCGTCCCTAAAACGCAAAGCCTTGGATGGAAGAGGCGCTGAGATGATATCACCCCATAGGCCGGTCTCTGATTAGTAAACCCAGGCAAGCACCCTTCCTGGCTGCCATACGCGGCGTACAAGGACCACCTGGAAGTGGTCGCCGATGTCTCTGGCAGCGCGAAGCACCGCCCCGCTGAAACGCGCCTCCAGGTCCTGTGGGCTGACCAGGCCAGAGTGGAACTCCGGGGGAACGGCCAGCCGGTGCAGGTAATCAGCGACGAGGTCCCACACAAAGACCCAGAACCGGATCGGTTGGAAGAAGAGTGCGAGGCCGTGGCGCCATCCGAGGACCCTGCATGAGTCGTGGAGCTTTATAGAGAAATGATCTCGGGGGAGGCGGTCGGGGGTATCCAGGGCTGGCTGGAATCGGAAATGGACTCCGCGGTAAGAGTTGATGAAGTCGAGGAGGGGAGATCTGCGGCGGTGGTGGATGCGGAAGCGGCGGTGGAAGGCTGGGCCGGAGACTAGGTGGCGTCAGTGCCTGCAGATGGCGGAGGCGCGCGGTGGGGGGGGGGGGGGGGGGGGGGGGGGAGGCGGAGGAGGATCTCGGAGAGCAGGTCGTCGTCTTCTAGTGGCGTCGGCGGCGGCGAGCTGGGGAGGCTGCGGCGGAAGCGGAGGCAGGCCGTCGGCATTTCGCCCTGGTGCGGCGTGTGAAGTCAGTCAAGCGCAGGTCCAAACTCGTGGCCAGATGTCGCGCGGGAGGGGCATCCTCGGGGCCAGATCTTGTGCGGGAGGTTGATGCCGCCACCCACGATGCATGACTCGGAGGAGGAGAATCATGGGAGGGTTGAGGCATGGACCACGGTGCGCCGTTGCCGGGGGGACTGGAGGTGAACGGTGCCACAGGCCATGACAGGGGAGGGGTGTGCGCTGGCCACCGGGTCAACGGAGGAGAAGAGGAGTGGTTGGGGGCGGAGAGATGGGAGATAGGTTGGGGCTTGCATCTCTTCCCTTACCTTCAACCATTCAATGCCCGTGCACAATACATGCATTCATTTTTTTCGAGAATACGCCTAGGCGTACCATAGCTTTATAGAAGGCAGAATTGGAATTACAAGAAACTACCACTCGCTGCGAACAACGAGCGTAGCGCACTCCACACCACTCACGAACAAGTCCACACATGGACAACACCGCAAAGCAAGCTACAACACATAAGAGCCTATCCTAGGCTGGCACACACACCGCATCTCGACCGACGCTAGATGCCTCCGAAGACCACCCTTCCGTAGAACATTGCTTGTCGACGCACCATCCACCCTGAGCGCCGAAGAGGAAGTGGCAAGTGGAAGGAAGGACTTGCTCCAATCTGAGGGAAGCACCGTCTTGGAGACACCAACGACGAGCGTACATAGCGCCGCAGAGGACCAACAGAGGACAATGGTGGACACCGGAGGAGAGCAATAAGGACCCAGCCATGTCTCCATACACAAAGCTCCCAACAAAGATACGATGTCGAGGCCAATGTGCCGATCCAACATCGAATCGAGGCTTTCGCCCGAAGACAGCCACCAACTCCATGAGAGCGAGGGGCATGGCACACACGCCTCTGCGACGCCTCCAAGAAGGGGATGACACCCACGGGTGCCATCGCCGCTGGCTCGATAGAAGCCAGGCAAGATTTTCATCCGTGCATCGCACATCACTACGCCTCCTGGAACTGGGCAACACCGTCCAATTCTCTTTGCACCTACGCCACCACAACTCTAAGCAGAAGTAGTCGCAAAGCCGAGGACCGACGACCAGCTGCACGACCAAGAGGACCCCGACCACCGCACCAAACTCCTCGCCTGGACTAAGAGCCACAGCCATCCACACCACCGGCCAGGTCCAGGACCGCCCACAAGTCATCGCCAGCCAAAGGACGACCTTGCGACCGTCGGAACCGCCCTCCACAAAGCACCAAGCTGCGCCACCGGGAGAGCACCGCCGCTCACCACACCGCACAGAGGTGACCGGCCACTCTCCTGCTCGCCAAGACTCCATCTTGGCCGAGCCACCACAGCGCCGCCGCCACCAACTCTCAGTGGGCTCGCGCCGCTGCACCAAACGGCGCCGCCGCCACCAAAGCTCACCAACTCACCGCTGCCAGCTCTATCCAGGACCGCCGCCGCACCAATCCTTTAGTCGCACAACGACAACCAGCCCCCGCACCCGGCCGACGCGGAACATGCCAGATCGAGCCCCGCTGCGAAGAGCGCCGTGCCGCCACCGGCCCGCGCACTCCACCGCGACGCGACGCCACCGGCCAGTAGTCCGCGCCGCCCCGCACCGCCACCGCCTGCGCCAGGGCACCGAGATCCGCCGACGCGCCCGAAGAGGAACCCCCCGCGGCCCCTAATCCAGGCGAGGGCGAAGAGATCCCGCCGCCGCCAGCGGCGGCGGGGGGGGGGGGGGGGGGGGGGGGGGGGGGGGAGGGGAAGAGGGCGGGGGCTTGGTCCGGCGGCGGCTAGGGTTCGGCACCCGGGTCGCCCGCGCGGGAGGGGGAGGGGGGGGGGACACGGGCTCACGGGAGTAGAATTGCATTCTTTTTATTTACAAGGTACATAAGTACCTACGGATTGAAAGTATTGTTAGGCAAAACCAAAGAAGGTTACAAAACACACACACACACGCAGACCCGACACAAAACATCGACATAATAGAACCTGTCCAGGGACGTCAAAAGCAAAAAGGAGCCCAAGAAAAAGAAAATAACAACCAAAGCCCCTAGCGGTTGCCAAGCTCTCGCCGGGAGGGAGAAGAAAAAGGTGAGGGGAGTGAGAGACCTATCGGGTGAGTGTGAGCAGTGAGGATAAGAAGTTTTTTTTGTTCGCTGGTTTCAGTCACTATGGGAATGATTCTCAGACGATGACCTGACACCAACTCGCGTCCGTGTTGTGTAAATAGAACAGTGTGAAAAGCGTTTGCTTCAAAATGTCAAAACTCTGATGCCAGATTTATAGCATTTGGGAATAATTCTTCTGGTTACGACTCAAATTTTATAGGTGAGGTTATATAAAGGGATAAGTATATTTTTCGTCCTCGAACTCTTCCCAAAGTTGAGAAATCATCCCTCAACTCCAAAACCACCCAAAGTCATTCGCTGAACTACTTAAACCGGATACTTTTTGTCTCTCATAACACTTAAGGTGGTTTTACTGTGACTTGGACCCTGTTTTGATTGAAACGGGCCACGTTGACTGGTTTGACTGCCATGTCAACTAAGTGTTTGTGCATGAGTATGTGTGTGTGCGTGTGTACAAGTGAGAACAAGATAAAAGGAAAGTTTTTGCACTTCTTCTACTTGTGTGTGAACAAGAGAAAAGCAGCTGTACTGAATATAGCTTAACAAAATCTGAATATAAATGAACATAGTCAAAACAGGGTCCAGACGTAGCTGCCTTCTTTTTGGGCGTGAAGAAGTGTCAAACCAAAATACCCCCAATCTCCAGTGGAAATCGAAGACATCTATCCATTTATAATCCTCCTTTAATTGGATTAAGGGATCCTCCAGTTGGAAATGATAACAGAACGACGATCACTGTAAAAACCACCTTAAACCTTATGAGGGACGAAAAGTGTCTGATTTAAATAGTTGAGGGACTACCTTTTGGTGGTTTTAGAGTTGAGGTACGATTTCTCAACGTTCGAAAAGTTCAAGGATGAAAAATATACTTATCCCTTATATAAATAACAAAATAATTTGCCCGGTCTGGTTACGACCCTGATTTAATCCATGGGGTAAATAAAAGAGGCCACAACTTCCTAGTTCACTTGGTTACATAGTGAATTATTAAACTAGTGAGTTTGATCACATTGATATGTTATTATGAACCATGTCCCACTTGATGATACGAGACCATGAGTCATTTTGAATAGCATTGCATATTGGAAACGGGGCTTCACAATTCACAACAAGTTACATGCTTGTTGACAACTTTATTAAAAATTATACAATAACACAATACGCATAATTCAAAACAACATCAAACATAGTGGTGATATAATTATTATAGCCATAACTGGCTTTAGGACATATATATCACCAATAGTCGTCCATTGCTTATAACCTTGAAGCTGAAGCGCAAGTGGGGAGCCAGGGAGAGAGCGCATCAACCAGCCTTTTGATGTCATCTGAGGTATGAGCTGAGCTAAGACTAACCCGCAGCCTGCTAGGAGTTCCAAAGTCAATCAGTCTCGGTTGAAATAGATTATATATGTTTTTCTTATTCACATATATGTAATGTTGAGCAAGGGAACAGAGGAATTGGGAACCTGCATGAGTTGGCTGGCACTACTGGTGGCCTGATTGGTATGACAAGAAATCCCGATCTATGAAGGTGCCTGCAGTTTCAGAAAAAACAGGAAGCATGAGAAACATGAATAAGCAGTAAAGAGAGCATATGCATGCATCAATGAAAGGGAAGTAAGAAGAAGTCGGCAGATCGAAGGTGGAACCTGTGTGCCTTGAGCACTGCTTCTTCGGTTCCAACTATGATGGGAATGATGGGACTAGTTATGTTGAGTTTAGTCAAAGAAGCAAAGTACTTCACGTGCTCCCAAACAAGTGATCGTCGCCATCCCTCCTTCTTCGAGACATGGATCGCAGCTAAAACCAATAGTTTCTATTCAGGTTAAAACAGAACTGATGGCGGATGCTCAGTTTCAGTATGCTTGAAAAATCATGATGACGCAAGCAATATTCACTTTTAGAAGGAATGATAGATGTTACCAAGCAGAGAAGCAATAATGGGCAGTGGCAAAGCTGACGAAAACATGAATGGGCGACCTCGCGATATGATCAGCTTCTTCCATCTAGTGCTGCTCATCATAAGACAAACATTTAGTGATAAATCTCCAAATGAAGGGCCGCCAACTTACGCTCAAGTCCAGCATTGATTCAGCAAATTTATAACCTTGAGAATTCGCACCACAGATGTGTGAAAACAGGCAACTTTGATGGAATGAGCTAGAATATGAAATTTTATCCACCCTTTGTCGAAAAAAGAATATGAAATCTCATAATATTTGGTATTTGTTTGCACGAACGTTATAAGCTTACAAGAAAAACATCTTCCCACCGTTTGCATAAACATTACAAGCACGATTTCCTTGGTGAATTTGGAATTTTTTATCAGTAAATCTTCTTGGCGAATTTCTTGTACTGTGGGGATATTCAAATAACACTGAAATACTCCATACCACATGGAAATTTCTGAAGAAGGAAAATAAAATGTCGTCCAGTGGCTAGTAACCCTTGAGGAATCGTCAGGCACAAACCATAAGAAGTGTTGATTTCAGGTCTCGATAAATAAATTATCATGAGAAATCAGGTGCCAAGTACAATCATAAATTTTGATTGTATGGTATAACCTAATTTGCAGCATCATGCTTGGTTTTGGTAAGCATGTTCTCTATTCATGTGTATACATTTTAATAAGCAGGGTGAACAGCTCCTTCCTCATTGGAAAGAAAAATAGGGTTATGTTCTTAAGGGTCTATTAATAACCTGCATGCTATGAAACCACCCTGGCAACCACCGCCCTTGTTCAAGGAGCCAACACATATGTCAATGCCATCTTCACACCCAAACATCTCCGGTGTGCCACCACCGTTCTTGCCGCAAAGAAATGTTCCATGTGCCTTGAAAAAACAATTGTAGCCAATATTATGTTAGATTTCGCCGGAGCATCAATTACATCAAAACACAAGAACATACGGCCGGGCACAAAAGATTTAGCCAAGAGCTCGTATCATGCCCTCTAATTTCCCTTTTTTCTTCTCAATAGTCACGGTGTTAAAAACTCACGCCCTATACTGTGAATAATATATGAAAAATCAACTGACCCATGCTGAGCTCCTAGACCTACACCGACATGGCATAAAATTCAAACCGGACTCAGCATTACTACTTTCTTAACCTAATCACACGGCTACCTTAAACTCAACCTGACTCCTGGCATGGGAGCCAGGCTAATCAACTTAGCTAGAAACTAATAAAGTACTTTCAAATTACTTTTGATTTGGACTGTAACGCACTTATGTTCTGGATCTCTATTTCGTTCTGATCAGGGGGGGGCCTTTTAGGCTCCCAGATATTCTAGATAAAAACAAACTAACTTGCTAGAAAATACTGTCTCTAATACATTATTCGTCGTCGCTAGAAAGATTGATCTGGAAAAATGCAATGAAACTGGGAGGAGTTAAGAACACTAACATCATCGACGACCAACAAGAATCCATATTTGCTGCGCAATTTGACAAGTTCAGGCAACGGAGCAAAATCCCCGTCCATGCTGAACAAACTGTATACACATTATAATTGAAAAGTTGGTTTAAGATGGTGTTAACTCTCACGAATATAAAGTAGCACTAGTTTAATGGTCACTTGCCTGTCTGTTACAACAACTTTCTTTGCCATTGAGCAGCCGGTCCTGCACGTACGTAAAGATAGTTACTGGAACTCAAAGTCCTAGCTAATAATATAGTACTATATACACCTTCCGCCCCATAATATAAGCTGTTACTAAGATCAATATAAATATTTTATATTATAGGACGGGGGAGAGTATGTTGCATGACATGTGATGAAAATAAGGAAGACAACATGCATACAGCAGGGACTCAAGGTGTGACATGTCACAGTGCTTGTACACAAAGGCCACTGCTTCCTGCTGCCTCTCCGCAAGGCGGATCCCATCGATGATGGAGGCATGATTCCATGCATCCGAGAAGATGGCGATCCTCTCATCCTGCACCGCGTTTCTCCCAGTAGCTGAGAGAGAGATGATGCTACCTATTGCAGACATCACGGAAGTGTTGGCAGCATATCCGGTGGGACAAAGAAGGCAATCCTGTAGAGCAAATCAAAATCGTAAATTAAGGCACATTTCCTGTTTCTCAGGTACCTGAAAACAGATTTCGCATCAGTCGAATTGGGTGTTAGCGTGCTATTAGCAAGACATTGTTTAGTGACTTATTTAGCGGACATTCCTCATAACACTATAGCAATGCTATTAGCTGTGCTATAGCGCGCTATTTTCTTTCCAGTGGATTTAAGGGAAGGCGGGGGCAGCGGCACCAGGGCGACGGTGCGGCAAGGCAGGCCCAGGTGGTCCAGCCGGTGGTACGTGGGTAGGGAGCGCCTGGTCAAAAGGTAGAAAAAAACGGTTTAGAGGTAGAAGAAACGGATTTGACTCTCCCTTTCCCATCCAACCGCTCAGATCATTTGATTGACACAGTCTTTCTTTCAAGGTATTTGTTGCAACAAGTGCTCCCAAATTAAGGTGAAGAAATGAGAGATGGTTGTTCTTTAAAGAGTTCTGCCACGAAAACAGAAAAGAAAGAATCTATACGAATCACTGCATAAAATTAGACGATACACGATTTAGATGAGATTTAGTTAGGGCATCTCTAGCAGATCCCCTATGAAATAATGGAGTAAACCACCGAGTAAAGCTTAGTGGACTATTTTTACTCCACTAAATTTTGGGGCACCTAGCTGCTCTACTAAATTTAGTAGCGGAGTATAAAACAAATAGCATCGGCGGGGAGCGGCGGCCACACGATCGGGCCATGTCAGCACAAGTAAGGGTGCGGGAGCGGTGGGGGGTCGTCGGCGAGATGAGGGCGAGGTGGATTTGAGAGAGATTTGGGGGGAGAGAAGCAGAGAGACGTGTTGTGCTTTTACTCCACGGCCGAGCAGTCGAGTAAGTTTAGCCGCTCGGCTCGGCGAGGATACTCCACTACGGGATTGGCTAGGTCCTAGTTAGAGAAGTAAAACTGAATTTTTACTCTAACCGATTTTACGGGGTCAGCTAGAGACCCAGATGAGAAGAATTAGCAAATCCGTACCTCCATTTTCATCAGATCCGCGAGTGATTCCTCCGCCAGCTTGTGGTAAGTGGTGTACCCAAAGATCAAGGAGGAGCTTCTGGGCCCCATGCCATGCTCTTGAACTGCCTGGCAAGCACACACCAAAATTGGGAGCTTGTTCACAGCATGCACTAAGATTGAGAGACAGAGAGTAAAGATGCATGAACCTTGGCTGCAGCCTCAACGACTGCCGGATGCGTGGCGAGGCCGATGTAGTTGTTCCCGGAGAAGAGGAGCACCTTCCGGTCCACCTCGTCTGCTTCCTCGCTGACCAAGCGATCTAATTAACCACACCAAAACAAATGTAAGCTCGATGTTTCGGCTGGCGGTTGGCAGGCAGCAGGGAGCAGAGCTGGGCGCTGACTTAAGGCGAGCCATTCTTGGGTGGAGGCGCCGTCGAGCTTGATCTCGACGGTGGGGTGGTCCCAGGGCCCCGGTCCGGCGAAGGTCTTGGAGGGCGGCGGCGGCGGCGCAAGGGTGATGAGGCGCTGCATGAAGAGCAGGTTCTTGCCGGCCAGAGTCGCGAGCGTCGCGTCCACGAGCTCGTCCCACGACGCCATTGCGTTTGACAGGACAGAAGCGGCGGCGAGGTGGCCTGTTATTGGGAGGAGAGGCAGGAGGAGGAGACAGAGCTTGTGATGGCATGGACCTGAGACAGGGGGACTTAGAGCAACTCTAACGCGCCGACTCATTTTATTTGCGTGTGTCTGCTTCGGGTCGAAACGGACATAAAAGTCGGCTCAAACGTGCCGATCCAAACGGACGCGCATCCGCTTTCTGTCCGCCTGCCGACCCGTTTCCGGCCCAAATTTAGGCCTCATTTGCGTCGGCGCGGACACGAAACAAACTTGCGCGACGCCTGCCTACTCCTTCCCCTGGCCCGCCAGTCGGCAGCACAGCCACCACCATTTCCCTCCCTTTCTCAAAAAACTCCAGCTCGCGCTCCCGGCCGCTCGCCATGGACGACGAGCCGACCCTCGACGCAGCCGCTGGCCTCGCCTCCCTCACCTCCTCCGGCCTCACCTCCATCGCCTCCGCCAAAGGAAAGCCCCTCGACACCCGCAAGACAGCGGCACCGCCCAAGAAGAAGCCGTTGACGGCCGAGCAGCGGGTCATGCAGTCAGCCGAGAGGAAGGACCGGAGGCACGCGCAGCAGCGTAGGACCGCAAGCTCGAAGCCGCGTCAGCCGCCGCCCTAGCCGTCGCCGCACAGCAAGAGGAGACCAATGCCAGAGTCGCCGCAGCAACGAGGGAGGCCCTGCTCTACCTAGGGTTAAGCCCAGGCCATCAAGGGCTCGTCAGCACCGCCGTGGCCGTGGCCAGCACGGGCTCGTCGGCGTTTGCTTGTGTGGCACAACCAGGGTCGCCGCGCGCGTCTGCCACACAGCCGATTCTCGGCTTCCATGTCTATCCGCAAACCTCCCGTTTCTCTGGGGAATGCTCGTCGGAGGTGAGCGTGGAGGCACCGTCCACGCCTGCGCCCATGGCCATCGACCTCAACGCCACACCTGTCGCTGGTGGATCATCATCCGGGGGCCAGACGAAACGCCTGCGGGAGATCCTAGCTGATAAGCATCTCGACGCTCGCAACCTGTTCGACGGAATGCCGGACACGGACGATGAGTCGGCGGACTTCATCATCAAGAACATCATCTTCTAAGGTGGTGCGGGTGCCGGCGCGGCTCCCTTCAATCCCGACAAGACCGAAAGCCAAGACGGCCGAGCCCCCTTCATGGCCGACACCTTCATGCAAGACCAAGTCGGCATGGGCAGCACCTTCCCGCTCAACCACGAATTCCCGGAGGACTATGGCGTTGAGGAAGAAGACGAAGTGGACATCGACGGGGAGCCGTTGTTCGAAGACGAGCTCACTGCCCAAGCCGGCGCAAACAAGAAGCGCAAAAGCAAGCGGACGAAGGCATACACGCAGCCGGAGGACAAGCTCATTTGTGAGTGTTGGAGGGACATTGGACAAGACCCCAAGGTCGGGGCTGAGCAAAAGGCATCAACCTTTTGGCTACGTGTTCATCACGAGTTTCATGAACGCAATAAGTTCATGCCGTACCAAATGGAGAGCAAGCGCGGGTGGGTGTTGTTGGGAAACGTTTCATGGAAAACAAAAAAAATTCTACGCACACGCAAGATCTATCCATGGAGATGCATAGCTAAGCGGAAGATCGCTAAGCGGAAGCGTTTATCAACGCGGTTGATGTAGTCGTACACCTTCACGATCCGTCCCGATCAAGTACCGAACGTACGACACCTCCACGTTCAGCACACATTCAGCTTGATGACGTCCTCGCCTTCTTGATCCAGCAAGACGGGCGAAGTAGTAGATGAGTTCCGGCAGCACAACGGCGTGGTGACGGTGGTGGTGAAAAACAATCTCCGCAGGGCTTCGCCAAGCACAACGGAAACTAGACGGAGGATAAACTAGAGGGGACGGGGTTGCCGGCACACGGCTTGGTGAATTTTGATGTGTTTCGGATGCTAGCCCTGCCCCTCTATTTATATGTTGAGCCCTGGGGTCGAAACTTGAAGAAAGAGCATCCTCAAAGTCGGTTTTACCCGCAAGGCAAGAGTCCTTCTCGGACTACAAGACCAGACGCCAGGGTCCTTGGTGTCTGGCCCCAGACGCCAGGGTCCCTGGCCTCTGGCCCCTGGCCTCCACAAAACTGCCTTTTGCACCTTCCAAAAGCCTCGTGGGCTTTACCCCTTGGCCCAAATAAAGTGTTCTCGTACCCAAACATTTCGGGAAACATCTGGAACCCCTTCCGATGAATTCCGGAACCCTTCCGGAGACCAAACAGTATTATCCCATATATCAATCTTTACCTCTGGACTATTCCGGAGCTCCTCGTCATGTTCGTGATCTCATCCGGGACTCCGAACAAGATTCGGTTACCAACAAGCATAAGTTATATAATACTATATCGTCAACGAACGTTAAGCGTGTGGACCCTGCGGGTTCGAGAATGATGTAGACATGACCGAGACACTTTTCCGGTCAATAACCAATAGCGGGACATGGATGCCCATATTGGTTCCTACATATTCCACGAAGATCTTTATCGGTCGAACCTTTATGACAACATACATAGTTTCCTTTGTCTGTCAGTATGTTACTTGCCCGAGATTCGATCGTCGGTATCTCTATACCTAGTTCAATCTCGTTATCGGCAAATCTCTTTACTTGTTCCGTAATACATCATCTCGTAACTAACTCCTTAGTCACTTTGCTTGCAAGCTTCTTATGATGTGTATTACCGAGAGGGCCCAGAGATACCTCTCCGATACACGGAGTGACAAATCCCAATCTTGATCCATGCCAACTCAATAGACACCTTCGGAGATACCTGTAGAGCATCTTTATAATCACCAAGTTACATTGTGACGTTTGATAGCACACAAGGTATTCCTCCGGTATCCGGGAGTTGCATGATCTCATGGTCGAAGAAACATGTATTTGACATTAAGAAAGCAGTAGGAATAAACTGAATGATCATATGCTAAGCTAACGGATGGGTCTTGTCCATAACATCATTGTGGTAATGATGTGATCCCGTTATCAAATGACAACTCATGTCTATGGTTAGGAAACCTTAACCATCTTTTGATCAACGAGCTAGTCTAGTAGAGGCTGTCTAGGGACACGGTATTCGTTTATATATCCACATATGTATTTAAGTTTCCGGTCAATATAATTCTAGCATGAATAATAAACCCTTATCATGATTAAGGAAATATAATAATAACCATCAGTCTCCCACTTGCACTAGAGTCAATAATCTAGTTCAGTGATACGTCTCCGTCGTATCTACTTTTCCTAACGCTTTTCCTCTTGTTTTGGACTCTAATTTGCATGATTTGAATGAAACTAACCCGGACTGACGTTGTTTTCAGCAGAACTACCATGGTGTTGTTTTTGGGCAGAAATAAAAGTTCTCGGAATGGAACGAAACTTTGCGAGGAATTTTTATACAATAAAAGAAAAATACTGGAGCCAATAACCACCGGAGAGGGGCACCTGGGTGGGCACAACCCACCAGGGCGCGCCACCCCCTCCAGGCGCGTCCAGGTGGGTTGTCCCCACCTGGTGGCCCCGTTGACCCTGAAACCGATGCTATAAAATCCTATTTTTCCAGAAAAAAATCAGAGAGAAAGAATTATCGTGTTCCGCAAGACGGAGCCGCCGCCACCTCCTGTTCTTCATCGGGAGGCCAGATCTGGAGTCCGTTTGGGGCTCCGGAGAGGGGGATCTTCGATCTTCGTCATCACCAACCCTTCTCCATCGCCAATTCCATGATGCTCCCCACCAGGAGTGAGTAATTTCTTCATAGGCTCGCTGGTCGGTGAGGAGTTGGATGAGATTCATCATGTAATCGAGTTAGTTTCGTTAGGGCTTGATCCCTAATATCCATTATGCTCTGAGATTGATGTTGCTATGACTTTGCCATGCTTAATGCTTGTCACTTTGGGCCCGGGTGCCATGATTTCAGATCTGAACCGTTTATGTTATCACCATAATATCTATGTTCTAGATCCGATCTTGCAAGTTATAGTCACCTACTACGTGTTATGATCCGGCAACCCCGGAGTGACAATAGTCGGGACCACTCCCGGTGATGACCGTAGTTTGAGGAGTTCATGTATTCACCGTGTGTTAATGCTTTGTTCCGGTTCTCTATTAAAAGGAGGCCTTAATATCCCTTAGTTTCCAATATGGACCCCGCTGCCACGGGAGGGCAGGACAAAAGATGTCATGCAAGTTCTTTCCATAAGCACGTATGACTATTTACGGAATACATGCCTACATTATATTTATGAACTGGAGCTAGTACCGTATCGCCCTAGGTTATGACTGTCACATGATGAATATCATCCAACAAATTACTGATCCAATGCCTACGATTTTCCTACATATTGTTCTTGCTAAGTTACTACTGCTACTGTTACTGTTGCACTTGCTACAAAATCACTGCTATCACTGTTACCGTTACTATTGCTGTTGCTACTACTATCAAAACTATCATACTACTTTGCTACTGATCACTTTGCTGCAGATAATTAATCTCCAGGTGTGGTTGAATTGACAACTCAGCTGCTAATACTTACAAATATTCTTTGGCTCCCCTTGTGTCGAATCTATAAATTTGGCTTGAATACTCTACCCTCGAAAACTGTTGCGATCCCCTATACTTGTGGGTTATCAAGACCTTTTTCTGGCGCCGTTGCCAGGGATCATTGCTATATTTGTTGAGTCACTTGGGATTATTATCAAATTATCACTATGAAGAATCTGAAGGATGCTAAGACTAAGATTTTTCCCTCTAAGACGAGGGAAGGTAAGGAACTGCCATCCAGCTCCGCTTTAGATTCACCTTCTATTATAAGTAGACTTGCAACACCACCACATGCTATTAATTCTGATATGTCGCAAGTTATTGATGATGCTACTTCTGCTATGAATGCTTATGATGATGCCAGTACCTTGCTTGATGATGATGTGCCACTAGGTGAATTTCTTAATGAACAAATTGCTAGATTAAGACAACATGATATTGTTGAAACTGATGATGAGCTTGAAACTGAAAATCTTGAAACACCTGCTAGAACTAGCCCTCCTATATATGAATTGCCAAAGGTACCGGAAGGCTATGTTATGGGTGAGGAGGCGACTAGAGATATTCTTGCTTGTAAGGATAGAGATGATCTAGAGAAATTATTATGCAAGTACAAAGAAAAATCTCTGAATGCTAGAATGAAATATGATCCTAAGTTTGCTACTTCACCTATCTTTATTGATGATAAGGATTATGAATTCTCTGTCGACCCAGAGTTAATTACTTTGGTTGAATCTGATCCTTTCCATGGTTATGAAACTGAAACTGCTGTGGCACATCTTACTAAGTTAAACGACATAGCCACCCTTTTTGCTCATGATGAGAAAATTCGCTATTACTATATTCTCAAATTATTTCCGTTCTCATTAAAGGGTGATGCTAAAGCTTGGTACAATACTCTTGCTCTGGTTGTGTGCGTAGTCCCCAGGATATGATTTATTACTTCTCTGAAAAATATTTTCCTGCTCATAAGAAACAAGCTGCCTTGTAGGAAATATTTAACTTTGCGCAAATTGAAGAAGAGAGTCTCCCACAAGCTTGGGGAAGGCTTCTCCAATTGCTTAATGCTTTGCCTGATCATCCTCTTAAGAAAAATGAAATACTTGATATCTTCTATAATGGACTGACCAATGCTTCTAGGGACTTCCTAGATAGTTGTGCTGGTTGTGTTTTCAGGAAACGAACTATTGGACAAGCCGAAGAACTATTGAATAACATATTGAAAAATTATGATAATTGGACTCCTCCTGAAACACCGCCTAAACCCACTCCGAAGAAGAGGGGTATCCTATATCTCAGTTCTGAAGATAGGCAAGAGGCAAAGAAATCTATGAAGGAAAAGGGTATTAAAGCTGAGGATGTTAAAAATTTACCTCCTATTGAAGAAATACATGGGCTTGATACACCACCACCACCTAAGGTGGTAGAGGTAAATTCTCTAATGAAATTCAATGATAATGATAATCCTCACAATATGCACCCTAGCCAATGCCTTTATGAGTTTGAAAATTACATTAGAAAGCAAGATCACTTCAATGCAAATGTTATGAAACAGTTGAAATATAATTCTGATATGATTGCTCGCTTGAGTGACTTGTTATTTAGAATCTCAAATGACGTTAGAGGTGTAGGGAAGCATGCCTCTATGGTTCAAACTCAGTTAGAACAAGTTGCTAAATCTCAAAGAGAATTGTTAGATGAAATGAACAATAATATCAATGATCATGTTGTTTGAGTAATGACTAGAGGAGGTAGAATGACTCAGGAACCACTTTATCCTGAGGGACACCCAAAAATAATTGAACAAGACTCTCAAAGAGTTGACACCGATGCACGTAGTTCTTCTAAAAAGAAAAAGAAGAAGAAAAATGATAGGACCTTGCATGCCTCTAGTGAACCTGAAGTAGAAAAACCTCCTGATAATGATAATGAAGTTTCTATCTCTGATGCTGAAACTCAATCTGGTAGTGAACACTCACCTTCTGATAATGAAAAAGATAATGATGAGGTTCATGAAGACACTCAAACAAATAATAAAGAACCAGACAATGATGTTGAGATAGAACCAGCAGTTGATCTTGATAACCCACAACCTAAGAATAAAAGATATGATAAAAGAGACTTTGTTGCTAGAAAACATGGATAGAAAAGAGAACCATGGGTTCAAAAACCTATGCCCTTTCCACCTAAGTCAACTAAAAAGAAAGATGATGAAGAATTTGAACGCTTTGCTGAAATGCCGAGGCCAGTCTTTCTGCGTACTCGCTTGACTGATATCCTTAAAATGCCTCCTTATGCAAAGTACATGAAAGACATCATCACCAATAAGAGAAAAATACCGGAAGCTAAAATCTCCACTATGCTTGCTAATTATACCTTTAAAGATGGAGTACCTAAAACACTTGGAGATCTGGGAATACCAACTATACCTTGCTCCATCAAAAGAAATTATGTGAAAACTGCTTTATGTGATTTGGGAGCTGGTGTTAGTGTTATGCCTTTCTCTTTATATAAAAGACTCGACTTGAATAAACTCACACCTACTGAAATATCTTTGCAAATGACTGACAAATCAACAGCCATACCTATCAGTATTTGTGAGGATGTGCCCGTTGTTGTTGCTAATGTTACTATTTTGACTGACTTCGTTATACTTGAGATGCCCGAGGATGACAACATGTCGATTATCCTTGGTAGACCCTTCTTGAATACTGCAGGGGCTGTTATTGATTGCAATAAAAGCAAGGTCACTTTTCATATCAATGGTAATGAGCATACGGTGCACTTTCCGAAGAAACAATTCCAAGTGAATGGTATTAATGTTATTGAAAAATCTCCGACAATCACTATTGGAAGTTTTCAACTACCTCTATCTACTGTTAAAAAGAAATATGAAATGCTTATTGTTGGGGAAATTCATATCCCCGTTGAGTTAACTTAGTGATTTACGAAAGTTCTTCGGTTTCATGCTAATCGAAAGTGGTTGTTAATAAGACTTGATCAACCTTATTAATGGATCATTTTTTAGAGGTATGAAGTTGATGAATTTAGTGAACACTACTTTCTGTCCCTACCTTTTGTTTTCTGTTTTTATTAGTTAAATAAAATAAAATGCCATGTTTTGTCTGTTTTCTGAGTTTTCCGTGCAATAAAAAATGACTCAAAAATAAAAGTTCTCAGAATGCTCTGAAAATTTAATACGATTTTTTTCTGAATATTTAAGAATTTTTGGTGCAAATAATATCAAAGGGAGGTGCACCAGGTGGGCACAACCCACCTGGGCGCGCCAGGACCCCCAGGCGCGCCCTGGTGGGTTGTGGTCCCCACATGGGCCCCCTCACTTATATCTTCATCCCACATCATCACCTACCTCTAGAAAAAAATCACCATTGCTCTTGCTCTCGTGTTCTTGCTCTCAAACCAGCGGATTTCGATCTCTTTGCTCGAAGCTCCATTTCCGAAACTGTTTTGGGGGATTGTTGCTTGGTATGTGACTCCTCCGTTTGTCCAAATTAGTTTTTGCTTTAGTGGTTTATATTTTGAATAATTAGCTACTCTTAGTGCTGCTGTAGATGTGCTTGCATGTTGAATTCTTAGAGTTCTAAGTAGTTTGAATGCTTGTTATGGCCTCTATGCATCTCTATGAATAGTTGTTTTCAATCTTACAAAGTTTTGTTGAAAAAAATTTGTGACACAATTTTTTTTTCAGAAAATTGTACGCGAATATTATGAACTTCTTTGGAAGGAGTTCTTCGAGGCGGAGGTCCTTGGAGGCATCTTCTAGTAGCAGCTCCGCTCGTCGGTCTTATGTTGAGCCAAGTGAAAGTTCTATATGAGATGCCGCCACCAAAACATGCTTATGGCCATGCGATGATTATATGGTGAGCGTGGGCATTAAGGAAGAATTTGAGCAATATGTTCACAATGCCGAGCTTGGTCCTTACATTTCAGATAAGTGCAACCAACACCTCACCCTCACTGAATCATTTGTCAAAGGATTTAAATTCCATCCCCATGAGTCTAGGGTGTCATTTAAATTATATGAAAATCAATTTACCATTTCTTTAGAGAGATTTGCTCACCACTGTAAAATCCCATTTTGGGGTTCGCTTGATGAACCACCAAGGTCTGAGTTTGAGATATTCTTGACTAGTCTTTGTTATGGTGAAAATAGGGGAGTAACGCAAGGTAGAATAAACAGCATTCATTTTCCCGCAATCCAGTATTTCGCATTATTCAATGGAAAATGCATTGTAGGCAAACAAGATTGCAGTACACTTTGTGCTCCAGACTTGAGCCTCATTCGCACCGCACTCACCGGTGACAAAAGTTATAATCTTGGAGCGATTGTTGCACGTAGGTTGCAACACAACGCTGGTAGTGGATATTTTTATGGTGGAATTTATGCCACACGCTTGGCAAGAGAGCTGGGGGTTTCACCTTTGCTCTATGATCCTATTTTACCCACGCAGTACCTAGACTTTGAAGCTATGAAACGTCATAAGATCCTTAGAGGTGAACCCCATAATTTCACTTATAAATTGCTGTTTAACAAGGATTCTGTTGTGGACACATATTTGCCTGCACCTGCTCTCTTTAATGTTCACAGTAGGGGAAGATATTATGTTCTCGAGAGCGAGGCCCGAGCTCATAACGCGGCAGTGGTGGCCGCACGGCAGGCTGCATCCGCACCAAGAGCCTCCGTGAGTTATCACTCCGACCATTATGCAGGCTACTGAAGATTACCAAGTTAGGCCAAAAGCCTAAGCTTGGGGGAGTACGTATTTCCACCGACATTACATTCATGTTTACACATTTCATTTCAGTTGTCGGTGTCCACACTTTTTCATTGTATTATCCATGTTAGAATTATTTTCTTGCTTTCTTCTTGTGTGTTTGAAAAACTTTGAGAAAATCCAAAAATATATTTCTTGCTTCTTTTTGCTTTTTCTTCCTAGTTTAAATTGTTGTAGTACTAAAAAGAAAACTCAAAAAGATTTTCTTGTTCTTCTTTTGCTTGTTGGGAGCTTTCCCGTGTAAATAGTTTTCTCGTTTTGTTTTTCCCCTTTTATTCGCTTTCCTTCAGAAAACCAAAAACTCCAAAAATATTTCAGAGTGCTTCTCTGAACTTCTTTTCTTTTATTGAGTCATACCAAGGAGAAGACCACGATGAAAATGTTGAGTGGCTCTCATATGCATTATTGTTAATCTAACAAAGAGCCCAATTTACCTTGTCTTCTCCTTTTGAATAAAATATTTGCAGATTCTAGCTTAGTCCACGGCACTCTTGCACTATTATTATTTTCAAACCGTTCGGTCGTGCAAGTGAAAGGCAATAATGACGATATTTGATGAACTGGCCGTGGCAGAGAGAAACGGGTATGAACTCGACTTGTTCTGTTTTTGTAAATATGTTTAACCTAGTATCCATGATTCAGCCTATTATGATCAAACATGTTTGCAATGACAATTAGAGATTATAGTTTCTCATGCCATGCATAAGTAGCTAGGAGTGGATAATGATTTATCTTGGATGTCAACATTGCGTTAAAATGATTGTGATGTAGTATGATGATATGGTATCCTCCTCTGAATGTTCGAGTGGCTTGACTTGGCACATGTTCATGCATGTAGTTGAATCAAAACCAACATAGCCTCTATGATATTTATGTTCATGGTGTTTATATCCTACTCATGCTAGTATCCAATGTTACTTATGCATAATGCATGTTCATGACCGTTGTTGCTCTCTAGCTGGCCGCTTCTCAACCTATTTGCTAGCTTCGCCTGTATTAAGTGGGAATTCTGCTTGTACATCAAAAACCTAAAACCCAAGTTATTCCAGTTGAGTCCACCATACCTACCTATATGTGATATTACCCTGCCGTCCTAAGAAATTTGCATGTGCCATCTCTAATTTTCAAAATAATTTTTCTTTTGTGTGCTCATACCGCTCACGAGGTGGTGAGGGGTGGCTGATATTTTCCATGCTAGATGTGTTATCCTCACAATGAGTGTTTATCCACTTGTCATTGCACGAGAGTACGGCAAAGGTATTAGGGATGCCCAGTCCCGAAATGAAAAATGAATTTACTTTATGTTGTCAAATAATAAATTCCTTGGAAAGTGTTGGTATGGAGGGCACCCGTGGATACGGCTAGCCATGGAAAGTGAAAGAAATGGTGGAAAAAGGAATAAACTTTATTTTCTGTTTGGGAACCGCCTATGATATATCTAGCATGGAAAGTATTGGAAACTCTAAGTCGTTTTCGTTGGTGGGAAAAGTATACCTCTCAAAATGTTTTTTATCTCTCAATTTAAGCTTTGAGCTCTGGCACCTCTGCAAATCACTGCTTCCCTCTGCGAAGGGACTATCTATTTACTTTTATGTTGTGTCATCACCTTCTCAAATAAGCGCCAGAACCTGAGAGCACTGCTGTCATGCTTATGCATTGTGTGTAGCTAATGTTGGGTGCATCATGACTGGATCTTTCCTACCATGAATTACAATGTTTAGTCACTGCTTGAACTTTGGAGGTGCTCTGCATTTATGTTTTGCGGTCTCAGAAAGGGCTAGCGAGATACCACTATTGTCATATTATATCATGGTTGCTTTGACAACGTGTTGCTGTTTGAGATATCTTATTATTGCTCGCTAGTTGATTATGTCATTGATATAAGTTAATATAATTTTCAAGAGTTATTGTCGACATGGTTAGTTATAATATTGGCTAAAAACCTGGGTGCTGTTTAAGCTTATTTATGCAAACAAGAGCAAAAGAGTTCGTAAAAGTTTTTCTTTTTCACTTTCAGTTTATCAACTGAATTGCTTGAGGACAAGCAAAGGTTTAAGCTTGGGGGAGTTGATACGTCTCCGTCGTATCTACTTTTCCTAACACTTTTCCTCTTATTTTGGACTCTAATTTGCATGATTTGAATGAAACTAACCCGGACTGACGTTGTTTTCAGCAGAACTATCATGGTGTTGTTTTTGTGCAGAAATAAAAGTTCTCGGAATGGAACGAAACTTTGCGAGGAATTTTTATACAATAAAAGAAAAATATTGGAGCCAAGAACCACCGGAGGGGGGCACCTGGGTGGGCACAACCCACCAGGGCACGCCACCCCCTCCAGGCGCGCCCAGGTGGGTTGTCCCCACCTGGTGGCCCCGCTGACCCTGAAACCGACGCTATAAAATCCTATTTTTCCAGAAAAAATCAGAGAGAAAGAATTATCGCGTTCCGTGAGACGGAGCCGCCGCCACCTCCTGTTCTTCATCGGGAGGCCAGATCTGGAGTCCGTTTGGGGCTCCGGAAAGGGGGATCTTCGATCTTCGTCATCGCCAACCCTTCTCCATCGCCAATTCCATGATGCTCCGCACCGGGAGTGAGTAATTCCTTTGTAGGCTCGCTGGTCGGTGAGGAGTTGGATGAGATTCATCATGTAATCGAGTTAGTTTTGTTAGGGCTTGATCCCTAGTATCCATTATGTTCTGAGATTGATGTTGCTATGACTTTGCCATGCTTAATGCTTGTCACTTTGGGCCCGGGTGCCATGATTTCAGATCTGAACCATTTATATTATCACCATTATATCTATGTTCTAGATCCGATCTTGCAAGTTATAGTCACCTACTACGTGTTATGATCCGGCAACCCCAGAGTGACAATAGTTGGGACCACTCCCGATGACGACCGTAGTTTGAGGAGTTCATGTATTCACCGTGTGTTAATGCTTTGTTCTGGTTCTCTATTAAAAGGAGGCCTTAATATCCCTTACTTTCCAATATGGACCCACTGCCACGGGAGGGTAGGACAAAAGATGTCATGGAAGTTCTTTCCATAAGCACGTATGACTATTTACGGAATACATGCCTACATTATATTTATGAATTGGAGCTAGTGCCGTATCGCCCTAGGTTATGACTGTCACATGATGAATATCATCCAACAAATTACCAATCCAATGCCTACGATTTTCCTACATATTGTTCTTACTAAGTTACTACTGCTACTGTTACTGTTGCACTTGCTACAAAATCACTGCTATCACTGTTACCGTTACTATTGCTGTTGCTACTACTATCAAAACTATCATACTACTTTGCCACTGATCACTTTGCTGCAGATAATTAATCTCCAGGTGTGGTTGAATTAACAACTCAGCTGCTAATACTTACAAATATTCTTTCGCCCCTCTTGTGTCGAATCTATAAATTTGGGTTGAATACTCTACCCTCGAAAACTGTTGCGATCCCCTATACTTGTGGGGTATGATTCAGCCATGTGATTAACACCTATAGTTCACATCGCCATGTGACTAACACCCAAAGAGTTTACTAGAGTCAATAATCTAGTTCACATCGACATGTGATTAACACCCAAAGAGTACTAAGGTGTGATCATGTTTTGCTTGTGAGAGAAGTTTAGTCAACGGGTCTGCAACATTCAGATCTGTGTGTACTTTGCAAATAACAATGTCTACAATGCTCTGCATAGAGCTACTCTAGTTAATTTGCTCCCACATTTAATACGTATCCAGATTGAGACTCAGAGTCATCCGGATTAATGTCAAAGCTTGCATCGACGTAACCCATTACGACGAACTCTTTATCACCTCCATAACCGAGAAACATTTCCTTAGTCCTCTTTAGGTACCTAAGGATAATTTTGACCGCTGTCCAGTGATCCACTCCTGGATCACTGTTGTACCTCCCTGCCAAACTTATGGCAAGGCACACATCAGGTACGGTACACAACATGGCATATATTATAGAACCTATGGCTGAGGCATAGGGAATGGCTTTCATTCTCTCTCTATCTTCTGACGTGGTCGAGCTTTTGAGTCTTTACTCAACTTCACACCTTACAATACAGGAAAGAACTCCTTCTTTGACTGATCCATTTTGAACTCCTTCAAAATCTTGTCAAGGTATGTACTCATTGAAAGTCTTATCAAGCGTCTTGATCTATCTCTATAGATCTTGATGCCCAATATGTAAGCAGATTCACCGAGGTCTTTCATTGAAAAATTCTTATTCAAGTATCCTTTTATGCTATACAGAAATTCTATATCATTTCCAAGCAGCAATATGTCATTCACATATAATATTAAAATGCTACAGAGCTCCCACTCACTTTCTTGTAAATACAGGCTTCACCGTAAGTCTGTATAAAACCATATGCTTTGATCAGCTCATCAAAGTGTATATTCCAACTCCGAGATGCTTTCACCAGTCCATAGATGGATTGCTAGAGCTTGCACACTTTTTTAGCACCTTTAGGATCGACAAAACCTTCTGGTTGCATCATATACAACTCTTCTTTAAGAAATCTGTTAAGGAATGCAGTTTTGACATCTATTTGCCAGATTTCATAATCATAAAATGCGGCAATTGCTAACATAATTCAGACAGACTTAAGCATCGCTACGGGTGAGAAAGTCCCATCGTAGTCAACCCCTTGAACTTGTCGAAAAACTTTCGCGATAACTCGAGCTTTATAGACAGTGATATTACCATCAGCGTCCGTCTTCCTCTTGAAGATCCATTTATTTTCAATGGCATGCCGATCATCGGGCAAGTCCACCAAAGTCCACACTTTGTTCTCATACATGGATCCTATCTCAGATTTCATGGCCTCAAGCCATTTGTCGGAATATGGGCTCATCATAGCTTCTTCATAGTTCGTAGGTTCGCCGTTGTCCAACAACATGACTTCCAGGACAGGATTACCGTACCACTCTGGTGCGGAACGTGTTCTGGTCGACCACGAGGTCTAGTAGTAACTTGATTTGAAGTTTCATGATCATCATCATTAGCTTCATCTCTAGTTGGTGTAGGCATCACGGGAACGGTTTTCTCTGATGTGCTACTTTTCAATTTGAGAGCAGGTACAACTACCTCATCAAGTTCTACTTTCCTCCCATTATTTCTTTCGACAGAAACTCCTTCTCTAGAAAGGACCCATTCTTAGCAACAAAGATCTTACCTTCAGATCTGTGGTAGAAGGTATACCCAATGAAGACGTACTTCTCCGCTTTGGGTTCGAGCTTATCAGGCTGAAGCCTTTTGACATAAGCATCGCATCCCCAAACTTTAAGAAATGACATCTTAGGTTTCTTGCCAAATCATAGTTCATACGGTGTCGTCTCAACGGATTTAGACGGTGCCCTATTTAACGTGAATGCGGCTGTCTCTAATGCATAACCCCAAAACGATAGTGGTAAATTGGTAAGAGACGTCATAGAACGCACCATATCTAATAAAGTACGGTTACGACATTCGGACACACCATTACGCTGTGGTGTTCCAGGTGGCGTGAGTTGTCAAATAATTCAACATTGTTTTAAATGAAGGCCAAACTCGTAACTCAAATATTCACCTCCACGATTAGTTCGTAGAAACTTTATTTTCTTGTTACGATGATTCTCTACTTCACTCTGAAATTCTTTGAACTTTTCAAATGTTTCAGACTTGTGTTTCATCAAGTAGATATACCCATACCTACTCAAATCATCTGTAAAGGTTAGAAAATAATGATACCCGCCGCATGCCTCCACACTCATCGGACCACATACATCGGTATGTATTGTTTCCAATAAGTCATTAACTCGCTCCATTGTTCCGGAGAACGGAGTTTTAGTCATCTTGTCCATGAGGCATGGTTCGCAAGTATCAAATGATTCATAATCAAGTGATTCCAAAAGTCCATCTGCATGGAGTTTCTTCATGCACTTTACACCAATATGACCTAAATGGCAGTGCCACAAGTATGTTGCACTATCATTATCAACTTCACATCTTTTGGCATCAATATTATGAATATGTGTATCACTACGATCAAGATTCAACAAGAATAAACCATTCATCAAAGGTGCATGACCATAAAAGATATTACTCATATAAATAGAACAACCATTATTCTCTGATTTAAATGAATAACCGTCTCGCAATAATCAAGATCCAGATATAATGTTCATGCTCAACGCTGGCACCAAATAACAATTATTGAGGTCTAAAACTAATCCCGAAGGTAGATGTAGAGGTAGCGTGCCGACGGCGATCACATCAACTTTGGAACCATTCCCGACGCGCATCGTCACCTCATCCTTAGCCAATCTTCGTTTATTCTGCAGCTCTTGTTTCAAGTTACAAATATGAGCAACCGAACCAGTATCAAATACCCAGGCGCTAATACGAGCATTAGTAAGGAACACATCAATAACATGTATATCATATATACCTTTGTTCACTTTGCCATCCTTCTTATCCGCCAAATACTTGGGGCAGTTCCACTTCCAGTGACAATTTCCCTTGCAGTAGAAGCACTTAGTTTCAGGCTTGGGTCCAGCTTTGGGCTTCTTCACGGGAGTAGCAACTTGCTTGCCATTCTTCTTGAAGTTCCCTTTCTTTCCCTTACCCTTTTTCTTAAAACTAGTGGTCTTGTTAACCATCAACACTTGATGCTCCTTCTTGATTTCTACCTCCGCGGCCTTAAGCATTGCGAATAGCTCGGGAATCATTTTTGTAATCCCTTGCATATTATAGTTCATCACGAAGCCTATGTAGCTTGGTGGCAGTGACTGAAGAACTCTGTCAATAACACTATCAACTGGAAGATCAACTCCCAGCTGAGTCAAGTGGTTATGATACCCAGTCATTTTGAGTATGTGTTCACTGACAGAACTGTTCTCCTCCATCTTGCAGCTATAGAACTTGTTAGAGACTTCATATCTCTCAACCCGGGTATTAGATTGAAATATTAACTTCAGCTCTTGGAACATCTCATATGCTCTGTGACATTCAAAACGTCTTTGAAGTCCTGGTTCTAAGCCGTAAAGCATGGAACACTGAACTATTGAGTAGTCATCAGATCGAGCCTGCCAAACGTTCATAACATCTTGAGTAGCTCCTGCAGCAAGTCTGTCACCTAGTGGTGCATCAAGGACATAATTCTTCTGTGCAGCAATGAGGATAATCCTCAAGTTACGGACCCAGTCCGTGTAGTTGCTACCATCATCTTTCAACTTAGCTTTCTTTAGGAACACATTAAAATTCATGGGAACGCTAGCACGGGCCATTGATCTACAACATAGATATGCAAAAACTATTAAGACTAAGTTCATGATAAATTAAGTTCAATTAAGCAAATTACTAATGAACTCCCACTTAAATTAACATCCCTCAAGTTATTTAAGTGATACATGATCCAAATCAACTAACCCATGTCCGATCATCACGTGAGATGGGGTAGTCATCAATGGTGAACATCTCTATGTTGATCATATCTACTATATGACTCACGTTCGACCTTTCGGTCTCCAGTGTTCCGAGACCATGTCTGTACATGCTAGGCTCGTCAAGTTTAATCCAAATATTCTGCTTGTGTAAAACTGGCTTACACCCGTTGTATGTGAACGTAGAGTCTAGCACACCCGATCATCACGAGGTGTTTCGAAACGACGAACTTTAGCAATGGTGCATACTCAGAGAGAATACTTTTATCTTGAAATTTAGTGAAGGGATCATCTTATAATGTTACCGTCGTTCTAAGCAAAATAAGATGCATAAAGGATAAACATCACATGCAATCAAAATATGTGACATGATATGGCCATCATCATCTTGTGCTTTTGATCTCCATCTCCAAAGCATCGTCATGATCTCCATCGTCACCAGCTCGACACCTTGATCTTCATCGTTGCGTCGGCACTATAGCTAATATGGACATTAATGGCGCACCATGTATGTGGTGCGCCACTGCTATATAGCAGTGGCGCGCCAGATATAGCTACGCCATTAATGGCCATATTACTAATGGCGCACCACACCCACGGTGCGCCACTACTAACAATTTTTTTTTATTTTTTTTTTCAAAACTAGTAATGGCGCACCAGGGGAAAGTGCGCCATTACTAGTTTTAACTAGTAATGGCGCACCACACCCTCTGTGCGCACTACTAACAATTTTTTTTTTCAAAACTAGTAATGGCGCACCACACCCACGGTGCGCCACTACTAACTTTCTGAGGTGGCCAAAAAATTCACCAAATGCACCCCCCCCCCCTCCGTGGACCGCCTTTTCAGTTTTAAAAAAAATAAAAGAAAATGATAGAAATGTCAAAAAAAATAAAAGAAAATAAGATTCCCATGTGATATGTGGTCTAGTTGTTAGCAAAATTTACAAACATGAATTTTCGACTTTTTTGCAAAATCTCTCGAGAATTTGTAAAATGGGCATAACTTTTGCATACGAACTCCGATGAAAAAGTTTTTTATATGAAAAATCATCTACTCGAAAAGTTATATCCGAATTCAACTGGGGAGTAATCACGTTGAAGATTTTTAGTGTCCCCAAAAACCTAACAGAATAAAAGATACGGGGCTTTCAAGATCTGGAGAGGCAAAAAAATTCAAAAAAAATCAAACTCAGTAATGGCGCACCTGCCCATGGTGCGCCATTACTATCTTCCCGCCTTCAAAATTCAAAATAAATCAAAAAAAAATATAGTAATGGCGCACCTGCCCACGGTGCGCCATTACTATCTTCCCGCCTTCAAAATTCAAAATAAATCAAAAAAACAAAAAAAAAGTTAGTAATGGCGCACCGTCTATCTTCCCGCCTTCAAAATTCAAAATAAATCAAAAAAAATAAAAAATTAGTAATGCCGCACCTGCCCACGGTGCGCCATTACTATCTTCCCGCCTTCAAAATTCAAAATAAATAAAAAAAATAAAAAAAATTAGTAATGGCGCACCTTTCCACGGTGCGCCATTACTATCTTCCCGCCTTCAAAATTCAAAATAAATCAAAAAAATAAAAAAAAATTGTAATGGCGCACCTGCCCACGGTGCGCCATTACTATGTCGTATATATGGCTGGGGTCCTCTCCTCCTTACCTCTTCATTTTTCTCCTCCGCTCCACCTATCCTCCACTCCATCTCCTCCTCTCCTCCACCATACTCCCCTCCTCCTCTCCGGCGACCTCCTCCTCCCTCCTCTCCTCCCCTCCCCTCACGGTTTCTCCTCCCTCCTCTTCGGTGAGCTCCTCCTCCCTCCTCTCCTCCCCTCCCCTCAACACGTTTGCTCCTCCCCTCTCCGGTGAACTCCTCTCCAGCGACCCCCTCCTCCTCTCCGGCATGTAGGCGAGCTCCTCCCGGTGACCTCCTCCCTCCTCCTGCTCCGACGATGTAGGCGAGCTCCTCTCCGATGACCTCCTCCTCCTCCCTTCTCTCCTCCTCACGGTCTCTCCTCGGCCCTCCTCTCCGGCGAACTCCTCTCCGGCAAAAGAACGTACAAGATCCAAAAACGAGAACAAAATTTGAAAAAATATCGTGCAAAAAAACGAGCAAAAAAAAGGCAAAAAAATCGCAATCCAGATCCAAATTCAAAATTCAAAAATAGCAATGGCGCACGGTGGGGGTTAGACGGTGCGCCACTACTATTTTCCCGCCTTCAAAATTCAGAAAAAAATCAAAAAAATTCAAAAAAAAAAGTTACCAGTGGCGCACCTGTAGCAATAGTAATGGCACACTACAAGGTGCGCCACTGTTACCTGCAATACTAATGGCGCACCAGAGGTGCGCCATTAGTACTTGTTACTAGTGGCGTGGTGATAGTGGCGCACCTATAGTGCGCCATTAATGGCAAAAATAGGTGCGCCACTAACAGGCCTTTTCCTAGTAGTGCGGGATCGTCTCGCCAACTATTGCTTCCACAACTATTGCTAACGCATAACGATAAAATAAAGCAATTACATGACGCTTGCATTTCATAAAATAATTAAGAGACAACCCTAAGGCTCCTGCCAGTTGTTGATATTACAAAACATGATCATCTCATATAACAACGTATATCACATCACGTCTTGACCATATCACATCATAACATACCTTGCAAAAACAAGTTAGACGTCCTCTACTTTGTTGTTGCAAGTTTTACGTGGCTGCTACGGGCAACTAGCAAGAACCGTTCTTACCTACGCAAAACCACAACGGTGATTTATCAAGTTTGTTGTTTTAACCTTCTTCAAGGACCGGCCGTAGTCAAATTCGATTCAACTAAAGTAGGAGAAACAGACACCCGCCAGCCAACTTTATGCAAAACAAGTTGCATATCAGTCGGTGGAACCGGTCTAATGTACGTGGACATGTAAAGTTGGTCCGGGCCCCTTCATCCCACAATGCTGCCGAATCAAAATAAGACGTTGGTGGTAAGCAGTATGAACATCACCGCCCACAAGTCATTTGTGTTCTACTCGTGCATATCATCTACGCATAGACCTGGCTCATGATGTCACTGTTAGGAAACGTTGCATGGAAAACAAAAACAAATCTACGCACACGCAAGATCTATCCATGGAGATGCATAGCTACGAGAGGGGATAGCATCTTCATACCCATGAAGATCGCTAAGCAGAAGCGTTTATCAATGCGGTTGATATAGTCGTACACATTCACGATCCGTCCCGATCAAGTACCGAACGTACGGCACCTCCGCGTTCAGCACACGTTCAGCTCGATGACGTCCTCACCTTCTTGATCCAGCAAGACGAGCGAAGTAGTAGATGAGTTCCGGCAGCACAACGGCGTGGCGACGATGGTGGTGAAGAACAATCTCCGCAGGGCTTCGCCAAGCACAACGAAAACTAGACGGAGGATAAACTAGAGGGGACGGGGTTGCCGGCACACGGCTTGGTGAATTTTGATTTGTTTCGGATGCTAGCCCTGCCCCTCTATTTATATGTTGAGCCCTGGGGTAGAAACTTGGAGAAAGAGCCTCCTCAAAGTCGGTTTTGTCTGCAAGGCAAGAGTCCTTCTCGGACTCCAGGACCAGACGCCAAGGTCCCTGGCGTCTGGCCCCTGGCCTCCGCAAAACTGTCTTTTGCACCTTCCAAAAGCCTCGTGGGCTTTACCCCTTGGCCCAAATAAAGTGTTCTCGTACCCGAACATTTCGGGAAACATCCGAAACCCCTTCCGATGAATTCCGGAACCCTTTCAGAGACCAAACACTATTATCCTATATATCAATCTTTACCTCCGGACTATTCCGGAGCTTCTCGTCATGTCCGTGATCTCATCCGGGACTCCGAACAACATTCATTCACCAACAAGCATAACTCATATAATACTATATCGTCAACGAACGTTAAGCGTGCGGACCCTATGGGTTCGAGAATGATGTAGACATGACCGAGACGCTTCTCCGGTCAATAACCAATAGCGGGACCTGGATTCTCATATTGGTTCCTACATATTCCACGAAGATCTTTATCGGTCAAACCTTTATGACAACATACATAGTTCCCTTTGTCTGTCAGTATGTTACTTGCCCGAGATTCGATCGTCGGTATCTCTATACCTAGTTCAATCTCGTTACCGGCAAGTCTCTTTAGTCGTTCCCTAATACATCATCTCGTAACTAACTCCTTAGTCACTTTGCTTGCAAGCTTCTTATGGTGTGTATTAACGAGAGGGCCCAGAGATACCTCTCCGATACACGAAGTGACAAATCCCGATCTTGATCTATGCCAACTCAACAGACACCTTCGGAGATACCTGTAGAGCATCTTTATAATCACCCAGTTACGTTGTGACATTTGATAGCACACAAGGTATTCCTCCGGTATCTGGGAGTTGCATGATCTCATGGTCGAAGAAACATGTATTTGACATTAAGAAAGCAGTAGCAATAAACTGAACAATCATATGCTAAGCTAACAGATGGGTCTTCTCCATCACATCATTCTCCTAATGATGTGATCCCGTTATCAAATGACAACTCATGTCTATGGTTAGGAAACCTTAACCATCTTTTGATCAACGAGCTAGTCTAGTAGAGGCTCACTAGGGACACGATATTTGTTTATATATCCACATATGTATTTAAGTTTCCAGTCAATACAATTCTAGCATGAATAATAAACTTTTATCATGATTAAGAAAATATAATAATAACCATTTTATTATTGCCTCTAGGGCATATTTCCATCAAATGTCCCTCTCGAAGCGATGGATGGTGATACAACAAGAGTGCAACAAATTTTATGCCACCCTAGAGAGCATCGAGGCACGTCCCGTGAGCGGCCTCGGCATGAAAGATATGGTATACATGCGTCCCTCTTCTTTTCGGTTGTGCTTGCATGTCCATATGCCAATATACTTCCATGTCCATTTTCCCATATGCGTGTATGCTATCCATTTGTAGGCATTCCAAGCTTTTGAGGCATTCAAGGCTCAACATGAAGGCAAGTCCTTCAACCTCACTCATTGTTGGATGGTCATCAACGGGGACGACAAGTTCAAGGCGCAATATGCCGCCGCCAAGGCACGTGGAGGGGAGGAAGCCGTCGAGGAGCATGGGGAGGGCGAGAAGCCACGGCCGCAGGGGAAGACCAACTCCAAGAAAGAGGACAAGCGCGATGCGGCGTCTATTGCCTTGCATGCCACTTTGGAAGGCTTGACCACCAAGAAGGACACAAGGGAGGAGAAGCGCCAGCAAGACAAGGAAGATCAAATGAAAGCCTCATGGAGATCCAAAGGATGAGGCTTGAGCTCGATGCGGAGAAGCAAGCGAAGATGCTCGAGATCGAGGCGGACAATGCGAAGACCAAGGCAAAAGAAGTGGCGCTCGCTAGCATGATGGCGGGGGTGGAGATCATGAAGGTGGACTTAAGCACGGTGTCCCCGAGGAAGAGATCTTGGTTCGAGAAGATGCAGGCCGACATGCTCAAGTTCGATGAAGAGTGGTCTATGGCTGAGAGCGCCATCCTTTTTTTTATGCCGGCAAGTGTGCTGGCATGACCATGGCCGAGATGGCGTGGTTGAACTCCCGCCCCTTTTTTGTATGCTGGCACGTGTGCCGGTCGCTGGCAAGTGCGCCAACATGAACTGTCTGGTGTTTTTTTTTGGGTTTTTATCATTTATGCCACTAGTTGTGTCCCACTACTCAGTTTTGCCATTAAAAATTTCAACTACTCAAAAATGCCATCGATCTGTGACATGTTTGCTCAAAAATGCCATTAGATATCTCAAAAATGACATCGTTCCATTAGATGTTTGCTCAAAAATGCCATTAGACATTGTTATTTTCACGTCAAACCCATTGACCATGTTATATGACAAAAATAAGCCTAGACCCACATGTCAGTTCTCTCTATCTCACAATAATAAGTGTGGCCCCACTTGTCAGGAGTAAGCAAGCAAATAATTTTACAGGAAAATAAGAACGCTGTTGGGATCAAGTGGGCCCCACACTTGATTGTAGTGAGATAGAGGGAGAGCTGGCATGTTGGTCCATAGGTATTTATGTCATTATAACATGGCAAAAGAGATTTGAGATCACAATAATGGTGTCCAGTGGCATTTTTTAGCATGTGTCTAACGAAGCGATGGCATTTTTGAGCAGTTGCAAATTCTAATGGCAAAACTGAGTAGTGGGACACAACTGGTGGCATAAATGATAAAAACCTTTTTTTTTAGGCTGGCATGAATGCCGGCCACTAGCATGGCGTCGACATGAACTGTAGTCGATAACATGGCCGCTGGCATGATCTATGGCCGCGGGCCTTTTTAATTCTGCATGGACACGAAATGGGTCTGCGCGCGTTGGACGCATGACCGATCCAAATGTAAAGGAGGCGGACGACAAGCGGATGGTTGACCCAAACAGACAAAAAACCAAACAAAGTGTGCGTCTGTTTGAGTCGGCGCGTTGAAGTTGCTCTTAAAATGCAAGGACTAGCAAGGACCACCCATGCTTGAACTGTAGGTAGTCTGTTTTTTGCGCCGCCAGCTGGTGTTTTTTTATTTTTTGAGAAGGAACACTCAGATTCCATTACTTTCACAGGCTGTCTAAATCACCAGCATCCGCGGATGATACAAAGTCAGAGATTTCTGTAAGCCAGTGGTGTTGGCTTCCAGTCTCCAAACCTGCGTCATAAGACGCGAGTACATGGGCAACATAATTACATGATCTTGAGCACCATTTTACAGTTGCATCATCAAAGTACAGACTCAGTAAATACTTGGCTTCCAAGAACAGAGCACCATGTAAAGAGAGGTCATATTCAACACCCAACTTGAGCGTGAGTTTTCGAAAATAACCCGACTACACCCTATCTCTCCGGCTCGTCTTGCCGCTCGTCTCGCCGCCAGCTGAAGTTGCTTGCAATCTACTCCCTTCGTTCTTAAATATTTGTTTTTTAGAGATTTCAAATAGACTACCATATACGGATGTATATAGACATATTTTAGAGCATAGATTCACTCATTTTATTTCATATGTAGCCACTTGTTAAAATATTTAGAAAGACAAATATTTAGAAACGGAGGAAGTAGTAGTCTTCCCGTATCAGTGGTGTGCAGTGCAGATACTAGTAATAGCGGCGCGCTGTAGCGGGGAGACAGCCTCTGCATGTCATGTTAATCACGTGGACCTCACCAGAGCGGACGCCGACCAGATCCGCATGCAGCATCAATGGTCCTATCAATTCGACGTACGCTCGCTGTTTCACCTAGAAACAGAAAACTCATTGTTGTTGCACTTGCTGTGTCGTGTCCGCGGACACAGGTGGTCGAGGAAACGCCACAAAGAGAACGAAGAGGAGCCTTAAGAGCAACTCCAACCGCAGGTACCTATTTCGTTCGCCGCCGTTCGTTTGAGTTGGCGCGGACAAAAGTGGAGGCCTAACGCGCCGATTCATTCACAAAACGTGTCCGCGCTTATCTATTTGCGGCCCAAATTTCCGGCAGAAATGCGTCAGCGCGAACGCGAAACGGACGCCTCGCGCGCTTTCTTGATGTCCGCCGTGTCCCCATCTGGCAGCCGCCCAACTACCACGGTCAGCTTAATTTATGACGACCGCCCACCTCGGGCCCACGCATCAGCGATGGCGGTCGGTCTTTTTTAATCCGAGCGTGCGAGGGGCCGTCCTCATCCGTTCCAGAAGCCCCTCATCCCCATCTCGTCACCCTCTGCTCCCCCGTCGGCAGCAACCCTAGCCACCGCAAGGATGGGTTTCTTTTCCGGCAAAGGCAAGGGCAAGGACCCCGCCGCCCCTCTCCCCAGCCTCCCCCCGCCTCCGCAGGCATCTTCCCGCCGGCCGAGGCAGCACGTGAGCGTACCAGTGTACCAGGCGAAGTGGCACTGGGAGAACCCTGCCACATGACTGGCATTTGGATCTGAAGAGGATCCTAGTGCCGGCGGCGACGCAGTCGGCAAGGGCGCACGCGAAGGAGGTGCGGCGCTGCTGTCGCTGGAGCAGCGCCATGACTCCGCCTACGACTTCGACTCACCCTATTGGGCGCGTTGGTTCGCCTTCGAGCACAAGGAGGTCAGGCGGCGCGGCGTCCGCGACGTCTCGCATGGCTCCCCGCCGACGCCCCTCGTCGTTCGCGACGAGGATTAGGCGGCTCTGGCGGCTGTCTTCCGGGAGAGCGAGGAGGAGGAGCGGCACAGGAAGGAGGAGGAGGAGGAGGAGGAGAAGGAGGCGGCGTACGAGGCGCGCATGGCGGAGGCCATGGCGCTGTCCGCAGCCGGCGACTGCGTAGTGCCGCCGCTGGCCCCGTCGTCTCCAGCCAAGGCCGAGCGGGAGCCGACCCCCATCGAGCGCTACTCCTGGACCGGAGTGGTGCGCGAGTGGGTCAGCGCGCCGGCGATCTGGATGGGGGCGACAGAGGCGCAGGAGGCGGCCTACCTCGAGCAATGGCGCCAGCGAATGCTGGCCGAGGAGCGCCGCGAGGGCGAGTACCTCGAGCAGCTGGAGCGCGACGCCGAGGAGGAGCGTCGCGAGAACGAGAAGGAGGCGCGTCGTGCCCAGCGGCGGCGGCACAGCCCGAAGCGGCACAGCCCCGGCGGACGACATTGCCAGGCTCTGGAATACGGCGTTCCCCTGGGCCGGTCCGGCACAGACGCTGATCGACCTCAACAGCCCCGACGTCGAGGAGGAGGACACATAGGGCAGCGCGCCACCTCGTAGTTTAGTTTTAATTAATGTTTTAGTTAATGTAATGTGGACGCGTGGACTCTCGCCGGCCTTTGTGACCGGCATTAATGTTTTCTATTTCGAAATATTTGTGTTCTATTTTCTTTCGCGCGAACTAAAAATTGAGTCGGGTCAGCGCACGCGGAAGCGGACATGGGAGTATGCCGGGCCGACCCAAACGAACAAAATAAAGGACAAAATTGCCGCGGGCCTTTTTAATTCTGCGCGGACACGAAATAGGTCTACGCGCGTTAGGCGCCCGGACGACCCAAACGTAAAAAAGGCGGACGGCCCACCCAAACAGACAAAAAAATGAATAAAGCACGCGTTCGTTTAGGTTGGCGCGTTGGAGTTGCTCATAGAACGAAGGCAAGGACCAGCAAGGACGATCCATGCTTGTACTTGTACTGTAGGTAGTCTGTTTTTTTCGCGCTAGCTGGAGTTGCTTGTAATCTGGTCTTCCCATATCAGTGGTGTGCAGTGCAGGTACCAGTAATAGTGGCGCGCTACAGCGGGGGAAACTAGATTACAAGCAATTTTAATCGCGTGGACCTCACCAGAGAGGATGCCGACCAGATCCGCATGCAGCATCAATGGTCCTATCAATTCGACGTACGCTCGCTGTTTCACCTAGAAACAGAAAACTCATTGTTGTTGGCTTGTTGCACTTGCTGCGTCGTGTCGGCGGACACAGGTGGTCGAGGAAACGCCACAAAGGGAACGAAGAGGAGCGTTAACTCTGGCGGGTTGATCCCATCATGCAGCGGCGGCTTCAGAAATTTGCAACCGGGTATTGATGTGTATTCATTTTGCCAATATCATTGTTGTTTTTCGAAAGTCACTGTTTTGCCAAAATCAACACTGTTTTGTAAAAATCATGGGTATTCACATGAAGACCCAAAAATACCCCTGACGCCGCCCCTGCCATCATGCCCAACTTGCGTTAACGATCAGCACCACTTGCTTTGACTCTTAATGCGGTTTAAGTTTGGCTAAACTGGTTATGGTGTTTTATTGCGAAAATGACCCCTATAACAGTAGACGTTTGTAGCACTACTCAAAAGTGATGGCAGTTCACTCAATCTAACACGGGGGCAGTATACTCGGTATTGGTGTGTTTGTGGCCAAGCAATAACACTGTAGCAATCGTACTGTTTGTCAAGTGCTGGATGTCATATAGGGGTATTCGGTAAAATAAAGTGGTATGATGACCAGCCAACGAATTAAAACGGTGCATGCCCTGTGTACCGTTAGAACGCGCCGACCCAAGCTGCACCTGCGTGTCCGTTTGAGTCGAAACGGACCAAAACACCGACCCAACGTACCGACTCAAACGGACAAGCGTCCGCTTTTTGTCCGCGCGCGATCCAACTTAGGCCCAAATTTGGACCGGGTTTGCGTTGGTGCGGACACGGAGCGGACGCGCGCGACGTCCGCCCTTGTCCCCCCTGACCCGTCATTCTGTGGCACATCCACCCTTATTTCCCTTTCTTTCTGAACCCCCCTCCCTCGCTCGCCATGGACGACGTGCCAATCCCCGATGTCGGTGTCATGAACGGTCGGCTCATAGAGTTGGTCGTGTGTGGGCCACTGGCAGTTCCTCCTTAGTCTGAGGCTGACGAAGACTCAAGACTTAGAAACAGGAACCACCCGGCAACAGCCCTGTTTCCTTACTATCGAAGGCATCTCTGCTCCACTGCCTAATGCGTGGTGAGCTGAGCCTGCTATGCCAGGATCGGATCGCCATATTACAACCATGCAGGCTAGGCGTGGCAGAATATCGGCCCTCATAGCATGGTTAATAGTATAGCCAACCGCTGGCTACAAGCCATTGTCGTGTCATCTACCCATCTATAGCCTATCTTATAGCCAATATGTATAATAGTTGATTAGAAGAGTGTACTATTTTTTTATTATATGACCCACCTTTCACGTTCACAAAGTACCTAGGAGCACGTGCTAGAGCTGACTCTTCACCAAGAGCCCGCTTACCTTCTCTCTCTTCTTTTCTTTCCTCCAACTAAGCAAGAATATACTAGTTTATTTCTTATAGCCAGCTGACTCAGCTCTATTGTACTTGCTCTCAGGGGTGAGTCATCGCTTCGCTCACTGCGCAGGCGACGCATGTGATGAAACGTGGCGCCCTCATGCTGGGGCATCACCACAGGCGGTGGCGATGTGAATGGAGTCCGTTCCCAAGGGAAAGGAGGCAGTGACACCTCGCCATGCAATTAATGCGCTCACCTACCCTGTCTGCTCAAGGCGGTGCCTTAGCAACTACGCCATTGTAGTACCCTTCACCTATAAAAGGAAGACCGGGCGAAAGATAAAAAAGGTTGGACATTTTGGTAGAACGCCAGTAGGGATACACTGTCCTCCCCGTTCCCGAAAAGGTTTTATAGCTCTAATTCACCCATCAAACACACCAAAAAGCAGCAGTAGGGAATTACACACAATGTGGCCCGAACCTAGGTAAACCACTATATCTATTGTAGGTATGTGCCTTCGTGCCCCATCGACGAACTAGCAGAAGGATGACTCACGACGCGACACGAGATGCAACGACAAAATAATCTGCGATCAAGATTTGCAGGACATTTAAACCAAACAAATGACAATATGATTTCTTTTTCATGAATTTAAAACAAATAAAAAAGAAAAAAAGGAAAAGAAATGGAAAAGATAAAATAGAAATATAAATAAAAGACAAAAACATGAAACTAAAATAATTCATAACTTTAAACAAATAATAACAAAAAAAAGAAAAAGAGAAAGAAGAAACGACAAAAAAAGAAAAGAACACAGCAGCCTATATAGACTACGGCCCATAAAAAAAACCTATACGAGCAGAGCGCAGCTCCCAACGTGGCTTACACGAAACTGTTGTAGAGCGAAAGTAAAAGAGACAAACGAGGAGTCACAAATGATTCTCTTAGTCTATTGCAATGTGGGAGACCCACTTATATACAGGCTGAAGAGGTGTGTTGAAGAGACATCTCTTCCCCAACAGACACCTCCTGGGAGGCATCCCTCCCATACAATTGATCACATGTTTTATTTCTTAACACTCCCCCTTGATCAATTCGTCATCTGTATATTGCAATCCAAAAACTCCTCCTAAAAACCCTGTGGGAAAAATTTGAGGAGAAACATTATAACGATATGCCACCGAAAACTCCTTTAAAAACCCAGTGGGAAAAATATAAGGAGAAACCATATGACATACGTCCGCACTTGTATTTATAGTGTCTCGTTAAAAACCTTATATGAGAAACCATCATGGAAAACTCATAAAGGGAAAAAGAGTACAATATGAGTGATCACAAGATCACCAACGGGTTATAATTTGGGATTTTACTCCCCTTGAACTTTGCAAACCTCAAGGTTATCTCATACCAATTCCACGAACCTAGTTCTGGAATATAAACATTGGTAGAGATATAGTGAATATCACAATAATTTGTTTGCAAATTACCCTCTTACATTTCTGTAACTCATGAGGATAAATATAAACTGTAAGCAATACAAGTGACATTATCTTGGTAGATAATGATAATCTCCACATGATTTCACATGTGGCCAATCATTCTATGAAGTCATCCACATTTTGTGATGCTTCAAATAAAATAGAATGATCACTGGAAGAACTCGTTTAGAGTCTATTCTGAAGACTTCCCTCAAAATACTATTCCAGCAAACCCAGTCTTTGATATGGCATTGTGGAATCAGATAATTAGCCACTATCAATATATCAAACCATGGTCCCATCTTGATTTTCCGGATGGAATTGATCAAGACCCTTTCTGCCCTGGATATATCTGAGGGTATTCCTTACACAAACCTTATACCTTTCGGGGAATTGCAGTCTCAATAAATTGCCAAAAACTATAGTGTCAGGCCTGACATATTTTGCAAGATATATGAGTGCTTTGATGGTATTTAGATATGGCACATCATGTCCAACTATCACTTCACCATCTCCTCTATGTCTCGAGGATTTGTATCCCGTATTAGGTATAATATGACCATATGCGTCTTTGATATAATATATCCATATTGAAATTCTCCAATACTTCTGGATATGAAGACTGTTATCTTAGGGGATATGCTCAAGTCATAAACTTAGCATAATTTGGTTTAATCCAAATATCCGTCTTAACATGATTGTGTGTATTTCATGTCTTATATAGACTTTGATGATAAGATCACCGACACCACAAATTAAGGTGATGTAAAATCCAATCCAGGATTTCTTCATGAATACACATCAACAATCATTAGTATGAGAGTAATCATTGTCAAGGAATAACTCACTTAGTCGGTTGCACCACACAATTCTCCGACTACTTCAAGTCATAGAATGACTTCAGAAGTTCCACACATGCATGTTGCGATTTACCTTTGGATTCAGAATATTCAGTCATTCAATGACATCCAAACTAATTGACCCATGGGAGTATGTAGACATTACATACATCAACCGTATGGATCTGTATTGCCATTAACATTTAGTATCGAAACATAATTCCACTCATACCAAGAAGGTATGCTACATCATAACCGATGTCGAGTCTCTGCGAAAAAACCCTTGTGCTACAAGCCTCGCTTTCTCACCACCTCATGAATTTTTGTTTCCAAACGAAAATTCACTTATCTTCCCTCTGGAAGATACTTATGAGGAGAAGGTTTTACAATGGTAAATACCTCTCTTTTGATGAGCGAGTGCCACTCTCCTTTAATTGCTTCCTTTCAGTTGAACCAATATAAGTGCAACAACACTCTCCATGAATTTGGTTCAGGGCCCAAAAGGATTCTAGCAATTCTCGAGAAGAATTTTATGTCGACATATGTAGGCTTTCTCATATACGAGTCTCATGAATCAATATCATCGTGGAATTCTTATTACGCCTCTTAACTCCTTGTGATTTCCCACAACAACGGAGTCAAGGTGTTTCGATGTCCCAACACCTAAAATGTGTGCACATATGTGTTGGAATTTGGATGCCGCACATCCCTCAGGTGTCATTCAACCCAAGGTTGAATCATATTTACTGGTCGAGGAGTCAATCTCCTCTGTTTCCGCTGAAACATATGAGAACTTAATCTCATGCGACCAGAATTCTCCCCCTCTTGCTCTCATCTAGGGAGACGAGTGGTTTATTTGGTACGTCCACTCATTCTGGTACTTGACCATAGTGACACCTTTGTCATCAGTAAATATACTTGGCAGATTATTTGTAATATGTTGCAAATTTCTCATAATTTGAACCTGAAGTTCAGATTCTTAAGTACGTGGACAAAATGTCTATGACATTTTTTATCCATTTCCTGGCATTCTTTGTGGTACACATCTCCCCCTAATGCCAGAAAATTTTCTTATTACAAAAGCAATCAACGTATGGGCTGCAAATAACTCCCTTCGTAGGGTTAAGGTATTCGACGGATTAACGATCATACCACAGTTATTCCTCACGTAGATCCCAACCGTATGTGAAGGCCCATGATATACGCTGGGGTGGTGACATCGGTATGCAACCGAATTACCGCAGATGGGAAATACTTCACTTATTTTCACGTACAAAATGCAAGAGGGTGCAGTATCATTTGATCTCATTTAGACCAAATATGCGGAGTGTGACACCGCATGTTACCATCAACGAAATGTTGGTAAATCACAATTCTACAACATTGGCTGTGCAATATTGAATCTCTTTCATAAGAGATCAAGCCAAACCATTATGGTTATGTACTATATACTGAATATAACCATTGAATGCTCGTGAATCATCTTCAACGACATTTCCATTCCAATGGAATTATCCCACGTTAGGATAATTTGCTCTAAATTCGTCAATTTGAGCACTTTATTCAGTAAACGCATGGTTATGTGTGGATATACACACCTAAGACCATCTTCTAGATGCGTCTATGAACACCATGAAGTACCAACATAACCCAAATAATGGTTGAATAATCCAAACATATTCTTGAATACAATCAAGAATATTGGCTGGCTCATTTCAAATTTTAAGGTGAGAGTGCCTTAAAATTAATTCACCAATGTCGCATGTAGTGCACAAAACAATCTGAAGATTGTTGGGAATATTGCAACTTGTCAAGTTGTGCCCAACAGAATTGTCAATAATTTCTCTAATCGTCCAATATCATGATGATAAAGGAGGAAAAATTATTATGTATGCAACAAGATTAAGTATGAACTGATTCACACACTCAATTATCTCAACTATCATGTCCGAAGGACAAGACAAGATGTTGCAATCTATACCATATGCAGTAGTACAATTATAGGCTAATGATATTAAGGGATAACTAGGAGACTACACGAGATCTCCAAAATGTGTTTGGAATATCATTCCAGAAGCATATCATCCATATAGAGGAGTCCATTCTCCTTCTACCATGCCAGAATATTTTTTGGTTGTTTCCTTTTGAAGTAGAACTTCAAACTTATCCCATTAAAATCATTTGCCTCCAGTGAGCCGGTGGTATGATTCAACCCAATACTTGACCAATTGGTAATCATTGGTACGATATTTTGTACAACCACCACTTTGACAAACTTGAGAGTTTGTCATTGTGATCATTTAGTTAAATGATTCATTCTTTTGCAAGATATACACTCCATTTCTGCTTGTCTTTTTTTTCTTCACTTTACGTTCAACTCCTCGTGGTTCTCTAACCACAAAATTGCTTAGTACTGTAAGCACTAGCACAAATTTCAGGTAATGGTATAGCACCCGTTGGGGTGTACCAGTTGATTCTTCACAAGAAGTTCATCATATTTTTACCCTGAAATAAAGATGGTATTTCTTTTACCATCATAGGAGAATGTAAAGTGCAGTAAGGACATACAATCAGATCAAGATTTGAGACCGCCTTATCACATAATCTCAACTTAGTGTTGATTTATAGATAACATAATTATAAGCATCAACGGACTCAAAGTCCTGACAACAAATGAATAATCATTCATGTGATGCTTATAACAATATATCTCTCCTCAATGAAGGCTCAAAGGGAAAATGGATATTCATCATCCATTACATACTCAGTTTGAGAACCGAGCCATTGCGATGACACATAAATGCAAATATGCATATTCTTAGCTATTTATAAATAGCCATGACATTTTATGCAGGTGGAGTTTCTGTGGCAACAAGGCTCCAGGTTGACAAAATCTTTAATGTCCATGACCCATGTTACATAGTTACTCCCACCAAATGTCATCTCATCGCATTTCCTTTACAAAAAGGTCAGCCATTTGTTGCATGAAATTCTCATGCAATAATTTACCTTCGGTAAATTAAGTAGGATGAAAATGTTGTGGCTAAACATAATCATGGTCATGGTGATTCTTTGTGACCCATAGGGTAGGCCTTCACAAGAAGATAATCATCACAATGTGATGTAGTTCTTCAAATTAAATGTAGTCACCTCAGAAAAGATAAACCTTTAATTCCCATAGAACATATAGAGGTAACCAACCACATAGTGGTGCCTCACTCTTATGGGTGGTTTCAATCAATCATAGCCTTCACAACCTTATGTTATTCAAAACACATGAAGGAAATTACCACGAAGTGCTATAAACCTCTCAGTTGTGCACGAAATTTAATTTGTTGCTATGATTACATCTTATCAGTTGTGTACTCATGTAAGGTAATCACCAAAATATGCAAGTACTTTGCATAATTCTCTTCATAGCATAACATGTGATGTTGTCACCAACAATGCCTTTGACTCCACTCCTGATGGAGTATGTAACTCAACAGTCACAACCAATAATAAATGCTATGGAGTTGCCAAGTATTTGGAAAAACATCATGAAGGTAGTCACCAAAAATGCAGACATCATAGCTCCAAACGAAAAATTATTTCGTTACTATGATATGCTAAATCCACACAAAGGTCTAGGAAAAGCCTAAACGACCCATAATATGACTTTCTACAAATAGATAATTACCATAACATGGTGTAGATCATATTTGTAGAACACATAGAGGTAATCACCACCAAGTGATGTAGACCTCACCCTTATGGCAATTATTCATTATGCCATAATATGTGTGCTTTCATATTTGCTTTAAACACAAAAAGGTAATCACTACTAAGTAGTGTAGACCTCACCCTTATGGTACTTCGCACAACCTTGTGTTAATTAAAACACGTTGGAGGTAGTCGCCACACGGTGACGTAGACCTCTCAGTTGTGAACAAAGTTATACATTGGCTTAACCAATCCATAAGTTGTGTGGAGATTTGAAAATTGCCATATCAGTTTGTCAAGCATAGTCAACATATGGCAATTAAAATTGCAACTATTCATATGTTGACATAAGGTGTGTAGACATAACATAGTCATGCAATGTCATACACTATACCACCTTTTGTTTTCCAAATTTTTGCAAGCAAATTCCATATTCCATTCGAATAATGGAGTCAATATATTGCTTTGCAATAGTATTACTCACATAATACAATAAGACCTATGGTCTTATACAATCATTTTACATGATGTAAAATGATGCATAATTAATTATTATGCAATTGATCAAGACCAGATGGTCTACTCTGCATATTTGCTCTGAAGCCTACGGCTTAAATGCAAATAACAATAATTTCATTGTTACAGTGCTAAAATCAAAAGGCTAAAACGCAAGATCTAATAAGCATATGGGCTGAATCAGGAAATGCAGAGACTTATACGGGATTATCATAGATCCAAGGGCTAATTAGCAAAATCGCCAAAGGATAACAAAATCTCCAATTTCTTCCCGTACGTGCGGTTTTCAATTCCCTTTGGAATAACCGCTGCCGCCGGTTTCCCGTGCACCGCCGTGGAGAGGCGTCGCCGCCGGCCGTGTCTCGCCTTGAGCGCTGCTTTTGGCGGCCGCTGCCCCGAGGGCCGAGCAGCGCTGCGCAGGCCCATGGCCGCCGCCGTTACCAGCGACACTGCAGCTGCGCCGTGCGTGCCGACCGCCGCCGTGGCGCGTGACAACGGGCTTGGCGGCGTCGTCACGTGAGCGTCCGTCGCCATTGGCCGCCGTTTTCGTCGGCCTCCGGGCGCGCGGACGCGCAGGGGCAAACCGGGCGTGGCAGCCACGGATGTCATAGGCGGAACGGCCGTGCTGCGTGAAGCCGCCGCGCCACGCACCAAGCTTGAGCCGGCCGTGGCTGCGCTACGCGTCGAGGGCTCGAGGCCACCGTGCTGCATGGGCGACTGCTGCCCAAGCGTGCGTTGCAATGGCGAGGCCCAAGGTACTATTCATGATTGCATGCATATAATAGAAGATTAAATAGGAAAAGAAGCACCTTAATCCTGTAGCAATTAGATCAATTCTCTGGTGTCCAGGATGTTTGATTTGACTCCCATCGGACTTGTTCTTGTTGACCTTGTGCTTGACACGGATTATTTCTTCTTCTCCTTCTGTCCAAGAATTGCTTCCTGTTGATACTTTGAACAGCGATCCATCCAACTCACCATGCTCATATGGTTGGATTGACCGCCGTTGGCCGCAAAGGGGCCACATTCACTTAGCGTCAAGGATCACGCGGAGCCGTGCTCCTCGTCGAGCAACTTGCCGCGGCCGACGGCCGCGTGTGCGCCAGAGACAACAACGTCGGGCCTCAGGCGTCGTGCTGCCTCCGTGAACGCCCGTGGAGAAACTGCCATCGAGACCGATCCGTCGTCGTTTCCAGTTCTTTCCTGTTCGTCGAGTCGCCCACGGAAGAGCGTGCTGATAACGTGTTGTAGAGTGAAAGTAAAAAGACAAACGGGTACTCACAAATGATTCTCTTAGTCTATTGCAATATGAGAGACCCACTTATATACAGGCTGAAGGGGTGTGTTGGGGAGACATCTCTTCCCCAACAGGCACCTCCTGAAAGGCATCCCTCTCATACAATTAATCACATATTTTATTTCTTAACAGAAATGTTGGCTACCTTAAAAAGACGAAACGTTGGCTACGAAAATGTTTTTAAAGCGTAGCTTACGAAACGGGACAACAAAACAACGCACGGAAAACAACAAAGCGATATGTGCACGAATCATAAAGATTTGCGTCAAACGGTTTAGAGCATCTCCAGCCGTTCGGCGCCCCCAGGAACGGAAATAGTCTCCTGGGGGCTAGCCGGCGCTATTTTGGCCGTCGGGGCGGTCGGGTTCCCAACCACGGCCCCAGGTCGCCCCCAGACGTTTTTTTTGAATTGAACTTCGGCTAATATTGGACGAAAAAAGACACAAACTTGGCTAATATTCTGCGTTTTCATTCATATTCGTACATAATAAAGAAGACATAGTAAAACATAAAAAAAAACTACGCCGCCTGCCACCGCCTGATCCTTCTACATACCGAGGAGCTTGTAGAAGTCGGTGTAGTCGCCGTCGTCGTCGTCGCCCTGCACGCCGCCACCGCCGTCTTTGCTGCACCTCTGGCCTGCATCGCCGATCCATGGGGGGTTGGACGGCCCGGGCGCCTCGTCGTCGCTATCGAGGATGACGACGTCGCCCTCCTCGCGGCCCCGGCGCTCCATCTCCTACCGGACGTAGTCATCCCGCGCCCATTTGAGGCCGGTCTCCTTGTCGGCGGCCATGGCCTCGTGCTCCTTCCTCACAGGAAGGAGCGCCGGCTCGGTCTTCGGCTTGACGAGGCGGGAGGAGGGAGGAGAAGGGACACGGCCGCCCTCGTTGATGACGAGGGCGCCGCCGCGGGTGCGCCGCCCGAGCGGCGTCTCCCGTGGCTCCGGCTTGATGGGGAGGAGCGCCAGCGACCCGGAGGAACGGGAGCCCGACAAGGACGACGGCGCCGTCTCCATTCGCCTCGGCATCCAGGAACAGCCGAGGCGACGAGAGAAGGAGGGGGCGCCGGGTACTCCATCTGCGGCGAGTTGCCGACCTCGATGTGCTCGAGGACGGCTTCGAGCATGCGCCCGGGGACGCCCCATCATTGGTGCCGGCCCTCGGAGTTGTGGCGGCCGCGGGGTTCAGCTCCGTTCGTGGCCGCCAGCTGGTCAATGTGGCGGCGCTCGAAGTACGCCATCCACATGTTGTGGCTGTCGGGGGCGTACCTCGGCTCCTGCCGCGCGGGCTCCGGCAACGACGACCTGATGCGCGTGATCTCGGCACGCCGTTCTGCACCAGAGGGCGGCGGCGGCACCAGGACTCCACTGGCGCTGAGCCTCCACGAGCCCGGCATCCGCATGTCGGGCGACGCCGGGTAGTCCGCCTCGTAGAGGAGGCGGGCCTCTGACTCGTGGAGGTGGTGGCAGCCAAAGCCGTTGGCCGCCGCTCCGTCGCCGGGGTAGCGCTCGGCCATCGAAGGCGAAGGAGAGAGAGGGAGCCGGAGGCAAAGTAGAGAGGGGCGTCAACGGCGAGATAGAGAGAGGGCGTCGGCGGCGAGAGAGCGGTTGTGGCAAGTGTGCGGCCAGCGGCGAGGGAGGGCGGTTTTTATAGCGGCGAGCGGGCGGCAGCAGTGTGGACGCGTGGCGGGGTGGGGGCGGGACACGCGGCAGTGGCGCACCTTCACTGCGCAGCCCGTGAATCAATTGAAGGCGGACCGGCGGCAGCCTTCGCATTGATTCCCGCGGGAAAACGAGGCGATGAGGACGACGAAGATTCTCGGCGACGCGCAGCTGCTGACTAGGCGGGTCCACCAGGCTTTCGCGCCAAAAATGTTACGCCCGGCGCCCCCCAGTGCGCTGGGTTCGGCCTGGGTCCGCCGGCGCCAATTTCGGCCTTAACCGGCGAAAATTGGGTTTCTGGAGGCGCGACTGGGCCGATTTTTTCGAGCCGGCGATAAAAAAGGGGCTTGGGGGGGGGGCGTGTTGGGGGAGGGGGAGTGGAGATGCTCTTAGAAGTTAAATATGAGGTAAGTATTTCACATCTAGACGTGAAATAGCAGAAGGATGTCTCACGTCGCAACACGAGATGCAGCCACAAAATAATCTGCGATCAAGATTTGCAGGACATTTAAACCAAACAAATGACAATATGATTTTTTTTTCATGAATTTAAAACAAATAATAAAAGAGAAAAACAAGAAAAAGAAATGGAAAAGAGAAAATATAAATATAAATAAAAGACAAAAACATGAAACTAAAATAATTCATAACTTTAAACAAATAATAACAAAAAAAAGAAAAAGAGAAAGAAGAAACGAAAAAAAAGAAAAGAACACAGCAGCCAATATAGACTACGGCCCATAAGAAAAACCTATACAAGCAGAGCGCAGCTCCCAAAGTGGCTTACGAAACGTTGGCTACCCCTAAAAAACGAAACGTTGGCTACGAAAATGTTTTTAAAGCGTAGCTTGCGAAACAAGACACAAACTTGGCTAATATTGGACGAAAAAAGACACAAACTTGGCTAATATTCCGCGGTTTTCATTCATATTTGTACATAATAAAGAAGACATAGTAAAACATAAAATAAAAAAACTACGCCACCCGCCGCCACCTGAGCCTTCTACATACCGAGGAGCTTGTAGAAGTCGGTGTAGTCGTCGTCGTCGTCGTCGCCCTGCACGCCGCCACCGCCGTCTTTGCTGCACCCCTAGCCTGCATCGCCGATCCGTGGGGGGTTGGACGGCCCAGGCGCCTCGTCATTGCTGTCGAGGATGACGACGTCGCCCTCCTCGCGGCCCGCCAAGCAGTGATTTCCTCGAGGGCGCGCGGTGGCGCTCCATCTCCTGCCAGACGTAGTCGTCCCGCGCCCATTTGAGGCCGGGCTCCTCGTCGGCGGCCATGGCCTCGTGCTCCTTCCTCACGAGAAGGAGCGCCAGCTCAGTCTTCGGCTTGACGAGGCGGGAGGAGGGAGGAGAAGGGACACGGCCACCCTGGTTGATGACAAGGGTGCCGCCGCGGGTGCGCCGCACGAGCGGCGTCTCCCGTGGCTCCGGCTTGACGGGGAGGACACTACACCACGGTCAAGTTTTGGCGACACGTCTATCTGTTGGCATATGGTACCTTTGCCGACACATAACTTGAAGCTAACACATATGCTAACAGAAGATAAAAGAGTCGGAGGACTTGCTGTGGGCAAAGGTATTGCCGACAGAAGTTCACTTGCCGACACTTTTCTAGTTGGCATACACCCTACCTACGCCGACACATGGTCTGTCTATGTACACCCTGCATACGCCGACGCATGGTCTGTCTATGTACACCCTACCTATGCCGACAGATGGTAAGTCAGCGTACACCCTACCTATGCCGACACTTAGTCTGTCTAGCAAGGTCTTTAGCATTGCTGACACATGGTTTGTCTAGCTATGGGTGTACTTCTACCTACACTTTTTCTGCATGGCTAGAGGTGTACCTTTGTTGACAGTTTCTCCGTTGGAATGTTTTTCCCGACAAATAAATTGTTGATAAGATGGTGTGCAGCCAAAACAACAATTGGATGCTGCTCAGATTTAAATATTATACAATGCTCAAATGTTATACACAAACAGGACCAAGATGAACACGTATTGCACAAGCATTGATAATATGTTCACAAACATACATATATTGATCATAAGTTCAAAAACAGGACAATCTTAACAAAGCAAAGTTTGGCCATTTGGACCACCATCCAGAAAACACAAGCCACATAAAAGGACCACTATTTGTTGTTCTAAAGGAGTTCAAACACTAAATGGTCCAGAACAAAGTCACACCCATGAGCACAAGATATATGCTCCAAAACACTTGAAGCACCAAATGGTCCAGAACAGACATAAGATTCATGATCACAAGTTGGCTGGTCCAAAATACTGCAAACAGCCAAATGCTGCCGAACACTCCGAAGTCATCACATCCATGCGCAGTAGATGGTTGAGTACCTGAAAATGAATGGTCAAATTCTCATATGTTCACTCCAACGATTTTGTGCACTTCAAAGTTTGAAAATAAATGTCAAAAACAAATGTAGTCGTATGTTGTCTAATGAACTAGAATTAAAATGTATAGCTTCAGACCAAAAAAACTGCAGTATGTGAAGTTCTGTATATGCCATGTGATCTTTAGATTGTGACCATCAAAGTGTTAACACCAAACTGATAGATGTATGCTAACTACTAAGCAATCTATATGAGCATCAGATTACGTCATGTGATTTCATATTTTTAATTTTAAAACTGCAGTATGTGGAGTTCATTTTTATATACAAGACACGAAATGTTATCTAGTGATGCTATAATTTCACAAATAGGTTTTACAATTTCAGATACACTGAAGTGTTATGTGTGCCACATTTTCCTTGCTTGCCATTTGGTTTACTCTGACGTATGATAGTTAATCCATGTACTAGTGTTCTTAGTTCAATATTATCTGATCGATAAACTAGCTAAATGACAGGAAAATCAGTCTTGGAGCATTTGTGTGTTCATAAAAAATGAAAAGGGTTCCACAAGAGAACTATGGAAAATGGTTCATGGGTTGTTCATATTATGTGTAAATCAAATGATAACATACTCACATCGCCTGTTTCTTATGCAAACTATTTCAGTTCATAGGCTGCTTCTTCCACTGCACGTTGCTCTGAAAAGTGTGAAGACATGTATCAACCACCCTGTGAAGACGAAAACTATGTTTAATAATATAGATAACTCGGCTGATCCTAAATCAAATTAGAAAGTAGGCCAAGGGACTGCAAGTTATGTCCTTGGTAAGTTTATTGTATGAACTTTTCAAATGCACAAATGATTTTCAGGTAATATTAGGCCATCACCAGAATAAACACGAATATCTCACAAAAGTACCATGTACGAACGTTATTAAGATTTAAGTACTGCCTTATTCTTGAACTAGATCGTCATTATTATGATTGAACTTCCTATATCTTCCTACTGCTTACAATCAGAATGGGATTGATAGGCTATAATTAGTTATAAATATGCTCAAACCACAAATTAGCCATCTTTCCCATTTTAAGCAGACATGTTAGCATTAACTAGAAGATTTCCCGCGCGTTGCAGCGGGGATTTTGAGCAAATAATTTGCAAGAAAAAAATGTCAACTATATTAATATATGTGATAGCAAATAATGTACTAAAGTGGAAGCGATGCAAGTATTAGTGCATCAAATGGTGATTCTGACACTAAGAAGATATTTTCAATACACAAAAAAATGGCGAGTTGGTACAATCTAGAAACACATTTATATACACCACATTTACATATTTCTTGCACTACATAACAATAAAATGAGTATGTTGCATTGGTTGATATTCGTTACTACATGCCTATGTAGATTTTGGCAATCACTAAATCTTCTTCCTTCAGTACAGTCATTAGCTTGAAAACTTGAATCTGACAGATACCCGCCTCGTAGTCCTCAAATGACTAAAATTGCAATCAATAGTGTATCAAGTTTGTTTTCTGCCTCCAGTTCAATTTAACTGCTGCCAGAAATATAAGATAGATGCCATATGAAACCAAAAAAAAGGAAAATGCTACCAGCAAGTACGGAAAAAGGAGGATCGACACCTGAAACCAAAACTCCCTTTGGTTACTTGTATCTTCTAGCATTTAAAAAGAAAAACATGTATCTTCTTATTTTTGTTTATTGCCGCTCCTTAAATAAAATAAGACTGTTACAACAGGTGCTATATACTTGAGTTACCATCTGCTAAAAGAGGCATTTTCATAAATATTGGAACAACTGCATGATCTGGTTGATAGTACGTATGAGATAAATGGCCAATCATTGCAGAAATATAATTGGGCAGGGCAAGTAAAGATAGCGGGCTAGCTGACAAATATTCAAAATACTACTCCCGCTGTAAAGATAGCGGTCTTATGAAAGTTTACAGAGGGAGTACAAATGAGGGAAGCATTATTACCTTCTCAAGACTTCCAAATTTAAGAGATAAGAAATTTCGGCACCCATCGTCTGGCAACCTAGCAAGCTTGAATAAAATTGGAGTGGATTCCTGCCAGGCTGATGCCCATGTCAAAGTACCAACCATGTGCAGCGTGAAGATGGACCAGGCATAAATTGCAGATTAGAAGACTCATCAAAGAGTGAACACTTGTTGCAGGATCAGGCAGACACACCACTGATGCCATGTATGAGGGAGAAAACATAGCTGCCACAAGTGGTGCGTTCTGTCAACAACAGATGCAGTGTCGTGAGATCTAACAAAAACACCGGTGGAAAGAATTCAAATCAATTCCTGTTTTGTAGTCAAGGAAACAAATAGCAGTAAGTATAATAGAGCACACATAATTCTACAATGCAGATAGGATGGGAATACAGATCATACCGCTAAGTGATGAAACATTAAACAGTAATCACTGAAAGAAAACTTGAAATAAATAGTTTAAGAACAAATAAATAGTAACCAACCTGGATATTTTGAAGTGAAGGAAATGAGTAAGAGAAAATAATGATGCCGTATCTGAAGGGTGAATCCATCTATAAATATCATGAATGCCAAGGGAATGTCTAGCTGCACATGTCAATATATCCCAACATTCTAGGATTTACCTGCATATGGAAACAGAGAGCTCAAATTAGGTGGGTAGTGAACATCCTCAGACAACTTGCTTAATATCAAATATATGGCTCACATCTGACTGTTTAATGGTCCTGATATGGTAACACAAATGGAGATTCTACTTAACACCAATACTTATTACCACAAATAGTCAGACAGTAGTATCTGACACATAAATATATCTATCCTCTATCTCATCTGGAGATACGTGCATTACATACTACTTTTCTGTCCCAAGAAAAAAACTGAAAAACAACAACTAAAGGCATTTCATTTGTTTGGAAAGAAGCATCTGAACACATATATGAATATATGAATGAATGATTCGTCACATTATCTTACTGCACTAGATCGACTTAGACCATGCATTGTTGTGCTTCAGCTAGTACACTGAATTGAAGGCATAGGCCATGCAGCAGGTATATTTTTTACCTGAATGTTTAACCACAGGTGCAAGCTACTGTAAATTGCTCAGCGAATGGCGCGTTTAAATGACAGGGAGGGAACACAGCAAACAAACTTATATAAATAAATGACTTTCGTCTTCCAGATTTCCAGGCCACATATTAAAATGTATTACTATCTCAAGGAAAAAAAGAACGGAAAGGAACATGTTATTTACCTGGACAATGTTGGCATTATAGGCAGCCCGTTAAAAATTTATCCCCTACTGCATACTTGATAATCCAACAATATTTATAAAACGCTGAGCGTGCTGTGTTAAGCTTACAATTATCTCATTATGCATTTTCAATTTGATAATTTATAGTTGCAAATTTTTCCAATGAGAATATTTCACTTCAGTCCTTTGACTGTGCAACTGACTTTTCTGTAGTGAGTTATATACCTATCAAACCTACTACAAACTAGGTTAGAATCTAATTTTCTCCCAAAATATTTGAAACCGACCCGGCCATCTATAGCATCAACGAGAGCTTATAGCCTACATGCTAGCTACAAAAAGAGGTGGTACTCCAGAATTATTATTTATTATAGCAATATCATCAGTATAGCTAGTTACACATATATCTGATTAACTCATGATGCTGATGCAGACCTAGAATTCAGAAACTTGCATGCTTAGAATTCAGGAACTAAAGTACCATGTCAATCCAGCCACCGATCGGGCCAAAGAATTAGAAAATAAAACAAGGTATGATTGCTTTGCTTGTCAGTAGTATACGGATCCAACTAGTGACCTCTGTAATACTACACGCTCTTCTTACACAAAAAGGTGCTGATTAAGTGAGAAGGGATCAGGTTATGCTTCTTTCTTTCTTTTTTGCGGGGAGGATCAGGTTATGCTTCAGATCAACAACATGTCCAAACCACTCCACAGCAACTACCAATGGTACAACTCTCAAGTTACAGCAAACTAGCAGTTCGATCTACTAGAGACACAGGGTGGTACTCACGGTTGAAAAAACAAGAACAAAGAAAACAAATTGGGGATCCCACCATCGGTGCTTACCTAGCAACGCCCACTCCCTCCAGCCCGAGGTGCAAGGCGACGGCGGACGGAGTTGTCAGAGGCTGTGACTCCAAGGAAGGGAGGAAGGGATGGGGTCGGGGACTCGGGGACGTGGAATGGGATTGGGGTTGGGGGCGGTGGATGGACGGATCTCATGAGCCCGGAGATGGAGCCCGGCAGCACAGGGCAGAAGTCGAACAGCAGCAGGACCGGCAGCAGCGGCAGCCCGGAGATGGAGCTCCGGCGGCAGCAGGAGCCCAGATATGGAGCCCCGCAGCAGCAGGTGCGGCAGCAGCGGGAGCCCGGAGATGGATCCCCGGCAGCCGCAGGACGGGGATTGGCGATGACGGCGGCTGGACGTCGGGGGGAGGGGGGTTGTGCGCGGACGGCGACTGGATGTGCAGCGCGAGGACGGCGCCTCGATCTAGGGCTGGAGCTCAGGGGATTGAGTACGGCGGATTGAGGGCGGGGTGGAGCGCGAGGCCGGCGGCGGGGGAGTGCGAGCTCCGGGACGGGGGATTGAGGACTGGGTGGAGCGCGAGGCCGGCGGCGATGGCGGCAGAGGATGGATCGAGCGTGACGGCGGCGGCAGCAGGCACGGGTTAGGGTTGGGTTCGATTTGGGGTATTTTGCACGGGGGAAGGGTATTTTGCACTTGAGGATTTTTTCCACGAACAGTCGAAAATTTAGCTCGCGCGCCGAAATCTCGCGCCAGGTTTCTAACCTTCTGACGATTGACACGTGTCCACCTGACACTTAATCTGAGCGCATAGACCCTACCTACGCCGACACATTTTAGATTGCTAAATACGTAGCTACGTCAACAGAAAAACTATTAAGGCCAACACATATGCCGACACATAGCACGTCATTAAGCAATTACTGACAGACCCGTTGTTGCTTTGTGGTTGCCGACACTTAGTGTGTCAACAGTGATATACCTTTGCCGACACTTGATACGAAGACAAAAGTTAAAAGCTACGCTGACAGATAGTTTGTGAAGATTAGTTGATCTTTGCCCACAGAAGTGTGTCACCTAAACTCTACCGTGGTGTAGTGGGAGCGCCGGCGACCCGGAGGAACGGGAGCCCGACGAGGACGACGACGCCATCTCCATTCACCTCGGCGTCCAGGAACTGCCACGGCGACGAGAGAAGGAGGGGGCGCCGGGTACTCCATCCGCGGCGACTTGCCGGCCTCGATGTGTTCAAGGACGGCTTCGAGCATGCGCCCGGGGACGCCCCATCATTGGCGCCGCCCCTCGGAGTTGTGGCGGCCGCGGGGTTCAGCGCCGTTCGTGGCCGCCAGCTGGTCGGCGTGGCGGCGTTCGAAGTACGCCATCCACATGTGGCCGTCTGGGGCATACCTCGGCTCCTGCCACGCGGGCTCCGGTAGTGACGACCTGATGCGAATGATCCCGGCGCGCCGTTCTGCACTGGAGGATGGCGGCGGCACCAGGACTCCACCGGCGCTGAGCCTCCACGAGCCCGGCACCCGCATGTCGGGCGGCGCCGGGTAGTCCGCCTCGTAGAGGAGGCGGGCCTCCGACTCGTGGAGGTGGTGGCGGCCAAAGCCGTTGGCCGCCGCTCAGTCGCCAGGGTAGCGCTCGGCCATCGGAGGCGAAGGAGAAAGAGGGAGCCGGAGGCGAAGTAGAGAGGGGGCGTCGACGGCGAGATAGAGAGAGGGCGTCGGCGGCGAGAGAGCGGTTGTGGCAAGTGTGCGGCCAGCGGCGAGGGAGGGCGGTTTTTATAGCGGCGAGTGGGCGGCGAGCGGGCGGCAGCAGTGTGGACGCGTGGCGGGGAGGGGGCGGGACGCGCGGCGGTGGCATGCCTTCACTACGCAGCCCGTGAATCAATGGAAGGCTGACGGGCGGCAGCCTTCGCATTCATTCCCGCGGGGAAACGAGGTGATGAGGACGACGAAGATTCTCGGCGACGAGCAGCCGCTGACTAGGCGGGTTGGCCAGGCTTTCGCGCCAAAAATGTTACCCCCGGCGCCCCCCGCGCCGGGTTCGGCCTGGGTCCGCCGACGCCAATTTCGGCCCTAACTGGCGAAAACTGGGCTTCTAGGGGCGCGACTGGGCCGATTTTTTCAGGCCGGCGATAAAAAAAGGGGTTTGGGGGCCTGTTGGGGAGGGGGAGGGGAGTGGAGATGCTCTTAGAAGTTAGATGTGAGGTAAGTATTTCACATCTAGATGTGAAATAGCAATTCTGTTAGGGGCATATAGATTTTTCATGTGGTGTACATTCCGGGCCTCATAAATATGGGAGGGTAAGTCCTGGTGCTCGCATGTATCCTGTATTTATTTTAGAATTTCCGGCTATACGCGATTAGTGGGAGGAGAAGTTTCCGTCGACTACAAGGCGCCTACGGTGACTTCGTAAAATCTCAAGATGATATGCCGGCTCGGTCCGTTGAAGGTGCTCAGGGGTGGGCGTGTGTGAGTTAAAAAAAGGACGCCGATAACTACCACACGTGTGGCACAATGGACACTCGCCCACACGATCCTGTGTGGCATACCCAGCAGGCAGCACACATGATCCTGTGTGGGCGAATATTAAAACTGTCCACACGTGCGACTGGAGGAGCACCCTACCACACGACTCGTTCGGTACGAGGGGATCGATCCCCCTGCACGAATTCGTTCGTCAGGGGGAACCCATAGCCTGCACGCCTCCACAGCAGGCCCTTTCCCTGTGAAAAAAGGAACAAAAAGCCCATTGACAAAGAATTAAATGAAAAAACCCAGATTTTGTTTTTTCCTGTGACAAATAAAAGCACAGATTTTGCTCAGCTACAAAAAAAAAATGACATCAGCTTTGAAAATAACAAAATATTTGCCATTCGTGTTTTACCAAACTGTTAGCCATTATATTGTTTTTTAACAATGGCAAAAGCTTATAAACACATATTTAATACCCCAATGAAATATGGCAAATCTGCCATGAGAAAAAAAAAATCAATATTGCCATGTGAAAAGAACACAAAAATTTGACAGGACAATAAAAGATAAAAATGCAATGGCATTTTTAATTAAAATTGCCATGAAAGTTTAATTAAAATTGCCGTGTTTTGAAGGAGAATTTGGCCGTGTGTGAGAAAAAACACAAAAAGTTGAAATTCAAGTATGGACAAAAGAGATTTGCCATGGCAGATGTATGATGAATTTATCATGTGTGAAAAAACACAAAAAGTTGGAAATTCAAGTATGAACAAGAAACTTGCCATGGCAGATTCGTATCAAGAATTGTCGTCTTTTGTATGATGAATTTACCTTGTGTGAGAAAAACAAAAAAAATGAAAATCAAATATGAACAAGAAAATTGCCATGGCAGATTCATATTGAAACTTGCCATGGCAGAAAAATTCATGTAAGCTAAAGTGCCATGATTTGAAAACTAAATTTGCCATGATCAATAGACTAAATTTGCCATGATTTGTAAACTAAATTTGCCATGAACCAATAAACTAAAATTTGCCATGATCAATAAACCAAATTTGTATCAAAACTTGGCATGTCAGATTTGTATCAAGTATTGCCGTGTTTTGGTATGATGAATTTGCTGTGTGCGTAAAACACACAAAAATTAAAAATCAAAAATATGAACGAGAAAATTGCCATGGCAGTCATATCAAAACTTGCCATGGCAAATTCGTATCAAGAATTGCCGTGTGTTTCTATGATGAATTTGCCGTGTGTGAAAAAACACAAAAAGTTAAAAAATCAAGTATGAACAAGAAAATTGCCATGGGAGATTCATATCAAAACTTGCAATGACAAAAATCGTGTAAACTAAATTTGCCATGATTTGAAAACTAGATTTGTCATGATCAATAAACTAAATTTGCCATGATTTGTAAACTAAATTTGCCATGATCAATAAACCAAAATTGCCATGATCAATAAACTAAATTTGCCATGATCAATAAATTAAATTTTCCATGGTTAAGTAAGAAAAAAACATAAAGATTGTCATGGGAGTGTTGCAAAAAAATACCTACATTTGCCATGTTTAGTGTACAAAAAATGTTGTGAATTTAGAAAAAATGTTTCTAAGTTTGCCATGTGTAGACAAAACTTGACATGTGAACATTACAGGAAAAAAAATGCCATTTGACAAGTTTTAAATATTGTCATGTGAACATTCCCCATGTATTTTGCCATGTGATAATTACTAAATTTGCCATGGTATAATTAAAGTATTTGCCATGTTTGGAAAATTGCCATAGTGCTATATTTGTGTGGCCACCTCTAAAATAGTTTACGTGTTAGAATTTATACAATTTGCCATGGATGATTTGAAAGCAAAGTGTTATGAGTTTTCCATGTGCAAATATAAGAATTTGCCATGTGTGAAGATAATAGTTTGCCATGTCCTCAGAACTAATTTGTAGTTGCCATGGCAACATTCTTCTGATAGATATGGCAAAAGAACGTAGAAATTTGCCATGGCAAAAGTAGAGTAAACATTTTCCATAGAAAATGAAGTAAATTTTCCATGCTACAAAGTAAATGTGCCATGTGGATAAATATTGTAAAATTTGCCATGGCAAAATAAAGTAAAATTTGCCATCTCATTAAAAAAGTTGCCATGGCTAAAAAACGTAGAAATTTGCCATGGCAAAAAGTAGAGTAAACATTTGCCATCTCATTAAAAATAAAATTGCCATGGCAAAAAAGCGTAGAAATTTTCCATGACAAAAGTAGATTAAACATTTTGCCATGGAAAATGAAGTTAATTTGCCATGCTACAAAGTAAAATTGTCATGTATGTGAAAGTAAAATTTGCCATGGAGAATATTATAAAGTATGTCACAGTAAAATAAAGTAAAATTGGCCATCTCAATAAAAGTAAAATTGCCATGACAAAAAAAAACCTAGAAATTTGCCATGGCAAACTATTTCCTGAAACAAAGATGGTAGCTATAAAAAAGAATAGAATTTTCCATGCCACATAAATTCATATTAAAAATATTGCCATGGCAACTATTTACAGAAGCGAAAGAACATAGCGATAGAAGATTGTAAATTTGCCATGTCAAATTGATGATATTTTGCCATGGCAAAACGATGTCTTGTCATAGTGATTTGCCATGGTATAAGAAATTAAACGATGTCTAAAATTCATGAGAAATGAAAGAAAAAAATGAGTATGAATTATAACAAGTTGCCATGGCAACTTGTTATAATTTTTGAGTTGCCATCGTAGCGTAGTTTGACTTTACATGGCAAAAACATATTTTAGTTGACATTAACTATACATTTGGGAGTGCTATGAACTATAATTTGTAAATTTGCCATGAAATTTGGTTAATTAGCATCACATCAAACTACTTAAAAAAATCTGTAAATTAACTACATATAGCATGATCGACTGAAAATTGGATCTCGCAGATTTGCATCGTATATATAAGAATTGAGAACAGTGCATCCCCTTCAGTGAGGAGCTGTGAAGTTACTGAAACATGTACTGCATGCTTTATTAACAAAATAACTCAATCAGCAGGGTAAAAAACCGGCCTTGCAGGCAAAGAAAGTGGCCAGAATTTAGATAGTTAACTCTGAAACACTTGGATTGCATCGAATGGGGAACCTGAAGAATTGAGGCGAAATCGATAAAAGCTTGTGGCACCTCACGTACCATTGAAGAACTGTGGGAACTTGTCAGGAAGCACCACAGTCTCTTGCGGCGCCTGACGGGGATCCCCTCTGTATGGGAGACGAACCCCGGGAGCCTGGTGTCGATGGCGTCGCGCAGCCATGGCGCCACCGCAGCTCGACCCTGCCGCCCCACCAACTCCGACCAGCAACGCCGCCGTGACCTGGCTCTCCAAACCAAATCCATCCAACTCGCCGAAGCCCAGGCGTGCACAACCTCACCAACTGCCTATTGTCTTCCCCATCCTCCTCCTGAGCTCGGCTTGGGGCGGCGATGGCGAGCTCGGAGGGGACCCGGGAAGCAGGACGACGACCTTCGGCCTGATTCCGGCCAGATCCGCCCCGTGCACCACCGGCAGCACCTGCTACATCGCCGGCTGATTCCCTTCGGGGCTCCTCTGCTCCGAGATGCTAGGCGCCGCCGCGGTCGCCGGCGCGTCCGCAAGCACCGACGATAGCCCATTCCGTCGAGCTCAGCGGCGAGCCTCGCCATCTGCCGCTCCACGACCACCTCCCATCACGCATACACTCAATCTCCCGCCGGAAATCCGTGGACCAGGGGCTTCCGCCGGAGCACGAACAAGGCTGGCGGCGGAGATCGAACCCCAGCAGCAGCTGCCCGCGCGTCCTTCCTCCTCCGCTACGCCTTCCATCGCCGTCGGCCGGATCCACCTCCGCCCGCCACCGCCCGGGGCCTCCGCCCGCCTCCGCTCGGGACTGCCGTCCGCCGCCGCCCGGGCTATAGTGTGTGTGACGTGCGGGTAGGCGGGGAAGAAAGGTGAGGCAGAGTGGGGGCAAGAAGAACGCGAGATCGGGAGTGAGGGCGTGCCGCACAGTTTGTCGCCGCCCGAACCAGGCCGTGGGATGACGTGGCGACGTACACTGCTCTAAAAATCGTGCAAAATGATCCAAAGACAGATGAGGCGTTCGGGCGGGACGTTACACACCGTACGTGTGGGCGTTATCATTTGGGTATTTTTTTAGGGTGCCTCTAAATATGAGTTAACCGAAAAAAGATTCGTATGGATGACCTCGTTGTTTCTGTCCGTCGGATCAAAAAGACATCTAATTCAAAAAGAAAGAAATAAAGATCTCCGTTGCCTCTTATGTCGTTTGGCGCATAGCATCTCTAGCAGACCCCGTATAACGCATGAAACTGTAAAATAACCGCCGGTTTACAGTTTTAAACGAAAAAAGTGACCCGAATAGAACCCGTAAACAATGCCGACCTGTAAATTTTTTGAAAGGGCGCGGTAAAAAACTCCTTCCTATATGCAAAAACACAGTTTTCGCGTTCGCTTCCACGGTGCCCTGTATCGAGAGAAAGCAGTTGGTGGGAGCCAACTGTCACGGAAACATCCGTGTTCGCCGTCCGCCGTCCGCGCAGGCTCGGACGCCGCCCCGCCTGTCCCCGGACGCTGGTCGCCCGTCCCGGCCCTCCGAACGCCGGCCGCCCGCGCGCCCGCCCGGGCCGTTGCGCCACCCGTCCCCGAACTATCTCGAATCGATTGAGCTAGCTCCGTCCGCTCAGAATCGATTGAGCTAGCTAGCTTCAGCTAGCTACGGCGACGGCGGCTTCGTATTTGCCGTTTGGTTTGATTCTACATCGACGGCGCCTACGGCGAACGGAGGAGTCCGGCCATCGCCTGCGCCGCCCCGGTCGCCCTGGCCTCCACCCCGCGTCTTCCTCGTCCCCCGTTCGCCGCCGGCCGCTCTGGCCTATGGTCGATTTCAATTTGGGGTGAGGAAGAAGACGGCCAGGAAAAAAAGTGGGCTAGCTGGGCCTGTTCGGTATATTTAGAGAATATTCTTTTTTACGGGTTAATTATACAGGATATGTTCGGCCGCAGCTAAAATCTACTCTTAAAGCATGTTTTTCTCGACCCTTATAACGATTTTAAGGGTCCGCATTATACGAGGTCTGTTAGAGATGCTGCTAGCAAAGAGCAGAGGATTTTTACGACAATCCGATGAATGATCCCAGCCACAATTGGTTCCTTCATAAGAAGGATATCAGCCTCCTTCTGGAGGCACGTGGGGACTAATTTTGTGTGTGTACAGCCCAGCCGCAGTTGGCAGATTCAGGCTTTCTTTTTACTTGTGTTTTCAGTTCCTGTTTTCTTTTTGAGCGTGAACGGCAGGAGCTCTGCCTTTGCATTATAGAAGAGGGAAAATGGTCCAGTTAATAGGGAAACCGGACCCGAAAACCATACAAAGCGCGGTTAATATGGGAAACCGGCAAAACCACACCCAACAACTCATGGCACATCATCTGTGCCGGAAACAAGAGCCCCCAGACCTAGGAACGGAGGCCATGCCTTGTATCCAACAAAGACGAACTCCGCAAACACCCACAACCTCTCTACAATGGCAGCACACCGAAGTGCACCCTCGCAACAGAAGTGGTCAAGCATTGGCCTGAACTAATGCGCGCACCGCCTCGATCGCCTTGGGCGTGTGTTCCTTCTTGTACATCTGCAGATAGTGTTGCATCTTCTCATTCAGGTCTTCCTCAGATGCTTTTCCTTTGCTCTTGAGTGTTGGAACCTCTCCAAAGGCCTCCGCCCGCCTATACTCCGCATGCTTGGCTACAGGAATGTCGCAATCTTTGTTTTTCTTGTCCAAACGGCAGCTTCGTCGCTCTAAGAGAGAAGGGGCAGCCTCTCCCACCTGCAAAACTTGCGGCGAGCTCGACACAGTGAGAGCAAGCTCTTCAAGGAACTCCCCCCACGGAGAGGAGGCTCTCCCAAGAGGCTCATCTGCATCCATCTGGATCAACTCCTTTGAAGGCTTTCCGGTGCAAGGAGCACTGGAAACCTTCGGCTCCTCCAGTGTCGATTGCTCAGCAGGTTCCTGTTTTCCTCTAGGTTGTTTCCAGTCTTCATACATGCAAAACAGAGCTACTGCTAATTCTGTCAACATAATTCTTGTATTAATTATCAGTAAATTATACCATACCTCTGGAAGGTTCGGCCCTGAATATCTCAATCGTTTACCGCCCGGAGAAGCATCATCATCATCTTGGCAGACCTCCTTCTTTCTTTTAGCCACTGATGAAGAAACACATCCATCTGCACTGCACATCACACATGGTCAAGAACACTAGTAGAGGTTTTAACAGAAGGAAACAACAAGTTCGAGCACACGATAGAAACTCATTTAGTTTCTCTTGGTTGTGTCAATTAAGCAAATGAGCTTCAAATTGCCCATAAAATTGTTTTGTGCAGAACAATGCAATCCATCCAAAGGCTCGTCTTGGATCTCATGCCGGCTAAAAATGGTGCTCTCACAAATCCTAGGTATTTCAGGGCTCGAGTGGATAGCTTTTTTTTTTTTTTGAGGGGATAGCTAGCAGTGCCACTTATATTATTTCGCACAAAAAAATGTCGTATTGTACCACACCGGGACCTCAGCTCTGTACACTCCAGCTTAAATAGCGTGCCGCTGGCCGAACCTTCGCCGAGGACGCGCGCCTGGCGTGCGGAGGCACAAAGGCAGTCACGATGTACTTCTGTCCGGGCCGGTTCGTGTCGGCCCGTCACCCTAGCTCGCTGGCTTCACAGATGTGGTTTCGTGTGTGCAGGGGGCCAGGCCTACTGGCCGGGCCGGGTCGTGCCGGCCCGTCACCCTAGCTCGCTGGCCTCACAGATGTGACTTCGTGTGTGTAGGGGGGCAGATGTACAGAGTGACGCAAGTCCTTTTTTATTTGATTTCTGAAAAAACGCAACTGAATTGCTGTTTTATGATTTGAATTGCATTTTTTTCTCATACTAAGACGGATTTTTTGCAATGATTTTGACCGTCAAAAAAAAGAAACGCATGCACTTGTATTGCTGCTCTCCCTTTCGAAAGCTATTCTTTTGCTATGATTTGATCCGACTAGGATTGATCCCCCCGCCCCCCCTCCCCCACCCCAAAACTACTGCATCAACAAGTTTTTTTCAATGATCTCGATCCGGAAAAAGCACATCCGCTTGCATTGCTGCTCTCCACCCCTCCTTTCCGAGAGTTACTTTTGCTCCCGAGCCGCTACATTTTGTCAGCGATTTGAATTTAGGAGGAAAAAACTCACGATCTGCTGCCGCCACCACCGCCGCTCCGACTGCATGGACATGAACCGCTTCAGTGCCAGCATTCCCATGATAACCAGACGATTCCGACTTCGCTCTTTCCTCATCCTCCTCTTCAATCTTATATGGGCCGGATAATTCACGAGATTTGCTCCGGTTTCAATTTGATTTGAACAACAACAAGGCGTGAGGGGGGGGGGGGGGGGGGGTGGACTTGCGCCATCACCATCGCAAGAGGAAAGGAAAATTTGTGGCTAAACCTGGATGTATTTCATAATTCGATTAAAATCAAAAAAATAACAAAAAAAGAAAGCTGAAGCTTAAAATATTTTAGGTTCATGCAAATTTTTATGTCCAAATGATATCCAACGAGATCCAAACAAAAATATTAGAAATTTCTGCTGAAAAGTGCACAAAACTTTGAGCACCGATTCTATCTCTTTTTATGGTTCTCCTCCGACGTCTTCTTTTGGAAGAGAAAAAACATTCAATCCATTCTTCATATGTCATGGCAGCACAACAAACATCCGAAATAATAGAAGTTACATCAGCTTCATAGACCAACTGTCTGGAGTGAGCCAAAAGTGCGTCACCATCATCGCGTCTCCCTCGCCGGAGGCAAAACTTGTTGTGGTAGACAGTTAGAAAGTCGTCGTGCTAAGGCTTCACAAACCAGCGCACCAGATACCGCCGCTGATGAAGATAATTGTAGATTGAAAGGGTTCAACTTGAAGGCACAGTAACGACGACTAACTAAAAATCAACTTTTGAAGTTAAAGGATCCTGAAAGCAATACACATATAGCACATAGGGTGTTTCTACAAGTTCATAAATTTTTATGATAACAGATGTTACTATGTGAACTATAAAAATCATGAACTTTCTTTTATAGTGAATGGTGCATTTACACTCATCCCTGTAAATACACGCACGCATATCTTATCCCTATGAGAACTTCGAGATACTGAGCCGGCACAATATTTTGAGATTGATAAAGTGATCGCCGCAAACACCTTCGTATTTAATGGAAACTTCTCCCCTACTAAACGTACATCACCAAAAATTCTGTAATAAATTCAAAAAATACGAACACCAGTGCTAAATTTAAGACTTAAACCATAGTGAGCTAGTTCCACAGCAAAGAACCTAATCATCTAAACTACACTCAGTTCATGTATATTAACATATTTAATGATGAAACTTTACATGCTCGCAGACAACATTCGTATGTGTACGTGTATTTTTTAGAAATTTTGGAAACTTCAAATTTAGAATTTTAAAATTCACAAATCCTCCGAGCCAAAAACAGTTTCACTGTTCTGGCTATCTCAAATAGGTCCACTATCAAAGACCTCGTCCAGATCCTACCATCGCAAGGATAAATAGGAGGTGGATGCGTCATTGCTAGTGACACGTTTAGTTATCTGCACCGATATTTAGAGGTTGCATGTAAAAAACAGGCCAGTCTAAGTAGAGCCTGGTTGAGGAGATACAGGGCAAAATACGATGTTTACATGTTGTTTGGTCACCTGCATATAAATTGTCTGCATCGTAATGGCAATTCCTCCCTAGTGTTTGGTTGTATACATGCATCGTGATTAGAAGTTAACAACTACACTGAAACAAAGAGGTTACAGTAGAATGTACACGTGACAACACACGCGTTTACATGAACAATACACACACATTTACATGAACAACACACACGCCAGCACACCCGCACAGTCACATGAACAACACATGCGCTCGCGCGCACACACGTTCACATGAACATCACACACATGTGACATCAGTCCCACAAGTTCGAAGCAAACGGTGTAAAGTGCACTGAGAAGATTAGAAGGGACTAGTGAGATGTATATGTATTTGTTTAGAACCTTCGAAATAGAATATGTACAACACGAAAGTCGTGTAGATGAAGTTACTGGTCAAAGGAAAATTCAAACAGACGACCGTGCGTGATGAATTTGTCAAAATTCATCCAAAATAGCTTCAAACATAAACACGAAACTGAACATGATGTACAATCAATGAAATCACGAACCAGCCGCTTGACTGGAACCACAATGTCGATGTGATTTTTCGTGTACAACTTATCTCAAATTGAAGCATGGTTGTGTAGATTAGATGAGACTAGTGAACGAGATCAGGAGTGAAGGAGAATAGGAGGGTGACATGCATACACTAGTAGAAAAAGGGCCTAATGTGAAGCACATTAGTCCCGGTTTGTAACTGAACCGGCACTAATGGTACCGGTTCCAACGGCTAGGCGGGCGGCGCTCATTAGTACCGGTTTGTGGCAAACCTTTAGTACCGGTTCGTGCCACGAACCGGTACTAAAGAGGTGGTGGCAGGCTGTTGTCAGGCTGGGGCCCCACCAGCACCTTTAGTACCGGTTCATGCCACGAATTGGGACTAGAGATGCACCTTTAGTACCGGTTGGTTAGACGAACCGGTACTAAAGGTCATCCTATATAAACTCCTTCGTCAAGCCCGAGCGCTCTGTTCTTCCCCTTTCCTCTCCTCTGTTTTCTTCCTCTTCCTCTCGAGCTCACACTCCATTTTTGCCAAAATTTGTGAAGATTTGAAGGCACCCCATCCATCCAAGTGATCACAAAGGTTGGCAACTTTGTACTTTCATCTCTCATTGCTAGATTAGCTCTTGCAATGCTCTATAAGTATAGTGATTTGTGGGTTTTATTTTGGGAGGAATTATATGTGGTAGTATTTGATTTATATGCAATTTGAGGTCAAAATAACTCTTAGTTTGCATATGTGTAGGGTAACGCAGCAAAAAACAAAATTTTTCCGACCTACGCACCAGCCCAGGACCACTATGGAGACTGCATACAAGGTTTGATCATTTTCGTTACCGACTCGTAGCGCAGCGGAAGTAGAGTCGATGACGATCGGCGGTGCAGATCCCCGCAGCTAGGATTTACAACCTCCCAACCGCGAGGATGTATACCCTCGTCTTCCCTTCGGACAGCCCTCCGGGAGGCGGTCGAACAGTCCCCCGGACGATGTCGCGGACAGCCCTTCGGGAGGACCTTCGAAACTCGAATGGTCACTCGGACAGCCCTTCGGGAGGACTCACAGAACTCGGACCGTCACTTGGACAGCCCTTCGGGAGGCACTCTCGAACAGCCCCTCGGGCACTAAGATCGAAACTACGACCTCTCTACAGAGTTGCACACATACGGTGTCACCTATCCGGCAGGGCTTCGCCGTCCAGAACTAGTTCCTGCCGGAACCTAGACAGCCTTTCGGCTCTACGAAACTCTTTTCGTGGGAGGGAGAGAGAAGCCAGATAACATCTTGGCATGTGTATGAGAGCAAGGGATGAGTGTGGAGGGCTGCCCCTCCACCTCTATTTATAGGAAAGCCAAGGGGTAGGGTAGTTATCCAATAAAACCCAAAGGCATATGAGGGAAGTCCTTCCACAAGGACCTAAAGGAGAAACCAAGGAACAAGAGGGGCTCCAAGGTGGAGCCCCTAGTGTGGCCGGCCACTCCCCCATGAGGGCCCCCCCCAAAGGGGGTTCTCATCCATCCACATCACCTTCTAGAAGCCTTTAGCAAAAGCCCTAAAAGGTGGCTTCCAAAAATTATCCAAAAAGCACTTTCACTATTCACGACGACATTTTTCAGCGTCCGTTCGAACTGAAAATATTTATGTGGGCTTAGAACAATTCCAGTACCCACTAAAATAATTTTCAACGCGTTCTAGAACAATTCCAGATTAGTGATTTTCATCTGCGAAAAGCATCTGAAGCGGTTCCGGCAGCTCCGAAACATTTCCGGTTTTTCTTCCAGAAAATTCCCAGAAGTTTCCAGAATGATTCTGGCACCCTCCAAGAATTATCAGGCATGTGCCAAAACCAATTTGACTTAATGGTATCCTCTGAAACAACTTTTCAGTTTCACCGGAACTCATCCGGTGACCTCTCTCTGCGGAACTTTTCCGCTGTCCGAAACTTTTCGGTGTCCGAAACTTTTTCGGTGATTTTCTCTCAGACTCCCTGTCTAGTATTCAGCAGATAGATGACCCTTAAGCGTGTGACCCTATAGGTTCGGTGAAGTATAGACATGACACGGAACCCCTTCCGATCAATGATCAACATCGGAGCCGTGGACACCCATATTGACCCCTATACCCACACGAATGAATATTCGAGTGAACCTCCAGTTGCCGTGTGCTATTCCTGTTGCTTCGCGATATGTTACAAATACCTGAGGTGAGACATGTTGGCATTCCTGTGGATCAACAACTTGTCCACTATGCTAGTTACCTCGTTACCGGTATTGTTCTCTTTTCTCGTTACCGTGTTCCGGCATCCCCGTGATCAAATCACAAAGTGTCTGGCCAGACGATGATGGATACCGTAACACCGAGAGGGCCCAGAGATATCTCTCTATCGTCGGAGGAGCAAATCCCAATCTTGAGCTATCAAGTTACTTGACATACTTTCCCATGAACCCGTAAGCCGCCGTAATAGCCACCCATTTACGGATGACGTTTAACAAACCCCAAAGTTCATGAAGCAAGCATGAAGAAACTCGATACTCTCATGGTCTGAGGAATCATGCAAACGTTAACCATCTCTGTGTTATTAACCATTAACTTGTGACGAATGAATCTCATAGCATAACACCAATCGGGTCGATTCAACACAAATGTTCTTCTAACATTGTGCCCTCAAAGTTGATGGCATAGACATGCCCATGATTGGGAAAACATAATCATCATGCAACACTTGAGCTAGTCTTAGAGGCATGACTAGGAATACATTTTACCGTTTATTATTCCACACGTGCACATGGGTTTTCCCCAGAGCCTTTATGGATATACGGGCTTGGGAACCACAGCAGTTATAGCATGGAACATAAACCTAATTATGAACACGGAGATAAATAATAACATTTATTATTGCCTCTAGGGCATATCTCCTACAATATGTAGGTGTGGTTTACTTAGTGCCTTCCCGTCTCCGTCCTAACCACCGTCGATCGCCCGCACCGTCCCGTCGCCGGCATCACCTTGTGGTGAGCTTCTTGTTCTTATCTTTTTTATATAAAAAAATTCATGTTTGTGTGATTTAGATATATAGTTACTTGTATAATTATCTTACCCGTGCGTTGTTTGTTATACATAGTGCCATGGTTTTGATATCCGTCCCCGTCGGCCCTCGTCCGGGTTATGATTCGGATGTGGTATATTCTCTTTTATAACTATTTGTTGCATTTCGTGTTTATGACAAATTATGCCCGTCAAGTTGACATAGATATTTTTATCTAGGAGGTATGTGAACCGGAAATTCCAACCGACCCTATTGTCGAGAGGTTAAATTTAATTGAAAGAGAAAACGAGTATTTGAAAGAAAAATTGAAAAGAATTGAGGGGGAGAAGATGGAATTGGAGTTGCATGTTGCCGATGTCATCGATGTCGTCGATGATCACAAGATCAAGATGGAGAAAATGCGCTTGAAGATTAGAAAGATTAGAAAATATGCCATTGATAGTGAGGCTTGGTATCATTATGTTGTTGGATCAATTGTTACCTTAGTTGCGATCTTGATCGCATTTGTTGTTGCATTTAAATGCTTTGGCTAGAGAGTTATTTGTATGTTTGTTTTATGAGAATAAGTGTTGTATGAACTTTATGTATGAACTTGTATTAATTTGGTCTATTTGGTGCTGTGTAATGAAGATGAGCCGGCAATGGATGTACGATGACCGATGCTCTCCCCAGTTCGTTAATGGCGTGCAAACTTTTCTGCTTGCGGCTGAGGCAAACAAGCGGGCGGATGGTTTTATGTATTGTCCATGTGCTGGCAGTAAGAATGATCGGAGTTACTCTAAGTCAAAAACCATTCATGTCCACCTGTTTGAGGCCGGTTTCATGCCCCACTATAATGTTTGGACCAAGCACGGAGAAAGAGGGGTTATGATGGAAGACAATGAAGAAGAAGAGGACGACGACAGCTATCCTGGCCATGGATTCCCTGAATACGATGGTACAACAATGGGGGACAAAGCTGAGCCGGCAATGCGGGAAGAAGCTGAAGAAGAGGCATCAGATGAGCCTGCTAATGATCTAGGTCGGGCCATTGCCGATGCAAAGAGAAACTACGCAAGTGAAAAGGAGAAGAAAAAGTTGCAGCGCATGTTAGAGGATCACAAGAAATTGTTGTACCCGAATTGCGAAGCTGACAAGAAAAAGCTGGGCACCACACTGGAATTGCTGCAATGGAAGGCAGAGAATGGTGTATCTGACAAGAGATTTGGAAAGTTGCTGATAATGTTCAAGAAGATGCTTCCAAAGGACAACGAATTGCCCGAGAGTACGTACGAAGCAAAGAAGGTTGTCTGCCCTCTAGGATTAGAGGTGCAGAAGATACATGCATGCCCTAATGACTGCATCCTCTACCGTGGTGAGTACGAGGATTTGAACGTGTGCCCGGTATGCGGTGCATTGCGCTATAAGATCAGCCGCGATGACGCTGGTGATGTCGAGGGCGAGCGCCCCAGGAAGAAAATTCCTACCAAGGTGATGTGATATGCTCCTATAATACCACGGTTGAAATGTTTGTTTCAAAACAAAGAGCATGCCAAGTTGATGCGATGGCACAGAGAAGACCGTAAGAAAGACGGGAAGTTGGGAGTACCCGCTGACGGGTCGCAGTGGAGAAAAATCGAGAGAAAGTAATGGGAGGACTTTGCAGGTGACGCAATGAACGTATGGTTTGGTCTAAGCGCAGATGGCATTAATCATTTTACGGAGCAGAGCAGCAATCATAGCACCTGGCCTGTGACTCTATGTATGTATAACCTTCCTTCTTGGGTGTGCATGAAGCGAAAGTTCATTATGATGCCAGTGCTCATCCAAGGCCCTAAGCAACCCGGCAACGACATTGATGTGTACCTAAGGCCATTAGTTAAAGAACTCTTACAGCTGTGGAATGGAAAAGGTGTACGTGCGTGGGATGAGCACAAACAGGAAGAATTTGACCTACATGTGTTGCTGTTTGTGACCATCAATGATTGGCCTGCTCTCAGTAACCTTTCAGGACAGACAAACAATGGATACCGCGCATGCACGCACTGTTTGGATGATACCAACAGTATATATTTGGATAATTGTAAGAAGAATGTGTACCTGGGACATCGTTGATTTCTTTCGAGCAGGCATCCCGTAAGAAAGAAAGGCAAGCATTTCAAAGGTGAGGCGGATCACCGGACGAAGCCTCGTCACCGTACTGGTGATGATGTACATGACATGGTCAAGGATTTAAAGGTAATCTTTGGAAAGGGTCCTGGCGGACAATCTGTTCCGAATGACGCTGACGGACACGCACCCATGTGGAAGAAGAAATCTATATTTTGGGACCTGCCCTATTGGAAAGACCTAGAGGTCCGCTCTGCAAACGACGTGATGCATGTGACGAAGAATCTTTGCGTGACCCTGCTTGGCTTCTTGGGCGTGTATGGGAAGACGAAAGATACACCGGAGGCACGGGAGGACCAGCAACGTATGCACGGAAAAGACGGCATACATCAGGGTCATGCCAGCTACGCTCTTACCAAAGAAGAGAAGGAAATCTTCTTTGAATGCCTGCTCAGTATGAAGGTACCGTCTGACTTCTCGTCGAATATAAAGGGAATAATAAATATGACAGAGAAAAAGTTCCAGAACCTAAAGTCTCATGACTGCCACATGATTATGACGCAACTGCTTCCGGTTGCATTGAGGGGGCTTCTACCGGAAAAAGTTCGATTAGCCATTGTGAAGCTATGTGCATTCCTCAATGCAATCTCTCAGAAGGTAATCGATCCAGAAATCATACCAAGGTTAGAGAATGATTTGGTGCAATGTCTTGTCAGTTTCGAGTTGGTGTTCCCACCATCGTTCTTCAATATCATGACGCACGTCCTAGTTCACCTATGCGAAGAGATTAACGTTCTGGGTCCTGTATTTCTACACAATATGTTCCCCTTTGAGAGGTTCATGGGAGTCTTAAAGAAATATGTTCATAACCGTGCTAGGCCAGAAGGAAGCATCTACAAGGGCCATGAAAATGAGGAGGTCATTGAGTTTTGTATTGACTTTATTCCTGACCTTAAGCCGATTGGTGTTCCTGAATCGCGGCATAAGGGCAGACTGGGTGGAAATGGCACGCTAGGACCGGAACAAATAATATGTATGGATAGGCATTCTCTCACTCAAGCACACTACATAGTTCTACAAAATTCCGTCTTGGTGGCTCTGTATATGGAGGAACACAAGAATATTCTATGCTCCAAACACCCGGAGTAGTCTGACGACTGGATTACACGTGAACAAACGGGGACTTTCGCCGGTTGGTTGCAGACACGTTCCATGCATGACGCCGCTGTTGAAGATGACCTGTACTTGCTGTCTGAGTTACCATCTTTGAATATAATGACTTTCAAAGGGTACGAGATAAATGGGAATACATTTTACACGATCGCCCAAGATAAGAAGAGCACCAACTAAAACAGTGGTGTCCGCTTTGATGCAGCAACCAAGAGGGGAAAAGACACATATTATGGTTACATAGAGGAGATATGGGAACTTGACTATGGACGTGGTTTGAAGGTCCCTTTGTTTCGGTGCAAATGGGTCAATATGACATGAGGCGGGGTAACGGAAGACCCGCAGGACGGAATGACAACAGTGGATCTCAACAATCTTGCGTACGCAGACGAACCATTCGTCCTAGCCAATGATGTGGCGCAGGTTTTCTATGTGAAGGACATGTCTACCAGGCCGAGAAAAAGAAAAGATAAGGAAGCGAATACATCATACGATGAGTCAAAGCGCCACATAGTTCTTTCAGGGAAAAGAAACATCGTGAGAGTGGATGACAAGACAGACATGTCAGAAGATTATGAAAAGTTTGATGAAATTGCTCCCTTCACAGTGAATATTGACCCGAGCATCCAGTTAAATGATGAAGATTGTCCATGGTTACGGCGCAAAGAGACACACGCGAAGAAAAAGCTTCACACCCAAAGATCCCACTCTGGGATGTGACCGGCTTCACTGTCATCACTTTTTTCTCTAGTGAGTTTCCGTACTTATATATCTGGAAAGTCCCACTTTGCACAAACCGTAGGGAATCTTTGTAATAGTTAGGGTGCTTATGTGTTTTGGCATTTGAAACGTGTACTTTTGTGCTTCGGACAAACGTGTACCTTTCTGACTTCATTTGCTATTTTTCAGCTCATTTACTGATTTTTTTTGAGCTAAATGACCCTGAAATTGAAAAGCACTACAAATTAACTCTGAAAAGGTTGAAAGTTGGCATGGTATCATCATTTCACCCACATAGCATGTGCAAAAAAGTAAAGAGGGTTACGGCAAAAAATGGATGCACTTCGTGTACAAAATGGACAATCTCTTTCGAAGTATCAGGGTTTCGAACGAAAACTCATCTGTTACAAAGGCATTTCATTTTTTTAAACTTATTACAACTTCGGACATTTTGTGCATTCAGTATGCACCATTCAAAGCCACGTCATCAACTTTCAACCCTTTCTGACATCATTTGCTATTTTTCATGCGTTTACTGATTTTTTTGAGCTAAATGACCCTGAAATTGAAAAGCACTACAAATGAACTCTGAAAAGGTTGAAAGTTGGCATGGTATCATCATTTCACCCACATAGCATGTGCAAAAAAGTAGAGAGGGTTACGGCAAAAACTGGATGCACTTCGTGTACAAAATGGACAATCTCTTTCGAAGTATCAGGGTTTCGGACGAAAACTCAGCTGTTACAAAGGCATTTCATTTTTTTTAACTTATTTCAACTCCAGACTTTTTGTGCGTTCAGTATGCACCATTCAAAGCCACGTCATCAATTTCCAACCCTTTCTGACTTCATTTGCTATTTTTCATGCATTTACTGATTTTTTTAGCTAAATGACCCTGAAATTGAAAAGCACTACAAAATGAACTTTGAAAAGGTTGAAAGTTGGCATGGTATCATCATTTCACCCACATATCATGTGCTAAAAAGTTGAGAGGGTTACTGCAAAAATTGGATGCACTTCGTGTACAAAATGGACAATCTCTTTCGAAGTATTAGGGTTTCGAACGAAAACTCATCTGTTACAAAGGCATTTCATTTTTTTAAATAACCTAAGTATTACCAAATTGAATATAATGATAAAACACACTAATATTAAACATAAGAAAAAAGAATCACTGGAAAAATCTATTTTTAAAGTAAAGTTATTCACAAACTAGTGATTCACACAAATTTTAAATAATTCAAATTTAAACTATTCAAATTTGAAAACTACTGGCACTAACAGAAAGTTTGTAATTTTTTGTACCTAAAGCAAAAATAACCACAAAGAAACTCTAAATACAGCAAAAAACAACTCACAAATAAATAAAAGAAAATAAATAAAGCAGAATAAAAAAAACAAAAAAAAGCCCGCCTACTGAGCCACAACGGCCTGCATACGACTAGAAACCCAACCTGTAGTTGGGCCAGGATGCATGCCCGCAAGGCCCAATAGGCCCACAGGGCATCGCAGCAGTTTAGGCCCAGAAGCCTGCTTTGGAGAGGAGCTCGAAGGAGCAGCCGCGGCTGGGTTTATAAACCATGGACGTCAGGTTCTCCAATACCTGGCAAGTTCTTCGGGGATATCACCCCAGCTATAATCCTGTGATGGTTCCTTCTCTTTGGGTGTCCACCGCCCGTGCCTCAGGAACCGCGAGTGAACTAGATTATTCGATAGTATTCGATCTATATTAGCTAGCTAGTGATGTATTCGATAATATTCGAGACGATGTATTCGAGATTATATTCGATGATGCATATTATGTACTATGATTCAGTTTTTTCTTATTGATTGCATGCATGCATTGTAATTTGAATACTAAATTGTTTTATATTTCTTCTGGATTAGTTAAATAAAAGCTATGGACAATACCGGCAGAGAAGGAGAGGAGGCCCTGTTCAACATCATACGCTCATCCCCTCGCCCATATGAGTTTGAAGAAGATGACGGCTCGCAATATCTGAACCCTATCGGTGAGGGTATGATATTTGATGAAGACGAACGAATAGACGAAGTGCAGAACTATGATTATGATGACGAAGAAAATATTGATCTTGAAATAACAAAGACCCGCGAGGTATATTTATATAAGCAGGCATCTGGTGATCATCACATGTTTTAAATGATTTGTATATATATTAACGAATCGATCTTTCTTCTTTCAGCCCTCCGGATCGAGCAAATCTTCTACAGGCAGCAGGACAGTGCGAGGCCCGACCAAAAAGTTGAAGGTTGGCGTAAAGTACAACATCGATGCCATCAAACCTACTGGCAAACCAAGCGAGCCTAAGAAGAATGCGGGCAAGTTCGTTCGTCAGTGCGGAGTTCTTGTGAAGGACCAAATCCCGATCTCCATTCAAGAATGGAAAAAGCCATCAAAGGAACGTCCAGATCTTACTTTTGTTGACCAAAGAGCAAAAGATCTGCTTTGGGAATCTCTCATGTCACATTTCATCCTACCAGATCATTTCACAGATGCAGATGTGCAGAAAGTCAAGGACGCTGCTCTTAGGAAGATGGCGGTTGCATTCAACAACCACAAGAAAAGTATATGGGCCAAGTACGTCGAAGGAGGAAAGAAGACTCCAGAATTCACGGGAACACTGGAGAAGCAAAGAGATCACAGGCCCACTTTTGTGAAATTCAAGGAATCGGAATTAGCTAAGGAACGGTCGAGAATAAACAAGCTCAATGCCGCGAAAAAGGAGCATTACCATAGGCTGGGGCCAGGTGGCTACGCGGTGGCCCGGCCTAAGTGGGATAAGGCTGAGCAACAGATGGTGGATGCAGGGGTCATTCCAGTTACATTGAGCTGGCCCCCCAGGTGCAGGACTTGGTTCTATGCGCATGGGGGGACGTTGGACCCAAAGACAGGCAAGGTTTTGGAGAAGGCAAGTCTTAAAGGAGCGGACCTCAAACTACTTGTTGCAATAGAAGAGGCTCGAACGGGGGTGTTCACGCCCAACAGAGAGAACGACGAGCTTACGCGCGCCCTGGGAAATCCTGAACATGAGGCAAAGGCGTTGTTCCATGGTATGAGGGGTTTGAGGACTGGAACGCCGACTACAGAAGCCGTGCGAGAAAGAAGATGGAGGAGGAGAAGAAGAAGAAGCTGGAGGAGGAGCAGAGGAAGCAGGAAGCAGAACGCCTTCAAGGCCTAGAATCAGCGCACGCAGAGTTGGCACTCCAATTCCAGCGGCAGCAGCAGCAGATCGACTCACTTAGCCAGGAAAGGGGGTCTCAGCAGCGGCAGCAGCTAGCGGATCTAGCATTGGATAGCACCGTCCCATCCATGCCGAGAAGCAGCGTGGGTTCCGCCCCGGGCGAGGCACTGCTGGATAGATACCCTGTGGATGACATCATGGAGAACACTAATTGTGAGCTACACTTCAAAATGAAGAACATATCCATGAAGGTGGCGGACGCCGTTGCTTATACAAGTCCCCCTGAAGCAACCTTCCATTGCAACCCGATTCCAGCTGGCTATGCTCGTGTCGTAGTTGATGAAGTGGTGGCACAATATTCGGGGCTCGAGCTTGACATTCCTGGAGGTGACGACGAGCACACACTGGGAGAGGCCATACATCATATTATTCTATGGAGAAAGGATTGCATCATCTTTCCAAGGCCACCGACACCGCATCAGTCGACTCCTCCTCCAAGTCCGCCACCGCGTCAGCAGACTCCCGCTCCTCCAAGTCATCAGCCACCGCCTCAGCAGAGTCCTGCTCCTTCAAGTCCGCCAACGCGTCAGGCCACTCCTCCTCCTCCAAGTCCGGCACCGCGTCAGCCCACTCCTCCTCCTCCAAGTCCGGCACCGCGTCAGCCCACTCCTCCTCCTCCAAGTCCGGCAACACGTCAGCCCACTCCTCCTCCTCCAAGTCAGGCACCGCGTCAGCCGTCTCCGCCGCCTCAGCGGGCTACGCTGCCCAAGCAACAGCGGAAGAGAGCCGCCGCAGCTATGGTGGCTAGCGGTACAAGTACAGGTACAGGAGGCAAGAGATTCCAATTTGGTCCAAGCCTCACGCCTCTTCCGAAGAGGCCTTACGACCTGACTGAGGAGGAAAACGAAGCAGAAGTGCAAGCCCAAGTGAGGGCCCATTTTGGACTGAAACCGCCATCGCCGCCAAAGGAGAAAGTACCTGAGCATGTCATTGACCACTTTATTCATATGGCTGAACCACCAGCTCCCAAGCCTATTGACTCAGACTATGAGCGCCAAATCAGGAAGGCATATCAAGCACACAAAAAGAAGGATTCGAGCTCGAGCTCGAGCTCCAGCCAAGCAGCTGCCAAAAAAAGTGGAAAAACTGTTCCCCAGCTGGGAGAACAGACGATGCAATCGATCCCCCCGCTCATTGTACCAACACATGCGAGTACCGGCGCCGATCAGCTGGTAATAACCGACGCTCATAGAAGGATGGCTGAAGAGGCCGGTATCATTGTTTATCAACTCCTAGAGATCGAGCCCATGGATATGATTAGAGAGGAGGACATAAAACGGAAATATGCGCGTGGCGAACCTATGGTCAAGCCTGAGGAGGTCAAGAAGCTCTCAACGAGAATATATGAATTGCATGAATGGTACATGAAAATTGCCAAGACTACCAATAGAGAGTCCCTCATGGTGAAAGTCAAGCCAGAGTATTACTACCATGGGAATGATCTGTATGTTGAGTTTACAGAACTGTTTCAGTTATTCAATCAAGACGCACTCGACAAATCTATCGTTAGTTGCTATTGTCAGTAAGTGATTTCTTTCTGTAATTTAAGTCTCAAGCTGCTAGTTGTAGTGCTCGTTGATCATTACCTGTAATTATCCTCACTATATTCTTTTCTGTGGTATTATGCAGGATGAAGATCTTTGAAATGAAAATAGCTGGACGCTATGGTATTGGGTTCATTGACCCAAATACCATTAATCAAGAGACATGGACGCGTCCATGGGAACGAAAAGACATAGAGAAAAGCTTGCTAGAGTTCTTGAAGCTCCTAAATACCAGTCGAGATATACTACTTCCTTACAACTTCGGGTGAGTCTCACACTGTCTTGTACTACAAATTCTGTCTTTGCTTACTAGCTAGATGTTAATAAGTGTATAGGGTTTAGGGTAGTTGATGAGTGTTAGTCACATGCCCGCTTAATTTATACATGCAAACGTGTGTGCATGCAGTTTTCACTGGATCTTGTTAATCATTCAAGTTGAAGATGGAAAAATTGAAGTACTGGACTCACTACTTAAACCAGTTACTGAGTACTAAATCGTGAAGGGGATAATCAACAGGTAATTTCAATCATTATCGAACTATATATGTCGGCCTCTTTAGTTCGTCATTTCCTGATATCAACTAATTAATAACTCATTTATTCATTTTCTTTGCCGATGGGCAGGGCTTGGGAAAAATTCATCAAACAGGTTCCAGGCACTTGGAAAGAAAAGTTGAAATGGTATCGACCCAAGGTAATTAATTAAGTAGTACTAGCTAGCTACCATCTCTTTAATTCTAGTTTCAATACAATTAATTATCATGCTTGATTAATTATTATCTGATTGAATTCTATTCTCGTAAAGGCCATGAAGCAGGCGCGGGGGACTGATTAATGTGCATACTACGTTCGCGAGAATATTCGCATGATGGTGTCCGAAAGGAGCAGATCTGATAGACAGATATGGGTACGTTTACCAGAACACTATTCACAATTTTTACATCATTATCGATATCTAATATATATACACACAACTAATACATGCATATTTGATCTCCTTCTTTAAAGTTCAACAAGATGCGGGATAAGCTCCTACCAACGGATCGCGTACGAGCAATTCAAGCGGAAATAGCGGGATTTTTGCTCGACCAGGTCATAGATCCCAAAAGAGAATTCCATTACCCGCTACCGCAGTAATGCCTCCATGTAGGAGAAATTGTATATACCAAATTGCATATATACATGTGTATGTGTGAATGGTCGTGCGAGACATTCGATGATATATATATATATATATATATATATATATATATATATATATATATATATATATATATATATATATATGATCGGTTCTACGAGAAATTCTATTTATATATATGCATAACGTGTACAATATGTAGTATCGTAAAATACCAGCAAATGAAAAAGAATTAAATGGAAAACACAAAATTAAAGGAAAAATAAATCATAAACCCCCACCAAACCCCCCAAAACTTTTAGTACCGGTGTGTGTACCAACCGGTACTAAAGGTCTCCCAGCCCCCGGCGCTGGCTTGTGCCACGTGGTGGGCCTTAGTGGCGGTTCGTCTTGAACCGGTACTAAGGGGGGGGGGGGGGGGGCTTTAGTCCCCACCCTTTAGTGCCGGTTACAGGGCCTAATGAACCGGTGCTAAAGCCCGGTTCTGCACTAGTGATATTACAGTATACTGGTCACATAGGAAACTTTAAATGGTCGACCGTGTGTCACGAATTTGTCAAAATTCGTCCAAAAAGGCACCAAATAAGAACACAAAATTCAACATATAGAGTGAAGAAACTACGATCCGATCACCTGAATGGATCAGATCGAGGTGCATAATTTTCTGTACAACTTATCTAAAATAGAAGCACGATTGTGTAGAAGAGATGAAGGAGATTAAGGAGATGATTAGAGGAAAATACCTACAAACCACTTACAGACACGTCCCGCCAGAGCCACCCACATGGGCTCCAGAGCATCGATCGGGCCTGGCTCGCTGGAAATGTTTTTTTTTATCGTTTCCAGTGAATCGTTTCCAGCGATACATGCAAAATGGTGTTTTAAGAACCATGACCTGCAGGCCCAACAATGCTTGCATATAACCAGACAACCCAACATGAAAAAAGTTACATCCAACAGACCTGATTGAGGTGTATGCAGGTTACCAAATGGGTCATAGGATTGGAACCACGACCTATCATGGAGAAATAATGGCAAGCACTAGTCAGCCCAAACATGCCCAAATTAGGGTTCTACTATAATTTAGGAGATACGTACTCCCATTCACTTCCTACTCGAGTAAATTCAAGAGAAGAGCCACACCCTTCTTCCATGTGACTAAGGTTTTACAAGGTCGGATTTTGGAATTGAGGGACATTGTAAGACTCGGCGAAAGTTGGGGAGCTTTGGAAGTGGTGAGGCTCTCAACATTCTTTGAGCCAATCACTTCTCTCGACGTCTGCCCTTACATAGAATGCAACTCGCGCTTCCATGAGATGGCTGAAGCTATTTAAGAAAACATCATCGTGTCAACCAGGGGCCGTCTTCGTATACTGTAGCAGGCATGTACAGTAAGTGCTACAATACACAAAGGATTTGGGCCTCACGCCCCAGGCCTGGGCCCTGGGGCCTGTCTCCGCCACTGGTGCCAACCTTGTTAGTGTACGATGACCTTCACTATAAAGCCGACAAACACACTCCCATTTACATTTCTTCAACCACCAAACTAAGGACATCTCCTAGTCGAAAATACGTTTTATTCACGGCAAAAAAACCCCGCTTGCTTGCAGCTTATTTACGTTTGCAATCATCGTTACGTTTTTCCCACAAGTATAAAAAAATGGTAAAACGCAGCATGTCAAATACAATCCATGGAACAAATCTGTTTGTGTACTCAATAAATTCACACTGGCCATAGTATTTCATCGAGAAAAGTTATCGCATGTATGCAGTATGGGAGATAACCATTGCAGCAACCAAAAAGACTTGCAACACAAGCACATGAGAAGCTTTGTTTGTTTCATACTTGGCTTACATTTGGTATCAAATGAGACATGTATATTTTGTAACTATTTTCGTTTCGGAAACATAAAGCCAAGGTTGAAACCTTTAGGAACTGATGCTAGTATAATATTTTATCCAATGACATCGCAAAAAAAAATGCAAAAAAATAATTCATAGCCGAATGGAAGATATAAAATCGGAACCGTTCATTTGCTTAGTCCCAAAGCCGTTCTCAGAACAAGATCCACTAAAGAAAGACATGCATACCTTCAATTTAAACATGTGTAATCATATCTTCGATTTAATACTGAAACCTGAATATATTAGAATTCTATCACTATGTTGAGCCATCAATACAAGGACGAATGTATTGCAAGTTGCATGATTTGCCCAAGCAAAATTTTGAAGATTGCAAGACGTTTCATCAAACACAAATAGAAGACCGGTACAACTTTCACCCTACAAGTCAAGAATTGGTCTCTAGGTGTAATTGCCCTCACTTTGCCAACTTAGCACCATCATGTCTTCAAAAACTATACCAAGAATATAAAAGGCGACCACATGTCCAGGAGAAAAAGATGCACCCCTGACCTTATGGATGACTCACCAATAATAAGAAAAATAAACTACAATTAGAAGTTCAAAATCGTGTATGTCAATTATCTTTTAGCATATTTTTATCATCAGTTCGAAATTATTAGATTCCATCATAAATTTGAAGCTCACAATATGTGTATTCATCATTGGGAGGTTGCAATCTTGTTTTCTTGTGCATGTATAAGTTGGCAGAAATTGCCAATCGTTTTTGTCTGTTTGTCTATTTATAAGTCTGTCCACTCCCAAGCAGTGGCGACCCGGGCACCAGAATGTTGTGGGTTCAAGTGCACTAAATTATCTCTTTTTTGCATAAATATGAATAAAACTATAGGGTCAACTGACCGCACAGGTTTCACGTAGAATCGCCATTGCTCCCAAGCGTTTGGACTTTTGTTTAGATCGATGTCAGACAATCTCCACATTGAAGTGATTCAGCATATAATCTATAAACTAAACCCTTACTTACATTTTACGGAAGTTGCACACACTTTCAAAGAGTAGACAGCGTGCAACTTTAGGTGACTAAGATTTAAGAGAAATTCAGACAAGCAAGAACTGCAAAAAGTATCAAGGTATAAACCGACTCACTGCTAGCTGTCCCAAACTAGTAGAAACATATCGTGTTGCATTGAAAACGAAATACTGCAGCGTCAGTAGACACAGAATTCCACTACATAAAAAAATCACAAGTTATTTGCTACATTTATTAGTTGAAAATAATTTGCAATTCACATGATTTGTTTTCTAAGTGTTGCATGCAACCCACAGTTTTCTTGAAATCTCTGCCAGAAGTAGATACGAGCAATTCCATTGCCCTTGAACACTTTATTTCCCCAGGACATATTTTTTCTTCCTGGGATGCATCTACCCAGGCAGGCCTAGCAGCCTCAACATCTGCATACTTTTTGCGGCAGATGATCCTCCCAACCATACAAGTACTCTCTGTTATGCAAAAGGTTTTGGGTATTGTGGGCTTCAACACCTCTAGGGGTCGGCCACGACAATATATATAGAGGGGAAACCTCGTTGAGTACAAGTACAATTGTATAAGAGTTATAATACGTATTTACGTATAACTACAAGTCTAACACCCTCCCTCAATCTTAACCGTGATCTGAAGAATTCAGAAGATTAAGATTGCGATGACAACCCTCAAACTGAGGCAGTGGCAACGGCTTCGTGAAGATATCAGCAAGTTGATCTTCCGAAGGGATGAACTTGATCTGAAGTAACTTCTGTGAAACTCGTTCTCTGACAAAATGATAGTCAACTTCGATGTGTTTCGTTCGGGCATGAAATACCGGATTTGAAGAAAGGTACGTAGCACCGATGTTGTCACACCAAAGAACAGGTGGATGATTCTGAGAGACTCTCAACTCTCGAAGCAAGGACTGAACCCAAATAACTTCAGCGGTGGCATTGGCAACTGCTTTGTATTCAGCTTCAGTACTACTACGAGACACTGTAGCTTGTTTACGAGCACTCCAGGCGATCAAATTAGGACCATAGAACACTGCATATCCCCCCGTAGATCGCCTGTCATCTGGGCTACCAGCCCAATCTGCATCAGAAAATGCCGAGAGGCTACCGGAAGGAGCAGACCGAAGATGCAGGCCCAGAGCAGCAGTCAAGCGAACGTAGTGCAGAATGCGTTTCACAGCAGTCCAGTGAGTATCCCGAGGAGCATGAAGAAACTGGCACACGCTGTTAACCGCATAGGATATATCAGGACGAGTAATCATCAAATACTGTAAGCCACCAACAATACTGCGATACGTTGTAGCCTCATCCGAAGGAAGAAGAGTACCATCAAGTGCAGAGAGTCGATCAGAAGCTGTCATGGGAGTAGTAGCAGGCTTACACTGAAGCATACCAGCACGACGAAGCAAATCCAGAGAGTACTTCTGCTGAGTGAGAGTCAGACCGGCATCAGAATGAGAGACCTCCAAGCCAAGGAAATAATGAAGCCGGCCAAGATCTGTAATAGCAAAATCACCACTCAAAGCAGAAACAAGACGATCCGCAGCAAAGGCCGATGAGCTGATCAATATGATGTCATCGACATACACCAACAGGTACATAGTGACCGTAGGGCGCTGTAGCATGAACAAGGACGTATCAGCTGTCGAAGGAACAAATCCATGTGCACGGAGAGCAGAACCGAGACGCGCATGCCATGCACGAGGCGCCTGTTTAATACCATAAAGAGCCTTTACCAAGCGACACAAATGTTGTGGACGAGCAGGATCAACAAAGCCAGGCGGCTGACGCATATAGACCTCTTCATCAAGAACACCATGAAGAAAAGCATTCTGAACATCGAGCTATCGAAGAGACCATCCACGAGTAACAGCAAGAGACAAGAGCAGACGAATAGTCGTAGGCTTGATCACGGGACTGAAAGTATCATCATAATCAAGACCTTGACGTTGTTTGAACCCACGAGCAACAAGCCGAGCCTTATACCGTTCAATAGAGCCATCAGCATGTCGCTTAACTTTGAATACCCACTTAGAATCAATAATGTTGACACCACTCTTCGGAGGAACAAGACGCCACGTACCATTTTTCAGCAATGCCTGATACTCTTGTTCCATCGCAGAGCGCCATTGAGGGATACCCATAGCTGCCTGATAATGACGGGGTTCAGCGGAAGGATCAGTTGCAGAATGAGCTATACAAGCCGCGAGCCATGCAACCGTGCCATCAGTGCGTTTGCGCGGACGAACAATGCCACTCTTGCCGCGAGTGTGTGGACGCTGAACAACAGGAGCAGGCGGCGCGATCGAAGTCGCAGGAACCATCGATGGAGAGGCCCACGTCGCCTGAGGAGAAGATATGACGGGTGGTGGTAGCAGCAGAGGACGGCCAGCAGACGGTGACCGCGACGAGGGCGGGCTGCCAGGAGGCGGCCCAGTAGGCGCGGGCGGCGCCGAACCGGGTGACGCAGGCGAGTCCGGCCCAGTCACGGGCGAGTCCGAGCCAGGGGACGCGGGGAGATCCAGCACCAGCGGAGCCGGGTCCGAGCGCGTAGCGGGCGCGGGCGCAGACGACCCTGCATGGCCCATGCAGGGAGGAGGCGGCGCGGGATCGACGTGATCCGTCGAGAGCAGACCCGCCACTACCGGAGCCAGATCCGAGTGCATAGCGGGCGCGGACGCAGGAGACCCTGCATGCCCCATGCAGGGAGCCGCAGCGGCAGGATCAGCCGTCGGAGCAGCAGAGGAGTCCTCCAGGAGAACAAGCCGAGCACCTCTACCAGTTCCTGCACCATGGTTAGACAACAAAAGAGGCGAGTGTGCAACATCTACAAATTGATCAGACAATAAAGGAGATGAGTGCACTGGTTCAGTAGGTGTGGTGACAGGAGTTGGAAGATTAGAAAAAGGAAAAACATGCTCATCAAAGATAACATCACGCGAGATATACACACGATTTGTTGGAACGTGAAGGCATTTATAACCTTTGTGCAACGGACTGTACCCAAGGAAGACACATTTTTTAGAACGGAACTCAAGCTTGCGACTATTGTAAGGACGGAGATGCGGCCAACACGCACAACCGAAGACTTTGAGAAAAGTGTAATCAGGAGTCTCATGAAGCAAGAGTTCAAGCGGAGTTTTCATGCCAAGAAGCCGCGACGGAAGTCTATTTATAAGAAAACAGGCGGTAGTAAAGGCATCACTCCAAAAACGAAAAGGAACAGAGGCATGAGCTAGTAAGGTCAAACCGGTCTCAACAAGATGACGATGCTTACGTTCAGCTGAACCGTTCTGCTGATGTGTATGAGGACAAGACACACGATGCGAAATCCCAAGTTTCTCGAAGAAGGTGTTTAGATTGCGGTACTCACCCCCCCAATCCGACTGTACATGAATAATTTTGTGTTGTAGGAGACACTCAACATGTGTTTGGAATTTAAGAAAAACATCGAACACATCAGACTTGTGTTTAAGAAGATAAATCGAAGTAAAGCGACTATAAGCATCAATAAAGCTGACATAGTACTCATGACCACTAACAGACATCTGAGCAGGACCCCAAACATCTGAAAACACAAGCTCAAGAGGAGTTTTTACTACATGACTAGAAACAGAAAAAGGTAACTGATGACTCTTTCCCTGCTGACAAGCATCACAAACTGAAACATCTTTATTACTAGACACAGACGGTAGCTCATGACGATGAAGAATATGGCGAACAATGGGTGTGGCAGGATGGCCAAGACGAGAGTGCCATTGTGAGGGGGACACTCGAACAGCACTGAAGACTTGAGGGGCGGCTGGAGAGACAGATCGCGGCACATCAAGAGCGTATAGTCCATGGCGAAGGCGCCCTCTAAGAAGTACGTCCCGCGTAGCCCGGTCCTTGATAAAAAGATGAAACGGGTGAAACTCACAAAGCACGTTATTGTCATAAGTAAGTTTAGGAACGGATAGCAAGTTACGGGCAATAGTGGGAACTCGAAGAACATTCTTAAGACGCAACTGCCTAGATGTATGTGTGAGGAGAGATGCCTGACCAATATGAGAGATGTGCATACCTGCCCCATTGGCTGTGTGAACCTTGTCAGGACCATGGTAGGCCTCACGGATAGCAAGCTTGTCCAATTCATTTGTCACGTGCTCGGTGGCGCCAGTGTCCATGTACCAGGTGGGATCAACATTATAAGACTGAGTCTTCCCTTGATGCTGCGTCATGTTGACTTGACGCTCATTGCCCTTGCCGTTGTTGCCAAGACCAAGAAAATCAGGCTGGAAACGACGATGACAGCGAGACGCAACGTGGCGAGGAATTCCACACAGCTGACAAGGGGCAGCAGCTCCACAAGCGGCACAACAAGCACATGGGCGCCCGTTCTCGATGACAATGGTGGGACGCGACTGGGTAGGTGCAGCAGGAGAGGCGGCACCCTTGCCTCCCGCAGGAGGGGTCGAAGCAGCCGTAGGAGCACCGGGACGGGCACCCCCTTTCCCACCACGGACAGCGGCGTTGACCGAGGGGGTCTCATCCGGATGACGACTGGCGAGGTGCTGCTCCGTTGAGAGGAGGCGCTGAAAGAGCTCCTGCGGCTTGATGGGAACCTTGCGTTCCTGGATCACCTCCACAAGAGAATCATACTTGGCATCGAGACCTTGGAGAACATATGTAGTAAACTCCGTGTCACGAAGGGGCTCACCAATAGAGGCAAGCTGATCAGCGAGGCGCTTGATTTTGTTGAAGAAAACGGTGACGGAGTGATGATCCTTGCGGGTCTCATTGAGCTGGGTACGAAGCGCCATATGCTGAGATGAGGACTGGGCGGAGAAGCTAGACTCCAGCGCACTCCACACCTCATGGGATGTAGTAGCAAAAAGTATCAAGCCGGCAACGCCCTCGGTGAGAGAGGACAATTGTATAAGAGTTATAATACGTATTTACGTATAACTACAAGTCTAACACTCTAGCAGCACATTCGAAGCCTCGTACCGCTTTCCTGCAAAAGGAGGTGGCAAGTGGTAAGGTGGAAGGGCACGCTGGCCATAAATTTTGAAGTTTTCGCTGCTCCAAATTTATTTCCACTCGTAGCAACCATACACAGATTGAAATTTGATTTGAACCATATAGGCGGGGCATAATTACATGTGTGAAAAATCATCCACATAGTTTTGGAGAGGTGTCGGTTCTCTATGAATAAAGACTTACCCCCTCTGTAAACAAATATAAGACGTTTTAGGTCACTATTTTAGTGATCTAAAACGCCTTATATTTCATTACAGAGAGTATTTATGAGATACATCTGCATAAAGCTTTCATACTACAAAAATATATAACTAAGGTTTTCACTACCCAACACCAACAAACTGACAGCAAGCAATTTGAAGGAGGAGGTAAACAAATACTGTATGCTACACGCATATATGTTTTCAGCCAAAGTGCCAAACACACAGAGAACAGGGGGGACTAAAATAATTGTATACATCAAATGGCTTGGTGCATATATACGACTAGAAGGGGAGTGCGGTGACAATAGTAGCAAATTGAATCAGTCATAACTGTGTTAAACGAACTATAGCAAAATAAGAGAGGGAGAGAAACAAACCCACCAATTATAGTGTAACATAATCAACGCAAACATAGGCTACCAGAAGTTAAGATGAAGAAGGATGTGGCATACAAGGGTACAACCAAAATTTGATTCTCCAACGAAGACTAGGACTGTTCATCGACAGATTTTCAGTAATGCCAACGCGCAAGAAAGGCTTACTGATCTAGCCGTTCGAGTTTCAGCGTATCCGAAGCCATGTGTGATATAGCTTATTAGGCATTCGTATACTCAAAGATTTGTTTAGCTAGATGCGGTTATACATACCATCACCAAACAGATTTCAGGGGAAAAAAGAATAATAATGCTAGTTATTAGGCATTCCTAGACTCAAGATTTATTTAGCTAGATGCGGTTATACAAAATTTACCATCACCAAACAGATTTCAGGGGAAAAAGAATAATAATGCTAGTAGGCAGTAGTACATGAATTAATATTTAGTAATGGAGAATTGTCTTTGTTGTACTTCAACGGTACAGTTTGCGAACAGATATAGAACTAACATTTTTTATAACTTCAGTCAAGCTGCATTTACAGCCCATTAGGTATTTCTTTCATGAAGATTTGTTAATCCCGATGTATTTACAGCCCATTAGGTATAACTTCAGTCAAGCTGCATTTACAGCCTTGGATGGAAGTGGCGCTGAGATGATATCACCCCATAGGCCGGTCTCTGATGAGTAAACCCAGGCAAGCACTCTTCCTGGCTGCCATTTGCGGCGTACAAGGACCACCTGGAAGTGGTCGCCGACGTCTCTGGCAGCGCGAAGCACCGCCCCGCTGAAACGCGCCTCCAGGTCCTGTGGGCTGACCAGGTCAGAGTGGAACTCCGGGGGAACGGCCAGCCGGTGCAGGTAATCGGCGACGAGGTCCCACACAAAGACCTGGGACCGGATCAGTTGGAAGAAGAGCACGAGGCCGTGGCGGCATCCGAGGGCCCTACAGGAGTCGTGGAGCTTCAGGGAGAAATGATCCCGGGGGAGGCGGTCGGGGGCGTCCAGGGCTGGCTGGAATCGGAAATGGACTCCGCGGGACGAGTCGATGAAGCCGAGGAGGGGAGGTCTGCGGCGGTGGTGGATGCGGAAGCGGCGGCGGAAGGCTGGGCCGGAGACGAGGTGGCGCCAGCGCCTGCAGACGGCGGCGGCGCGCGGGAGGGAGGACGGCCGCAGGGGGAGGCGGAGGAGGATCTCGGAGAGCAGGTCGTCGTCTTCTAGCGGCGCCGGCGGCTGCGAGCTGGGGAGGCTGCGGCGGAAGCGGAGGCAGGCCGTCGGCATTTCGTCCTGGTGCGGCGTGTGAAGTCAGTCAAGCGCAGGTCCAAACTCGTGGCTAGATGTCGCGCGGGAGGGGCATCCTCATGGCTAGATGTCGCGCGGGAGGTCGATGCCGCCACCCACGATGCACGACTCGGAGGAGGAGAATCACAGGAGGGTTGAGGCATGGACCACGGCGCGCCGTTGCCGGGGGTACTGGAGGTGAGCGGCGCCGCCAGCCATGACAGGGGAGGGGTGTGCGCTGGCCGCCGGGTCAACGGAGGAGAAGAGGAGTGGTTGGGGGCGGAGAGATGGGAGATAGGTTGGGGCTTGCATCTCTTCCCTTACCTTCAACCATTCAATGCACGTGCACAACATATGCATTTTTTTTTTTGAGAGCATGCCTAGGTGTACCATAGCTTTATAGAAGGCAGAATTGGAATTACAAGAAACTACCACTCGCTGCGAACAATGAGCGTAGCGCACACCACACCGCTCACGAACAAGTCCATTCATGGACAACACCGCAAAGCAAGCTACAACACATAAGAGCCTATCCTAGGCTGGCACACACACCGTGTCTCGACCGACGCCGGACGCCTCCGAAGACCACCCTTCCGTAGAACATTGCTTGTCGATGCACCATCCACCCTGAGCGCCGAAGAGGAAGTGGCAAGTGGAAGGAAGGACTTGCTCCGATCTGAGGGAAGCACCGTCTTGGAGACACCAACGACGAGTGTACATAGCACCGCAGAGGACCAACAGAGGACAATGGCGGACACCGGAGGAGAGCAATAAGGACCCAGCCATGTCTCCATACACAAAGCTCCCAACAGATATACGACGTCGAGGACGCCACCAATGTGCCGATCCAACATCGAATCGAGGCTTTCGCCTGAAGACAGCCACCAACTCCAAGAGAGCGAGGGGCATGGCGCACACGCCTCGGCGACGCCTCCAAGAAGGGGATGACACCCATGGGTGCCATCGCCGCCGGCCCGACAGAAGCCAAGCAAGATTTTCATCCGCGCATCGCACATCACCACGCCTCCTGAAATTGGGCAACACCGTCCAATTCGCCTCACACCGCCGCCACCACAACTCTAAGCAGAAGTAGTCGCAAAGCCGAGGACCGACGACCAGCTGCACGACCAAGAGGACCCCGACCACCGCACCAAACTCCTCGCCTGGACTAAGAGCCACAGCCATCCGCACCACCGGCCAGGTCCAGGGCTGCCCACAAGTCATTGCCAGCCAAAGGACGACCTTGCGACCGTCGGAACCACCCTCCACAAAGCACCAAGCTGCGCCACCGGGAGAGCACCGCCGCTCACCACACCGCACAGAGGTGACCGACCACTCTCCTGCTCGCCAAGACTCCATCTTGGCCGAGCCACCACAGCGCCGCCGCCACCAACTCTCAGTGGGCTCGCGCCGCCGCCACCAAAGCTCACCAACTCACCGCTGCCAGCTCTGTCCAGGACCGCCGCCGCACCAATCCTTCAGTCGCACAACGGCAGCCAGCCCCCGCACCCGGCTGACGTGGAACATGCCAGATCGAGCCCCGCCGCGAAGAGTGCCGTGCCGCCACTGGCCCGCGCACTCCACCGCGACGCGACGCCACCGGCCAGCAGTCCGCGCCGCCCCGCACCGCCACCGCCTGCACGCCATCCGCCGCGCCAGGGCACCGAGATCCGCCGACGCGCCCGAAGAGGAACCCCCCGCGGGCCCTGATCCAGGCGAGGGCGAAGAGATCCCGCCGCCGCCAGCACCGCTCGGGCTTTGCCCGGCGGCGGCGGCGGGGGGGGGGGGGGGGGGAGAAGAGGGCGGAGGCTTGGTTCGGCGGCGGCTAGGGTTCGGCACCCGGGTCTTTTTATTTACAAGGTACATAAGTACCTACGGATTGAAAGTATTGTTAGGCAAAACCAAAGAAGGTTACAAAACACACACACAGAGACCCGACACAAAACATCGACATAATAGAACACCTGTCCAGGGACGTCAAAAGCAAAAAGGAGCCCAAGAAAAAGAAAATAACAACCAAAGCCCCTAGCAGTCGCCAAGCTCTCGCCGGGAGGGAGAAGAAAAAGGTGAGGGGAGTGAGAGACCTATCGGGTGAGTGTGAGAAGTGAGTCTGCCGTCCTAAACAACTCGGAGGGCTTGGAATCCTAGATCTCAATAGGCAGGGACTAGCCCTTAGACTGCGCTGGGAATGGCTGAAGCGAACTGACCAGGGAAGGCCATGGCAGGGTCTCTCGCTAGTGATGGATAATCAGACATAGGCTGCCTTCACCAGTCTTGTGTAATGGAATGTGGGAGACGGGCGGCAAATCTTATTCTGGAAGGATAGATGGCTCAATGGTTCCACCGTCGCCGAGCTCGCGCCGATGGTTCGGGCACAGGTGCGTACGCAAGTGGCCAATAGGAGGACGGTTTCGGATGCGCTACAGTTACATCGCTAGGCCAATGATGTGATCGGGGACTTGTCGGCAGATGGATTGGTGCAAATTGTTCGTCTGTGGGAAATCATGATCACCATTCAGCTAGATCCAGCACAATCCGACACCCCAATATGGAAATGGAACAATCTAGGTGTATATTCCTCGGCATCTACTTATGCGATGATGTGGGAAGGGAGTATCGGTTTTGCACCGGCGAAGGCGATCTGGAAGTGCTGGGCTCCTCTCTCTTGCAAGCTATTCATGTGGCTAGCCACACAATATCGACTCTGGACTGCTGATCGTAGATTCAGACATGGGCTTCAGGACCAACGATCACCATGCTACATCTGTGCTCAAGAAGAAGATACGGTGGATCACATCCTGATTCAGTGTGTATTCGCTCGTCAAGTTTGGCACAGGTGCTTCCAACAGGCCAGAGTGAACACCTCGCTGGTACCTACGACGGACGATACTTTGGAATCTTGGTGGATGGCGAGTCACGCACGAATACCAGCTGAACATAGGAAGGCCTTCGACTCATTGGTAATGTTGATTTCCTGGCAGCTTTGGAATCATAGAAATGGGATCGTGTTTGGTCTGAGAACATCGATCACCACAGTGCAGCAATTCACCTTGCAGACATTCGATGTACTACGCACATGGATGTTGGCAGGAGGCCGTGGAGTTAGTATATTCTGTGAGTAGTAGAGTTTAGATCAGGAGTGGAGTTGGGGGTCTCTGGCAACGGTCTTGTCGTGTGCCAGGACATACTTCCTATTTGTAAAACTTCTTGTACATATTTCTGCCTTCTATAAAGTTAAGGTACATGATTGCGTACTCTAAAAAAAAGAGTGTGAGCAGTGAGGATAAGAAGTTTTTTTTGTTCGCTGGTTTCAGTCACTATGGGAATGACTCTGAGACGATGACCTGACACCAACTCGCGTCCGTGTTGTGTAAATAGAACAGTGTGAAAAGCGTTCGCTTCAAAATGTCAAAACTCTGATGCCAGATTTATAGCATTTGGGAATAATTCGTCTGGTTACGACTCAAATTTTATAGGTGAGGTTATATAAAGGGATAAGTATATTTTTCGTCCTCGAACTCTTCCCAAAGTTGAGAAATCGTCCCTCAACTCTAAAACCACCCAAAGTCATTCGCTGAACTACTTAAACCGGATACTTTTTGTCCCTCATAACACTTAAGGTGGTTTTACTGTGACTTGGACCCTGTTTTGATTGAAACGGGCCACGTTGACTGGTTTGACTGCCATGTCAACTAAGTGTTTGTGCATGAGTATGTGTGTGCGCGTGTGTACAAGTGAGAACAAGATAAAAGGAAAGTTTTTGCACTTCTTCTACTTGTGTGTGAACAAGAGAAAGGCAGCTGTACTGAATATAGCTTAACAAAATCTGAATATAAATGAACATAGTCAAAACAGGGTCCACGTCACTGTAAAAACCACCTTAAACCTTATGAGGGATGAAAAGTGTCTGGTTTAAATAGTTGAGGGACTACCTTTTGGTGGTTTTAAAGTTGAGGTACGATTTCTCAACGTTCAAAAAGTTCGAGGACGAAAAATACACTTATCCCTTATATAAATAACAAAATAATTTGCCCGGTCTGGTTACGACCCAGATTTAATCTTTTTTTTTTGACCGGACGACCCAGATTTAATCCATTGGGTAAATAAAAGAGGCCACGGCTTCCTAGTTCACTTGGTTACATAGTGAACTATTAAACTGGTGAGTTTGATCACATTGATATGTTATTATGAATCATGTCCCACTTGATGATATGAGAACATGAGTCGTTTTGAATAGCATTGCATATTGGAAACGGGGCTTCACAATTCACAACAAGTTACATGCTTGTTGACAACTTTATTAAAAATTATACAATAACACAATACGCATAATTCAAAACAAAATCAAACATAGTGGTGACATAATTATTCTAGCCATAACTGGCTTTAGGCCATATATATCACCAATAGTCGTCCATTGCTTATAACCTTGAAGCTGAAGCGCAAGTGGGGAGCCAGGGAGAGAGCGCATCAACCAGCCTTTTGATGTCATCTGAGGTATGAGCTGAGCTAAGACTAACTCGCAGCCTGCTAGGAGTTCCAAAGTCAATCAGTCTCGGTTGAAATAGAGTATATATGTTTTTATTATTCACATATATGTAATGTTGAGCAAGGGAACAGAGGAATTGGGAACCTGCATGAGTTGGCTGGCACTACTGGTGGCCTGATTGGTATGACAAGAAATCCCGATCTATGAAGGTGCCTGCAGTTTCAGAAAAAACAGGAAGCATGAGAAACATGAATAAGCAGTAAAGAGAGCATGCATGCATACATCAATGAAAGGGAAATAAGAAGTCGGCAGATCGAAGATGGAACCTGTGAGCCTTGAGCACTGCTTCTTCGGTTCCAACTATAATGGGAATTATGGGACTAGTTATGTTGAGTTTAGTCAGAGAAGCAAAGTACTTCACGTGCTCCCAAACAAGTGATCTTCGCCATCCCTCCTTCTTCGAGACATGGATCGCAGCTAAAACCAATGGTTTCTATTCAGGTTAAAAGATAAAACAGAACTGATGGCAGATGATCAGTTTCAGTACGCTTGAAAAATCGTGATGAGGCAAGCAATATTCACTTTTAGAAGGAATGATAGATGTTACCAAGCAGAGAAGCAATAATGGGCAGTGGCAAAGCTGACGAAAACATGAATGGGCGACCTCGCGATATGATCAGCTTCTTCCATCTAGTGCTGCTCATCATAAGACAAACATTTAGTGATAAATCTCCAAAAATGAAGGGCCACCAACTTACGCTCAAGTCCAGCAGTGATTCAGCAAATTTATAACCTTGAGAATCCGCACCACAGATGTGTGAGAACAGGCAACTACGATGGCATGAGCTAGAATATGAAATTTCATCCACCCTTTGTCGAAGAAAAAATATGAAATTTCATAATATTTGGTCTTTGTTTGCACAAACGCTATAAGCTTACAAGGAAAATATCCTCCCACCGTTTGCACAAACATTACAAGCACAATTTCCTTAGTGAATTCAGAATTTTTTATTGGTAAATCTTGTTGGCGAAGTTCTTTTACTGTGTGGATATTCAAATAACACTGAAATGCTCCATACCACATGGTAATTTCTGAAGAAGGAAAATGAAACGTCGGCCAGTGACTAGTAACCGTTGAGGAATCGTCAGGTCTCGATAAATAAATAATCATGAGAAATCAGGTGTCAAGTACAATCATTGGTTTGTAGTTGCATGGTATGACCTGATTTGCAGCATCATGCTTGGTTTTGGTAAGCATGTTCTCTATTCATGTGCGCATTTTAATAAGCAGGGTGAATAGCTCCTTCGTCATTGGAAAGAAAAATATGATTATGTTCTTAAGGGTATATTAATAACCTGCATGCTATGAAACCACCCTGGCAACCACCACCCTTGCTCAAGGAGCCAACACATATGTCAATGCCATCTTCACACCCAAACATCTCAGGTATGCCACCACCGTTCTCGCCGCAAAGAAATGTTCCATGTGCCTTGAAAAAACAATTGTAGACAATATTATGTTAGATTTCGCCGGAGCATCAATTACATGAAAACAAAAGAACACACGGCCGGGCACAAAAGATTTAGCCAAGAGCTCGTATCACGCCCTCTAAGAGCAACTTCAACGGGGCGACCCAAACGGACACCGATTTTGTCCGCTTTTTATCTGTTTGGGTCGCCCGTCCGCCCGTCCGTGTCCGCTTTTTCGTTTGGGTCGGCCGGTGCGCCCAATGGAAGGCAGACCCATTTTATGCATGTCCGGGTCAGCATTTCGTCGAACACATAGGAGTCAGGGGAGCTCGCAAACGCCGGTGCACGTTGGCTATGACCTGGACGAGCTGGAGCCTGCTGCTTGAGGTCGGGCGCTGGGCGAGGCCGTGCAGCGGCTGGGCGCGGGGAGGCGAGGCCAGGCCGGGTTCGGCGCGGGGCGAGGCCAACGGCTGCAGTAGCGCCGCCCGGGCGCGCGGACGAGCTGGAGCCCGCCATGGCTCTGCTGCGCGGCAGAGCGAGCTCGGCGCACCGTGGCGAGTTCCGCGTATTGGAGGAGAGGTCGCGAGCGGGGCGAGCGAGGCCATGTCGAGAGGGGCGAGCGAAGGCCACGGCAAGCGGGGCGAGCGAAGGCCACGGCGAGCACCGGAGCGGCTAGCTACGCACGCGGGTAGCATGCGTTGTGCATGCACGCACGCACGCAGCCACCTGCATGGCCGGAGCAGCATGCCCGCCGCGCTCGCCGCAGCTCACCGCGGCCGGTGCACCAGCTCGCGCCCGCCGCAGCTCGTGCCTGCCGCCGCTCGTTGCGCCCCCCGCCCCCGCCCGCCTCGCGCTGCAGCTCGCCGCGCCTCCCGTGCGTTGCATCTGGCCGCGCACCGCTCGCGCTGCAGCTCGCCACCCCCCGCGCCCGACGGAGCCGTCCCGCGCGCTGCCGCGCCCCGCTCGCGCTGTAGCTCGCCGCGCCCCGCGCTCGCCGGAGCCATCATCGCCCCGCCTCTCCCGCCTCTGCCCGTGCCCCGCTCGTGCGCGCCGCATCCCGCGAGCTCACCTCTGCCCGTACCCCGCTCGTTGGCGGCGGCGCACCAGTCAACGGCTGGGCCACGCGGCGAGCAAGAGGTGGTCGAGCGGGGCGGCGGGCGCGTCGGAGCAGTGCGCTTCGAGGTGCACCTTGGCGTCTGCACAGAGGAGAGTGGTGAGGTGGGGTGGGCCATCGAATAAAATAAGCAGAGGGACGTGGATGGGTGAGCGACAGGACTCAAATTTGAGATGGAAATGGATCCACGCGGACGTAAAACGGACACGAAATGGAAATGGATCTGCGTTGGGCCGATGTTTTTTGTCCGCGCTGACCCAAACGAAAATGGATACTCCCGTTGAAGTTGCTCTAATTTCCCATTTTTCTTCTCAACAGTCACGGTGTTAAAAACCCACGCCCTGTGCACTCTGAATGATATATGAAAAATCAACTGAGCCAAGCTGAGCTCCTAGAGCTAGACGGACATGGCATAAAATTCAAACCGGACTCAGCATTACTACCTTCCTAACCTGACTCTACACGAACTTGTAGAACCAGGCAACAGAAACTAGGACACAAACGCTTGCAGCTCATGGCCTGCAAAACAATTGCAAATGCAATCCATGTTGGTGCCGTGGCCTTTTCCCTCGCTCGCCGGAGCGCGCGCTCTCTCTCTCTCTCTACTTCTCTCTCAAGCGCACATTGAAGAAGAAAAGGAAGAAGAAGGAGGAACAGGGAGCACACGGTGGACATGGCGAGCTTTTCCCGCGCACGAACGCCGCCACAACAACGGCCTTTTTCCCGAGCACAATCTCGACACCACAGCAATTAAAGCGATCATCGCAGGGGTTTTATACCTGGCCCGGTGCTGGGGCACGATCCCCACGCCTCCTACCCAGCCGCACGCCCGATCGGCCCTCTGGCCGCGCCCTCTCCGCGCACGTACACGGCCGGGTCACGACGAGCCCGCAGCAATCTCCACGCGCGCGCACTGCGGATCCACAAACTGCCTAGACCTAGTCCTACACACTCACGCACGCACACACGCACCCCCCCTCCCCACGCGCTCGACCAGGACGTACACTGCCCATACAACAGTCGGACTATACCCAGACTATGGTCAGACCATACACAACTCGGACACTAGCTAGACTATACCCACCATGGCTTATTCCTAACAATCACCCCCTAGCCACGGCCTAGAGGAGTGCCGGCCCCTCGACGTCGACGTCAGCGAGAAGCGCCTGCTCCGCCGCCTCTGCCTTGTGTGGCCGAGTGCACTCGCGCTTGAAGTGTCCGCGCTGCCCGCAGTCGTAGCAGCGGCCACGGCGCCTTCCTCTGCCGCCTGATGCCGTGCTTCCAGCGTCGTCATCGTCGTGGACGTAGCCACCTCCGCTCTGCTGTCGTTGCCGCGCCGCCCACTGAGCTGCAGTGAGCATGAGCTGCTCGCCTGCCCGCTCGCCGCCGGCCTGCGCGCACCGCCTCGTCCGCTCCTCGTAAGCTTTCAGATGCCCGAGGGCCTCCTCGAAGGGCATCTCCTCGACATCACAGAACTGCTCGATGCCGGCCACCGCGGCGTACAGCCGGTCCGGCACGGTGTCGACCAGCTTCTTCACCATGGTTGCGTCGTCAAGTGTCGCCCCGAGCACCGCGTACCTCTTTGCCATGCTGTTCACCTTGCCGGCGTACGCGTCAAGCTCGTCGCCGTCCTCCATCCGCAGGCAGTCGAACTCGCCGCGCCGCCCGCACCCGATCGGCGCCGACGAAGCGCATTTTGAGGGAGTCACATACCTCCTTCGCCGTGGGCTTCGTCGCCACCCGCATCAGCACCTCCTCCGACAGCGCGCCTAGCAGCATGGCTCGCGTTATCTTGCTCTTGCCGGCGTCGATCATCGCGCCCTCCGCCGGCGCAACCATGCCCCACAGCCCCTGGGCATCAAGGATCGCCTCCACCTTGATCGCCTAGGAGGTGTAGTTGATCGGCGTCAGCGGCGGGACGGGCAACGACATCGTGCCACCGCCGCCAGCGCCGTGCGGGACAAGCGCCATGGCCGCCGACGATCACCTCCGCAAAGTGGCTCTCATGCCAATTGTTGGTTCCGTGGCCTTTTCCCTCGCTCGCCAGAGCTCTCTCTCTCCCTCTCTGTACTTCTCTCTCAAGCGCACACTAAAGAAGAAAAGGAAGGAGGAGGAACAGGGAGCACAAGGTGGACACGGCGAGCTTTTCTGGTGCACGTACACGGCCGGGTCGCCGCGAGCCCGCAGCAATCTCCACGCGCGTGCCCTGCGGATCCACAAACTGCCTAGATCTAGTCCTACAAACACACACTCACGCACGCACACACGCACGCACCCGCGACGCGCTCGACCAGGACGTACACTGCCCATACAACAGTCGGACTATGCCCAGGCTATGGCCAGACCATGCACAAGTCGGACACTAGCCAGACTATGCCCACCGTGGCTTATTCCTAACAAGCCAGGCTAATCAACTTAGCTAGCAACTAACTTACTCTCAAATTACTTTTGCTTTGCACTGGAACACACTTATGTTCTAGATCTCTGTTTCATTCTGATCAATGGAATCGGGGGGCTTTTGGGCTCGCCGATCTTCTAGAGAAAACAAAATAACTTAGTAGAAAAAATTGTCTCTAACACATTATTCGTCGTCGATAGAAATATTGATTTGGAAAAATGCAATGAACTGAGAGGAGTGAAGAACACTAACATCGTCGACGACCAACAGGAATCCATATTTGTTTCGCAATATGACAAGTTCGGGCAACGGAGCAAAATCCCCGTCCATGCTGAACAGACTGTATGCACATTATAATTGAAAAGTTGGTTTTAGATGGTGTTAATTCTGATGAAGATATAAAGTAACACTTGTTCAATGATTACTTACCTGTCTGTGACAACAACTTTCTTTGTCATTGAGCAGCCGGACCTGTGCAGACGTACATAAAGATAGTCAAAAACATAGTTACTGATAACTCAGCAAGTCTTAATATAGTACTAGTAGCTGCCAAGTGATGCATGAATCGCCCAGATGCAGGGTCCGGGGATCTTCCTCCTTTTCTAAAAAAAGGTAATGCATGAAAATAATTAAGAAAGAAAATATGCATACAGCAGGGACTCAAGGTGCGACATGTCACAGTGCTTGTACACAAAGGCCACTGCTTCCTGCTGCCTCTCCGCAAGGCGGATCCCGTCGATGATGGAGGCATGATTCCACGCATCCGAGAAGATGGCGATCCTCTCGTCCTGCACGGCGTTTCTCCCAGTAGCTGAGAGAGAGATGATGCTACCTATTGCGGACATCACGGACGTGTTGGCAGCATATCCGGTGGGACAAAGAAGGCAATCCTGTAGAGCAAATCAAAATAGTAAATTAAAACACATTTGCTATTTCTCACGTATTTTAAAAAAATTCCGCATCGTCCAATTGGGTGTTAGAGCATGGTTTATAATATAGCCAGCTGATGGCTATAAGAAACCGCCATGTCATCTATAGCCATCATCTATACGCACTCATACAATAACGTGGGTTATAAGGTTGGCTATTGTATTAGTACTTTCTTCTATCTTCTCTTTATCTCTTTCTTCACATTTATTGCAATTACCTAGGAATGCGCATATAGCTAGGCTCTTGCATGAGAGCCCGCTCCCCTTACTTTTTCACATCTCCCTCCTTCACATAGACAAAAATGCCATGTAAGCGGGCTATAAGCCCACTATTGTACTTGCTCTTAGCGCCGAGTCCGAACTCGACGGCGCCGTGGCGAGCACAGCGAGGCGCGGGATGACACGAGAGCTCGGTCAGGAATTACCGGGGGCCGGGGACGACCCAGCAGCGGCGTCCCATATGGAGGGGAGTGCGGCATCCCATATGGAAGGGAGTAAGGGTTGAATGGTTTGGGTGGGGGAGGGGGTTGCAGGTTCCACGGAGAAAATCTGTTGTGTGACCAGATTTAAAGGGAAGGCCGGGAGCGGCGGTAGCAGGGTGGCGGGCTGTGTCAAGGGGAAGGGCAGGTCAGCTAGGCGGGCGTAGACGGTCCACCCATGGTACGTAGGTAGGGAGCGCTCGGTCAGGAGGTAAAAGAAAACGGTTCACAATTGGAAGAAACAGATCTGGCTCTTCATTTTCCATTCAACTGCCCAGATCATTCGACCAACACAAATTTTCTTTCAGCGTCAACATGTGCTCCCAAATTAAGGCGAAGAAACGAGAGATGGTTAATAGCTACTCCCTCCGTTCTGAATTATAAGAGGTTTTAACTTTTTCTGAATCAGGTATATAGACACATTTTAGTATATTTGTTCACTCATTTCAGCGAAACACATGTTGTAGAGCTTAGGCTCAGGTGCACCTCCTTATCTTGCCATCTATTTCTACATCCCTATCTATGCAAGCACTTTTGTCCTTTTTGTTTCTCCCAAATAGAACAACATATGAACTCCAAACTTTGCAGCACAACAAAACATTCTAACTAGAATATGATAAAAAACTTTTAGATTTTTTCGTGTACCATAAATACTAAAAATAATATTTTTTTACTAAAAATCATATTTTGTACATTTATGTCGGACAAAAAAATCTTTCAGATTTTTTCCACATCGTAGTAAAAATGAATTGCTGTCCTGCAAATTTTGAAGTTCATATGTTGTTTTATTTGGAAGATATAAAAAAGAAATTTTTTTTATGTAGTAAGTTAGTTGTCTAGCACAGATCTTAAATCCATATTAAAGGTTAATGTTAGGAGGTGTCCAGAAGCCTGATTTTGAAAAATTCATCGACAGCCTTTCAGTCTGTATATAGTTTATATTAAAATATTACTAAACGGAGGGAGTAGTACTCAAAACAGTTCCGCCAACGAAAACGAAAGAATCTACACGGTTCACTGTGTAAAATCAGACGGCACACGAGCTATATGTGATTTATTTATTTCACATATTCATACGAGAAGAATTAGCAAATCTGTACCTCCATTTTCAGCAGATCGGCGAGTGATTCCTCGGCCAGCTTGTGGTAAGTAGTGTACCCAAAGATCAAGGAGGAGCTCCTCGGCCCCATGCCCGGGCCTTGAGCTGCCTGGCAAGCACACACCAAAATTGCGAGCTTGTTCAGATCATGCATAGAGTTGAGAGCAGTGAAAAAGTAGATCGCTATAATGCTACAGCTTTGTGAGCAATATTTCGCTAAATAAATCAATGTACAATGTCTCGCTAATAGTATTTTCTTCAATTGATCGAGAAACAGAGAGTAAATTAAGATGAATGAACCTTGGCTGCAGCTTCAAGGACTGCCGGATGCGTGGCGAGGCCTATGTAGTCGTTCCCGGAGAAGAGAACCACCTTCCGGTCCACCTCGTCTCCTTCCTGGCTGACCAAGCTATCTAAATAACCACACGAAAGCAAATGTAAGATTCATGTATCGGCGGTTGGCAGGCAGCAGGGGCTGGGCGCTGACTTAGGGCGAGCCATTCTTGGGTGGAGGCTCCGTCGAGCTGGATCTCGACGGTGGGGCGGTCCCAGGGCCCCGGTCCGGCGAAGGTCCTGGAGGGCGGCGGCGGCGGCGGAAGGGTGATGAGGCGCTGCATGAAGAGCAGGTTCTTGCCGGCCAGAGTCGCGAGCGTGGCGTCCACGAGCTCGTCCCACGACGCCATTTCGCTTCGGCAGAACGGCGGCGAGGCGGCCGGCCGGTTATTGGTGCGGATGGGAGGAGGAGGAGGACAGAGCCTGAGACAGGGAGGTTTGAAATACTCGTGCCTGCAAGGACTAGCAAGATGACGTCGTCCGACTCCGACGGCCCATGCTTGTAGTACTGTAGCTAGCTGGATCTGCTTGTAATCTAGCCTTCCCATATCAGTGGTGTGCAGTGCAGGTAGTAATGGTCGCGCGCTGTAGCGGGGGAGAGGGGGACAGCTCTGCAGGTCAGATTAATCGCGTGGACCAGAGAGGATGCCGACCAGATCCGCATGCAGGTGCAGCATCAATGGCCTATCAATTCAACGTACGCAATAATGCTCGCTGTTTCACCTAGAAACACGAAACTCAGGCTGGTCGCAGGAGTAGTATCATAGTTTAGAGACCTTATTTATTGACATGCACATCATTAACTAGTATTTCCTCCGTTTCTAAATATAGGTCTTTTTAGACATTTCAAATGGACTACAACATACGGATGTATGTAGACATATTTTAGAGTGTAGATTCACTCATTTTGCTCCGTATGTAGTCACTTGTTGGAATCTCTAAAAAGACTTATATTTAAGAACGGAGGGAGTATACATCATTTGATATGATACGGTATCATATCATGATACTCCATCTCCTCTTTACTCATTTAATTATGTGACACCTTAGAAAAATGACTAATTGGCATACACGATACTATCTACCATACTTCCATCGTGACCAACCTCATTGGATGTTCATTTTTTTTGTTATTGCACTTGCTGCGTCGACGGACACGTGTGCTCGAGGAAACGCCACAAAGAGAACGAAGAGGAGCGTTAACTCTGACTGTTGATCCCATGCTCAACTTAACGATCAACACCACTGGCCTTGACTCTTAATGCGGTTTAAATTGGGCTAAACTGGTTACTGGTGTTTTATTGCGAAAAAGATAGCTATAACATTAGAATTTTGTAGCGGTACTCAAAAGTGATGGCAAAACTAAATCTATTACCCGGATGTGATAGGTTTCTGCAATTGAGCTAATGTCGCCGGGAGTCATACAATTTGCGCTCGATGTTTAATTTGGTGACAAAACTTACAAAATATGGAGTTTTGGTCACATAACTTGTCATCTCATGCAAATACGGTCACTTCGTCTGTATCCCATGCTTATGTGCCATGCGAGCAGGGCTATGGCCCACTCTCCGTGACTGAAACAAATTGGTGCAAGGAAATGAGAAACAAATTGGTGCAGGAAATGAGAAATAAAAAGGGCGTGGTCAGGGTTCGAACTCATGACTATATATAGTCGCACGTGCTACCAAACAACTACACCAAGCAAACTTTCATGCTGTTGTGGAGATACATTTGCTTTTACACGAAACACACATTTTTTTGTCTTGATTCCGCTTTCCCGGGTTCGACCAGAAAAATTGGTTTCCGAAAAATATTTTTCTCCAGAAAATTTCAAATGAAATTCTATTTTAAAAAATGCATTACAATGTATAATTTTTAACCCAAAACGTAGACAAACTTGTTCACGATCAATAATTTTTTATTCAGTTTTTTCGTGGGAAGGGGCTGCAAAATCTGGTTTTCAATATATTTCGGCATTTTTGGGTTTTTTTCACCTGAAATTTTGAATTCAATTTTTTCGCTTGAGATTCATGCGCTGATGATTGGTATGGCGCTCGCTCGACAACATACAGAGCTTCCGGTGGTAGTTCAATCTGATTCTTCGACTGCCTTGTCTTGTCTTTCAAATTCTAGTTTAGATCGATCATTGTTTGGTCACTTAGTAGCTGAAATTAAGTCCCTTATGGTTGATAGGGTGTTTATTCCGTAGAAACTTCATAGGTCTCAAAATAGTGTTGCAGATTGCCTGGCAAGGTATAGTCGCTCTGAGCGAGCTACGGCTGTGTGGCTCGGCAGAGGACCCCATGTATTGAGGATCTCTTACCAAGAGATTGTAGCCCTACCATAATGGAATAAAACCCTTTTGATTTCGCAAAAAATATATATATTTAGTTTAACACTTTACTTTAAATAAGTGCTTCTTGTCCAGTGGTCGGCCCGACTCCTTTTCTATAGAAAGTCGCGAGTACAATTCATTGTTCCGGCACCGAGAATAATATTTTAAATAACACAATTTTTTCAAATGAGTGTGAATAAGTCAAATTTTTCCCCAAAAAAGGGTCTAATATTGTATGCCTATATGAGGATTTAAGCACGTCCATATAGTGTTATACTAGTTTCTCCCGTTTAAATTCAAAAATATTGGGCGCTCAATTTTTCTTCTTAACGGAAATTCGGTCCGAGAAACTTCATTTGGATACGAGTAGTCGGCATTGCAAAAATATAAAATTCGGTGTTTCTCTTTATGGAAATAAATAGGTACTTGATGTAGTGGTTAGCTCTTGTGCGGGTGTGTTATTAGGTGGTCGTGGATTCAAACCCATCGGCTGCAACCTTTTTTATATTATTTGAGGCCTTTGTTTGTAATCAAATAAGCTCAAGGGGTTCTGTGCCAAAAAAGCATGCACGTCTTCTGAATCGATATCTGTCGCTGACAGTGGGCCCATGCATGCATGGCATGCCACGCGAGCGGAATATACGCGTGCAGACAGCTGGAGCGCCCGTATTTGCCCCTAAACACAAGTTAGATTACCATAAAACCATACTAATAGAACGCCCGTACGTTGCTACGGGCTAAAGCTGAATACCCATGCGTTGCCACAGAATAATAAAAATATGAACACATTAATCAAATTATTCTTCTAATTTAGAAATACGTGTTAAGCATGATTACATCCGATTTTCATCATGCAACGACGAATATAAATTCTCTTCCACTTTTCTCGGCAATCTTCCTATCTCCTTAACCAGCCAAATCACTTGCCATCCAAGAACTTATAACTGGATATAGATTGTTCATTTTTAAATAGTATTAGTACTCCCTAGGTAAAGAAATATAATTGATCTAAACGCTCTTTACGGAGGGAGTATCACTCAAATTCACGCATCCACGTGTCACTATTACAAGGTACACAAAGATTGACAGTCACTATTACAAGGTACACAAAGATTGACAAATTCATAAGCCTCTTATTTCAGCAATAATAGCACAATCGATGCCACCTGCAATAATAAGCTCATTGTATATAGGAAAGGTTCCATTTATCTTGAATCAAGAGTTTTCAATAATAAGTTGGATATTTATCTAATGTTTCCGAAGCTCATTGTATATAGGAAAGGTTCCATTTATCTTGAATCAAGCTTTTTCAATAATAAATTGGATATTTATCTAATGTTTCCGAAGCTGGGGGATATGTATACAATTAGTATCTTTATTACCAACACAATGGTCATGATCATGGTCGTGGTCGCAGCAGCAGGCGTTGAGGTCTTCACGGCGCCACCGCTCTCCTTCCGCGTCTCCACCAAGTTCAGAGACGGTGCGATGGCGGTGAACCTGTCACCAGCCTTTAGGTCCCTCAGCTTTCACATTGGCCACGGTGGCCAACCTCGCCCCAGGCTTCGACCTCTTCAGCTGCGCAATGGCGGATGCCTTGCTCTCCCTCAGAAACACCATGATGGCCACGGTCAACCCTGCCCTGCCCGCCGGCATGTTCACCATCGCAGGCATCACCTTCCCGTCCAGCCCGCGCTCGCTGACGGTCTCTCCCACGAGCCGCTCCACAACTACCCGGCTCCTGCTTCCATGAAAACGCCATATATTTCATATTCACCAAGAAGCACCATAAGTAAGATCACTAATTAAATCCTAGTATGATGAACCATTTATGCCGAAATAGATACAGAGCAACTCATAGGTTGAAGTTGAATCTAGCAATATAGTACACTTGGCACCGGAGTAAACCCCAGATTAAACAATGTGGTAGATAGTGTTTACCTGAACGCTGACAGAGGTATACCAAGTAACAAAGCTAGTTACAGCCAAAGCTCAATGCCTCCAAACCAAAGTTTAAGTCCTAACAGGAAATGTCTCCAAATCAAGCTAGCTACGGTCAAACTTTGGAACCTGAAACAAATGGAGGGGAAAACAAAATCAGGAAAGGCAAGTGAAAGAAAGTCATATAGGATAAAGTTGTCTCACTGCTCCAAACATATACATTACTACTAAGAAATCTCCTTATTAGTTATTCTATAGAATTAACCCACTGATGAGATAAGATACTAAATATAGTTATTTCTTACAACAATGTCTGGAAGATTAGTATTACAACAAATTTTGCCAAGAAACATATACATCGAGAGAAGAAGTGGTTTTGTTTCAGAGAACTAACTAAACAAAGATACTACAATTAATAAAGTAGCACATAGTTGGTGATGAAACTCGTAGCAGTACAGGTCCATTGATGTTATTGCATCAAGAAAGTGGTACAATCGATTCTTCTCTCGATGCAAGGTATTGATTTTGTCACCGTTTGTTAGAAATACATCACATCAGAGATGCAAAACACATTTTCTCTTAGGTCAATAACAAACAGATCAAACATTAAACCTTGGAGACGGGATTAGAAATTCAGTGGAACATCAACTTCTCCTACTGGTTCAATACACTCTACAATTTTGATGCTTATTTTAGCAGCATGCTAAATGCCATTTACTGCTTCAGTACACTATATATGCATAGTTATGCAAATCAAAATTGAAAGATGCACTGCTGCAGACGTGAAGAAAACATGCATGGTGGTGCTGTAAGAGTGAATACTTATTTATGAGATAAATCAGCATATGAGCTGATACTGTATAAATTAGGAAGATAAAATTGAACTATGCACCATTGAAAGAAAAATTAGGTAGTCCACATTTTTGCTAAGACATATAGCAGATTTATATTAGCATTCAACATCTATTCACAGAAGACAAAAAAGGTCGTCCGATTTGCAAAGTCCACAAGTTATATGTTTGTCTTAAGGTTAAAGAATGATGATCAATTCTCAGGGTAAAACTAACTGTAACATGCCTCTCATTATTATTTTTGTTGGAGAAGAAGTTGCATTTGTTATGTACTAAAAGGCACCACGTAGCATATTAGGTCATCAGATAATCTTCTGGACTGAGTTCCTACTTCTTACTGCTTCACTGATTTCTTGTAGTTGCTAGAAAAATGTGATTTATGTGTCAAACAGAAGCTTCCTTCCGCCGGCCACTGCCATGCCACCGATGATGTGTGAATATTACGTGAGCAACTACAACCTTTTTTTAAGGATAAGGCGATGAGCAGCTACAACCTTCCTGGTCATCTCATTCTTCTCATTCTTTCAAAGAAAATAGGAAAACAAACTCATGCATTTCAACCCGACCCCTTCATCACATAAACTTCCAGCTTAAATGAAAATACTATTTTTTTATGAAGGGCGCTTTATTACTTAAAAGGTTTAATCATTACACCCGGCCTCTGCATAAATGAAAATACTAATAGCAACAAAAAAACTCAATAAGAAAACTCCGACAATATGGACCAAGATTGACTTGGTAGTAGAACAAATCACAGGCGTCCAATCTTTGCTCAATGAGAACTGAGGAAGAGCTCTGTAACTATCCTACTCCACACTGATCATTGCATGACATCAATATTTCTCTTTTACAGAACTAAATTTGGTGAACCATGTAAGCTCTAAACATTGTTCTTGATTAGAAGGACAAAAGATAAAGAAATGGAAAATCTCACCATCATTACTCAATAATGTTTGCATGCAATATTTTTGTCTGAATAACCACAATCAATATCCATTACATCCACACTTGCCTCAAGAGGGGGAGTAAACCCCCTGAAAAATAGTATAGGGAAAAAAGGATAAAATGAGAACAGAGACACTAATAAGGCATATAGGAATCAGTAGGCCAATCACAAAAGACTTTCACGCAAGAGGAAAGAACTCACCACGTACACTTATATATAAATATATTACTTCAAGTATATGCAATAAAGATACATGTTGAAAGAAAATGGATCTGTGTTAGTACTCTATACATCAAGTTTACATCATCTCAAAACAAAACTAACATGCTAATTACTCTATTGACCAACATGACCCAAGCAGTTTAAACTTTTGTCACATTACCCAAATTGTTGGGGTTCCAGCCATTGGGTTATCTGAAGTGTGGGTAACTTGTAGAGGTCAACAGCATGGACATCATTCCAATTTGAGGCACGGGCAAAAACATGTCACAATGCAAGTATTTAGGTCATGTATCCCGTTGTTTCTGCTTCTGCAATGAATATGTTGAAAGTTGAGTTACCTATTAGGGAGAGACTCAGCTCTTAAGTGTGTGCAGCTGAAATCAATGTATCCTCTTTCTGTCAACCTTCTGTATCTTTGAAATCTTCAAGTTCATGTCATGGTATTTGCTTCAAGGACAATAAACAAATCAGGTATGTGATCCAACAAGAGAAAAGGCAATTTAACAAATCCATTCAGAAACTGAGAAGATGTTAGCATTTTATTTATGTGATGATTGCCTCGACCAAAATCCATATATCTTGGGAGATGTAGGGCACCAATCGGAACCATATTAAAGCAGCGGACATAGAGGTCCGAGAAGAAGAAATAAATGCAAGAACAGAATTAGGGAAAAGGAAAAGGAAAGTGAAGTGTATTGATGCCTCGACGAACATACGACCTCGGCCCCTTAGCACCTAGAGTGCAACACGGAGGAACGAAGAAACAATTTGTAGTCCCACGACTGATGGTGGATTCTACATTTTTGAATCTTTAGATGCATTGGTAAGTGGATATATAATGGAATTGCAACAACACAAAGCTAAATAGATTCTTATAAAAGAATTAAATAATCAACTCAAGGCATGTCCGAAGATGAAAATTATTTGCATCAGACCCCATCGCAATTAGCTTTTGCCATGTAGTTTATGAGCTAAAACTGAGCATTTACTAATTGATAAAAAGCATCGAGCATCATTAGCTATAAAACAAACTACATTTTCCTAATAAGATGGCACTGGCATGAAATACCCAATGAAGCAGTCATGAGAAATCTGAACCTTCCTCGGGTTGCCGTTGTGTAAATAGGAGGCATTTTTGTCTATGTAACCCTGAGAGCACAGAACCGAGCATGAGAAATCTGAACCTTCCTCGAGTTTCCTTTCTGTAAACAGGAAAATTGAAATCCTTTGCCACACATCTGAACCTTCCTCGAGTTTCCTTTCTGTAAACAGGAAAATTGAAATCCTTTGCCACACATCTGAACCTTCCAAGAAGCTGCTATCAGGGTTACACAAAGGCAACAAAAACTACTATGAAATTTCATTGATAGGCACAGATATTGGTCCTGACAAGCAAAATAGACAACCATTTTTTTATTTGACAAAAGAATCTGGCATATTTACCTTAGTTTAATTAAACCTCCAACGGAGACTAAAAAATGATGCAACCATCGTTCCAAAAGCTTCGCCATCATCAAAAGTTGGAGCACTCTGATGAAAGGGATAAGGTACTATTATCCTGTCATTCTAGTAGAAGAAATAGAGACGTTCATGTTAATAAATAGCAAGGTTGGTGCAAATGGAATAAGCATATCTTTAGAAAAACAGCAGCCGTGGTCTAGAATACCTAGCACAGCAGTCGCCTGCGTCATGGTGCATGGGATCGAGGAAGAGGCGGAGCTGTCGGTGGAGGTCGGCCGAAGGTAGAGAGGCGACCAGTGATGAGTATGTGGATGGCGGAAGGAGGCGTCCCCGGAAAGCAGGGGCAGGGCCGGCCGTGCAGATCGAGTCGGCGGGCGTCATGACCTGCGGCGCTCAGCAAGGAGCTATGCGAGGCGGCACCATGGGAGCCACGCGAACGACATGGCGAGGTTGTGGTGCTCCTTGGCCGCGAGAGGCGTGCAGGGAGAGACATAAGAGCGGCGGCGTGCTTCGACGCCGGTGAGTCCCTGGCAGCGGCCGGGTTCTCCTCCGATAGTGAAGCAGCGCGGTCGGCTGCGGGATAGTGGGATACCACGAAAAGCACCACCCCACCATGACTCAGATCGATGACCACCTCGCCGGTCCCGCAGCCGGCAGCCACAATCATGTGAGGATACGTGGGGGTGCCGGCCGGCGAAAGAGGAGGCGAAGCCCGCAACCTAGGGCAAACATAAGGTGAGCGACGAGGGATCTAGGGGCGGAGCGGCGGGAGGTAGGGCCAGCCGATGAACACCCATGCGGCGGCGGCAGCGACGGCCGACGCGAGAAACCCTAGCGCATGCGAGGGGCTCGGGGACAGGAGCGACTGGTGCGAGGAGAGAAAAGGGAGCGTCTCGCTGGTCGAAGTGTTTTTTTTGGACGGGAGAAAACCAGTGTGAAGAGATGGTGGTAAGGTAGGACGAAAAACCTACGAAAAAACCAGCGAAGGTGGGAGGTGGGACGAAAAAAAACCCAGAACGGAGACTACCAACTGCTCCATTAGGAGTAGAGATTTTTAAAGTTTTAGCACCAAACTGCACATCCGACGCAAGTTCTGTGATTAGCAGTGATGTTACCTATTTGCAATTCACTCAATCGAACATGGAAAACTTGGTGAACATGGAAAAAAAGAGGTCACGGTCGACCCGCCCCGGCTAGCTTCTCGGGGAAGAAGAGAATGATGGACGCCGATGGCGAAAAATCCTCACCGGTCATTGTGTGATTGGTTGTAGTCGACCACAGGCGATGTTGGTGTTCATAGAACCATGCGTGAAATTTGGAAGAGGACGGATACATGTTTGACGCCAGAAAAAATGATTCAGGGTATTTTCGACGCGGATCACCAAACGGATGTCAGCAATTATTCGTGGACACGTCCAGACGTGTCCGCGAACAGTTGGCGGGGCGTTGCGTAACCAACCATAAGCACCAAACGTTCGCCCGCTCAATTTATTTTCCTATGCCCGGAGTGTTGAAAATAATTGATAAATAGCACAATTCTTTGATATTTGAAGATAAATATCCCAATGAAACAGTAACTCAAATATAAATATTAAGATCCAAACATAAATTTTTGATATAAAATAGTCCAAATTTCAATTCAACTTTTTCAGACACATGTTCCAGTTATCCATATGAAACACCCACATATGCTCAACCGGATCATTGTGAAGCTGGTTATGAGTTCCTCAATGGCAAATCTTCTTAGCCTTACACCTCACGATCCTTTTGTACTCATGTATCCATGACGCACTCCGGAAAGCTATGTGTTATAGACGATTGCAACACTGGGAAAAGCACATTTTAACTTGATATTTTCAGTGAGACATCACCCTAATAATTGACTACTTCGCAATCAAATGGTGCAAACAGCAAAGGGATAAACATCTTAGGCAATTCATAAGAGCATGATGTGATATAGCCCTTGGTGTCGGGAACTTCTTCATGATCATCCATGGTCTTCATGAAAGTACTCTGAGACGATGTCGTAGCCACCATCATGTTCTCCTACGCTTGGTGAAGCCATCTTGGTCCGGTTCCTTCGTAGCATGTCTGTCACGTCGTCGATAAAATAGAATAATGAGTTCTGACACGGAGGTCGTATAAGTGACAGTCCCTTGGCTCCAGCCATCATGCGGAACTATGACGCGCAGGCCAATTAACGTTACAACACATAATCATCTCATACATAAACTTATTATCATGACAAAGGCTATACTACATCACATACAACCCTGCAAAACCAAGTTAGACGTCCTCTAATCGGTTTTAGAAAATTTTAATTACATGGCTTCTAGGGTTAACGGATAACTCTAGCTACCTACATCCACAAACAAAGGATGATAAGTCTTGTTGCTAGATTAACTTTCGGGGTGTGTGAGGAAAGAGACTTAATTAAAAATATCTAGCCCCACACTAAACTACGTCTATACGCGTGACCCCCTAGAAGATCGAACATCTTCGTTGCACTCTTGTGATTGCGACGGTTCACTATTCTTGACTATGAGTCTATGATAAAGCCCCAAAACTATTAACAGATCATCGACAGCCAGAGCCGATCGATTGTCAAAACTTTGTGAAAAACTACATCATACCGTCAATGAACTGAAACGAAGTAACACTCAAGAGAAGCATATCAAGAACATCAGCCCTCACATCTACATGTGATCTAGATCGCAACATGCATCTACTCATAGAATCACTTGAAAGGATCGATATGGTTGACTAGAAGGGGGGGGGGGGGGGGGGTGAATAGGCAACCACCAATTTTTAGCTTTTCTTAACAAATTAGGATTAGCAACAAATAGGTTGTCTAGATGTGCAACTAGGTGAGAAACCTATATGATGCTAACAACAACAACAACAACAACAACAAGAGCAAGCAAATGATACAACACAATAGTAGCTTGCACAAAGTAAAGGTAAGAGATAACCACAAGTGGAGCCGGTGATGACGAGGATGTGTTACCGAAGTTCCTTCCCTTTGAGCGGAAGTACGTCTCCGTTGGAGCGGTGTGGAGGCACAATGCTCCCCAAGAATCCACTAGGGCCACCGTATTCTCCTCACGCCCTCAAATAATGCGAGATACCGTGATTCCACTAGTGGTGCCCTTGAAGGCGGCGACCGAACCATTACAAACAAGGTTGGGGCAATCTCCACAACTTAATTGGAGGCTCCCAACAACACCACGAAGCTTCACCACAATGGAATGTGGCTCCGAGGTGACCTCAACCATCTAGGGTGCTCAAACATCCAAGAGTAACAAGATCAGCAAGGGATTAGTGGGGGGAATCAAATTTCTCTTGGTGAAAGTGTAGATCGGGGCCTTCTCAACCAATCCCTAGAAAATCAACAAGTTTGATTGGCTAGGGAATTGTAACACCCCATGTCATTAGCCACAGTAATCACTTTTGATAATGACAAGTCAGCATGTTTAACAGTGCATAATCATCATTAGCATCATATTGCATTTCAACTACTAAGACAAGATTCAAATTTAAATGAAAGTGGAAAATAAAAGTTGTGCAACATAAAAACTAAAATGTTCAATAAATGACAAATAATACAGAGACCATTCTAAAATTGTAACCAACATTAAATAAATTAATTAGGTGACCCATACCTCTTTTAACAGTGGTTGGAAATAATATTTAATAGCCTTTTAATTAATCTAGATCAAATATGAAATGATGTTTTGCCCAAACTAGTTTTTGGTGTTAGGGTATAATGCACTGGTATTTATGGACTAGGTCACACTTTTTACAAAAACCATTTGGGGCCCAAATAATTAACAAATCAGAAGAGAAAGAAACAGAAAATGAGAAAAAGGAAAAAGGCCTAAAGGAGCTACTGTGCACTTGGCCTGCTCGCTACAGCCGCGGCTCAGCCCACCCCGCGCCTCCTCCCACCTCTCACTGCTCACCGTCGCCCCGCCGTCGAACGCGCCCGCGCGCGCACCCAAGGCCCCCCCTCTCCCTCGCTCGACAGCGCGCGCCGCGCCCTCTCGCCGTGGATAAGAGACCGCCCCGACCCCTCTGGCGAGCCCTAGCCACCCCGTTCGCCCTCCTCCTCGTTCCCCTCACCCCTCCCGACGCCGCCATGGCTGCGCCTCCCTAGATCGCGCGTCCACCGTGCCCCGTTCGCCTCCTCGACGTGTCCTGCGTGCTCGCCGTCGTCCTCTCCTTCGACTGCACCAACGAACCGAAGCCGAGCACCCCTACATCGACCCCGCGCCATCGTCTTCCTCCTCGGATCCCCGCCGCCGTTCGCCATCGACTCCGGCTCCGTCGCGCTTCCCCGAGCCCTCTGCCCAGATCCCACGTTCCCCCGGTGAGCCCCTGCGCCGGATGCGCCCCCCTGCCTCCTCAAACCGTCTGTAGCGCCCGCTCCGCGTTAGGGCGAACCCACCGCCGCGGACCTCGTCGCCGGCGACCGTCCGGCGACCATTTGGTCATGCGTTGCTGCCCATTTGCTTCGCCGCCTCGCATAGGCCTCGCCTACCCCTTGCTTCGCCCGTAGAACACGCCGTGGCGCCGTTCCCCTAGCTCGCCCGAGAAGCCTCGCCGCCGACGAGCTCCTGCCGCTCGACTCCGGCCTCCCCAGCACCCCGCACCGCCACCGTTCGACGCGCGGCGTCGAGCCGCATCGAACGCACCTTTCCCCAGCCCCGGAGACGCCCCGTGGGCGAATCCCGAACCTCGCCGGCTCGTTCCACCGCGTTGGAGCTCGCCGAAGCGCACTCCGGCCGGCGTCCGACGTGGCCGGTGGGTCCCACCCCCCGTGCCACTGACTGTGGCCCCCCCTGGGCCCCAGTTGACCTGTTGACTCGGGTCAACGCTGACGTGGCCGCCCTGTCTCACTGACATGTGGGGCCCGGTCGTTTAAACGAATTTAAAATAAATAGAAAATCTGTTAATTAGTTTAAACACTAATCAGTCACTGACTGCTGGGGCCCACCCTCTAATTAATCCAATTAGTTAATTTAACCCCTCTGTTAATATCTCAGTGTATGACATGTGGGCCCCACTTGTCAGGTTTGACTCTGGTCAGCCAGAGTTGACCTGCTGACGTCACCCTGACCTCATGCTGACGTCATCATTCACTATTCTGGATAATTCGAATATAAATTAATAATTAAATTCAGAAAATGTTTAAAATTTTAGAAAATCATATTAAATAAACCGTAACTCCGATGAAAATAATTTATATATGAAACTTGCTCAGAATTTCGATACGAACCCGAATACGCCCTCCCTATTCCTATCAGATGCCCCTAGCTATATAAACGTTGAACTTTTAGACCGAATTCGATAAATGAATAGTGCCCAACTTTAATTGAATAAATCCGAATAAATTCCTAAATTAACTAAATCATTTAGTTAAGCAGTAGAACACCCCGGCATATCATTTAGGCATGTCATACATATTGTTTGCATTATTGCCGTGAATTTATTGTTTCTCTCTCCCTCCTTCTCTCTCGATAGACGCCGAGACCGACGACGCTGCACCTGAGTACGACTACACTACCGACGAGCAGCCCGTTGACGACCCCTCTCTCTTGCCAGAGCAACCAGGCAAGCCCCCCCCCTGAGCATCCAGATATCGCCCATTCCATTTCTCCTGCTTGCATTAGATTTTACTACTGTTAATGTATGCTCCTATTCTGATGCATAGCCTGCTGTTGTAACCTGTTCATTGTTACCTTACCTGCCTATTATAAACTGTTTAGTATAGGTTGGTAGTGAACCATCAGTGACCCCATCACCTTATCCTTGTTGCCCCTGCTTGATCATCGACGACTCGATCAACGTGATCGTCGACCAGAGACCGACAACTCACTTCACACCCCCTTAGTTGTACGACTCTGCGTAGTAACTATCGAGTGCCGAGGGTGATACCTCGTAACGCACTCCCGATGAATACTCTGCAGTGTAGCTGTTCGGTCGTGGTCATCGAGGGTGATTCCTCCTTCTCCACTTCCGATACGACTCTGTCGTGCAACCCTTAGTGTGAACCTCGAGGGTGATGCCTCATACGTTCACCCTGATGATTTCGTCGTGTGGAATCCGCCGAGGGTGATTCCTCGGGTTTCCCCCCTAATGTTATGACCACACGATTACTTGACCTTTTTTACAGGCGGGTCCACCCTAGTGGGTACCCGCTGGGGATCTATGATGTCGGGTGTGCCGGAAGGGCACTCGAGTGTGATATTGTGACGGAGCATCAGAGACTCCGATTGTCTCCGCGTGATACTAATTGCGCCTATTGGATTTGGGTGTGTGATCTGAGTGGGTCGACGTGCCCTATACGCACTACCACCACGCGGGATAATGGTTATGGGACCCTCTGCGATGTACGTTTCTCCCGAAAGCTGGTCTGACGTCACGATTCACCGTGCGGGCTGATTGTCGGGATTGGGCTGGATACTTCACTGACGAGTTCAGTGTCGCGCCTGCACCCCGGCCAGTCTCGCAACGCGCAGGGTGCCCAGGGCGATGGCCCAAGACCTCTGGGTGCATAGGTTAGTCCGGCGTGCTGACCTCTCTGTTGAGCCTAGGTAGAGCGCTGCTTCGTGTTGATCTTCCGAGGCCGGGCATTACCCAGCAAGTGTGTCCGACCAGAGTTGATCAAGCGTGTTGAGTAACAGTAGTGCACCCCTGCATGGATGAATCATCTATCGATAGCCGGTCCTACGGTAAAGGACGCTCAGTTTGTGTATTCTGATCTACTACTTGAACTGGATACTTGTAACTAAATTGAAGCTTCGGGATCGCTTTCTCGCTTGGGAGTCGAGGAAGGATCTTTAAGCTGTACTTCAACATGTTTGCTAAATAAAATGCTATTCTACTCTCTTCTACTGCTGCAAGATGATGGTCACGTGAAGATGTTTGAAGATGCTAGTCTTCGATAGGACTAGGCCTTCTCTCTATTCTGGCACTTCTGCAGCCCAGTCCACTTATACAGCCTTTCTCCATTGACAATGTTGCATATGTAGTATAGATCCTCGCTTGCTGAGTACTTCGGATGAGTACTCACGGTTGCTTTACTTTCTCTTTTCCCCATACCCCACCTTGATGATACATCAGACGATGGAGTCCAGGAGCTAGATGCCACCACCGGAGCTTACTACCAGGAGGGTCCAGAGGGCACTTACTACTGGATCGAGCCAGCCGACCAGGAGTAGGATCATAGGCTCCCAGGCAGGAGGCCAACGCCTTTCGATCTAGTGTCGCTGTTTGTGCTAGCCTTCTTAAGGCAAAACTTGTCTAACTATGTCTGTACTCAGATAATATTTGTATGACTGACTTATGTATTCGGATCTTCGGATTCCTGGTCTGTAATATTGTGGATCTCCGTTTAAATTGTGTTAGAGTTGTGTTGTGATATCTTCCCGTGAGTCCCTGTGCTTGATCGTACACGTTTGCGTGTATGATTAGTGTACGATTGAGTCGGGGGCGCCACAGAGAGAGATCGGGCAAAAATGAGCTTTGGAGCAACAATGGAGTTTGGGAGAGGAAGAGGTTATTCTTCTTGGGTAAGAAGACCCCCTTTTATAGTGGGGAACAAATCCGACCGTTATGCAGTCCTCAGCCCACACACAGGCGGTATTACCGCTCCAGGAGCGGTACTACTGCCCAAGCGGTAGTCACCGGTAGTAAGTGTAGTGGCACAGAGCCAGGAGCCAGTAGTGCCGCCAGAGCGGTACTACCGCTCCACCCAGCGCTACTATCGTTGGGGTTGCAATGCTACAGGGCGTAGGTGAAGGAGATATGGTAGAACGACCAGCGGTACTACCACCCAAGGGGGCGGTACTACCGCTTAAAGCTGAAACTACCGCTTCCTACAGCCGCTGAGGAAAACAGAGGCCTGAGGGGAGAACAGATCACCAAGCGGGAGTGGCAGCGGTGGTTGGGATGGTTGATGTCTACTACACAACTTGTTCTTGTAGACTCGTGTTGGGCCTCCAAGCGCAGAGTTTTGTAGGACAGTAGCAAATTTCCCTCAAGTGGATAACCTAAGGTTTTGTCAATCCGTGGGAGACGTAGGATGAAGATGGTCTCTCTGAAACAACCCTGCAACCAAATAATAAAAAGTCTCTTGTGTCCCCAACACACCCAATACAATGGCAAATTGTATAGGTGCACTAGTTCGGCGAAGAGATGGTGATAAAAGTGTAATATGGATGGTAGAAGTATATTTTTGTAATCTGAAAATAAAAAAAACAGCAAGGTAGCAATTGGTAAAACGGAGCACAAACGGTATTGCAATGCTTGAAAACAAGGCCTAGGGTCCGTACTTTCGCTAGTGCAATTTCTCAACAATGCTAATCTAATTGGATCATATAACCATCCCTCAACGTGCGATGAAGAATCACTCCAAAGTTCTTATCTAGTGGAGAACATAAGAAGAAATTGTTTGTAGGGTACGAAACCACCTTAAAGTTATTCTTTCCGTTCGATCTATTCAAGAGTTCGTACTAAAATAACACAAAGTTATTCTTTATGTTCGATCTATCCAAGAGTTCGTACTAAAATAACACCATATGATACGGTCAACCTAATGGTCAATTTGACGAGTCGTCCCGGCCTATCATAATCACGCTTAAAGTTAATCAACATAGTCATTAGTGTAACATTGAGTTTTTTGGAACAAAGGACCAAATTTGCGGTAGCATTTTTGGAAATTAAGAAAAGTTGTAGTTTTTCATAATCCTAACCGCAAATGTGATAATTTTATGCTATTTACTCCGTGAATCATTGTTGAAGGCATGTGTGGTATAAACGACGTGGATCGCCGTTGAAGACATGTGTGGCATAAACAACGTATGTACCAGATTATTTTCCTTTCAGGCGTAATGCTACACTCACGGATGAATTTACGGATCCTATGGATTACTGCTAGGTGGCATCTTCTAGTTAGAGATTAAAAGAAGGTGGGGCCCACCCCCCCTCAAAATGAGAGGGGCACTAGTAGAAAACAGGGCTTTGGTTGAGGCTAGGATAAAAGCATTAATCCTGGTTCACTCACGAACCGGGACCAAAGGGTGCATCAGTCCCTGTTCGTGAGGCCAGGGCGCCGGCCGGGCCTCGGGGGCCATTGGTCCCGGTTCGTCTGACACTTTTGGTCACGGTTTCAGACATGAACCGGGACCAATGGGCCTCTCTCCTGGCCCAGCACCTTTAGTCCCGGTTGGTGGCTGGAACCGGGACCAAAGGTCAGTCTTCTGTCCCGGTTCTAGCCACCAACCGGGACTAAAGAGAAGCCTGTATATACCCCTGCCTGCTCACTGCTCTGTTTTTTTGGCCGGTCGTGGGAGAGGTGTGTGTTGCTCTAGCTCACCTCCTATGCACATGAGGTGTTCGATGAAATGCCTGAGACACACTTAAGCTTTCTCCTCTCCAAGCTCCTTCTCCAAGCTCCCTATTCCTCAAGATTTGTCTAGGTTTGCCGGTCCGTCCTGTCCCGTCCCCGTCCTCACCGCCGTTGATCGCCCGCGCCGATCTCGTCGCCGGCACCACCGTGGTGAGCATTTGTTGTTGCATTTAGATGTTTTACAAAGTTTCAATGTATGTTTTAATTAGATGCTCTAGAGAGCTATATGTTGTTCAATGAGAACTATGTATGAACTTTATGTATTTATTTTTTCAGTGATAACATTTGATCACTACTGTACTTTGGTTTTAATGTGATGATGAACTTCTATTAATTTGGTCACTTCTCTATTCATGATGTTCTGTAATGGTTTTTGACACACTTAATTATATATAATGCACGCAGATGAACCGACAATGGATGTACGGTGACATACGCACCTTCGAGTACACTAAGGGCATGCATAATTTTCTCGAAGTGGCTGAGGCAAACAAGCAGAATGGTTTTATGTGTTGTCCATGCCCTATCTGTGGGAATACGAAGTCTTACCCTGACTCAAAAACCCTTCACATCCACCTGCTTGAGAAGGGTTTCATGCCACACTATAATGTTTGGACCAAGCATGGAGAAAGAGGGGTTATGATGGAAGACAACGAAGAAGAAGAGGATGATGACAACTATCCGCCCCCTGAATATGGTGATGTTGCAATGGGGGAAGCTGAAGATCAAGAGGAACCAGACGATGTGCCTGATGATGATCTTCGCCCGGTCATTGTTGATGCAAAGAGATAATGCAAAAGTGAAAGGGAGAAGTTGAAGTTCGATCGCATGTTAGAGGATCACAAAACAGGGTTGTACCCAAATTGCGAAGATGGCAACACAAAGCTCGGTACCACATTGGAATTGCTGCAATGGAAGGCAGACAATGGTGTATCTGACAACGGATTTGAGAAGCTACTGAAAATATTGAAGAAGAAGCTTCTAAAGGATAACAAATTGCCCGAAAGTACGTACGGAGCAAAGAAGGTTCCATGCCCTCTAGGATTGGAGGTGCAGAAAATACATGCATGCCCTAATGACTGCATCCTCTACCGCGGTGCGTACGAGGATTTGAACGCATGCCCGTTATGCAGTGCATTGCGGTATAAGATCAGACGAGATGACCCTGGTGATGTTGAAGGCGAGTGCCCCAGGAAGAGGGTTCCTGCCAAGGTGATGTTGTATGCTCCTATAATACCACGGTTGAAACGTCTGTTCAGAAACAAAGAGCCTGCCAAGTTGATGCGATGGCACAAAGAGGACCATAAGAAAGACGGGAAGTTGAGAGCACCCGCTGACGGGTCGCAGTGGAGAAAAACTGAGAGAACGTGGGGGGACTTTGCAGGTGATGCAAGAAATGTATGGTTTGTTTTAAGCGCGGATAGCATTAATCCTTTTGGGGAGCAGAGCAGCAATCATAGCACCTGGCCCGTGACTCTATGTATCTATAACCTTCCTCCTTGGTTGTGCATGAAGCGGAAGTTCATTATGATGCCAGTGCTCATCCAAGGCCCTAAGCAACCCGGCAACGACATTGATGTGTACCTAAGGCCATTAGTTGAAGAACTTTTACAACTGTGGAATGGAAAAGGTGTACGTGTGTGGGATGAGCATGACCAAGAGGAATTTGACCTACATGCGTTGCTGTTTGTAACCATCAATGATTGGCCTGCTCTCAGTAACCTTTCAGGACAGACAAACAAGGGATACCACGCATGCACGCACTGTTTAGATGACATCGAAAGTATATATTTGGACAAATGCAGGAAGAATGTGTACCTGGGACATCGTCGATTTCTTCCGGCCAACCATGAATGTCGAAAGAAAGGCAAGCATTTCAAAGGTGAGGCAGATCACCGGAAGAAGCCCACCGTCCGTACTGGTGATCACATACTTGATATGGTCAATGATTTACAAGTAATCTTTGGAAAGGGTCCTGGCGGACTATCTGTTCCGAATGACGCTGAGGGACGCGCACCCATGTGGAAGAAGAAATCTATATTTTGGGACCTACCCTATTGGAAAGACCTAGAGGTCCGCTCTGCAATCGACGTGATGCACGTGACGAAGAATCTTTGCGTGAACGTGCGAGGCTTCTTGGGCGTGTATGGGAAGACAAAAGATACACCGGAGGCACGGGAGGACCAGCAACGTGTGCACGAAAAAGACGGCATGCATCCAAAGCAGTATGAAGGTCCTGCCAGCTATGCTCTTACCAAAGAAGAGAAGGAAATCTTCTTTGAATGCCTGCTCAGTATGAAGGTCCCGTCTGGCTTCTCGTCGAATATAAAGGGAATAATAAATATGGCAGAGAAAATGTTCCAGAACCTAAAGTCTCATGACTGCCACGTGATTATGACGCAGCTGCTTCCGGTTGCATTGAGGGGGCTTCTACCGAAAAACGTTCGATTAGCCATTGTGAAGCTATGTGCATTCATCAATGCAATCTCTCAGAAGGCAATCGATCCCGAAATCCTACCACGGTTAAGGAGTGATTTGGTGCAATGTCTTGTCAGTTTCGAGCTGGTGTTCCGACCATCCTTCTTCAATATCATGACACACGTCATAGTTCATCTAGTCGACGAGATTGCCATTCTGGGCCCTGTATTTCTACACAATATGTTCCCCTTTGAGAGGTTCATGGGTGTCTTAAAGAAATATGTTCGCAACCGTGCTAGGCCAGAAGGAAGCATCTCCACGGGCCATCAAACAGAGGAGGTCATTGGGTTTTGTGTTGACTTCATTCCTGACCTTAAGAAGATTGGTCTCCCTCAGTCGCGGTATGAAGGGAGACTGACTGGAAAAGGCATGCTAGGAGCGGACTCAATAATATGTAGGGACGGGCATTCTTGGTCTCAAGCACACTACACAGTTCTACAGAATTCTACCTTGGTGACCCCGTATGTCAATGAACACAAGAAAAGTCTGCGCTCCAAACACCCGGAGCAGTGTGACAACTGGATTACATGTGAACACATCAGGACTTTCGGCAGTTGGTTGCAAACACATCTCATGGGTGACAACACTGTTGCAGATGAGCTGTACTCGTTGGCCAGGGGACCATCTTCAACTGTATTGACTTACAAAGGGTACGAGATAAATGGGAATACATTTTACACGATCGCCCAAGATCAAAAGAGCACCAACCAAAACAGTGGTGTCCGCTTTGATGCAGCAACCAAGAGGGGAAAGGACACATATTATGGATACATAGTGGACATATGGGAACTTGACTATGGACATGATTTTAAGGTCCCTTTGTTTCGGTGCAAATGGGTCAATCTGTCAGGAGGCGGGGTACAGGTAGACCCGCAATACGGAATGACAACAGTGGATCTCAACAATCTTGGGTACACAGACGAACCATTCGTCCTAGCCAATGATGTGGCGCAGGTTTTCTATGTGAAGGACATGTCTACAAAACCGAGAAAAAGAAAAGATAAGGAAGCGAATACATCATACAATGAGCCAAAGCGCCACATAGTTCTTTTAGGGAAAAGAGACATCGTGGGAGTGGAGGGCAAGACAGACATGTCTAAAGATTATGAAAAGTTTCATGAAATTCCTCCCTTCAAAGTCAAGGCTGACCCAAGCACCCTATTAAACGATGAAGATTATCCATGGTTACAGCGCAATAAGCAAGGGACACACACGAAGAAAAAGTGAAAACTTTCTCTCCACAACTATTCTGATGATGCCTTTAATCTAGAATATCACTGCAGTTACATGTGAAGAAATGAAATGGCTTTGTAACATATGAGTTTTCGTCCGAAACACTGATACTTCGAAAGTGATTGTCCATTTTGTACATGAAGTGGATCCAATTTTTGTCGTAACCCTCTCAACTTTTTAACACATGCTATGTGGGTGAAATGATGATACCATGCCAACTTTCAACCTTTTCAGAGTTCATTTGTACTGCTTTTCAATTTCAGGTTCATTTAGCTCAAAGAAAAGATTAAATGCATGAAAAATAGCAAATGAAGTCATAAAGGGTAGAAAATTGATGATGTGGCTTTGAATGGTGCATATTGAACGCACAAAAAGTCTGGAGTTCAAATAAGTTTAAAAAATATGTAATGCCTTCGTAACATATGTGTTTTCGTCCGAAACCCTGATACTTCGAAAGAGATTGTCCAGTTTGTACACGAAGTGCATCCAGTTTTTGCCGTAACCCTCTCAACTTTCTAGCACATACTATGTGGGTAAAATGATGATACCATGCCAAGTTTCAACCTGTTCAGAGTTCATTTGTAGTGCTTTTCAATTTTCAGGGTCATTTAGCTCAAAGAAAAGATTAAATGCATGAAAAATAGCAAATGAAGTCATAAAGGGTAGAAAGTTGATGATGTGGCTTTGAATGGTGCATATTGAACGCACAAAAAGTCTGGAGTTCAAATAAGTTTAAAAACTATGAAATGACTTCGTAACACATGAGTTTTCGTCTAAAACCCTGATACTTCGAAAGAGATTATCCAGTTTGTACGTGAAGTGCATCCCGTTTTTGCCGTAACCCTCTCAACTTTCTAGCACATGCTATGTGGGTGAAATGATGATAGCATGCCAAGTTTCAACCTGTTCAGAGTTCATTTGTAGTGCTTTTCAATTTCAAGGTCATTTAGCTCATAGAATGAACTAATAGTAAAAAGAATGAACTAAAAAGCTTTTACAAAACTCTAATAGCAAAAAGAATGAACTAAAAAGAATCAATTTAATTTTTTTTATGATCAACTAAAACAAAACTATAATATTCTTCAACAACAAAAAGAATCAACTAAAAAGCTTTTATAAACCTCTAGATTTTTGAAACTAAAATTATATAAAATTTATGCAACTAAAATTATCAAAGTGTTTTTTGTTCAAAACATTAATAGCAAAAAGAATTTTCATAAAGTATTTTTTGTTATAAATTTTAATAGCAAACTAAAATAACAAAATCTATTTTTGATTAAAACACCCATTTAAATTAACCTAAAAATTACCAAATTGAATATAATGATAAAACACACTAATATTAAATAGCAGGAAAAAGAATCACTCAAAAATCTATTTTTAAAGTAACGTTATTCACAAACTAGTGATTCACACAAATGCCAAAGTATTCAAATTTAAACTATTCAAATTTGAAAACTAATGGCACTAACAGAAAGTTTATAATTTTTGTGACCTAAAGAAAAAGAATCACTCAAAAACTCTAAAAAATTAAATAAAGCAAAAAACAAAACAAAAATACTGGAATTTTTTAAAAAAAATGCCGCCTACATGGCCTGCATACGATTGGAAACCCAACCAGCTAGTTGGGCCAGGATGCAGACCCGCAGCAGGCCCTGTAGGCCCATAGGCAGAGAAAGTCTGTTTAGACCCATAGGCCTGCATTAGAGAGGAGCTCGAGAGGGTTGGCGCAGCCGCGCTTATAAACCACTCTCGACGCCTCTCAGCTAGCGAGGTGGGACTAAACATCCACCCACCCGACGCCGTGCCAGCCGCAGCCCTTTCGTCCCGGTTGGTGGCACCAACCGGTACCTATGCCACCCTTTCGTCCCGGTTGGTGGCACCAACCGGGACCAATGCCCACTGATATATCTCCAACGTATCTATAATTTTTGATTGTTCCATGCTATTATATTATCTGTTTTGGATGTTTTATATGCATTAATATGCTATTTTATATTATTTTTGGGACTAACCTATTGACCTAGAGCCCAGTGCTAGTTTCTGATTTTTCCTTGTTTTTGAGTTTTGCAGAAAAGGAATACCAAACGTAGTCCAAACGGAATAAAATTTTCACGATGATCTTTCTTAGACCAGAAGGAAACCAGGAGACTTGGAGATGAAGTCGGAGGAGCCACGAGGTGGCCACAAGGACGGAGGGCACGCCCAGGGGGGTAGGGCGTGCCCCTACCCTTGTGGGCCCCTCGTGCACTTCCTGACCTAATTCTTTCGCCTATATATACTCTTATATTCCCAAACCACCAGAGGCATCCACGAAAATACTTTTCCACTGCCGGAACCTTCTGTACCCATGAGATCCCATCTAGGGGCCTTTTCCGGCGTCCTGCCGGAGGGGGATTCGATCACGGAGGGCTTCTACATCAACACTATTGCCCTTCCGATGAAGCGTGAGTAGTTTACCTCAAACCTACGGGTCCATAGCTAGTAGCTAGATGGCTTCTTCTCTCTCTTTGATTCTCAATACCATGTTCTCCTCGATGTTCTTGGAGATCTATTCGATGTAATACTTTTTTGCGGTGTGTTTGCCGAGATCCGATGGATTGTGGATTTATGATCAGCTTATCTATGAATATTATTTGAATCTTCTCTGAATTCTTTTATGCATGATTTGATATCTTTGTAATTCTCTTCGAACTATCGGTTTGGTTTGGCCAACTAGATTGGTTTTTCTTGCAATGGGAGAAGTGCTTAGCTTTGGGTTCAATCTTGCGGTGTCCTTTCCCAGTGACAGTAGGGGCAGCAAGGCACGTATTGTATTGTTGCCATCGAGGGTAAAAAGATGAGGTTTTCATCATATTGCTTGAGTTAATTCCTCTACATCATGTCATCTTGCTTAATGCGTTACTCCGTTCTTTATGAACTTAATACTCTAGATGCATGCTGGATAGCGGTCGATGTGTAGAGTAATAGTAGTAGATGCAGAATCGCTTCGGTCTACTTGACACGGACGTGATGCCTATATTCATGATCACTGCCTTAGATATCGTCATAACTTTGCGCTTTTCTATCAATTGCTCGGCAGTAATTTGTTCACCCACCGTAATATTTTCTATCTTGAGAGAAGCCTCTAGTGAAACCTATGGCCCCCGGGTCTATTTTCCATCAACTATTTTGCAATCTTTTATTTTCAGATCTATAAACCAAAAACCCAAAAATATTTACTTTATCTTTTGTTTAGTTTTACCTATCTCTATCAGATCTCACTTTTGCAAATAACCGTGAAGGGATTGACAACCCCTTTATCGCGTTGGGTGCAAGTTGTTTGATTGTTTGTGCAGGTATTCGGTGATTTGTGCGTTGTCTCCTACTGGATTGATACCTTGGTTCTTAAACTGAGGGAAATACTTATCTCTACTTTGCTGCATCACCCTTTCCTCTTCAAGGGAAAAAAACCAACGCAAGCTCAAGAAGTAGCAGGAAGAATTTCTGGCGTCGTTGCCGGCGAGATCTATGCCAAGTCAAGCGATACCAAGTACCCATCATAAACTCTCATCTCTCGCATTACATTATTCTCCATTCGCCTCTCGTTTTCCTCTCCCCCACTTCTAAAATGATTTTTTAAAAGATTTGCCTTTTTCTTCGCCCCTCTCTTTGCCTTTTCTTCGCCCCTCTTCCGTTCGTCTTCTTCGTTTGCTTTTTGTGTGCTCGTGTGTTGGATTGTTTGCTTTATCACGATGACTCAAGAGAATACCAAATTGTGTGATTTTTCCAACACCAATAACAATGATTTTATTAGTACTCCAATTGCTCCCGCTACTAATGCGGAATCTTGTGAAATTAATGCCGCTTTGCTGAATCTTGTTATGAAAGATCAATTTTCTGGCCTTCCTAGTGAAGATGACGCATCCCATCTAAACAATTTCATTGATTTGTGTTATATGCAAAAGAAAAAAGATGTGGATAATGATATTGTTAAATTGAAGCTATTTCCGTTCTCACTTCGAGATCGTGCTAAAACTTGGTTTTCATCTTTACCTAAAAATAGTATTGATTCATGGAATAAGTGTAAAGATGCTTTTATTTCCAAGTATTTTCCTCCCGCTAAGATCATCTCCCTTAGGAACGATATTATGAATTTTAAGCAACTTGATCATGAGCATGTTGCACAATCTTGTGAGAGAATGAAATTGATGATACGAAATTGCCCTACTCATGGTTTGAATTTGTGGATGATTATACAATTTTTTTATGCCGGATTGAATTTTGCTTCTAGAAATCTTTTAGATTCGGCCGCAGGAGGCACTTTTATGGAAATTACTCTAGGAGAAGCTACTAAACTTCTGGATAATATTATGGTTAATTATTCTCAATGACATCCGAAAGATCTTCCGCTAGTAAAAAAAGTGCATGCAATTGAAGAGATTAATGTTTTGAGTGGAAAGATGGATGCCGATGGCGAAAACCCTCACCGGTCATTGTGTGATTGGTTGTAGTCGACCACAGGTGATGTTGGTGTTCATTGAACCATGCGTGAAATTTGGAAGAGGACGGATACATGTTTGACGCCAGAAAAAATGATTGAGGGTATTTTCGACGCGGATCACCAAACGGATGCCAGCAATTATTCGTGGACACGTCCGGACGTGTCCGCGAACAATTGGCGGGGCGTTGCGTAACCAACCATAAGCACAAAACGTTCGCCTGCTCAATTTATTTTCCTATGCCCGGAGTGTTGAAAATAATTGATAAATAGCACAATTCTTTGATATTTGAAGATAAATATCCCAATGAAACAGTAAGTCAAATATAAATATTAAGATCCAAACATAAATTTTTGATATAAAATAGTCCAAATTTCAATTCAACTTTTTCAGACACATGTTCCAGTTGTCCATATGAAACACCCACATATGCTCAACGGGATCATTGTGAAGCTGGTTATGAATTCCTCTATGGCGAATCTTCTTAGCCTTACACCTCACGATCCTTTTGTACTCATGTATCCATGACGCACTCCGGAAAGCTATGTGTTATAGACGATTGCAACACTGGGAAAAGCACATTTTAACTTGATATTTTCAGTGAGACATCACCCTAATAATTGACTACTTCGCAATCAAATGGTGCAAACAGCAAAGGGATAAACATCTTAGGCAATTCATAATAGCATGATGTGATATAGCCCTTGGTGTCGGGAACTTCTTCATGATAATCCATGGTCTTCATAGTTATGCAAATCAAAATTGAAAGATGCACTGCTGCAGACGTGAAGAAAACATGCATGGTGGTGCTGTAAGAGTGAATACTTATTTATGAAATAAATCAGCATATGAGCTGATACTGTATAAATTAGGAAGATAAAATTGAACTATGCACCATTGAAAGAAAAATTAGGTAGTCCACATTTTTGCTGAGACATATAGCAGATTTATATTAGCATTCAACATCTATTCACAGAAGACAAAAAAAGTCGTTCGATTTGCAAAGTCCACAAGTTATATGTTTGTCTTAAGGTTAAAGAATGATGATCAATTCTCAGGGTAAAACTAACTGTAACATGCCTCTCATTATTATTTTTGTTGGAGAAGAAGTTGCATTTGTTATGTACTAAAAGGCACCACGTAGCATATTAGGTCATCAGATAATCTTCTGGACTGAGTTCCTACTTCCTACTGCTTCACTGATTTCTTGTAGTTGCTAGAAAAATGTGATTTATGTGTCAAACAGAAGCTTCCTTCCGCCGGCCACTGCCATGCCACCGATGATGTGTGAATATTACGTGAGCAACTACAACCTTTTTTTAAGGATAAGGCGATGAGCAGCTACAACCTTCCTGGTCATCTCATTCTTCTCATTCTTTCAAAGAAAATAGGAAAACAAACTCATGCATTTCAACCCGACCCCTTCATCACATAAACTTCCAGCTTAAATGAAAATACTATTTTTTTCGATGAAGGGCGCTTTATTACTTAAAAGGTTTAATCATTACACCCGGCCTCTGCATAAATGAAAATACTAATAGCAACAAAAAAACTCAATAAGAAAACTCCGACAATATGGACCAAGATTGACTTGGTAGTAGAACAAATCACAGGCGTCCAATCTTTGCTCAATGAGAACTAAGGAAGAACTCTGTAACTATCCTACTCCACACTGATCATTGCATGACATCAATATTTCTCTTTTACAAAACTAAATTTGGAGAACCATGTAAGCTCTAAACATTGTTCTTGATTAAAAGGACAAAAGATAAAGAAATGGAAAATCTCACCATCATTACTCCATAATGTTTGCATGCAATATTTTTGTCTGAATAACTACAATCAATATCCATTACATCCACACTTGCCTCAAGAGGGGGAGTAAACCCCCTGCAAAATAGTATAGGAAAAAAAGGATAAAACAAGAACAGAGACACTAATAAGGCATATAGGAATCAGTAGGCCAATCACAAAAGACTTTCACGCAAGAGGAAAGAACTCAACACGTACACTTATATATAAATATATTACTTCAAGTATATGCAATAAAGATACATGTTGAAAGAAAATAGATCTGTGTTAGCACTCTATACATCAAGTTTACATCATCTCAAAACAAAACTAACATGCTAATTACTCTATTGACCAACATGACCCAAGCAGTTTAAACTTTTGTCATATTACCCAAATTGTTGGGGTTCCAGCCATTGGGTTATCTGAAGTGTGGGTAACTTGTAGAGGTCAACAGCATGGACATCATTCCAATTTGAGGCACGGGCAAAAACATGTCACAATGCAAGTATTTAGGTCATGTATCCCGTTGTTTCTGCTTCTGCAATGAATATGTTGAAAGTTGAGTTACCTATTAGGGAGAGACTCAGCTCTTAAGTGTGTGCAGCTGAAATCAGTGTATCCTCTTTCTGTCAACCTTTTGTATCTTTGAAATCTTCAAGTTCATGTCATGGTATTTGCTTCAAGGACAATAAACAAATCAGGTATGTGATCCAATAAGAGAAAAGGCAATTTAACAAATCCATTCAGAAACTAAGAAGATGTTAGCATTTTATTTATGTGATGATTGCCTCGACCAAAATCAATATATCTTGGGAGATGTAGGGCACCAATCGGAACCATATTAAAGCATTGGACATAGAGGTCTGAGAAGAAGAAATAAATGCAAGAACAGAATTAGGGAAAAGGAAAAGGAAAGTGAAGTGTATTGATGCCTCGACGAACATACGACCTCGGCCCCTTAGCACCTAGAGTGCAACACGGAGGAACGAAGAAACAATTTGTAGTCCCACGACTGATGGTGGATTCTACATTTTTGAATCTTTAGATGCATTGGTAAGTGGATATATAATGAAATTGCAACAACACAAAGCTAAATAGATTCTTAGAAAAGAATTAAATAATCAACTCAAGGCATGTCCGAAGATGAAAATTATTTGCTTCAGACCCCATTGCAATTAGCTTTTGCCATGTAGTTTATGAGCTAAAACTGAGCATTTACTAATCGATAAAAAGCATCGAGCATCATTAGCTATAAAACAAACTACATTTTCCTAATAAGATGGTACTGGCATGAAATACCCAATGAAGCAGTCATGAGAAATCTGAACCTTCCTCGGGTTGCCGTTGTGTAAATAGGAGGCATTTTTGTCTATGTAACCCTGAGAGCACAGAACCGAGCATGAGAAATCTGAACCTTCCTCGAGTTTCCTTTCTGTAAACAGGAAAATTGAAATCCTTTGCCACACATCTGAACCTTCCTCGAGTTTCCTTTCTGTAAACAGGAAAATTGAAATCCTTTGCCACACATCTGAACCTTCCAAGAAGCTGCTATCAGGGTTACACAAAGGCAACAAAAACTACTATGAAATTTCATTGATAGGCACAGATATTGGTCCTGACAAGCAAAATAGACAACCATGTTTTTATTTGACAAAAGAATCTGGCATATTTACCTCAGTTTAATTAAACCTCCAACGGAGACTAAAAAATGATGCAACCATCGTTCCAAAAGCTTCGCCATCATCAAAAGTTGGAGCACTCTGTTGAAAGGGATAAGGTACTATTATCCTGTCATTCTAGTAGAAGAAATAGAGACGTTCATGTTACTAAATAGCAAGGTTGGTGCAAATGGAATAAGCATATCTTTAGAAAAACAGCAGCCGTGGTCGAGAATACCTAGCACAGCAGTCGCCTGCGTCATGGTGCATGGGATCGAGGAAGAGGCGGAGCTGTCGGTGGAGGTCGGCCGAAGGTAGAGAGGCGACTAGTGATGAGTATGTGGACGGCGGAAGGAGGCGTCCCCGGAAAGCAGGGGCAGGGCCGGCCGTGCAGATCGAGTCGGCGGGCGTCATGACCTGCAGCGCTCAGCAAGGAGCTATGCGGGGCGGCACCATGAGAGCCACGCGAACGACATGGCGAGGATGTGGTGCTCCTTGGCCGCGAGAGGCGTGCAGGGAGAGACAGAAGAGTGGCGGCATGCTTCGACGCCGGTGAGTCTCTGGCAGCGGCCGGGTTCTCCTCCGATAGTGAAGCAGCGCGGTCGGCTGCGGGATAGTGGGATACCACGAAAAACACCACCCCACCATGACTCGGATCGATGACCACCTCGCCGGTCCCGCAGCCGGCAGCCACAATCATGTGAGGATACGTGGGGGTGCCGGCCAGCGAAAGAGGAGGCGAAGCCCGCAACCTAGGGCAAACATAAGGTGAGCGACGAGGGATCTAAGGGCGGAGCGGCGGGAGGTAGGGCCCGCCGATGAACACCCATGCGGCGGCGGCAGCGACGGCCGACGCGAGAAACCCTAGCGCGTGCGAGGGGCTCGGGGACAGGAGCGAATGGTGCGAGGAGAGAAAAGGGAGCGTCTCGCTGGTCGAAGTGTTTTTTTTGGACGGGAGAAAACCAGTGTGAAGAGATGGTGGTACGGTAGGACAAAAAACCTACGAAAAAACCAGCGAAGGTGGGAGGTGGGACGAAAAAAAACCCAGAACGGAGACTACCAACTGCTCCATTAGGAGTAGAGATTTTTAAAGTTTTAGCACCAAACTGCACATCCGACGCAAGTTCTGTGATTAGCAGTGATGTTACCTCTTTGCAATTCACTCAATCGAACATGGAAAACTTGGTGAACATGGAAAAAAAAGAGGTCATGGTCAACCCGCCCCGGCTAGCTTCTCGGGGAAGAAGAGAATGATGGACGCCGATGGCGAAAAACCCTCACCGGTCATTGTGTGATTGGTTGTAGTCGACCACAGGCGATGTTGGTGTTCATAGAACCATGCGTGAAATTTGGAAGAGGACGGATACATGTTTGACGCCAGAAAAAATGATTCATGGTATTTTCGACGCGGATCACCAAACGGATGTCAGTAATTATTCATGGACACGTCCAGACGTGTCCGCGAACAGTTGGCGGGGCGTTGCGTAACCAACCATAAGCACAAAACGTTCGCCCGCTCAATTTATTTTCCTATGCCCGGAGTGTTGAAAATAATTGATAAATAGCACAATTCTTTGATATTTGAAGATAAATATCCCAATGAAACAGTAACTCAAATATAAATATTAAGATCCAAACATAAATTTTTGATATAAAATAGTCCAAATTTCAATTCAACTTTTTCAGACACATGTTCCAGTTGTCCATATGAAACACCCACATATGCTCAACCGGATCATTGTGAAGCTGGTTATGAGTTCCTCAATGGCAAATCTTCTTAGCCTTACACCTCACGATCCTTTTGTACTCATGTATCCATGACGCACTCCGGAAAGCTATGTGTTATAGATGATTGCAACACTGGGAAAAGCACATTTTAACTTGATATTTTCAGTGAGACATCACCCTAATAATTGACTACTTCGCAATCAAATGGTGCAAACAGCAAAGGGATAAACATCTTAGGCAATTCATAAGAGCATGATGTGATATAGCCCTTGGTGTCGGGAACTTCTTCATGATCATCCGTGGTCTTCATGAAAGTACTCTGAGATGATGTCGTAGCCACCATCATGTTCTTCTACGCTTGGTGAATCCATCTTGGTCCGGTTCCTTCGTAGCATGTCTGTCACGTCGTCGATAAAATAGAATAATGAGTTCTGACACGGAGGTCGTATAAGTGACAGTCCCTTGGCTCCAGCCATCATGCGGAACTATGACGCGCAGGCCACTTAACGTTACAACACATAATCATCTCATACATAAACTTATTATCATGACAAAGGCTATACTACATCACATACAACCCTGCAAAACCAAGTTAGACGTCCTCTAATCGGTCTTAGAAAATTTTAATTACATGGCTTCTAGGGTTAACGGATAACTCTAGCTACCTACATCCATAAACAAAGGATGATAAGTCTTGTTGCTAGATTAACTTTCGGGGTGTGTGAGGAAAGAGACTTAATTAAAAATATCTAGCCCCACACTAAACTACGTCTATACGCGTGACCCCCTAGAAGATCGAACATCTTCGTTGCACTCTTGTGATTGCGACAGTTCACTATTCTTGACTATGAGTCTATGATAAAGCCCAAAAACTATTAATAGATCATCGACAGCCAGAGCCGATTGATTGTCAAAACTTTGTGAAAAACTACATCATACCGTCAATGAACTGAAACGAAGTAACACTCGTGAGAAGCATATCAAGAACATCAGCCCTCACATCTACATGTGATCTAGATCGCAACATGCATCTACTCATAGAATCACTTGAATGGATCGATATGGTTGACTAGAAGGGAGGGGGGGTGAATAGGCAACCACCAATTTTTAGCTTTTCTTAACAAATTAGGATTAGCAACAAATAGGTTGTCTAGATGTGCAACTAGGTGAGAAACCTATATGATGCTAACAACAACAACAACAACAACAAGAGCAAGCAATTGATACAACACAATAGTATCTTGCACAAAGTAAAGGTAAGAGATAACCACAAGTGGAGCCGGTGATGACGAGGATGTGTTACCGAAGTTCCTTCCCTTTGAGCGGAAGTACGTCTCAGTTGGAGCGGTGTGGAGGCACAATGCTCCCCAAGAATCCACTAGGGCCACCGTATTCTCCTCACGCCCTCAAATAATGCGAGATACCGTGATTCCACTAGTGGTGCCCTTGAAGGCGGCGACCGAACCATTACAAACAAGGTTGGGGCAATCTCCACAACTTAATTGGAGGCTCCCAACAACACCACGAAGCTTCACCACAATGGAATGTGGCTCCGAGGTGACCTCAACCATCTAGGGTGCTCAAACATCCAAGAGTAACAAGATCAGCAAGGGATTAGTGGGGGGAATCAAATTTCTCTTGGTGAAAGTGTAGATCGGGGCCTTCTCAACCAATCCCTAGAAAATCAACAAGTTTGATTGGCTAGGGAATTGTAACACCCCATGTCATTAGCCACAGTAATCACTTTTGATAATGACAAGTCAGCATGTTTAACAGTGCATAATCATCATTAGCATCATATTGCATTTCAACTACTAAGACAAGATTCAAATTTAAATGAAAGTGGAAAATAAAAGTTGTGCAACATAAAAACTAAAATGTTCAATAAATGATAAATAATACAGAGACCATTCTAAAATTGTAACCAACATTTAATAAATTAATTAGGTGACCCATACCTCTTTTAACAGTGGCTGGAAATAATATTTAATAGCCTTTTAATTAATCTAGATCAAATATGAAATGATGTTTTGCCCAAACTAGTTTTTGGTGTTAGGGTATAATGCACTGGTATTTATGGACTAGGCCACACTTTTTACAAAAACCATTTGGGGCCCAAATAATTAACAAATCAGAAGAGAAAGAAGCAGAAAATGAGAAAAAGGAAAAAGGCCTAAAGGAGCTACTGTGCAATTGGCCTGCTCGCTACAGCCGCGGCCCAGCCCACACCGCGCCTCCTCCCACCTCTCACTGCTCAGCACCGCCCCGCTGTCGAACGTGCCCGCGCGTGCACCCAAGGCCCCCCCTCTCCCTCGCTCGACAGCGCGCGCCGCGCCCTCTCGCCGTGGATAAGAGACTGCCCCGACCCCTCTGGCGAGCCCTAGCCACCCCGTTCGCCCTCCTTCTCGTTCCCCTCACCCCTCCCGACACCGCCATGGCTGTGCCTCCCTTGATCGCGCGTCTACCGTGCCCTGTTCGCCTCCCCTACGTGTCCTGCGTGCTCGCCGTCCTCCTCTCCTTCGACTGCACCAACGAGCCGAAGCTGAGCACCCCTACATCGACCCCGCGCCATCGTCTTCCTCCTCGGATCCCCGCCGCCGTTCGCCATCGACTCCGGCTCCGTTGCGCTTCCCCGAGCCCTCTGCCCAGACCCCACGTTCCCCCGGTGAGCCCCTGCGCCGGATGCGCCCCCTGCCTCCTCAAACCGTCTGTAGCGCCCACTCCGTGTTAGGGCGAACCCACCGCCGCGGACCTCGTCGCCGGCGACCAACCGGCGACCATTTGGTCATGCGCTGCTGCCCATTCACTTCGCCGCCTCGCATAGGCCTCGCCTACCCCTTGCTTTCGCCCGTAGAACACGCCGTGGCACCGTTCCCCTAGCTCGCCCGAGAAGCCTCGCCGCCGACGAGCTCCTGCCGCTCGACTCCGGCCTCCCCAGCACCCCGCACCGCCACCGTTCGACGCGCGGCGTCGAGCCGCATCGAACGCACCTTTCCCCAGCCCCGGAGACGCCCTGTGGGCGAATCCCGAACCTCGCCGGCTCGCTCCGCCGCGTTGGAGCTCGCCGAAGTGCACTCCGGCCGGCGTTCGACGTGGCCGGTGGGTCCCACCCCCCGTGCTACTGACTATGGCCCCCCCTGGGCCCCAGTTGACCCGTTGACTCGGGTCAATGCTGACGTGGCTGCCCTGTCTCACTGACATGTGGGGCCCGGTCGTTTAAACGAATTTAAAATAAATAGAAAATCTGTTAATTAGTTAGTTAATTAGTTTAAACACTAATCAGTCACTGACTGCTGGGGCCCACCCTCTAATTAATCCAGTCAGTTAATTTAACCCCTCTGTTAATATCTCAGTGTATGACATGTGGGCCCCACTTGTCAAGTTTGACTCTAGTCAGCCAGAGTTGACCTGCTGACGTCACCCTGACCTCATGCTGACGTCATCATTCACTATTCTGGATAGTTCAAATTTAAATTAATATTTAAATTCAGAAAATGTTTAAAACTTTAGAAAATCATATTAAATAAACCGTAACTCCGATGAAAATAATTTATATATGAAACTTGCTCAGAATTTCGATACGAACCCGAATACGCCTTCCGTATTCCTAACAGATGCCCCTAGCTATATAAACGTTAAACTTTTAGACCAAATTTGATAAATGAATAGTGCCCAACTTTAATTGAATAAATCCGAATAAATTCCTAAATTAACTAAATCATTTAGTTAAGCAGTAGAACACCCCGGCATATCATTTAGGCATGTCATACATATTGTTTGCATTATTGACGTGAATTTATTGTTTCTCTCCCCCTTCTTCTCTCTCGATAGACGCCGAGACCGACGACGCTGCACCTGAGTACGACTACACTACCGACGAGCAGCCCGTTGACGACCCCTCTCTCTTGCCAGAGCAACCAGGCAAGCCCCCCCCCTTGGGCATCCAGATATCACCCATTCCATTTCTCCTGCTTGCATTAGATTTTGCTACTGTTAATGTATGCTCCTATTCTGATGCATAGCCTGCTTTTGTAACCTGTTCATTGTTACCTTACCTGCCTATGATAAACTGTTTAGTATAGGTTGGTAGTGAACCATCAGTGACCCCACCACCTTATCCTTGTTGCCCCTGCTTGATCATCGATGACTCGATCAACGTGATCGTCCACCAGAGACCGACACCTCACTTCACACCCCCTTAGTTGTACGACTCTGCGTAGTAACTATCGAGTGCCGAGGGTGATACCTCGTAACGCACTCCCGATGAATACTCTGCAGTGTAGCTATTCGGTCGTGGTCATCGAGGGTGATTCCTCCTTCTCCACTTCCGGTACGACTCTGTCGTGCAACCCTCAGAGTGAACCTCGAGGGTGATGCCTCATACGTTCACCCTGACGATTTCGTCGTGTGGAATCCGCCGAGGGTGATTCCTCGGGTTTCCCCCCTGATGTTATGACCACATGATTACTTGACCTTTGTTACAGGTGGGTCCACCCTGGTGGGTACCCGCTGGGGATCTATGATGTCGGGTGTGCCGGAAGGGCACTCGAGTGTGATATTGTGGCGGAGCATCAGAGACTCTGATTGTCTCCGCGTGATACTAATTGAGCCTATTGGATTTGGGTGTGTGATCTGAGTGGGTCGACGTGCCCTATACGCACTACCACCACGCGAGATAATGGTTATGGGACCCTCTGCGATGTACGTTTCTCCCGAAAGCTCGTCTGACGTCACGATTCACCGTGCGGGCTGATTGTCGGGATTGGGCTGGATACTTCACTGACGAGTTCAGTGTCGCGCCTGCACCCTGGCCAGTCTCGCAACGCGCAGGGTGCCCAGGGCGATGGCCCAAGACCTCTGGGTGCATAGGTTAGTCCGGCGTGCTGACCTCTCTGCTGAGCCTAGGTAGAGCGCTGCTTCGTGTTGATCTTCCGAGGCCGGGCATTACCCAGCAAGTGTGTCCGACCAGAGTTTATCGAGCGTGTTGGGTAACAGTAGTGCACCCCTGCAGGGATGAATCATCTATCGATAGCCGGTCCTACGGTAAAGGACGCTCAGTTTGTGTATTCCGATCTACTACTTGAACTAGATACTTGTTACTAAATTGAAGCTTCGGGATCGCTTTCTCGCTTGGGAGTCGAGGAAGGATCTTTAAGCTGTACTTCAACATGTTTGCTAAATAAAATGCTATTCTACTCTCTTCTACTGCTGCAAGATGATGGCCGCATGAAGATGTTTGAAGATGCTAGTCTTCGATAGGACTAGGCCTTCTCTCTATTCTGGCACTTCTGCAGCCCAGTCCACTTATACAGCCTTTCTCCATTGATAATGTTGCATATGTAGTATAGATCCTCGCTTGCTGAGTACTTCGGATGAGTACTCACGGTTGCTTTACTTTCTCTTTTCCCCATACCCCACCTTGGTGATACATCAGACGTTGGAGTCCAGGAGCCAGATGCCACCACCGGAGCTTACTACCAGGAGGGTCCAGAGGGCACTTACTACTGGATCGAGCCAACCGACCAGGAGTAGGATCAGAGGCTCCCAGGCAGGAGGCCAACACCTTTCGATCTAGTGTCGCTGTTTATGCTAGCCTTCTTAAGACAAAACTTGTCTAACTATGTCTGTACTAAGATAATATTTGTATGACTGACTTATGTATTCGGATCTTCGGATCCCTGGTCTGTAATATTGTGGATCTCCATTTAAATTGTGTTAGAGTTGTGTTGTGATATTTTCCCGTGAGTCCCTGTGCTTGATCGTACACGTTTGCGTGTATGATTAGTGTACGATTGAGTCGGGGGCGCCATAGAGAGAGATCGGGCAAAAATGAGCTTTGGAACAACAATGGAGTTTGGGAGAGGAAGAGGTTATTCTTCTTGGGTAAGAAGACCCCCTTTTATAGTGGGGAACAAATCCAACCGTTATGCAGTCCTCAGCCCACACACAACCGGTATTACCGCTCCAGGAGCGGTACTACCGCCCAAGCGGTAGTCGCCGGTAGTAAGTGTAATGGCACAGAGCCAGGAGCCAGTAGTGCCGCCAGAGCGGTACTACCGCTCCCCTCAGCGCTACTATCGCTGGGGTTGCAATGCTACAGGGCGTAGGTGAAGGAGATATGGTACAACGACCAGCGGTACTACCGCCCAAGGGGGCGGTACTACCGCTTAAAGCCGAAACTACCGCTTCCTACAGCCGCCGAGGAAAATAGAGGCCTAAGGGGAGAACAGATCACCAAGCGGGAGTGGCAGCGGTGGTTGGGACGGTTGATGTCTACTACACAACTTGTTCTTGTAGACTCGTGTTGGGCCTCCAAGCGCAGAGTTTTGTAGGACAGTAGCAAATTTCCCTCAAGTGGATAACCTAAGGTTTATCAATCCGTGGGAGACGTAGGATGAAGATGGTCTCTCTGAAACAACCCTGCAACCAAATAATAAAAAGTCTCTTGTGTTTCCAACACACCCAATACAATGGCAAATTGTATGGGTGCACTAGTTCGGTGAAGAGATGGTGATAAAAGTGTAATATGGATGGTAGAAATATATTTTTGTAATCGGAAAATAAAAAAAACAGCAAGGTAGCAATTGGTAAAACGGAGCACAAACGGTATTGCAATGCTTGAAAACAAGGCCTAGGGTCCGTACTTTCGCTAGTGCAATTTCTCAACAATGCTAATCTAATTGGATCATATAACCATCCCTCAACGTGCGATGAAGAATCACTCCAAAGTTCTTATCTAGCGGAGAACATAAGAAGAAATTGTTTGTAGGGTACGAAACCACCTTAAAGTTATTCTTTCCGTTCGATCTATTCAAGAGTTCGTACTAAAATAACACAAAGTTATTCTTTATGTTCGATCTATCCAAGAGATCGTAATAAAATAACACCATATGATATGGTCAACCTAATGGTCAATTTGACGAGTCGTCCCGGCCTATCATAATCACGCTTAAAGTTAATCAACATAGTCATTAGTGTAACATTGAGTTTTTTGGAACAAAGGACCAAATTTGCGGTAGCATTTTGGGAAATTAAGAAAAGTTGTAGTTTTTCATAATCCTAACCGCAAATGTGATAATTTTATGCTATTTACTCCATGAATCATTGTTGAAGGCATGTGTGGTATAAACGACGTGTATTGCCGTTGAAGACATGCGTGGCATAAACAACGTATGTACCAGATTATTTTCCTTTCAGGCGTAATGCTACACTCACGGATGATTTTACGGATCCTATGGATTACTGCTAGGTGGCATCTTCTAGTTGGAGATTAAAAGCAGGTGGGGCCCACCCCCCTCAAAATGAGAGGGGCACTAGTAGAAAACAGGGCTTTGGTTGAGGCCAGGATAAGGGCATTAATCCTGGTTCACTCATGAACCGGGACCAAAGGGTGCATCAGTCCCGGTTCGTGAGGCCAGGGCGCCGGCCGGGCCTCGGGGGCCATTGGTCCCGGTTTGTCTGACACTTTTGGTCCCGGTTTCAGACATGAACCGGGACCAATGGGCCTCGCTCCTGGCCCAGCACCTTTAGTCCCGGTTGGTGGCTGGAACCGGGACCAAAGGTCAGTCTTCTGTCCCGGTTCTAGCCACCAACCGCGACTAAAGAGAAGCCTGTATATACCCCTGCCCGCTCACTGCTCTGTTCGCTCACTGCTCTATTTTTTTGGCCGGTCGTGGGAGAGGTGTGTGTTGCTCTAGCTCACCTCCTATGCACATGAGGTGTTCGATGAAATACCCGAGCCACACTTAAGCTTTCTCCTCTCCAAGCTCCTTGTCCAAGCTCCATTTTCCTCAAGATTTGTCTAGGTTTGCCGGTCCGTCCTGTCCCGTCCCCGTCCTCACCGCCGTCGATCGCCCGCGCCGATCTCGTCGCCAGCACCACCGTGGTGAGCATTTGTTGTTGCATTTAGATGTTTTACATAGTTTCAATGTATGTTTTAATTAGATGCTCTAGAGAGCTATATGTTGTTCAATGAGAACTATGTATGAACTTTATGTATTTATTTTTTCAGTGATAACATTTGATCACTACTGTACTTTGGTTTTAATGTGATGATGAACTTCTATTAATTTGGTCACTTCTCTATTCATGATGTTCTGTAATGGTTTTTGACACACTTAATTATATATAATGCACGCAGATGAACCGACAATGGATGTACGGTGACATACGCACCTTCGAGTACACTAAGGGCATGCATAATTTTCTCGAAGTGGCTGAGGCAAACAAGCAGAATGGTTTTATGTGTTGTCCATGCCCTATCTGTGGGAATACGAAGTCTTACCCTGACTCAAAAACCCTTCACATCCACCTGCTTGAGAAGGGTTTCATGCCACACTATAATGTTTGGACCAAGCACGGAGAAAGAGGGGTTATGATGGAAGACAACGAAGAAGAAGAGGATGATGACAACTATCCGCCCCCTGAATATGGTGATGTTGCAATGGGGGAAGCTGAAGATCAAGAGGAACCAGACGATGTGCCTGATGATGATCTTCGCCCGGTCATTGTTGATGCAAAGAGACAATGCGAAAGTGAAAGGGAGAAGTTGAAGTTCGATCGCATGTTAGAGGATCACAAAACAGGGTTGTACCCAAATTGCGAAGATGGCAACACAAAGCTCGGTACCACATTGGAATTGCTGCAATGGAAGGCAGACAATGGTGTATCTGACAACGGATTTGAGAAGCTACTGAAAATATTGAAGAAGAAGCTTCTAAAGGATAACAAATTGCCCGAAAGTACGTACGGAGCAAAGAAGGTTCCATGCCCTCTAGGATTGGAGGTGCAGAAAATACATGCATGCCCTAATGACTGCATCCTCTACCGCGGTGCGTACGAGGATTTGAACGCATGCCCGTTATGCAGTGCATTGCGGTATAAGATCAGACGAGATGACCCTGGTGATGTTGAAGGCGAGCGCCCCAGGAAGAGGGTTCCTGCCAAGGTGATGTTGTATGCTCCTATAATACCACGGTTGAAACGTCTGTTCAGAAACAAAGAGCCTGCCAAGTTGATGCGATGGCACAAAGAGGACCATAAGAAAGACGGGAAGTTGAGAGCACCCGCTGACGGGTCGCAGTGGAGAAAAACTGAGAGAACGTGGGGGGACTTTGCAGGTGATGCAAGAAATGTATGGTTTGTTTTAAGCGCGGATGGCATTAATCCTTTTGGGGAGCAGAGCAGCAATCATAGCACCTGGCCCGTGACTCTATGTATCTATAACCTTCCTCCTTGGTTGTGCATGAAGCGGAAGTTCATTATGATGCCAGTGCTCATCCAAGGCCCTAAGCAACCCGGCAACGACATTGATGTGTACCTAAGGCCATTAGTTGAAGAACTTTTACAACTGTGGAATGGAAAAGGTGTACGTGTGTGGGATGAGCATGACCAAGAGGAATTTGACCTACATGCGTTGCTGTTTGTAACCATCAATGATTGGCCTGCTCTCAGTAACCTTTCAGGACAGACAAACAAGGGATACCACGCATGCACGCACTGTTTAGATGACATCGAAAGTATATATTTGGACAAATGCAGGAAGAATGTGTACCTGGGACATCGTCGATTTCTTCCGGCCAACCATGAATGTCGAAAGAAAGGCAAGCATTTCAAAGGTGAGGCAGATCACCGGAAGAAGCCCACCGTCCGTACTGGTGATCACATACTTGATATGGTCAATGATTTACAAGTAATCTTTGGAAAGGGTCCTGGCGGACTATCTGTTCCGAATGACGCTGAGGGACGCGCACCCATGTGGAAGAAGAAATCTATATTTTGGGACCTACCCTATTGGAAAGACCTAGAGGTCCGCTCTGCAATCGACGTGATGCACGTGACGAAGAATCTTTGCGTGAACGTGCGAGGCTTCTTGGGCGTGTATGGGAAGACAAAAGATACACCGGAGGCACGGGAGGACCAGCAACGTGTGCACGAAAAAGACGGCATGCATCCAAAGCAGTATGAAGGTCCTGCCAGCTACGCTCTTACCAAAGAAGAGAAGGAAATCTTCTTTGAATGCCTGCTCAGTATGAAGGTCCCGTCTGGCTTCTCGTCGAATATAAAGGGAATAATAAATATGGCAGAGAAAATGTTCCAGAACCTAAAGTCTCATGACTGCCACGTGATTATGACGCAGCTGCTTCCGGTTGCATTGAGGGGGCTTCTACCGAAAAACGTTCGATTAGCCATTGTGAAGCTATGTGCATTCATCAATGCAATCTCTCAGAAGGCAATCGATCCAGAAATCCTACCACGGTTAAGGAGTGATTTGGTGCAATGTCTTGTCAGTTTCGAGCTGGTGTTCCCACCATCCTTCTTCAATATCATGACACACGTCATAGTTCATCTAGTCGACGAGATTGCCATTCTGGGCCCTGTATTTCTACACAATATGTTCCCCTTTGAGAGGTTCATGGGTGTCTTAAAGAAATATGTTCGCAACCGTGCTAGGCCAGAAGGAAGCATCTCCACGGGCCATCAAACAGAGGAGGTCATTGGGTTTTGTGTTGACTTCATTCCTGACCTTAAGAAGATTGGTCTCCCTCAGTCGCGGTATGAAGGGAGACTGACTGGAAAAGGCACGCTAGGAGCGGACCCAATAATATGTAGGGACGGGCATTCTTGGTCTCAAGCACACTACACAGTTCTACAGAATTCTACCTTGGTGACCCTGTATGTCAATGAACACAAGAATAGTCTGCGCTCCAAACATCCGGAGCAGTGTGACAACTGGATTACATGTGAACACATCAGGACTTTCGGCAGTTGGTTGCAAACACATCTCATGGGTGACAACACTGTTGCAGATGAGCTGTACTCGTTGGCCAGGGGACCATCTTCAACTGTATTGACTTACAAAGGGTACGAGATAAATGGGAATACATTTTACACGATCGCCCAAGATCAAAAGAGCACCAACCAAAACAGTGGTGTCCGCTTTGATGAAGCAACCAAGAGGGGAAAGGACACATATTATGGATACATAGTGGACATATGGGAACTTGACTATGGACATGATTTTAAGGTCCCTTTGTTTCGGTGCAAATTGGTCAATCTGTCAGGAGGCGGTGTACAAGTAGACCCGCAATACGGAATGACAACAGTGGATCTCAACAATCTTGGGTACACAGACGAACCATTCGTCCTAGCCAATGATGTGGCGTAGGTTTTCTATGTGAAGGACATGTCTACAAAACCGAGAAAAAGAAAAGATAAGGAAGCGAATACATCATACAATGAGCCAAAGCTCCACATAGTTCTTTTAGGGAAAAGAGACATCGTGGGAGTGGAGGGCAAGACAGACATGTCTGAAGATTATGAAAAGTTTCATGAAATTCCTCCCTTCAAAGTCAAGGCTAACCCAAGCACCCTGTTAAACGATGAAGATTATCCATGGTTACAGCGCAATAAGCAAGGGACAAACACGAAGAAAAAGTGAAAACTTTCTCTCCACAACTATTCTGATGATGCCTTTGATCTAGAATATCACTGCAGTTACATGTGAAGAAATGAAATGGCTTTGTAACATATGAGTTTTCGTCCGAAACATTGATACTTCGAAAGTGATTGTCCATTTTGTACATGAAGTGCATCCAATTTTTGTCGTAACCCTCTCAACTTTTTAACACATGCTATGTGGGTGAAATGATGATACCATGCCAACTTTCAACCTTTTCAGAGTTCATTTGTACTGCTTTTCAATTTCAGGTTCATTTAGCTCAAAGAAAAGATTAAATGCATGAAAAATAGCAAATGAAGTCATAAAGGGTAGAAAATTGATGATGTGGCTTTGAATGGTGCATATTGAACGCACAAAAAGTCTGGAGTTCAAATAAGTTTAAAAAATATGAAATGCCTTCGTAACATATGTGTTTTTGTCCGAAACCCTGATACTGCGAAAGAGATTGTCCAGTTTGTACACGAAGTGCATCCAGTTTTTGCCGTAACCCTCTCAACTTTCTAGCACATACTATGTGGGTGAAATGATGATACCATGCCAAGTTTCAACCTGTTCAGAGTTCATTTGTAGTGCTTTTCAATTTCAGGGTCATTTAGCTCAAAGAAAAGATTAAATGCATGAAAAATAGCAAATGAAGTCATAAAGGGTAGAAAGTTGATGATGTGGCTTTGAATGGTGCATATTGAACGCACAAAAATTCTGGAGTTCAAATAAGTTTAAAAACTATGAAATGACTTCGTAACACATGAGTTTTCGTCTGAAACCCTAATACTTCGAAAGAGATTGTCCAGTTTGTACACGAAGTGCATCCAGTTTTTGCCGTAACCCTCTCAACTTTCTAGCACATGCTATGTGGGTGAAATGATGATACCATGCCAAGTTTCAACCTGTTCAGAGTTCATTTGTAGTGCTTTTCAATTTCAGGGTCATTTAGCTCATAGAATGAACTAATAGTAAAAAGAATGAACTAAAAAGCTTTTACAAAACTCTAATAGCAAAAAGAATGAACTAAAAAGAATCAATTTAATTTTTTTATGATCAACTAAAACAAAACTATAATATTCTTCAACAGCAAAAAGAATCAACTAAAAAGCTTTTATAAACCTCTAGTATTTTTGAAACTAAAATTATATAAAATTTATGCAACTAAAATTATCAAAGTGTTTTTTGTTCAAAACATTAATAGCAAAAAGAATTTTCATGAAGTATTTTTTGTTATAAATTTTAATAGCAAACTAAAATAACAAAATCTATTTTTGATTAAAACACCCATTTAAAATAACCTAAAAATTACCAAGTTGAATATAATGATAAAACACACTAATATTAAATTGCAGGAAAAAGAATCACTCAAAAATCTATTTTTAAAGTAACGTTATTCACAAACTAGTGATTCACACAAATGCCAAAGAATTCAAATTTAAACTATTCAAATTTGAAAACTAATGGCACTAACAGAAAGTTTATAATTTTTGTGACCTAAAGAAAAAAGATTCACTCAAAAACTCTAAAAAAATAAATAAAGCAAAAAACAAAACAAAAATACTGGAAATTTTTAAAAAAAATGCCGCCTACATGGCCACCACGGCCTGCATACGACTAGAAACCCAACCAGCTAGTTGGGCCAGGATGCAGGCCCGCAGCAGGCCCTGTAGGCCCACAGGGAGAGAAAGTGTGTTTAGACCCGTAGGCCTGCATTAGAGTGGAGCTCGAGAGGGTTGGCGCAGCCGCGCTTATAAACCACTCTCGACGCCTCTCAGCTAGCGAGGTGGGACTAAACATCCACCCACCCGACGCCGTGCCAGCCGCAACCCTTTCGTCCCAGTTGGTGGCACCAACCGGGACCTATGCCACCCTTTCGTCCCGGTTGGTGGCACCAACCGGGACCAATGCCCACTGATATATCTCCAACGTATCTATAATTTTTGATTGTTCCATGCCATTATATTATCTGTTTTGGACTTTTATATGCATTAATATGCTATTTTATATTATTTTTGGGACTAACCTATTAACCTAGAGCCCAGTGCCAGTTTCTGATTTTTCCTTGTTTTTGAGTTTTGCAGAAAAGGAATACCAAACGGAGTCCAAACGGAATAAAATTTTCACGATGATCTTTCTTAGACCAGAAGGAAACCAGGAGACTTGGAGATGAAGTCGGAGGAGCCACGAGGCGGCCACAAGGACGGAGGGCACGCCCAGGGGGGTAGGCGCGCCCCCCACCCTTGTGGGCCCCTCGTGCACTTCCTGACCTAATTCTTTCGCCTATATATACTCTTATATTCCCAAACCACCAGAGGCATCCACGAATATACTTTTCCACCGCCGGAACCTTCTGTACCCATGAGATCCCATCTAGGGGCCTTTTCCGGTGTCCTGCCGGAGGGGGATTCGATCACGGAGGGCTTCTACATCAACACCATTGCCCTTCCGATGAAGCGTGAGTAGTTTACCTCAGACCTACGGGTCCATAGCTAGTAACTAGATGGCTTCTTCTCTCTCTTTGATTCTCAATACCATGTTCTCCTTGATGTTCTTGGAGATTTATTCGATGTAATACTTTTTTGCGGTGTGTTTGTCGAGATCCGATGGATTGTGGATTTATGATCAGCTTATCTATGAATATTATTTGAATTTTCTCTGAATTCTTTTATGCATGATTTGATATCTTTGTAATTCTCTTCGAACTATCGGTTTGGTTTGGCCAACTAGATTGGTTTTTCTTGCAATGGGAGAAGTGCTTAGCTTTGGGTTCAATCTTGCGGTGTCCTTTCCCAGTGACAGTAGGGGCAGCAAGGCACGTATTGTATTGTTGCCATCGAGGGTAAAAAGATGGGGTTTTCATCATATTGCTTGAGTTAATTCCTCTACATCATGCCATCTTGCTTAATGCGTTACTCCGTTCTTTATGAACTTAATACTCTAGATGCATGCTGGATAGCGGTCGATGTGTAGAGTAATAGTAGTAGATGCAGAATCGTTTCGGTCTACTTGACACGGACGTGATGCCTATATTCATGATCACTGCCTTAGATATCGTCATAACTTTGCGCTTTTCTATCAATTGCTCGGCAGTAATTTGTTCACCCACCGTAATATTTTCTATCTTGAGAGAAGCCTCTAGTGAAACCTATGGACCCCGGGTCTATTTTCCATCAACTATTTTGCAATCTTTTATTTTCAGATCTATAAACCAAAAACCCAAAAATATTTACTTTATCTTTTGGTTAGTTTTACCTATCTCTATCAGATCTCACTTTTGCAAATAACCGTTAAGGGATTGACAACCCCTTTATCGCGTTGGGTGCAAGTTGTTTGATTGTTTGTGCAGGTATTTGGTGAATTATGCGTTGTCTCCTACTGGATTGATACCTTGGTTCTCAAACAGAGGGAAATACTTATCTCTACTTTGCTGCATCACCCTTTCCTCTTCAAGGGAAAAACCAACGCAAGCTCAAGAAGTAGCAGGAAGAATTTCTGGCGTCGTTGCCGGCGAGATCTACGCCAAGTCAAGCGATACCAAGTACCCATCATAAACTCTCATCTCTCGCATTACATTATTCGCCATTCGCCTCTCGTTTTCCTCTCCCCCACTTCTAAAATGATTTTCGAAAAGATTTGCCTTTTTCTTCGCCCCTCTCTTTGCCTTTTCTTCGCCCCTCTTCCGTTCGTCTTCTTCGTTTGCTTTTTGTGTGCTCGTGTGTTGGATTGTTTGCTTTATCACGATGACTCAAGAGAATACCAAATTGTGTGATTTTTCCAACACCAATAACAATGATTTTATTAGTACTCCGATTGCTCCCGCTACTAATGCGGAATCTTGTGAAATTAATGCCGCTTTGCTGAATCTTGTTATGAAAGATCAATTTTCTGGCCTTCCTAGTGAAGATGACGCATCCCATCTAAACAATTTCATTGATTTGTGTGATATGCAAAAGAAAAAAGATGTGGATAATGATATTGTTAAATTGAAGCTATTTCCGTTCTCACTTCGAGATCGTGCTAAAACTTGGTTTTCATCTTTACCTAAAAATAGTATTGATTCATGGAATAAGTGTAAATATGCTTTTATTTCCAAGTATTTTCCTCCCGCTAAGATCATCTCCCTTAGGAACGATATTATGAATTTTAAGCAACTTGATCATGAGCATGTTGCACAATCTTGGGAGAGAATGAAGTTGATGATACGAAATTGCCCTACTCATGGCTTGAATTTGTGGATGATTATACAAATTTTTTATGCCGGATTGAATTTTGCTTCTAGAAATCTTTTAGATTCGACCGCGGGAGGCACTTTTATGGAAATTACTCTAGGAGAAGCTACTAAACTTCTGGATAATATTATGGTTAATTATTCTCAATGGCATACCGAAAGATCTTCCACTAGTAAAAAAAGTGCAAGCAATTGAAGAGATTAATGTTTTGAGTGGAAAGATGGATGCCGATGGCGAAAAACCCTCACCGGTCATTGTGTGATTGGTTGTAGTCGACCACAGGTGATGTTGGTGTTCATTGAACCATGCGTGAAATTTGGAAGAGGACGGATACATGTTTGACGCCAGAAAAAATGATTCAGGGTATTTTCGACGCAGATCACCAAACGGATGTCAGCACTTATTCGTGGACACGTCCGGACGTGTCCGCGAACAGTTGGCGGGGCGTTGCGTAACCAACCATAAGCACAAAATGTTCGCCCGCTCAATTTATTTTCCTATGCCCGGAGTGTTGAAAACAATTGATAAATAGGACAATTCTTTGATATTGGAAGATAAATATCCCAATGAAACAGTAACTCAAATATAAATATTAAGATCCAAACATAAATTTTTGATATAAAATAGTCCAAATTTCAATTCAACTTTTTCAGACACATGTTCCAGTTGTCCATATGAAACACCCACATATGCTCAATGGGATCATTGTGAAGCTGGTTATGAATTCCTCTATGGCAAATCTTCTTAGCCTTACACCTCACGATCCTTTTGTACTCATGTATCCATGACGCACTCCGGAAAGCTATGTGTTATAGATGATTGCAACACTGGAAAAAGCACATTTTAACTTGATATTTTCCGTGAGACATCACCCTAATAATTGACTACTTCGCAATCAAATGGTGCAAACAGCAAAGGGATAAACATCTTAGACAATTCATAAGAGCATGATGTGATATAGCCCTTGGTGTCGGGAACTTCTTCATGATCATCCGTGGTCTTCATGAAAGTACTCTGAGATGATGTCGTAGCCACCATCATGTTCTTCTACGCTTGGTGAATCCATCTTGGTCCAGTTCCTTCGTAGCATGTCTGTCACGTCGTCGATAAAATAGAATAATGAGTTCTGACACGGAGGTCATATAAGTGACAGTCCCTTGGCTCCAGCCATCATGCGGAACTATGACGCGCAGGCCACTTAACGTTACAACACATAATCATCTCATACATAAACTTATTATCATGACAAAGGCTATACTACATCACATACAACCCTGCAAAACCAAGTTAGACGTCCTCTAATCGGTCTTAGAAAGTTTTAATTACATGGCTTCTAGGGTTAACGGATAACTCTAGCTACCTACATCCATAAACAAAGGATGATAAGTCTTGTTGCTAGATTAACTTTCGGGGTGTGTGAGGAAAGAGACTTAATTAAAAATATCTAGCCCCACACTAAACTACGTCTATACGCGTGACCCCCTAGAAGATCGAACATCTTCGTTGCACTCTTGTGATTGCGACGGTTCACTATTCTTGACTATGAGTCTATGATAAAGCCCAAAAACTATTAACAGATCATCGACAGCCAGAGCCGATTGATTGTCAAAACTTTGTGAAAAACTACATCATACCGTCAATGAACTGAAACGAAGTAACACTCGTGAGAAGCATATCAAGAACATCAGCCCTCACATCTACATGTGATCTAGATCGCAACATGCATCTACTCATAGAATCACTTGAATGGATCGATATGGTTGACTAGAAGGGAGGGGGGTGAATAGGCAACCACCAATTTTTAGCTTTTCTTAACAAATTAGGATTAGCAACAAATAGGTTGTCTAGATGTGCAACTAGGTGAGAAACCTATATGATGCTAACAACAACAACAACAACAACAAGAGCAAGCAAATGATACAACACAATAGTATCTTGCACAAAGTAAAGGTAAGAGATAACCACAAGTGGAGCCGGTGATGACGAGGATGTGTTATCGAAGTTCCTTCCCTTTGAGCGGAAGTACGTCTCAGTTGGAGCGGTGTGGAGGCACAATGCTCCCCAAGAATCCACTAGGGCCACCGTATTCTCCTCACGCCCTCAAATAATGCGAGATACCGTGATTCCACTAGTGGTGCCCTTGAAGGCGGCGACCGAACCATTACAAACAAGGTTGGGGCAATCTCCACAACTTAATTGGAGGCTCCCAACAACACCACGAAGCTTCACCACAATGGAATGTGGCTCCGAGGTGACCTCAACCATCTAGGGTGCTCAAACATCCAAGAGTAACAAGATCCGCAAGGGATTAGTGGGGGGAATCAAATTTCTCTTGGTGAAAGTGTAGATCGGGGCCTTCTCAACCAATCCCTAGAAAATCAACAAGTTTGATTGGCTAGGGAGAGAGATCGGGCAAAAATGAGCTTTGGAGCAACAATGGAGTTTGGGAGAGGAAGAGGTTAGTCTTCTTGGGTAAGAAGACCCCCTTTTATAGTGGGGAACAAATCCAACCGTTATGCAGTCCTCAGCCCCCACACAAGCGGTTTTATTACCGCTCCATGAGTGGTACTACCGCGCAAGCGGTAGTCACCGGTAGTAAGTGTAGTGGCACAGAGCCAGGAGCCAGTAGTGCCGCCGGAGCGGTACTACTGCTCCCCCCAGCGCTACTATCGCTGGGGTTGCAATGCTACAGGGCGTAGGTGAAGGAGATATGGTCGAACGACCAGCGGTACTACCGCCCAAGGGGGCGGTACTACCGCTTAAAGCCGAAACTACCGCTTCCTACAGCTGCCGAGGAAAACAGAGGCCTGAGGGGAGAACAGATCACCAAGCGGCAGTGGCAGCGGTGGTTGGGGCGGTTGATGTCTACTACACAACTTGTTCTTGTAGACTCGTGTTGGGCCTCCAAGCGCAGAGTTTTGTAGGACAGTAGCGAATTTCCCTCAAGTGGATAACCTAAGGTTTATCAATCCGTGGGAGGCGTAGGATGAAGATGGTCTCTCTGAAACAACCCTGCAACCAAATAATAAAAAGTCTCTTGTGTCCCCAACACACCCAATACAATGGCAAATTGTATAGTTGCACTAGTCCGGCGAAGAGATGGTGATAAAAGTGTAATATGGATGGTAGAAATATATTTTTGTAATCTGAAAATAAAAAAACAGCAAGGTAGCAATTGGTAAAATGGAGCACAAACGGTATTGCAATGCTTGAAAACAAGGCCTAGGGTACGTACTTTCGCTAGTGCAATCTCTCAACAATGCTAATCTAATTGGATCATATAACCATCCCTCAACGTGCGATGAAGAATCACTCCAAAGTTCTTATCTAGCGGAGAACATAAGAAGAAATTGTTCGTAGGGTACGAAACCACCTTAAAGTTATTCTTTCCGTTCGATCTATTCAAAAGTTCGTACTAAAATAACACAAAGTTATTCTTTCTGTTCAATCTATCCAAGAGTTCGTACTAAAATAACACCATATGATACGCATCAACCAACTCTAATGTCACCAGATACTCCAATGTCACCACAAGTATCCATGAGTTAATTATACGATATGCATCAAACAATTTCAGATTCATAATACTCGATCCAACACAAAGAACCTCAAAGAGTGCCCCAAGATTTCTACCAAAGAAACAAGGACGAAAACGTGCATCAACCCCTATGCATAGATTACCCCAATGTCACCTCGAGAATCCGCGAGTTGAGTGAAAAAACATATATCAAGTGAATCAATATAATACCCCATTGTCACCACGGGTATTCGTATGCAAGACATATATCAAGTGCTCTCAAATCCATAAAATTATTCAATACGATAAAACGAGATCTCAAAGGGAAAACTCAATTCATCACAATATAGAGAGGGGAAAACACCATATGATCAAACTATATTAACAAAGCCCGCGATACATCAAGATTGTGCCATCTCAAGAACACGAGAGAGAGAGAGAGAGAGATTAAACACATAGCTAATGGTACAAACCCTCAGCCCCGAGGGTGGACTACTCCCTCCTCCTCGTGGTGGCCGCCGGGATGATGAAGATGGCCACCGGTGATGATTTCCCCCTCCGGCAGGGTGCCGAAATGGGGTCTAGATTGGTTTTTCGTGGCTAGAGAGGCCTGCGGCGGCGGAACTTCTGATCTATGGTTATTTCTGATGGTTTCTCTATTTATAGGATTTTTTGGTGTCTGTTTCACATGAAGATGGGCCACGAGGAGGGCACAACCCACCAAGGAGCGCCTGGGCCCCCTGGCATGCCCCGGTGTCTTGTGCCCTACTCCTTCACCTTCTAGTCCTTCCACGAAGCTTCTAGTGCCTCTTTTGTTCCCAAAAAAATCATCAAAAAGTTTCATTGCATTTGGAGAACTTTTATTTCTGCACAAAAAACAACACCATGGTAGTTCTGCTGAAAATAGCGTTAGTCCGGGTTAGTTCCATCCAAATCATACCAAAACCATATAAAATTGTTGTAAACATGGCATGAATACTTCATAAATAATAAATACGTTGGAGATGTATCAACATCCCCAAGCTTAGTTCCTACTCGTCCTCGAGTAGGTAAATGATAAAAGAAATAATTTATGAAGTGTGAATGCTAGCAAAGTGCATAAGTTTGATCAATGATAATTTCAATCACTTTTCCTAGCATCATAACAGTAATTCTTTCTCATAAAACTTCTCATGTTAAAGTAGCAACCAATTCACCTGTTAAGGTTCAAACAATGAATTCTCTTGAAACTCAACAACCTATATTCTTAGTCACCAAATAATTGCAATTCAACTTATTCAACAGAGTCGAAGTAAGATCTCCACATACTCAATCATCATATAGTCTTCTATGATTGCTAGTACTCAAAGCATATTCTTAGAACAAATGGCATCCATCGAACACAGAGAAAGATAGGGGCTTAATATTTCGCCTCCCAACTCATTTATCATAGAGATAATTGTCAACAATAATAAATCATGATCAAATATATTTGACTGGTCATATGTGCCTAGATCTTTCCCCACCACATGATGCTTGCCAACTAGAGAATAATTGAGGTTGAAATGAGAATTCATTCTATTGACTCTTGCATAAAATTAATACTGAAAAGTAAAAGATAGGCCCTTCGCAGAGGGGAGCAGAGGTTGTCATGCGCTTTTTATTTGGATGCCCAAGCTCTTAATGCAAATGAATGTCACGTTATATTACCCCTTATGATAGCAACCTTTATTATGCAGTCCGTTGCTTTTATTACTTTGCCATCACAAGTTCGTACAACGCTCAATTTTCCCTTACAATAAAAGATCAAACATATTTACGAGCAATTTTTATTGCTTTATGCACCGATGACAACTTACTTGAGGGATCTTATTCAATCCATAGGTAGGTATGGTGGACACTCATGGCAAGAAACTGGGTTTAAGGGTTTTTGGATGCACAAGTAGTATCTCTACTTAGTACGAATTTTTTGCTAGCAAAAGATCCTAGGCAAACACCACATGTTGGAGGATCCATGACAATATAACTTCTATGCAAATATACCCAAACATAACTCATTACGTTGTCTTCCTTGTCCAACTTCAACTAATTTGCTCAAGTTTGAAAATAATTAATGGGTATTCACAATCATAGAAGATGTCCAAGATAATATATTTGCATGTGAAAGTTCTCTTCCTTATACTAATCATTCATGAATTGCTTGTATGACCAATATTGTGATTGTCAAGCTTCAAAAGATTTCACTTTCTAAACCCAATGTGAAGCTACCACTAAGCATGATATGAGCATATAATTTCAACTTCATTACATTCAATTTATTCAACAATTTACTCATAGGATATAAGTGAAGCATGAGAGTAAATAACAAACTACTCCAAAAAGATATAAGTGAAGATCATGCGAGTAGTTAAGTAAATGGGTAGCTAATTGAGGACTCTCTCTTATTTAAAACTTTCAGATCTAAGTATTTTATTACAACAGCAAGCAAAACAAAATAAAATGACATTCCAAGAATAGCACAACTCATGTGAAGAAGCAAAAACTTAGGCTCAACCGAGGCTAACCGATAATTGTTGATGAAGAAAGGTGGGATGCCTACCGGGGCATCCCCAAGCTTAGATGCTTGAGACTTGTTGAAATATTATCTTGGGATGCCTTGGGCATCCCCAAGCTTGAGCTTTTGTGTCTCCTTAATTCCTTTTATATCACGGTTTCCCTAATTCTTAAAAACTTCATCCACACAAAACTCAACAAGAACTCGTGAGATAAGTTAGTATAAATCAATGCATAACCTTATCATTCTCTACTGTAGCAAATCACTAAAATTATAATTTAACATTTCATACTAAATGCCACTGCATATTTAATACTCCTATCCTCAAATAGAATCATTAAACAAGCAAACATATGCAAAACAATGCAAACATAACAGCAATCTGTCTAAACAGGACAGTCTGTAAAGAATGCAATATTCTTCATACTTCCGTAACTCAAAAATTCTGAAAAATTACCACACTGTATAAAATTTATCATAGCTTATTGTGCAAAATATTTCAACATTTTATCACATTCTGAATTTTCTCGGGAAATTTTGCAACAGTGACAAACTTTCTGTTTTGAAACAGCAACTCATATACTTGCAAAATAAGCATGGTGAAGGCTATCCTTGCCATTTTTATTGAAATGAAAGATGCAAAACATTATTATAAATATCAGAAAGCAAATACAAATAAAATAAAATGATGCTCCAAGAAAATCACATATCATGTGACGAATGAAAATATAGCTCCAAGTGAGGTTACCGATAATGTCGGAGACGGAAGAGGGGATGCCTTCCGGGGCATCCCCAAGCTTAGTTGCTTGTATATTCCTTGAATATTACCTTGGGGTGCCTTGGGCATCCCCAAGCTTAGGGTCTTGTCACTCCTTATTCTCCTCATATCGATATCTCACCCAAAACTTGAAAACTTCAATCACACAAAACTTAACGGAACTTCGTGAGATGGGTTAGTATCATAAAGACAAATCATTCACTTTGGTTTTGTCAAGACAAGATTCATAATTGTTTACACATAATGTATACTGTACTCTATAATTTTCACAATTTATATTAAGCAATATAAGCCATAGAAACCATAAAACAAGCAAACTATGCATTGCAAACAGAATCTGTCAAAAACAGAACAGTACGTAAAGATCTGAATTAACGTCATACTTCTGTAACTCCAAAAATTCTGAAAATTTAGGAAAACGTAGGAAATTTGTATAGACATAAAATGTAAAAAATTCAGATTTTTTTGATGCACAAATCCAACCGTTATGCTGTCCTCAGCCCGCACACAAGTGGTATTACCGCTCCAGGAGCGGTACTACCGCCCAAGCGCTAGTCACCGGTAGTAAGTGTAGTGGCACAGAGCCAGGAGCCAGTAGTGCCACTGGAGCGGTACTACCGCTCCCCCCAGCACTACTATCATTGGGGTTGCAATGCTATAGGGCGTAGGTGAAGGAGATATGGTAGAACGACCAGCGGTACTACCGCCCAAGGGGGCGGTACTACCGCTTAAAGCCGAAACTACCGCTTCCTACAGCCGCCGAGGAAAACAGAGGCCTGAGGGGAGAACAGATCACCAAGCGGTAGTGGCAGCGGTGGTTGGGGCGGTTGATGTCTACTACACAACTTGTTCTTGTAGAGTCGTGTTGGGCCTCCAAGCGCAGAGTTTTGTAGGACAGTAGCAAATTTCCCTCAAGTGGATGACCTAAGGTTTATCAATCCGTGGGAGGCGTAGGATGAAGATGGTCTCTCTGAAACAACCCTGCAACCAAATAATAAAAATTCTCTTGTGTCCCCAACACACCCAATACAATGGCAAATTGTATAGGTGCACTAGTTCGGCGAAGAGATGGTGATAAAAGTTTAATAGGGATGGTAAAAATATATTTTTGTAATCTGAAAATAAAAAAAAATAGCAAAGTAGCAATTGGTAAAACGGAGCACAAATGGTATTGCAATGATTGAAAATAAGGCCTAGGGTCCGTACTTTCGCTAGTGCAATTTCTCAACAATGCTAATCTAATTGGATCATATAACCATCCCTCAACGTTCGATGAAGAATCACTCCAAAGTTCTTATCTAGCGAAGAACATAAGAAGAAATTGTTTGTAGGGTACGAAACCACCTTAAAGTTATGCTTTTCGTTCGATCTATTCAAAAGTTCGTACTAAAATAACACAAAGTTATTCTTTCTGTTTGATCTATCCAAGAGTTCGTACCAAAATAACACCATATGATACGCATCAACCAACTCGAATGTCACCTAGATAGTCCAATGTCACCACAAGTATCCATGAGTTAATTATACGATACGCATCAAACAATTTCAGATTCATAATACTCGATCCAACACAAAGAACCTCAAAGAGTGCCCCAAGATTTCTACCGGAGAAACAAGGATGAAAACCTGCATCAACCCCTATGCATAGATTACCCCAATGTCACCTTGGGAATCCGCGAGTTGAGTGCCAAAACATATATCAAGTGAATCAATATAATACCGCATTGTCACCACGGGTATTCATATGCAAGACATATATCAAGTGCTCTCAAATCCATAAAAGTATTCAATCCGATAAAACGAGTTCTCAAAGGGAAAACTCAATTCATCACAAAATAGAGAGGGGAAAACACCATATGATCCAACTATATTAACACAGCCCGCGATACATCAAGATCGTGCCATCTCAAGAACAAGAGAGAAAGAGATATTAAACACATAGCTACAGGTACGAACCCTCGGCCCCGAGGGTGGACTATTCCCTCCTCATCGTGGTGGCCGTCGGGATGATGAAGATGGCCACCGGTGATGATTACCCCCTCTGGCAGGGTGCCGGAATGGGGTCTAGATTGGTTTTTCATGGCTACAGAGGCATGCGGCGGCGGAACTTCTGATCTAGGGTTATTTCTAATGGTTTCTCTATTTATAGGATTTTTTGGCGTCAGTTTCACGCGAAGATGGGCCACGAGGAGGGCACAACCCACCAGGGCGCGCCTGGGCCCCCTGGCGTGGGCCCAGGCGCGCCCCGGTGTCTTGTGCCCTACTCCTTCACCTTCTGGTCCTTCCACGAAGCTTCTAGTGCCTCTTTTGTTCCAAAAAAAATCATCAAAACGTTTTGTTGCATTTGGAGAACTTTTATTTCTGCATAAAAAACAACACCACGGTAGTTCTGCTGAAAACAGCGTTAGTCCGGGTTAGTTCCATCCAAATCATACCAAAAACATATAAAATTGTTGTAAACAGGGCATGAATTCTTCATAAATTATAGATTTGTTGGAGACGTATCAACGGTACTACCGCCAAGCGGCGGTACTGCTGCCTCTACCGCCGCTCCAACTTCCACTCGTCCTGCAAGGTCAAACAGGGTTCCACGGAAGTGACCCAGAGGGACTACCGTAGAACCCGACACAAAAAGTTGAGACCAGAGCAGAGGGCAGTAGTACAAGCGGAACTAGCAGCGGTACTACCACTAATAAGCGGTACTACCGCTGGCAGCTCTCCACAACCTCTTCTGCAAAATAGAGGGACAACTCCAAAGAAGCGAAAAGATGACAAGGGTGCAATATGAGTGTGTACGTGATGATTCCACCCAAACCTTTCCGAAGCGGACCCCCTTTAATATTATGGTTTATCCTACGACTCAAATCCACCGAAAAGAAACGCAAGAAAATAAACCGTCTCCTGTAACAAGCTTCGAGGAGCAGAAATTGTCTTGCGCTTTATGATGGAATATCTGAAATGCTCAATGCACACGATTAGTCCGCAAAAGCATTGTCATCAATCACCAAAACCACTAAGGGAGAAATACTCCCAAACACCGCTCATGGTGTTGCTGTTGGGAAATGTAGTAGATAACAAAAAAACACCCTACGATCACCCATAAACAATATGAAGATGCATAACAAGTTTGGATCACGATCGTTATCGACTCTGAGTAGCAGCGGAAGTAGATGAGTCAGTGTAGATCGTACTTCGAGTCCCTCGAACTGTAGATTTACGATCCCGCGAACCGCGCATGAATAGTCCCTCGAACGGAAGACCGAAAGCACGACCTCTCTACAGATTGCAAGCTTACGGTCTTCACGATCCGGCATTGCGTCGTGGTCCAGAACTAACCATCGCCGATGAATTAGAGGAGGAGATTAGAGCCACATGGGGCTTCTCATTATGAGGATTAGAGGAACTAGAACTAGCTATAATTATCTCAACTAGAACTAGTACTAGAGAACTAGAGGAGGCTCCAAAACATGTGTATACAAAAGTGCCCAAAGCCTCTAGTATATATAGGTTGGAGAGGAAGGAGGGGCTGCCAAACAAGGAGGGAAAGATCCCTCCTTGGTGTGCCGGCCTAGGGGAGGGAGGAGTCCCTCCCCTAGTCCAATTCGGCTTCCCCACTTGGGAAAAGGAGGCCTCTCGTGCATGGGCCATGGTGGCCCAATTCTCCTTCTAGCACTTGGCCTTTTAAGGCCCGTTGATATGAACTTAAATATAAAAGCCTACTAACAACTACTACAACTTATTATTATTAATTTAACATCAACAAAAACATTTTCCACCTATATATTATTTATCGAGAATACCCAATATTGCCCGATAGACTCCGAAACCCTCCCGAAACGCTTCCGGTTCCTCTCAGAACTATTCCAAATATTAAAGAAACTATTTCACAAATAAATACTCGATACTCTCATCCTACTAACACTCAGCAGATCATGATTACCTTAACCTTGTGACCCTGTAGGTTCGGTAAAACATAGACATGAACGAAACCCCTTCGTTCAATGACTGATAGCGGAACCGTGGGCGTCCTTATCGATCCCTATGATTACTCGAATGACATTCGAGTGAATCTTTGGTTATCACGTGATGTTCTCTTTGCTTCGTGATACTTTAGAAAACCCGAGGTGAGATGTATCAGTATCCTCTTGAGTCATACACATGCTCACGATACCGGTCTCCTCATTGTCGGTTTTGTTCTTCTTTCTCGTTGACGTGTTCCGGCATCCCCGTGATGTTGTCACCTGTGTCTGGCCAGACAATAGTGGATGTCGTCACACCGAGAGGGCCCTAAGAATATCTCTCCATCATCGGAGGAGCAAATTCCACTCTCAAGCTGCCTAGTCCCTTGTCAAACTTTTCGATGAACCTGTAAGTTATCATTATGATCACCAAGTTACTGAAGACGTTTGAGCAACCTCAATGCTCATCGTACAGTAAGAAGTGACTACGATACTCTCATGGTCTAAGAAACTAAAACACACATTAACACTCTGTGTTGTAGCAATTGACTGTTGATGATATCATCTCAAAGTATAATAAACAAGTTTGGGTCGATTCAATATGATCGTTCTTCTAGCGTCGTACTCTCAATGTTATTTTAGGACTATCGTCACACTTAACGATATCCTAAGATTCGGAAAACGTAATCACCAACAACACTTGAGCTAGTCTTAGAGGCGAGACTAGGAATCTTATTTTACTGTTTATCATTCTACACGTGCATATGAGGTTTCCACTGAATCGCATATTTCAGGATCATAGTAGTTATAGCATACAATATAAACTCTCAATTATGAACAGTGAATATAATAGTACAATATTATTGCCTCTAGGCAATACTTCCAATAGGAACATGAGCACTAGACGCCAGAACCTTTCTCTTCTCTTATCAGGCAGTTCTACACCTTAAGCCACTGAGGAGGTTCTTGGTCTAGCATATGGGGAAGAGCTGAGATTAGTTCAATGCGCATGATGCCAGCGGCTCTGGTGACCTCCAACACGAGCAATGCCAGATCTCCCAGGGAACTCATGGTGTTGCAGGCATGGTGGGGGTAGGGGACTCGGGCCCGGGTCCATCACCATTAGAAGTCGGGGAGGGTGGGCGGCGATGGCGAGGGTAGGCGATAGTCATAGTAGTAAGCGGTGTGAATCTGTCGAGGAAACACACAAGGACTAGTGCAAGGCACGCCGCACGTGCGGGGCTGCGTCGAAGACCACTACATCAGGCTCGTGGAGGAGGAGCTCAAAAGAGCAACAGATGATGTCAGGGATGGTCGTCGAAGCCATGAGCTTGAATACGGACATGTCGGACATGTTGCAGGTCTGCACCGCTAGATTCCCAGCCTTGTAGAATGGGGATAGTAGGAACTAACCAGAGGGTTGTAATCATTCATGATTGGGGATGCCAGAGATCTCGATGGAGACGAGGAAGCATGCAGGCACCGGCTCTGACCCAGCTGAAGGAAATATGCCCTAGAGGCAATAATAAAGTTGTTATTTATATTTCCTTATATCATGATAAATGTTTATTATTCATGCTAGAATTGTATTAACCGGAAACTTGATACATGTGTGAATACATAGACAAAACACAGTGTCCCTAGTATGCCTCTACTAGACTAGCTCGTTAATCAAAGATGGTTAAGTTTCCTAACCATAGACATGTGTTGTCATTTGATGAACGGGATCACATCATTAGGAGAATGATGTGATGGACAAGACCCATCCGTTAGCTTAGCATAATGATCATTAAGTTTTATTGCTATTGCTTTCTTCATGACTTATACATATTCCTCTAACTATGAGATTATGCAACTCCCGAATACCGGAGGAACACCTTGTGTGCTATCAAACGTCACAACGTAACTAGGTGATTATAAAGATACTCTACAAGTGTCTCCGAAGGTGTTTGTTGGGTTGGCATAGATCGAGATTAGGATTTGTCACTCCGAGTATCGGAGAGGTATCTCTGGGCCCTCTTGGTAATGCACATCACTATAAGCCTTGCAAGCAATGTGACTAATGAGTTAGTTACGGGATGATGCATTACGGAACGAGTAAAGAGACTTGCCGGTAACGAGATTGAACTAGGTATAATGATACCGACGATCGAATTTCGGGCAAGTAACATACCGATGACAAAGGGAATAACGTATGTTGTAATAACGGTTCGACCGATAAAGATCTTCATAGAATATGTGGGAGCCAATATGAGCATCCAGGTTCCGCTATTGGTTATTGACCGGAGAGGTGTCTCGGTCATGTCTACATAGTTCTCGAACCCGTAGGGTCCGTACGCTTAACATTCGATGACGATATTGTATTATATGAGTTATGTGATTTGGTGACCGAATCTTGTTCGGAGTCCCGAATGAGATCATAGACATGACGAGGAGTTTCGGAATGGTCGAGAGGTAAAGATTTATATATGGGAAGTCATATTTTGGGTTCCGGAAAAAAAGTGCAGTTTTTTTGGTATTGTACCGGGAAGCTTCCAGAAGGTTCCGGAGGATTCCGGAAGTCCACAAGTGGGTCCACCATGTCCCAAGGGCTGACATGGGCTAAGGGGAGGCACCCTAGCCTTATTGGGCTAGGCACACTAAGTCCTCAAAAACCCATGTGGCTAGGGAAGGCAAAAAGGGAAGGAGTCCTAGTAGGAATAGGATTGGACTTGGAGTCCAAGTCCACGTGTTTACTATTCATGGTTACTGTTCACATGGCACTATTCCTTCTACTCCAAGCCCCTACACATATATAAATAGAGGGGTGGGGGCGCCCCAAAGAGACACAACATCAATTCTTAGCCGTGTGCGGCGCCCCCCTCCACAGTGTACACCCCCGGTCATATTCTCGCGGTGCTTAGGCGAAGCCCTGCGCGGATCACATCACCATCACCGTCACCACGCCGTCGTGCTGACGGAACTCATCTACTACCTCGACACCTTGCTGGATCAAGAAGGCGAGGGACGGCACCGAGCTGAACATGTGCAGAACTCGGAGGTGCCGTAAGTTCGGTACTCGATCGGTGGAGCGCGAAGAAAGTTCGACTACATCAACCGCGTTGTGAAACGCTTCCGCTTACGGTCTACGAGGGTACGTAGACACACTCTCTCCCTCGTTGCTATGCATCTCCTAGATAGATCTTGCGTGAGCGTAGGAATTTTTTTGAAATTGCACGTTCCCCAACAGTGGTATCCGAGCCAGGTCTATGCGTAGATGATATGCACGAGTAGACCACAAAGAGTTGTGGGCGATAATAGTCATACTGCTTACCACCAACGTCTTACTTTGATTCGGCGGTATTGTTGGATGAAACGGTACGGACCGACATTACATGACCGCGTTCATGAGACTGGTTCTACCGACGTGCTTTGCACACAGGTGGCTGGCGGGTGTCTGTTTCTCCAACTTTAGTTGAATCGAGTTTGACTACGGCCGGTCCTTGTTGAAGGTTAAAAAAGCACACTTGACGAAAAATCGTTGTGGTTTTGATGCGTAGGTAAGAACGGTTCTTACTAGAAGCCCGTAGCAGCCACGTAAAACTTGCAACAACAAAGTAGAGGACGTCTAACTTGTTTTTGTAGGGCATGTTGTGATGTGATATGGTCAAGACATGATGTGATACACATTATTGTATGAGATGATCATGTTTTGTAAAAGTTATTGGCAACTGGCAGGAGCCTTATGGTTGTCGCTTTATTGTATGAAATGCAATCGCCATGTAATTGCTTTACTTTATCACTATGCGTTAGCGATAGTTGTAGAAGCAATAGTTGGCGAGACGACAACGACGCTATGATGGAGATCAAGGTGTCAAGCCGATGACGATGGAGATCATGACGGTGCTTTGGAGATGGAGATCAAAGGCACAAGATGATGATGGCCATATCATGTCACATATTTTGATTGCATGTGATGTTTATCTTTTATGCATCTTATTTTGCTTAGTATGACGGTAGCATTATAAGATGATCCCTCACTAAATTTCAAGGCATAAGTGTTCTCCCCGAGTATGCACCATTGCGGCAGTTCGTCGTGCCGAGACACCACGTGATGATCGGGTGTGATAAGCTCTACGTTCACATACAACGGGTGCAAGACAATTTTGCACGTGCGGAATACTCGAGTTAAACTTGACGAGCCTAGCATATGCAGATATGGCCTCGGAACACTAAGACCGAAAGGTCGAACGTGAATCATGTAGTAGATATGATCAACATAGAGATGTTCACCATTGAAAACTACTCCATCTCACGTGATGATCGGACATGGTTTAGTTGATATGGATCACGTGATCATTTAGATGAGTAGAGGGATGTCTATCTAAGTGGGAGTTCTTAAGTAATATGATTAATTGAACTTTAATTTATCATGAACTTAGTCCTAATAGTTTTTGCATATCTATGTTGTAGATCAATAGCTCGCGTATAGCTCCCCTGTTTTATTTTTGATATGTTCCTAGAGAAAACAAAGTTGAAAGATGATAGTAGCAATGATGCGGACTGGGTCCGTGATCTGAGGAATAACCTCGTTGCTGCACAGAAGAATTATGTCCTTGATGCACCGCTAGGTGACAGACCTCTGACAAGTACTTTGCCTACAAGATGGAGGAGAATAGCTCAGCTAGTGAGCATGTGCTCAGAATGTCTGGGTACTACAATCGCTTGAATCAAGTGGGAGTTAATCTTCCAGATAAGATAGTGATTGACAGATTTCTCTAGTCACTATCACCAAGTTACTAGGACTTCGTGATGAACTATAATATGCAAGGGATGACGAAAACGATTTCCAAGCTCTTCGCGATGCTGAAATCGGCGAAGGTAGAAATCAAGAAATTGCATCAAGTGTTGATGGTTGACAAGACCACTAGTTTCAAGAAAAAGGGCGAGGGCAAGAAAGGGAACTTCAAGAAGAATAGCAAGCAAGTTGCTACTCCCGGGAAAGAAACCCAAGTCTAGACCTAAGCCTGAAACTGAGTGCTTCTACTGCAAAGGAAATGGTCACTGGAAGCGGAACTACCCCAAATATTTGGCGGATAAGAAGGATGGCAAAGTAAACAAAAGTATATTTGATATACATGATATTGATGTGTATTTTACTAGTGTTCATAGTAGCCCCTGGGTATTTGATACCGGTTCAGTTGCTAACATTAGTAACTCAAAACAGGAGTTGCAAAATGAACATAGACTAGTTAATGACGAGGTAACGATGTGTGTTGGAAGTGATTCCAAGGTTGATAAGATCACCATCGCACACTCCCTCTACCTTCGGGATTAGTGTGGACCTAAATAAATAAATGTTATTTGGTATTTACGTTTAGCATGAATATGATTGGATCATGTTTATTGCGATACGATTATTCATTTAAGTCAGAGAATAATTGTTGTTCTGTTTACATGAATAAAACCTTCTATGGTCATACACTCAACGTAAATGGTTTATTAAATCTCGATCGTAGTGATACACATATTCATAATATTGATACCAAAAGATGCAAAGTTGATAATGATAGTGCAACATATTTGTGGCAGTGCCGTTTAGGTCATATTGGTGTAAAGCGCATGAAGAAACTCCATGCAGATGGACTTTTGGAATCACTTGATTATGAATCATTTGATACTTGCGAACCATGCCTCATGGGCAAGATGACTAAAACTCCGTTCTCCAGAACAATGGAGCGAGCCAATGACTTATTGGAAATAATACATACCGATGTATGCGGTCCGATGAGTGTTGAGGCTCGCGGCGGGTATCGTTATTTTCTGACCTTCACAGATGATTTAAGCAGATATGGGTATATCTACTTAATGAAACACAAGTCTGAAACGTTTGAAAAGTTCAAAGAATTTCAGAGTGAAGTGGAAAATCATCGTAACAAGAAAATAAAGTTTCTACGATCTGATCGCGGAGGCGAATATTTGAGTTACGAGTTTGGTCTTCATTTAAAACAATGTGAAATAGTTTCGCAACTCACGCCACCTGGAACACCACAGCGTAATGGTGTGTCCGAACGTCGTAACCGTACTTTATTAGATATGGTGCGATCTATGATGTCTGTTACCGATTTACCACTATCGTTTTGGGGTTATACATTAGAGACAGCTGCATTCACGTTAAATAGGGCACCATCTAAATCCGTTGAGACGACACCGTATGAACTGTGGTTTGGCAAGAAACCTAAGCTGTTGTTTCTTAAAGTTTGGGGTTGCGATGCTTATGTGAAAAAGCTTCAGCCTGATAAGCTCGAACCCAAATCGGAGAAGTGCGTCTTCATAGGATACCCAAAAGAAACTGTTGGGTACACCTTCTATCACAGATCCGAAGGCAAGATCTTTGTTGCTAAGAATGGATCCTTTCTAGAGAAGTAGTTTCTCTCGAAAGAAGTGAGTGGGAGGAAAGTAGAACTTGATGAGGTAATTGTACCTTCTCTCGAATTGGAGAATAACTCATCACAGAAAACAGTTCCCGTGATGCCTACACCAATTAGTGAGGAAGCTAATGATGATGATCATGAAACTTCAGATCAAGTTACTACCGAACATCGTAAGTCAACCAGAGTACGTTCTGCACCAAAGTGGTACGGTAATCCTGTTCTGGAAGTCATGTTACTAAACCATGACGAACCTACGAACTATGAAGAAGCTATGATGAGCCCAGATTTCGACAGATGGCTTGAGGCCATGAAATCTGAGATAGGATCCATGTATGAGAACACAGTGTGAACTTTGGTGGATTTGCCCGATGATCGGCAAGCCATTAAGAATAAATGGATCTTCAAGAGGAAGACGGACGCTGATGGTAGTGTTACTATCTACAAAGCTCGACTTGTCACAAAAGGTTTTTGACAAGTTCAAAGTGTTGACAACGATGAGATTTTCTCACTCGTAGTGATGCTTAAGTCTGTCCGAATCATGTTAGCAATTGCCGCATTTTATGAAATCTGGCAAATAGATGTCAAAACTGCATTTCTTAATGGATTTCTTAAAGAAGAGTTGTATATGATGCAACCAGAAGGTTTTGTCGATCCTAAAAGTGCTGATAAAGTGCACAAACTCCAGCGATCCATCTTTGGACTGGTGCAGACATCTCGGAGTTGGAATATACGCTTTGATAAGGTGATCAAAGCATATGGTTTTATACAGACTTATGGTGAAGCCTGTATTTACAAGAAAGTGAGTGGGAGCTCTGTAGCATTTCTGATATTATATGTGGATGACATATGCTGATTGGAAATGATATAGAATTTCTGGATAGCATAAAAGGATACTTGAATAAGAATTTTTCACTAAAAAGACCTCGGTGAAGCTGCTTAAGTATTGAGCATCAAGATCTCTAGGGATAGATCGAGACGCTTGATAGGACTTTCACAAAGCATATACCGTGACAAAGTTTTGAAGGAGTTCAAAAAGGATCAGTCAAAGAAAGAGTTCTTGCCTGTATTCAAGGTATAAAGTTGAGTAAGACTCAAAGCGTGACCACGGCAGAAGATAGAGAGAGAATGAAAGTTATTCCCTATGCCTCAGCCATAGGTTCTATAAAGTATGCCATGCTGTGTACCAAACCTGTTGTGTACCTTGCCATGAGTTTGTCAAGTGGGTACAATAGTGATCCAGGAGTAGATCACTTGACAGCGGTAAAAAATTATCCTTAGAGGACTAAAGAAATGTTTCTCGGTTATGGAGATGATGAAGAGTTCGTCGTAAAGAGTTACGTCGATGCAAGCTTTTACACCGATCCAGATGACCCTGAGTCTCAATCTGGATACGTATCGAAAGTGGGAGCAATTAGCTAGAGTAGCTCCATGCAGAGCATTGTAAACATAGAAATTTTGCAAAATACATACGGATCTGAATGTGGCAGACCCGTTGACTAAACTTCTCTCACAAAACATGATCACACCTTAGTATTCTTTGGGTGTTAATCACATAGTGATGTGAACTAGATTATTGACTCTAGTAAACCCTTTGGATGTTGGTCACATGGCGATGTGAACTATGGGTGTTAATCACATAAAGATGTGAAATATTGGTGTTAAATCACATGGCGATGTGAACTAGATTATTGACTCTAGTGCAAGTGGGAGACTGAAGGAAATATGCCCTAGAGGCAATAATAAAGTTGTTATTTATATTTCCTTATATCATGATAAATGTTTATTATTCATGCTAGAATTGTATTAACCAGAAACTTGATACATGTGTGAATACATAGACAAAACACAGTGTCCCTAGTATGCCTCTACTAGACTAGCTCGTTAATCAAAGATGGTTAAGTTTCCTAACCATAGACATGTGTTGTCATTTGATGAACGGGATCATATAATTAGGAGAATGATGTGATGGACAAGACCCATCCGTTAGCTTAGCATAATGATCGTTAAGTTTTATTGCTATTGCTTTCTTCATGACTTATACATATTCCTCTGACTATGAGATTATGCAACTCCCGAATACCGGAGGAACACCTTGTGTGCTATCAAACGTCACAACATAACTGGGTGATTATAAAGATAATCTACAGGTGTCTCCGAAGGTGTTTATTGGGTTGGCATAGATCGAGATTATGATTTGTCACTCCGAGTATCGGAGAGGTATCTCTGGGCCCTCTCGGTAATGCACATCACTATAAGCCTTGCAAGCAATGTGACTAATGAGTTAGTTACGGGATGATGCATTACGGAACGAGTAAAGAGACTTGCCGGTAACGAGATTGAACTAGGTATAATGATACCGACGACCGAATTTCGGGCAAGTAACATACCGATGACAAAGGGAATAACGTATGTTGTCATAACAGTTCGATCGATAAAGATCTTCGTAGAATATGTGGGAGCCAATATGAGCATCCAGGTTCCGCTATTGGTCATTGACCGGAGAGGTGTCTCGGTCATGTCTACATAGTTCTCGAACCCGTAGGGTCCGCACGCTTAACGTTCGATGACAATATTGTATTATATGAGTTATGTAATTTGGTGACCGAATGTTGTTCGGAGTCCCGGATGAGATCACGGACATGACGAGGAGTCTCGGAATGGTCGAGAGGTAAAGATTTATATATGGAAAGTCATATTTTGGATTTCGAAAAAAAAAGTGCAGTTTTTTCGGTATTGTACCAGGAAGCTTACAGAAGGTTCCGGAGGATTCCGGAGGGGTCCGGAAGTCCACAAGTAGGTCCACCACGTCTCAAGGGCTGGCATGGGCTAAAGGGAGGCGCCCTAGCCTTATTGGGCTAGGCACACTAAGTACTCAAAAACCCATGTGGCTAGGGAAGGCAAAAAGGGAAGGAGTCCTAGTAGGAATAGGATTGGACTTGGAGTCCAAGTCCACGTGTTTACTATTCATGGTTACTGTTCATGTGGCATTATTCCTTCTACTCCAAGCCCCTACACATATATAAATAGAGGGGAGGGGGCACCCCAAAGAGACACAACATCAATTCTTAGCCGTGTGCGGCGCCCCCTACACAGTTTACACCCCCGGTCATATTCTCGCGGTGCTTAGGCGAAGCCCTGCGCGGATCACATCACCATCACCATCACCACGCCGTCGTGCTGACGGAACTCATCTACTACCTCGACACCTTGCTGGATCAAGAAGGCGAGGGACGTCACCGAGCTGAACGTGTGCAGAACTCGGAGGTGCCGTACGTTCGGTACTCGATCGGTGGAGCGCGAAAAAAGTTCGACTACATCAACCGCGTCGTGAAACGCTTCCGCTTACGGTCTACGAGGGTACGTAGACACACTCTCTCCCTTGTTGCTATGCATCTCCTAAATAGATCTTGCGTGAGCGTAGTTTTTTTTAAAAAAATTGCACGTTCTTCAACACCGGCCATTCTGCTCCATGGGTTTAAGAGGAGACAGAAGTGCGACGTGTGGACGCTGCCAAGAGCAACGCGAGCGCGCGAGCCAGGGGTGGAGAAGCGGACAAGGAAGTCCTATGGGCGTGCCGGTGGACGAGAAGTCCTGGTCGGAGAGATCAAACCTGGCACAGAGAACGGCGGCCAGATGCTCGCAGGTATGACATTGGTGGGTAAATAACTTGAAGTTGGATGCATAGTAGAGTAAAAGACCACAAAGTAATCTGATAGCTACCGCTAGGCAGCTTATGAGATTATGATAATCTAAGTAAGTAGATTATATGATCTAGAAAATAATTAGCCCCCTTGGGTTACGACCCAGATTTTACAGGTTAGATTATATAACCCATGGGTTAAAAAACAAAAGAGGGCATAGCTTCACAGTTCACTCCGTCACATAGTGGATTATATAGTTTGATCACATTGATATGTTATTATGAACCATGTCCCACTTGATGATGTGAGACTAGGAGCCGTTTTGAATAGCAGTGCATATTGGAAACTAGGCACCACAATTCACAACAACTTACATGCTTGTTGAACAACGTCTTAAAAATCATACAAAATAACAGAATGCGCAGAATTCGAAAGAACATCAAACATAGTTGTCATATAATTATTCTATAATTGGCTTTAGGCCATATCACCAATAGTCGTCCGTTGCTTATAATCTTGAAGCTGGAGCGCAAACGGGGAGCCAGGGAGTGAGCGCTTCAACAAGCCTTTTGATGTCTTCTGAGGTATGAGCTGAGCTAAGGGTAACTCGCAACCTTCCAGGAGTTACACACAATCGATCAGTCTCTGTTTAAATAGACTATATTTGTTTTTCTTATTCGCATATATAATATTGACCAAGGGAAAAGGGGAATTTGGAACCTGCATGAGTTGGCTGGAACTGCGGGTGGCCTGATTGGCATGACAAGAAATCCAGATCTTAGAAGACGCCTGCAGTTTCAAGAAAACATGAAGCAGTAAAGAACATTCATCCTAACTATGCAGAGGCCGGGTGTTTATATCCGCTTGATGCTGCGCTTTGAGTTAATAAAAGTGCCTTATATTGGAGAAAAAGTAAACAATATGTGCATGCATCAATGAAAGGGAAATAAGAAAAAGTCGGCAGGTCAAAGATGGAACCTGTGAGCCTTGAGCACTGCTTCTTCGCTTCCAACTATAATGGGAATGATGGGACTGGTTATGTTTAGCTTAGTCAAAGAAGCAAAGTACTTCACATGCTCCCAAATAAGTGATCTTCGCCACCCCTCCTTCTTCGAGACATGGATTGCAGCTAAAACCAATGGTTTCTATTCAGGTTAAAATTCACTTTTAGAAGGAATGGTGGATATATAGACATTATAGGCCAACAATAGTACCAAGCAACGAAGCAATAATGGGAAGTGGCAAAGCTGATGAAAACATGAATTGGCGACCTCGCGATAGAATCAGCTTCTTCCATCTAGTGCTGCTCACCATATATAAGACAAACATTTGGTCATGAATCTCGAAATGAAGCGCCACCAACTTATGCTCAAGTCCAGCATTAATTAAGCCAATTTATAACCTACATGCTATAAATAATTATGATAAAATTATAATCTTTCCCGACAAGTAATCATGAGAAATTAATAATATTTCCTGATAAATAATCATGAGAAGTAAGGTGTCAAGTACAATCATAATTTTGCAATTGTATGACATAACCTAATTTTCAGTAGTGCTCTTGGTTTTGATAAGCATGTTCTATTCATCTTTACATTTTAATAAGCAGCGTGGACAGCTCCTTCGTCTTCGGGAAGAAAATATGATTATGTCCTTAATGGTATAGTAATAACCTGCACGCTATGAAAGCACCCTGGCAACCACCTCCATTGCCTAAGGAGCCAATACATATGTCAATGTCAAGTTCACATCCAAACATCTCAGGTATGCCACCACCATTCTTGCCGCATAGAAATGTTCCATGTGCCTTGAAAAAATAAGCCCGAGGATCAAGTACAACAAAACACAAGAACACGTGCACAAAATATTTAGCCAAGACCTTGTATCATGCTCTCTAATATTTCGTATTTCTTTTGAATAGTCATGGTGTTAAAAACTCATGCCGCAATGAGGCATGAATAATATAAGCCAGTGTAATTAACTTAGCTAGAAACTATAACCAACTTACTAGACAAGATTATCTCTAACACATTATTCGTTGTCGATAGAAAGATCGATCTAGAAAAATGCAATGAACTGAGAGGAGATAAAAACACAAACATCATCAACGACCAACAGGAATCCATGTTTGTTGCGTAATTTGACAAGTTCGGGTAACGGAGCAAAATCCCCATCCATGCTAAACAGACTGCATGCACATTGTAATTGAAAGGTTAGTTTAATGGTGTTAATTGTGACGAAGATATATAGTAACACGTGTTCAATGGTTATTTTTTTTAGCTAGGATTGTTCAGTGTTTACTTGCCTGTCTGTGACAACAACTTTCTTTGCCATTGAGCAGCCGGACCTGTACGTACGTAAAGATAATCAAAACATAGTTACTACTGCTAATTAACTCAGCAAGTCCTGGCTAATAAATATAGTACTACAAAGTATGTTGCATGCCAAGTGATGCATGGAAATAAGGAAGAAAAGATGCATACAGCAGGGACTCAAGGTGCGCCATGTCACAGTGCTTGTAGACAAAGGTCACTGCTGCCTGCTGCCTCTCCGCAAGGCGGATCCCATCGATGATTGAGGCATGATTCCACGCATCTGAGAAGATGGCGATCCTCTCGTGCTGTGTGAGAGAGTTGATGCTACCTATTGCGGACATCATCGACTTGTTGGCAGCATGCCTGGTGGGACAAAGAAGGCAATCCTGTAGAGCAAATCAAAATCGAGATCAATGTAAATTAAGGCGCGTGTTTGCTATTTCTCATGTAATAACTGAAAATAGATTTCGCGTGTACTGAATTGGGTGTTAGAGCATCTCCAGCCGTTCGGCCCCCCAGGACGCCGAAAAAGCGCCGTCTGGGGCCGAACCGGCGTTAATTTCGGCTTGGGGGCGAACGTGTTCTCAGTCGCCGCCCCAGGTCGCCCCCAAATCGGCACAACACGACACAAACACGGCACAAACTCGGCGATTTCATTCAAATTTGTAAAAAAAAAAAACAAAGAACATGATTTAAAAACAGGTACGCCTAGCCCTACTACGCGGCTGCCGCCACCCGCCTTCTACATGCCGAGGAGCCTGTAGAACCGGCTGTAGTTGCCGCCGCCATTGTCGTCGTCGTCATCGTCGCCGCCGCCCTGCGTCCCGCCAGAGCCGCCGCCGTCCCTGCTGCACCCCTGACCAGGGTCGCCGACGCGCGGGGGGTTGGACGGCCCGGGCGCGTCCTCGTCGTCGCTGTCGAGGACGACGACGCCGCCCTCGTCGCGTCCGCGGCGCCGAGCTTTGATCTCCTCGTAGGCCCGGCGCTGGCGCTCCACCTGCTCGTGGACGTAGTCCGCCTTCGCCCACTTGAGGGCGGTCTCATCGGCGGCGGCCATCTCCTCGTGCTCCTTCTTCACGGGGAGCAACCCCGGCTCGGTCTTCGGCCGGACGAGGTGGAGGGAACGAGGGGAGGGGCGGCCGCTCTCGTTGATGACGAGGGCGCCGCTGCGGGTGCGGCGCCGAAGCGGCGTCTCCTGCGGCTCCGGCTTGACGGGGCGGAGCGCCGGCGAGCCGGAGGAAAGCGAGCCGGAGCCCGACGACGAGGAGGTCGCCGTCTCCATTCGCCGCGGCGTCCAGGAACTACCGCGGCGGCGAGAGAAGGACGGGGGCGCCGGGTACTCGAGGCGCGGCGTTTTGCCGGCCTCGATGTGGTCGAGGACGGCCTCTAGGGTGCGGCCGGGCACGCCCCACCATTCGCGCCGCCCGTCGGAGTTGAGGCGGCCGCGGGGCACAGTTCCGTTTGCGGTGGCGACCTGCTCGGCGTGGCGGCGGTCGAAGTACATCGTCCACAGCGTGTGACCGTCGGCAGCATACCTCGGCTCGTTCCGCTGCGCCTCCGACAGCGATGAACGGATGCGGGCTATCTCGGCGCGCCGTTCGGCACCTGTGGACGCAGGGGGCACCGGGACGCCGCCGGCGCGGAGCCTCCACGAGCCCTGCACCCGCATGTCCGGGGGCGCCGGGTAGTCGGTCTCGTAGAGGAGGCGCGCCTCGTCCTCGCGCAGATGGCGTCGGCCGAAGCCGTTCGCCGCCGCGGCGTCGCTTGGGTAACGCTCGGCCATTGCTCGTCGGCGGGGAAGGGTGGGAGAGAGGGGCTACGGTGGCGAGAGGGGGCGAGTTGTGGCGTTCACCGGTGGGAAGGTCGGCTTTTATAGCCGAAGATGGGCGGTGAGAAGCTGCCTGCCGGGTGCCGCGTGGCGGGAGTGGGCAGGACGCGCGTCGCTGACTCGGCGGGAACCGAGGTGATAAGGACGACGAAGGCGGCGAGTCGCTGACTCGGCGGACCCACTCCATTTCGCGCCAAAATCGTTTTCCCCGGCGCCCCCCAGCGCGCCGGGTTCGGCCTGGGTCCGCCGGCGTCAAAATCGGCCCGAGCCGGCGAAAAATGCGCTTCTAGGAGCGTGGCTGGGCCGAATTTTCAGCGCCGGCGACAAAAGAGGGGCTGGGGGGGCTGTTGGGGGCGCGGCTGAAGATGCTCTTAGCGCCAAGTCCGAAGACGGCAGCATTTTTCTTTCGGGGCACCCGTTGAATAGGTGCTCCCAAATTAAAGTGAAGAAATAAGAGACGGTTAATAGCGAGTACTACATAAAACAGTTTCGTTACGAAACAAATAACAAAGAATTAATTGTCATCATGGGATGCTGGCACATATGCAGACGAACTCAAAAAAATTCCAAGCTCAAGCTCCATCTCTCCAATCTTGGAGAATCTTGCTCAGCAAGGATCTTAATTTAATTCTGTGAATAACAAAAACAAGACACAGGGAAGCTTTCAAGGAATGGATTGAGACACATCTATCTTAGTTTTTAAACATGAATTTTCAACGAGCAGGAAATGTTTAGAGGGGTGTGATGTAGTTTCTTTGTATGTAAATATTTTTAAGTAATGAAATACTGTAGAACAATAGTTCTACGGTCCACGGTTAAAATATATTAATAATCTGCATGAATATCCGTGTAAAATCAGATGGTGCAGAAGTTAGATTAGATTTTTCTTGCTAATTCTCGTATCTAGATGAGAATTAGAAAATACATACCTCCTTTTTCAGCAGATCCGCAAGTGATTCCTCGGCCAGTTTGTGGTAAGTAGTGTACCCAAAGATCAAGGAGGAGCTTGTTGGCCCCATGCCCTGCTCTTGAGCTGCCTGGCAAGCACACATCAAAATTGCTAGCTTGTTGACAGAGAGTAAACATGCATGAACCTTGGCCGCTGCCTCACGGACTGCCGGATGCGAGGCGAGGCCTATGTAGTCATTCCCGGAGAAGAGAACTACCTCCCGGCCCACCTCGTCTTCTCCCTGGACGTTCACCAAGTCATCTGAATCAACCAAACCAAAACAAACGTAAGATCCATGTTTCGGCGGTTGGCAGGCAGCAGGGGCATGCATGCATGGGGGAGCGGAGCTCTGGGCACTGACTTAGGGCGAGCCATTCTTGGGTCGAGGCGGCGTCGAGCCGGATCTCGACGGTGGGGCGGTCCCAGGGCCCCGGTCCGGCGAAGGTCTTGGAGGGCGGCGGCGGCGGCGCAAGGGTGATGAGGCGCTGCATGAAGAGCAGGTTCTTGCCGGCCAGAGTCGCGAGCGTGGCGTCCACGAGCGCGTCCCACGACGCCATTTCGCTTCGGCAGAACGGTGGCGAGGTGGCCGGCCGGTTATTGGTGCGGGTGGGTGGAGAAGAACAGAGCTTGTGGTGATGGCATGGACCTGAGACAGGGAGACTTAAAATACTCGTACCAGCAAGAGAGGGCACGTCCTGCACGCGTGGGCATAAAAACCCACTTTTAAAAAAGTGCATTTTAAACACGTTTTAAAATGTAAAAAAATTCAAAAAAAAATTACGGCACAAAGTTTTGTGACAAAACCTATTTTTCTTTTGTCTCCGCAAAAAAAAAAAGCAATCCAGTGCTTCTAAGCAGCATTGCACGACACATTTTTTTTGTCATTTTTACAAATGCAAAAGAAAAGGCTTTTTTTCGCAAAAAATTCCGCGTGCACATAGAATGTGAAGGTTATATGCGTGAGACACATTTTTCAGAATTTTCTGGCATTTCAAAATAAGTTTTTCAAAGTGGATTCATATGTCTGTGGGTTCATCCATGCATTTTTCGTACCAGCAAGTGCCATTTCCTTTTACCCAAATTAATTGACGCAGCGTCAATTAATTTGAATCGGAGGGTAGGGAGTAGCAAGATCACGTCGTCCAATCTTTTGAAGAAAAAAAATCATATACTGTAGTACCTTTTTTTTTCTTCTATTTTTGCACCGCTAGCTAGCTGGAGCTGCTTGTAATCTAGTCTCTTCACCTATCAGTGCTGTGCAGGTAATAATCGCGTGGACTAGTGGTCAGCGGATACCGACCAGATCCACAGGCAGCATCAATGGTATGGTCCTATCAATTCGACGCAATAAAAGCTCCCTGTTTTCCTAAGGCCAACTCCCACAATGACCCACAAATTTGTTTTGACATCTGTCCGTAAATAAGAGACCAATTTACGGACACGGATATAGGAGATGGTTATCCAACACTGCCCGCATACATTTTAATCATAGTTTAAACTAATAGGACGAAATTCGTGCAAACACGGCAGAGTTTTATTAAAAATCAAACATAATGACATAAAAAGGTCGATATTTCGACTGTTTAACTAAAACTACAAAAACTTCTAAACCCTATACTGGATGACCACCTCGTATGCGTGGCCGACCTGACCTGTCGCACCGCCGTCATCATTGTTGTCGTCCTTCCAGCCGCGGAAGGGCGCCGGAGGGCCGCGACAACCGATGGTGCCGACGGAGCCCTGGCGGCGGCCTTGCCCTTGCCAGCGTCGGAGGTCTCACTAAGAGACCACTCATCGCCGTACTTGGTGATTCGAGGCGACGGCGGCGCCTGGCGTCTATATGGAGGTGGTGAGTGGTCGAGGGCCCACACGATGGCAAGGTCCAGGTCTGCGGATCCATTCCGGCGCCGCATCAATCCTGGCGAACGAGGAGCGGTGGGCGGCGTTGCGCGGGTACCCATCTCTGGCAGATCGGAATCATGTCCGTCAGCTATCTCATCCCGTGATCTGATCCAACAGTGCATTCATCGCTTTAATTTTGGTAGCAATGAATCAGTGTAACAGTGTACTATGCAGAAGCTAGCGGCATAAGGCGCATCTAATTGATGTCGATCGGTCGTGGCAGGTATTTTTGACCATCTCTCGCCGTATTTAAATACTAGATCGGTATCGCACCTTGGCGCGAGGGTGTCGGTCCCAATGTTTTGATTAAACAGGTAATACTAAGTCAGTAGTAATCTAGATTTAACATGTTAGAGATACGACACGTAATCAAACTCAATAAAGAACGAAAACAAGCAAGGAACACGAGATTTTAACGTGGAAAACCCCTCCAACACGAAGGGGAAAACCACAGGCGCCAGTCAGCCAAACTTCACTATATCGGGGGAGGTTACAAACGCCGGGGATTTACAACCGATAAATTTATCCCGTGCGGCGGCTTACAAGAGGTATCTATAACATAGATGACCTAGGTCAATACTGATCCGTACCGCGGGGGGCGACGGGCCTCGCTCCGCTCGTTCGTCAGAAGTTAGCCTCCCTCTTTATACTTGAATTTGGAGCATAACATAACAAACTTCACCTTAGACAAATTCCATCTTGTAGCATGAATGAGAACCTCCTCCCTAAACAACAAAGAAAACACTTTCGGCGCCAAACAGCCACTAGCGCTAATGAGTTATACCAACTAAGTCTGAGCAAAGCTCAAACTTAGCAACAGGAACTGACTTTGTCAACATATCAGCAGGATTATCATGAGTACTAATCTTGCATACCTTCAGTTTACCTTGCTCAATAATGTCTCGAACATAATGATATTTGACATCAATGTGCTTTGTTTTCTCATGGAACATCTGATCCTTAGTAAGGTAAATGGCACTTTGACTGTCACAAAACAAGTTAATGCAAGAATTATCTCCACAAAGCTCAGCATACAAACCTTCCAGCCAAACTGATTCTTTACATGCTTCTGCAATAGCCATGTATTCTGCTTCAGTGGTAGACTGGGCAACTACTGGCTGCAATGTTGCCCTCCAACTCACGGCACACCCACCAACAGTGAACACATAACCTGTAAGGGACCTCATCTTGTCCAAATCGCTGGAAGCAAAATCTGAATCCACATAGCCAGCTAGTCCCTCACCAGTTCTGCCGAATTTCAAACAAGCATTGTAAGTGCCACGAAGGTACCTGAAAATCCACTGAACAACCTTCCAATGTTCATTACCATGGTTAGCCATGTATCGACTGACCAAACTCATTGCAAATGACAAATCAGGCCTAGAACACACCATGGCATACATTAAAGAACAAACAGCACTGGAATATGGAACTCTTGACATATACTCAAACTCTTCATCATTACTAGGACAATGAGAAGATGACAATTTGAAATGAGGAGCAATGGGAGTGCTTACTGACTTAGCATCATGCATGTTAAAACGATGAAGAACTTTCTTAATATAACTCTGCTGACTAAGAAATAACAAACCAGAATTTCTGTCCGTCGTAATCTCCATACCTAAAATTTTCTTAGCAGCACCAAGATCCTTCATCTCAAACTCACTACTTAACTGTGCCTTTAAAGTAGTGATCTCTTTCTTGCCCTTGGCAGCAATCAACATATAACAGCAAGTATATAGGTGATCCATCAACAAATTTAATGTAAACACAACTATCATATGCAGACCTCTTAAATCCATGAGCTATCATAAATAAATCAAACCTTTTATACCACTGTCTCGGAGACTGCTTCAAACCATATAGGGACCTCTTTAACTTGCAAACAAATTTCTCCTTAGCAGGCACAATGAAACCTTCTGGTTGGTCCATGTAAATCTCCTTGTCCAGTTCACCATGCAGAAAAGTAGTCTTGACATCTAACTGCTCAAGCTCGAGATCATGCATAGCAACAATACCAAAAAATGCACGAATGGAACTATGCTTCACAACTGGAGAGAACACATCATTATAATCAATACCTGATATCTGACTGAAGCCCTTAGCCACTAACCTTGCCTTAAACCTCACGGGCTCAGTAGGAGATAAACCCTCCTTTCTTTTGAAGATCCATTTGCAGCGAACGGTCTTCTTATGTTTAGGCAAGCTCACAACATCCCATGTGCCAGTTTTCTCAAGTGACTGCATTTCTTCCTGCATAGAAGCAATCCACTTCTCGCGGTCACCGGAAACAACTGCTTCAGTGTATGTGGATGGCTCATGGATGTTCTCAACCTGTTCTGCACAACTGAAAGCATAATGAACAATGTCACACTCTTCAATTAGGTGGTTAGTTTTCTTAATGACTCTCTTGCTCCTGCCATCTACAAGAGACTGAACTTGTCGCTGCAAAACAGGGGGTGAGTATTGCACAACATCATCATCGTGAACCTCTGTATCTGGAGCATCATCAACATTACCATCAACCTGTGCATCTGGAGCAACACTATCTAGCAGAAGGAAAGCCCTCACTCTTCACTGTTGCTGATGATGGCACCTTATACTTCAAAGGCCGCCTAGTGGTGCCGTGTAAGGAGAAAAACCTGGATATGACTAAGGAAGTTATGAAAGAAGCTCATGACACTCCTCTGTCAATTCATCCCGGTAGCACCAAGATGTACCAAGATATTCGTCAGAGATTCTGGTGGTCGAACATGAAGCAAGACATTGCACGCTATGTTGCTGAATGTGACGTTTGCCGTCGTATCAAAGCAGAACATCAAAGGCCTGCTGGAACTCTGCAACCTATCTCTATTCCTGAATGGAAATGGGACCATGTTGAAATGGACTTCGTCACTGGATTTCCCAAATCGCAGAGAGGTAATGATGCTATTCTTGTCGTCATTGACCGGCTTTCCAAGGTTGCTCACTTCCTACTAGTTAAGGAGACAATCACTGCTAGTCAGTTAGCAGACCTGTATGTTTCCCGAATTGTGTCACTCCACGGTGTTCCGTTGGAGATCAGTTCTGATCGTGGCAGTCTCTTTACCTCGAGATTCTGGAAAAGTTTCCAAGAAGCTATGGGAACTCATCTGTCCTTTAGCACCGCTTTTCACCCTCAGTCACAGGGTCAAGTCGAACGAGTTAATCAAGTGCTCGAAGATATGCTTCGAGCTTGTGTGATCTCCTTCGGTAAGAAATGGGAGGAATCTCTCCCGTATGCTGAATTCTCTTACAACAATAGCTATCAAGCTAGTCTGAAGATGGCACCATTTGAAGTTCTATACGGACGTAAGTGTCGAACCCCTCTGAATTGGTCGGAAACTGGGGAACGCTCACTCGTTGGACCGGACATTTTCCAACAAGCTGAAGAAAAAGGCCGCATTGTCCGTGAACATCTGAAAACTGCTCAGTCTCGTCAGAAGAGCAACTATGACCGAAAGCACAAGGTAATGGTCTATCAGCCTGGCAAGCAAGCTTACCTTCGCGTCACTCCGTTGAAAGGCACTCATCGGTTCAGAATCAAGGGCAAGTTAGCTCCTCGCTACATTGGCCCGTTCCGTATTCTTGCCCGTCGAGGAGAAGTGGCATATCAGTTGCAATTGCCGCCAAATCTTTCTCAAGTGCATGATGTCTTTCATGTATCCCAACTACGTCGCTGCTTCAAGGATCCTATTCGAGCTGTGGAACATGAAATGCTTGAATTGCGGGAAGATCTGTCTTATCCAGAATATCCCGTCCGCATTCTTGATCAAGCTGAACGCCGGACTCGTCAAAAGTCAATCAAATTCTTTAAAGTTCAGCGGTCGAATCATTTGGGAACGCGAGGATCGTCTTCGTGAAGAATACCCCCGCCTTCTTTCAGTCTTCCTCTTAATTCTCGGGACGAGAATTCTTGTTAGATGAGGAGAATTGTAACACCCCATGTACTTAGCCACAGTGATCATCCTTAATTAATGCCATGTCAGCAGAGTTAACAGTGCCTAATCATCATTTGCATCATATTGCATTTCAAACTCCTAATTCAAACTTCAAATTAAATTAAAGTGAAAATAAAAGTTGTTCCAAATTGAAAACTAAATTGTTCATCATGTTGCAAATAATCTAGAGGAATTTATAAAATTAACAGTAACAATGTTTAGAATATTTAAATGACCCTAACATCCTAAAACAGCAATAAAACAGAGATATTTAATCCATATTCATTTAATTAAAATCCAAATGAAACTACTGTGGCTTCAACCCATTTTCTAGCGGTGTTAAATAATGTACTGCGAATTATGGGCTAAGTCACATATTTTGTAAAAGTCATCTGGTGGCTTAGGAATTTGCAAAACAGAAAAGAAAAACTAACAAAAAGTTAAAAGGAGAAAAACCAACCCCCCTGCTGGGCCAACAGGCCCAGCTGGCCACCCACGCCGCCAGGCCGGCCCAGCCGCACCTGGCCTATATGGCCCACCCAGCCGCACCGAAACCCTAACCCCACTCACCCCACTCCCTCGCCCCTCCTCTGCCTTCCCCGATCTAGATCGGGGGGATCGGCGCCCCATCGCCGCTTGTCGTCTCCGCCACCTCGTCCCCCTCGCCGGTCCTCCTCGCCGGACCCCGCCTTACCGTCGCTCGCCCTCGTCGCCCGAAGCCACCTCGACCCCGTCGCCGACGTCGCGTCCCCGACCTCCTCCATGCCGGCCGACCTCGAGCCTCGCCGGCGAACCCCTGCAACGGGGGTGAGGACCCCGACCCACTCCGCCTACCCCCCGTTTTCTCCTCTGTCCCCGTCGCTAGCGCCATCCCCGCTCGCTGTCCGATGTGGCCTCGCTCGCTCCCTCCCCTGCTCGCCGCGCGCTGCTGCTACTGCGCCCCACTGCTGCATCCTCCGCGCCGCGCCACGCGCTGTCGCGCGCTCCCGCGCTCACCTGCGTCCGCGCGTGCCCACCACCGTGCTCCCGCATGCCCTGGACCGCCCTCTGCCACGCCCGCCTGCGCGCACATGCACCCGCAGCCTACCTCCCAACCGCCTCCTCACGCCCGCGCGCCCCCAAGCCGCGCCCCGTGCGCCCTGCCGAGTGCCCCGGGCCGCGCCCGTTGCCGGCGCCCGCGCCACTGGCCGCGTCCGGGGCCAGCCCCGCATAGCCGCGCCCGTTCGGGCACCCGCGCCCATAACCGCCAGCCCGCGCGTCCGCTTAGGCCCCAGGGGCCACAGACAGCTGGGCCCGCCCCCCTGTACCTATGACAAACGGGGCCCACGCCCCTGTTTAAGAAATAAATAAATAAATAAAAATAATCAATTAATTAATTAATTTTTTAATTAAACTAATTAGTTAACTAGCCTAATTAATCCGTAATTAGTTTAATTAAACCCTAGTTGACCTAAACAGACAATGACGTGCGGGACCCACATGTCGGTTTGACCCAGTCAACAGTACAATTGACTGCTGATGTCATAATTGAATTTTCGAATTAATTTAATTAATAATAATTTCAGAATTGATTAAAACTTTAAAAAATCATATAAAATAATCCGTAACTCCGATGAAAATACTTTGTACATGAAACTTGCTCAGAACGACGATACGAATCTGAATACGCCCTCTGTATTCCTTTCAGATGCCCCTAGCTAGATGAACATGGAACTTTTTGCCTGATTTCAATAAATGAATAGTGCTCAACCTTAATAAAATAAATCCAAATAAATTACTAAATTAACTAAATCATTTAGTTAGGCAGTAGAACACCTCTGCATATCATTTAGGCATGTTATGCATATTGTTTGCAGTTTTGCCGTGAATTTATTGTTTCTTCCCCCCTCCTTCTCTCTCGATAGACGCCGAGACCGACGCCGACGCAGCAGAAGAAGACGCACGATCCAGCACCGAGAAGCCCGAGTCCGAAGACCCCCTTCATTCTTGCCAGAGCAACCAGGCTAGCCCCCCCCCCCCCTTGAGCATCCAGATATCGCCCATTCTATTTTCTCCTGCTTGCATTGATTTTGTTACTGTTAATGTTTGCTCTTATTTTGATGCATAGCCTGCTTTTGTAACCTGTTTATTGTTACCTTACTTTCCTATGTTAAAATGCTTAGTATAGGTTGGTAGTGAAGCATCAATGACCCCCACCACCTTACCCTTGTTGCCCCTGCTTGATCATCGATGACTCGATCAATGTGATCGTCGACCAGAGACCGACACATCACTTCACCCCCTTAGTTATACGACTCTGCATAGTTACTATCGAGTGCCAAGGGTGATACCTCGTAACGCACTCCTGATGATTACTCTGCAGTGTAGCTGTTCAGTCATGGTCATCGAGGGTGATTCCTCCTTCTCCACTTCCGATACGACTCTGTCGTGTAACCCCTCAGTGTGAACCTCGAGGGTGATGCCTCATACGTTCACCCTGATGATTTCATCGAGTGGAATCCATCGAGGGTGATTCCTCGGGGTTTCCCCCTTGATGTTATGACCACACGGTTACTTTGACCTTTGTTACAGGCGGGTCGACCCTGATGGGTACCCGCAGGGGATCTATGATGTCGGGTGTGCCGGAAGGGCACTCGAGTGTGATATTGTGGCAGAGCTTCAGAAACTCTGATCGTCTCCGCGTGTTACTAAATCAGCCTATCGGATTTGGGTATTTTATCTGAGTGGGTCGACGTGCCCTATACGCACTACCACCACGCGGGATAATGGTTTATGGGGCCCTCTGCGTTGTACGTTTCTCCCGAAAGCTCATCAGACGTCACAGTTCACCGTGCGGGCTGATTGTCGGGAATGGGCTGGATACTTCACTGACGAGTTCAGTGTCGCGCGTGCACCCCGGCCAGTCACGCAACGCGCAGGGTGCCCGGGGCGATGGCCCAAGACCCCTGGGTGCATAGGTTAGTCCGGCGTGCTGACCTCTCTGCTGAGCCTAGTAAGGGCGCTGCTTCGTGTCGATCTCCCGAGGCCGGGCATTACCCAGCAAGTGTGTCCGGCCAGATTTGATCGAGCGTGTTGGGTAACAGTAGTGCACCCCTGCAGGGAAGAATAATCTATCGATAGCCGGACCTACGGTAAAGGACGCTCAGTTTGTGTATCCCGATCTACTACTTGAACTGGATACTTCACCACAGGAATCAGGCACTTTGCCGTCCACCATGGCTGACGGTAAAGGCATGCCTGGCGGACGGCAAAGGCCTTTGCTGTCAGCCAGCAGACGGCAACAGGTCCGGCTGAATAAGCTACGGCAAATGGTTCTTTGTCGTCTGCTGGCGGACGGCAAAGATGAAATGGTCTTTGCCGTCCGCCAGCAGACGGCAAAGAGCCTGGACGGCACACGTGGCAGGTTAGGTCCGTTTGGGGGTTAACGACGTGCTTTGCCGTCTGCCGGCAGACGGCAAAGACCTTTGCATCTTTGTCGTCTACCAGCGGACGGCAAAGTGCACAAAAATGCCAGCCCAGCCGCCCCCCAGGTAGCTGCCACGTGGCAAGCTATGCCGTCTGCTGGCGGACGGCAAAGATGCCAAGGTCTTTGTCGTCTGCCAGCAGACGGCAAAGTGGCCAAATAGGCCAGCCCAGTGCACCCCCGGTTGCACAGGTAGCTGCCACGTGGCAGCTTTGCCGTCTGCCAGCAGACGGCAAAGAGCCTGTACAGCCCCTGTTTTTTTTTTTTTTTTCTTAAATTCATTCAATTTCACATATATATATATATATACACATTTGAGAATACTTTCAACAAGCATAACAACACATATACATACGAAATCATATCCCTGCCATATGGATATGATCATCCAACACATATACATACCAAATCAAAAGTCCATATGCAACATATATAGCTAGCCAACATATCCAACAACAAGCATACAATGGTTTCATCCATACATACATATATAGGTAGCAAGTTTCACATTGTTCATCCTACAAAATCAAAACAAAAAGGAAGCACAAGGAGAAGAGTAGACTCCATCAACGCAAGCTTCCTCATCGAAAGCAAAACTGCAAATTGGGAAAGAAGAAAGTTAGAAGAAGAAGAAGAAGAAGAAGACTAGAAGAAGAAGACTAGCTAGAAGAAGAAGAATTTTTCTTCTCTTTCTTTTTCTCCTCTCCTCTTCTTTATCTTCTTCTTCTTCTAACTAAGGTAGGTAAAATGCCATTTTTTAGCTAAGCTAGGTAAAATGCTAAGTGTAGGTCATTTTAGAGCTAAGCTAGGTAAATAGGTCATTTTGGAGCTTTGTAAGGTTATTATGTCATTTTCGTGAAAAGTAAGCTAAGTCTATGTCATTTTGGAGGTAACAAAGATTATCATGCCATTTTTGACCTAAGTATGCTAAGTATGTCATAAATGAACTGAAGAAGCTAAGTATAGGTCATTTTTGAGCTAACCTAGGTAGTTATGCCATTTTTGACCTAAGTAAGCTAATTATGTCGTAAATGAACTAGGTAGGCTAAGTATATGACATTTTTTAGCTAACTAAGCATATTAAGTCATTTAGGAGGAAAAAAATACTAAGTATAGGTCATTTTATAGCTATCCTACGTAAAGTATAGGTCAACTAAGCTTATTATATCAATTTGGAGAGAAATAAGGTAAGTATAGGTCATTTTTTGTGGTAACCTAGGTGATGATGCCATTTTTTAGCCAACTTACGTAACTAAAGCTCATTTTTTATCTAACTTAGGTAATTATGCCATTTAGGAGGAAAATAAGCTAAGTATGCATTTGTAAAGCAAAACACTAGAGAAAACTTACCCTCATCACAACAAATGTGATGAAGATCGCAACTAAGGTAACAATTGATCCAACGGCATAATGATACCAAGCGTCATTATCAATGGCATATTTTCTAATCTTCTTAAGCTTCAGGCGCATTGCATCCATCTTCAAGCGCATTGCATTCATCTTCATCTTGTGATCATTGACGACATCGGCAACATACAACTCCAATGCCATCTTCTCTTCTTCAATTCTTTTATTTTTTTCTTTTAAATACTCTTTTTTTTCAACTAAATTTAACTTCTCGACAAGAGGGTCGGTTTCAAATTCCGGTTCACATACCTTTGATTGGGGAGAGGTGGTCTAACACGTGGCGGCACTTCATAAATGACATCCCAACCATTGAGATTTGGATCACTTTGACAGGCCCACGGTAGATAGAAAACTTGGGTTGCCTGTTGAGCCATAATATAGACATCGGGAACATCCAAATGGGTGCTTTGTTTGATTTCCACTAGCCCTAAGTGTTCATGAGTCCTTCTAGTCTCCTTCGGCTGGAACCAATAACATTTGAAGACTACGACATTTGGTGGGTTTGCACCATAGAATTGAAGTTCATAAATTTCTTCAACTCTTCCATAATACTCGGTATCTCCTTCGCCGATAGCAGAGACACAACAATTTGTAGACTTTCGGCCGGCCATAGATAGCTCTTTGACATAGGTACGAAAGCGATACCCGTTGATGTCGTATTTGTCAAATGAACGGACCTTAAAGTCAAAACCATTAGCGACTTGTCTCAATTCGGCGTCCATAAACTCTGAATTAGCCTACAAGTTTAATACGAAAGGGATTGTTGCATTAGCCACAAATTAGACGAAGAAATGAAATGGTCTAATGGAAATTACCGTTTGTTTGAACCAAGAGATGAAACCGGGATAGCCGCCTCCATGCTTTGCCAGAAGCTCATACTCTTCGATGGAATCCTTTTGGATCACCGCTCCATACGAGAATTTGGCGACGTATCGACTGTATCAATTTTATCCGGGAATAAGAGCAGTTCAAAGGAATTAGAAGTTGCGAAACAATGTACCGAGAACTTACTCGATGTACGGCCGCACTTCTGTTAGGTTGGTGAATATATACAACGAAATGATCTGCCATTCTTCGAAATCAAACGTTAAGGAATTAGAAGCACCGGCTGGTGCGAGATCCCCTTTGAATAGGCTGAGGTTGGATCCACCCTTTTTAGGGTCGTCAGCATTGTACCGAGGCTTCGGATTATGCAAATGACGATTGTTGGCTTCGTAGTGTGCTGTCACGAAGTTTGCCGCCTCCTCAGTAATGAATGCCTCAGCCATCGATGCTTCAATTCTACGTTTATTTTTACATTTTGCTCGTAGCGTCTTCTGCATCCTCTCTGTTGCGTAGCACCAACAATTTTGCAGCCCCCTCCCCCCAATCTTGCCTCGGTTGGGAGATGCAAAATCAAGTGCTGCATTGGATTAAAGAAGCCCGGCGGAAAGATCTTCTCTAACTTGCAGATCAACTCCGGCGCCAACTCTTCCATTTCTTCTAGCAGGCCAGGCGATAGTTCTTTCGCACAAAGAACACGGAAGAAATAGCTCAGCTCTGCCAGTACTAGCCATTCATCCTCAGGGATGAAGCCACGCAACATCACCGGCATTACCCGTTCAATCCATATGTGCCAATCATGACTCTTGAGACCAAATATCTTCAATTTATCAAGACTCGCTCCCCTCTTTAGATTCGCTGCATACCCATCGGGGAACATCAACTCCTTTTGTACCCACAAGATAATTTCCCTCATAGCTGGTCTTCCAAGATTAAACCATGCCTTTGGCTTTGTCCAGTTCTGCTTTCCTTTCGGTGGTTGCATGTTTTGTAACGGTCTATGACATAGCGCCTCCAGATCGACTCTAGCCTTAGTATTATCCTTTGGCTTCCCATCTATGCTGAACAATGTACCAAAAAGTGCCTCGGCGATATTCTTCTCAGTGTGCATCACGTCGATGTGTGTGGGCAAAGAAGGTCTTTGAAATAAGGCAGATCCCACAAGCATGTCTTGTGAGTCCAGGCGTGTTTCGAATTATACCCCTTGAAATACCCTGGACGCTCTGGATCTGGCTCGAGAGCGTTTAACTGGTCCAGGGTCTCTTGGCCTGTCAACGCAGGTGGTGCAGAGTTTTTGACAACTCTACCTTTGATGAAGTTCTTCTTGTCTTTCCTGAACTTATGGCGAGGATCTAGGAACTGTCTATGCATGCCGAAGCATGAAAACTTGCAACCGGCCTGAAGCCAAGGAAACTCAAGAGCTCCCTTGCATGTGGGGCACGGAAACCTTCCATGCACACACCAGCCAACGAATAGCGCATACGCCAGCAAGTCATGCGTCGAGTACATGTACCAGACACGTATTATGAAGTTCCGTTTGCTAAAGGCATCATATGTCTTGAACCCATTATCCCAGGCTTCTTGCAATTCGTCCTTCAGCGGCTGCATGTACACATTCATATTCTTCCCCGGATAGTTGGGCCCTGGAATTATCAACGTCAGGAAAATGTTCTTTCTTTGCATAATCTGTCCGGGGGGATATTGAGTGAACAGACAAATACGGGCCAACAACTGTATTGGACTGCCGTCAGACCAAACACACTGAACCCATCCGTGCTGATGGCGACTCGAGGATGCCTCGGATCTGCTGCTTTGTCATCATGTAATGCATCGAAGCGCTTCCATGCTTCACCGTCCGATGTGTGCGCCATCATCAGCTTCCCATCTGCATCTAGTTGGGTTCTTTTGCCCGTTTTGTGCCATATCATCTGTCTGGCCGTCTCTTCGACCATGAAAAGACGTTGAAGTCTTGGTACGATTGGCATATACCAAAGAACATTAACGGGGATTTTGGTCTGCGTCTTCTCACCCATACCGTTGTCTACCACAACATACCTGGATGACTTGCAAATGGGACAGTAGTTCAAGTCCGCATACTGAAGCCTAAATAAGGCACATCCTTTCTCAAAGGCATGTATCTTCTCATAGGGCATCTTAAGAGCACGAAGGATTTTGTCTGACTGGTACAGGTTTGTAGGTAGTACATGGCCTTTGGGTAGAAAACGTCCAAATACTGTCATCATTTCATCGTAGCATTCTCTGCCCAAGTTGAATTGAGCCTTCAGAGCCATTATTTGTGAGATGGCATCCAGCTGACAAAGCTCAGTGTGCTCGTGGAGAGGACGTTTTGAAGGCTCCAACATTTCATTGAAGGCCTTTGCAGATTCCTCCATCTCATCGTCCGAGTCCCAAGCATCATCAAAGTCTTGCACCATGTCTTGCATCCCGGTACCATGCTCGTCGGTGCGACGACAAAGCACCTCAGCTCTGGCACGTTGGGCAGACTCGCCATGAAATGTCCACACCGTATAATCTGGCGTAAAACCCCTCTTTTGCAGGTGTTTGCCCATTTCATCCTCTGTCATCTTGTGCCAATTGTTGCACCCGGCACAGGGGCACCATGTTGTCCTCTGGCCATTTGCAAATGCGGCTCTCAGAAACCCCTTGGTTTTTGTTAACCATTCAATGGTCATGTCTTTCTGACTAGTGTGACCGGTGTACATCCACGCACGATCACTCATCTTGCCTAGCTACTGGACGCATAAGAAATATATAGATAAATCAGCATGTATATATTCATCGGTTAATGGAGTTTGTCACTTTTATTACGTCCATGCAACCTAGATGCTAATAGGTAAAGATAGGTCATAATCCCACCCGAGTATGTGTAGATTGGGTTTGTTTTCCCATGCTCTGCTCCGGATCCGACGCAAAATTTCAGCAACACCTCCCCGCTGTTCTCCTGATACATGTCTCGGCAATAAGCAGAGAGGATGTGTACCCGGAGAACAACAGGGAGGCACTGACGAAATTCTGCATCGGATCCGGAGCAGAGCATATGGAAAAACGAACCCAATCTACACATACTCGGGCTGTCCATGGATAACGTTGGACAATTCGAAAGAATCACGGTTATAAATATGCAAATGCATGCATATTTATAGATGTAACCCTTTCGAACGGGAGACGCATAGTAGTCACGCATACTGATGATTGAAGACACCTATAGCTAGCAAGTTTCATCGGCACGAAGACCGGAACAGAGCAAATGAAGGGGGAGGAGGACATGTCATTTGTGCTCGCCCACGAACGCGGGGGCGGAGCTCGTTGAACACTAGACCTTCGCAGCGACGAAAAAACTACACATTTAAATCGAAAGATGAGTAACATAGCAATATTGTTTTTTCCGTCAACCTAACTAAATATTTACAACAGGACGAGCGGGTTAGGGGGTTCCTCGGCGTCGATGGAACCCTAAATAGCAAGTATCATCGGTGCGAGATACATATGGCGCTCAGCGTTGAACACTAGATCCACATCCCACAAGTGACGCCGGCGCCCGGCGTCCCGCGCGCAGCAATAGTTCTGGGGGCCGATGACGGTCGAACACCTTGGCGAATTTGTCTGACAGCCTCTGCGATGAGGATTAAAGCCAAGGTTTGAAACTTCAAACAACCAAACCGACTTGAGTCAGTTTGGGTGTTTCAAGTTTCAACACTTGGCTTTTAATCGTCATCGCAGAAGCTGCAAGACAAATTCGCAAAGGTGTTCAACCGCCATCAACCCCAAGAACTGTTGCTGCGGGACACCGGACGCCGGCGTCACTTGTGGGACGTGGATGTAGTGTTCGACACCGACGGCCACATGTATCTCGCACCGACGATACTTGCTATTTAGGGTTCCATCGACGTCGAGGAACCCCCTAACCCGCTCGTCCCCGGGCGCCCTCTGGTATGGCGACGCACGGTCGACGGGTCAGCACTCGGACCGGGGGATTCTTGGCATGGGCGTCGGGACCGGCGGGACCCACTGGCTCCACCATCTTTCCCCTCGGCGACCGGCGATCCACGACCCTCTTCCTTTTTTCTTTTTTCCTCTTCTTCTACTTATTCTTCTTTTTTTCAATATTTTTCTTCTTCTAATTATCTAAACCTAAACCTAGCACTAACCTAATCCTACCACTAACCTAAACCTAAACACAAATAACAGTAGAAAAAACAAAAAAAATTCACCTTGGCTCCGGCGGTGGTGGAGGAGGCGGCGGACACCGGGGCGGCGGGGCGGCGAGCCGGGCGCCGGGGCGGCGGGGGCGGGGCGGCGGGGGCGGGGCGGTGGGGCGGCGAGGCGGGGCGGCGTGGCGGCGGGGCGGGGCGGCGGTCGAGGGCGGCGGCACGGGTGGTGAAGGCCAGGAGAGAGAGATAGAGGGGAGAGAGAGGGGTGGGGCGCGGGCGCGGCCCCTTTTCTGCTAGGTCACAGCTCTTTGCCGTCTGCTAGCAGACGGCAAAGATCGTACCTAGTAGGGTGGGGCCGAGGGGAAACGGCCGTTAAAACGGCTAGTTTCTTTGCCGTCTGCTGGCGGACGGCAAAGAAACTTTGCCGTCCTCTAGCAGACGGCAAAGAAAGTGGCTGTTAGGTCGTTCTCGTTAGCCCGCCACCCACCCTCTTTGCCGTCTGCTAGCAGACGGCAAAGAGATGGCTGATGGCAAAGCCTACCTTTGCCGTCCGCTGCCTCTTTGCCGTCCGCTTTCTGGTGGCTGATGGCAAAGCCTTCCTTTGTCGTCCGCTAGCGGACGGCAAAGAGTGGGCAGACGGCAAATCTGCTGATTCCAGTAGTGCTTGTTACTTAATTGAAGCTTCGGGATCGCTTTCTCGCAGGGAGTCGAGGAAGGATCTCTGGGCTTTACTTCAACATGTTTGCTTAATAAAATGCTATTCTACTCTCTTCTATTGCTGCAAGATGGTGGCTTCGTGAAGATATTTGAAGATGCTAGTCTTCGATAGGACTAGGCCTTCTCTCTATTCTGGCATTTCTGCAGCCCAGTCCACATATACAGCCTTTCCCCTTTGATAATGTTGCATATGTAGTGTAGATCCTTGCTTGCTGGGTACTTCGGATGAGTACTCACGGTTGCTTTGCTTCCTCTTTTTCCCTATATTCCCCTACTTGATGATACAACAGACGATGGAGCCCAGGAGCCAGATGTCACTGCAGGAGCTTACTACCAGATGGGTCCATACGGTACTTACTACTGGATTGAGCCAGCCGACCAGGAGTAGGATCGGAGGCTCCCAGGCAGGAGGCCTGCGCCTTTTCGATCGTTGTCGATGTTTTATCCCGCCTTCTTAGGCTTATCTGTTTTACTTTATATCTGTATCCAGATATCTGATGCTTCCGCTGATGCTTGTTTGACATCAAGCTTTTGTATTCGAGCCCTCGAGGCCCCTGGCTTGTAATATAAAGCTTGTATTATTTTGATTTGTGTCTAGAGTTGTGTTGTGATATCTTCCCATGAGTCCCTGGGCTTGATCGTGCGCATTTGCGTATATGATTAGTGCACGATTGAGTCGGGGGCGTCACAACCGTGTCCCACTTATTGATATGAGACCACGTGTCGTTTTGAATAGCATTACATATTGGAAACGGGGCTTCACAATTCACAACAAGTTACATGCTTGTTGACAACTTTATTAAAAATTATACAATAACACAATACGCATAATTCAAAACAACATCAAACATAGTGGTGACATAATTATTCTAGCCATAACTGGCTTTAGGCCTTATATATCACCAATAGTGGTCCGTTGCTTATAACCTTGAAGCTGAAGCGCAAGTGGGGAGCCAGGGAGAGAGCGCATCAACCAGCCTTTTGATGTCATCTGAGGTATGAGCTGAGCTAAGACTAACTCGCAGCCTGCCAGGAGTTCCAAAGTCAATCAGTCTCGGTTGAAATGGACTATATATGTTTTTCTTATTTGCATATATGAGTAAGGGAAAAGAGGAGTTCCGGAACCTGCATGAGTTGGCTGGTACTACTGGTGGCCTGATTGGTATGACAAGAAATCCAGATCTATGAAGGTGCCTGCAGTTTAGAAAGAAAAAAAAAACAGGAAGCATGAGAAACATGAAGCAGTAAAGAGAGCATGCATGCATACATCAATGAAAGGGAAATAAGAAGTCAGCAGATCGAAGATGGAACCTGTGAGCCTTGAGCACTGCTTCTTCGGTTCCGACTATAATGGGAATGATGGGACTAGTTATGTTGAGTTTAGTCAGAGAAGCAAAGTACTTCACGTGCTCCCAAACAAGTGATCTTCGCCATCCCTCCTTCTTCGAGACATGGATCGCAGCTAAAACCAATGGTTTCTATTCAGGTTAAAATAGAACTGACGATGGTGGATGCTCAGTTTCAGTATGCTTGAAAAATCGTGATGAGTGCAAGAAATATTCACTTTTAGATGGAATGATAGATGTTACCAAGCAGAGAAGCAATAATGGGCAGTGGCAAAGCTGACGAGAACATGAATGGACGACCTCGCGATATGATCAGCTTCTTCCATCTAGTGCTGCTCACCGTAAGACAAATATTTAGTCATAAATCTCGAAATAAAGCACCACCAACTTACGCTCAAGTCCAACATTAATTCAGCCAATTTATAACCTTGAGAATCTGCACCGCAGATGTGTGAAAACGGGTAACTCTGATGACATGAACCAGAATATGTAATTTCATAATATTTGGTCTTCGTCTGCACAACAGTATAAGCTTACAGGAAAAACATCTTCCCACTGTTTGCACAGACATTATAAGCACGATTTCCTTTGTGATTTGGAATTTTTTATCGGTAAATCTTGTTGGTGAATTTCTTTTACTGTGGGGATATTCAAATAGCACTGAGATACTCCATGCCACATGGAAATTTCTGAAGAAGCAAAATAAAACGTCGGCCAGTGGCTAGTAACCCTTGAGAAATGTCAAAAATACAGTAGTGAAAGTCTAAGGAATGGTCAGGCTCAAACCATATGAGGCGCCACTTTCATGCCTAGATAAAAAAATAATCATGAGAAATCAGGTGTCATGTAAAATCATAATTTTGCAATTGTATGGTATAACCTAATTTGCAGCATCACTCTTGGTTTGGATAAGCATGTTATTTATTCATCTGTACATTTTAATAAGCAGCATGAACAGCTCCTTCGTCCTTGGAAAGAAAATATGATTATGTTCTTAAGGGTAATATTAATAACCTGCATGCAATGAAACCACCCTGGCAACCACCGCCCTTGCTTAAGGAGCCAACACATATGTCAATGCCATCTTCACATCCAAACATCTCAGGTATGCCACCACCGTTCTCGCCACAAAGAAATGTTCCATGTGCCTTGAAAAAATAAGCCGGATGATCAAGTACATCAAAACACAAGAACAAACGCACACAAAAGATTTATCCAACACCTTGTATCATGCCCTCTAATACTTCCTATTCTTATCAATAGTCATCGTGTTAAAAACTCATACTGCCCTGTGCTGTGAATAATATAAGCCAGGCTAACTTAGCTAGAAACTGTAGCCAACTTACTAGAAAATATTATTGTCTCTAACACATTATTCATCGTCGATGGAAAGATTGATCTGGAAAAAGGCAATGAACTGAGAGGAGTTAAGAACACAAACATCATCGACGACCAACAAGAAACCATATTTGTTGCGCAATTTGACAAGTTCGGGTAACGGAGCAAAATCCCCATCCATGCTGAACAGACTGCATGCACATTGTATTTGAAAAGTTGGTTCAATGGTGTTAATTGTGACGAAGATATAAAGTAAAACCTGTTCAATGGTTACTTTTTTTAGCTAGGGTTGTTCAATGGTTACTTACCTGTCTGTGACAACAACTTTCTTTGACATTGAGCAGCCGGACCTGCACGTACGTGAAGATAGTCAAAATATAGTTACTGGAACTCAAAACCTGGCTAATAATATAGTACTATATACTCCCTCCGTCACATAATATAAGATGCTATTACAATCAATATGTGAGTACATTGGTTGTAATAACATCTTATATTATAGAACAGGGGGAGTATGTTACATGCCATGTGATGGAAATAAGGAAGACAACATGCATACAGCAGGGACTCGAGGTGTGACATGTCACAGTGCTTGTACACAAAGGCCACTGCCTCCTGCTGCCTCTCCGCAACTCGGATCCCATCGATGATGGAGGCATGATTCCACGCATCCGAGAAGATGGCGATCCTCTCGTCCTGCACCGCGTTTCTCCCAGTAGCTGAGAGAGAGATGATGCTACCTATTGCGGACATCACGGACGTGTTGGCAGCATACCCGGTGGGACAAAGAAGGCAATCCTGTAGAGCAAATCACAATCGTAAATTAAGGCACATTTGCTATTTCTCAGGTACTTGAAAACAGATTCCGCGTCAGTCGGATTGGGTGTTAGCGTGCTATTAGTAAGACATTGTTCACTGATTTATTCCTCATAACACTGTAACATGCTATTAACGGTGCTATAGCATGCTATTTTTTCCAGTGGATTTAAGAGAAGGAAGGGGCAGCGGCAGCAAGGGGACGGGGCAGAAAGGCAGGCCAGGTGGTCCAGCCGGTGGTACGTGGGTAGGGAGCGCTCGGTGAGGAGGTAGAAGAAAACGGTTCAGAGGTAGAAGAAATGGATCTGACTCTCCCTTTCCCATCCGACTGCTCAGATAATTCGATTAACACAATTTTTCTTTCAAGGTATTTGTTGGCAACAGGTGCTCCCAAATTAAGGCGAAGAAATGATAGATGGTAGTTCTTAAAACAGTTCTGTTACGAAAACAGAAAAGAAAGAATCTACACGAATTAGATGGGATTTAGTTAGGGCATCTCTAAAGACCCCCTAAAGAATAATGGAGTAAACAACCGAGTAAAACTTAGTGGAGTATTTTTACTCCACTAAATTTTGGACGGACCTAGCCGATCTACTGAATTTAGCGGATTAAAAAACAAATGGCGGCAGGGGAGGGGGGAACGGTGGCACCGGGAGGGTGCGGGAGGGGGGGGGGGGGTTCGCTGGCGTGATGAGTGGTACGGTGGATTTGGGGGGAGAGATGCTTCTACTCCACGGCCGAGCAGTCGAGGTTAGAGGAGTAAAACCGAATTTTTACTCCTAAAACCGGCTTCAAGGGATCGGCTAGAGATGCTCATTGCGCATATCCAGACAAGAAGAATTAACAAATCTCCATTTTCAGCAGATCCGCGAGTGATTCCTCCGCCAGCTTGTGGTAAGTCGTGTACCCAAAGATCAAGGAGGAGCTTCTCGGCCCCATGCCTTGCTCTTGAACTGCCTGGCAAGCACACACCAAAATTGTGAGCTTGTTCACAGCATGCACTAGCATCGAGAGACAGAGTAAAGATGCATGAACCTTGGCCGCAGCTTCAAGGACTGCCGGATGCGTAGCGAGGCCGATGTAGTCGTTCCCGGAGAAGAGGACCACCTTTCGGTCCACCTCGTCTCCTTCCTCGCTGACCAAGCCATCTAATTAACCACACCAAAACAATGTAAGATCCATGTTTCGGCGGTTGGCAGGCAGCAGGGGCATGCATGCATGGGGGAGCGGAGCTGGGCACTGACTTAGGGCGAGCCATTCTTGGGTGGAGGCGCCGTCGAACCGGATCTCAACGGTGGGGCGGTCCCAGGGCCCCGGTCCGGAGAAGGTCTTGGAGGGCGGCGGCGGCGGCGGAAGGGTGATGAGGCGCTGCATGAAGAGCAGGTTCTTGCCGGCCAGGGTCGCGAGCGTGGCGTCCACGAGCTCGTCCCACGACGCCATTGCGCTTCGCTAGAAACAGGGATTGGAGGAGAGGAGAGGCAGGATGCGAGAGCTTGCGTTAGCTAAGCCACCATGGGAGTGGGACTGAGACTGAGAGGCTTAAAATACTACTCCTACCGGCAAGTGCATGCCAGAATAACGTTGTCTGACGGCCCATGCTTACATTTTTTTTTCTTTCCATTTTGGCACCGCTGCAGCTGGTAATAATCGCGCGCTGTAGCACTGGCCACTGTGGGTGGGCTGGATCTTATCAACTCCTGTTCGTTGATAAGATATATATATAGAGAGAGTGTGTGTGTGTTTTTACAGTGAAGATCCACCGTTCATTAAGGTTCGCTCCTTGCCGGCTAATGGGAATGAATGATGCTTAGGAGAAAAGCCAAGGGGGAGGAGGGAAGTGATCGCCGCCGGCGGCCACAAGCCCTCGCCGGTCGCTGTGTGATTGGTTCTAGTCCACGACGATTGATGTTGGAGTCCGTTGAACTGTGCGTGAGAGATCGAGAAGAGAATGGATACAGCCATACAGGTTTGACAGCCAGAAAGAGCGATTCAGGTGAGGTCCCGATCGACAGGCACCTCGGAACCATGTCCGCTGTATCATCCCGTGAACTCATCCAACAGTGCATTCATGGCTTGTATTTTTTAGCCATATCTATGGCAGTGTATTGCAGAAGCTAAGTGGCGCTGTACGGCGCAGCTAATTGATGTCGACCCCCGTATAGACAGGCGGCCAGCAAGGTCTGCGAGAAGAGGATCTAACTGCTCCTCCCGAGTCGCCCCCCGCGAGGCGGCTGGGAGGCCCCCAGATCTCGTCGGCCGGACTCCCCCTCTCCTCCTCCTCCTCCTCCCTCGCCGCCGTCCAGGGGCGCAGCCAGGCGAAGCCTTGCCGTTGCCCGCGGCGGCGAGGACTCGGGGTCCTCCCACTCATGTGGGGCTGGCGCGGGCCGGCGCCCCCGGGCCGGAGCGTGGTGTCGGGCCGGACGTCATGGAGGGTGGTGGCGGCGCTCTGGCGATTCCGTTCCTCTGCGGCAGGCGGCTTCGCGGTCTGGTGCGTCGCGGTCACCAGGGACGGCGGCGGCGTGACCAGATTGGTCGGCGGCGGTGCGGCCGGAACTAGGCCCAGGCGTGGGCCTTGGTCAGTAGATTGCGATCGGCGCGGTGGCGGGTGCGACACGTCGGCAGCTGGGCGGATCCGTCGGGATTCTACCCTTTTCTGGTCCATGACAGCGCGGACAACTCCGGGGAAAACCCTAGATCTCCTTGGGATCAAGCGATGGCGGTGCTTTTGCGTCGTAGTCCCGTTTCAGGGCATCGTTTTGGAGTTTGCTCCGGCTGAAGGGACCAATGACGCCGACAGCGCACGCCTGGTGGCACGAGTGCCGATGAAAATCACGCCGACTACGGTCATGGCGGACGATGGCGGCGTGTGTGACGTCGTTCCCTTCTCGAGGCATCGTCGTTGCAGTTTGCGTCATCAGGCTCGGGATGCTCCGGGGGAAACCCTACATCTGGGTCTACCGGATCGGACGATGATGGCCTTCGCAGTATCGCTTTCCCTCCTAGGGGCATCGTTTTGGAGCTAGTGATGACTGGAGGGGACAAGAGGAGGAGCGGTGTTACATCTACTGCAAGGCCGACGATGGATCCCGGCGGCATGGCGCTGCGGAGGTTCGGCGAAGGGCGCGTGTGCACGGACATGTGCAGGTGCAGGATGGTGGCGTTGTCTGGCGCCGTGGTGGCGTCGACGATAGGCCAAGCAAGGTCGATGCGTCAGTTCCTGTTCTGGAGATGGACCGGTGAAAGATGGCTGCGGCAGCCTCTGAGAGTGCGCCGGTCCGGTGTGTGACCAAGTCTTGGTATGTGGCTGGGCTGGGGTATCCAGCTTTAGAAGTTAGGCTTTGGTGCGATGTCTGTTTAGTATTTGGCTCGGACATTCGGCACCTCTTCATCAAGGGGATAGGAGTAGCAACAAGTGTTGCCTAGATGGTGGCTTCAGGCTTACTGATTTATTACTTTGTATGATCTTTGTGAATAATTAATAAAATGGTTGCATGCATCGTTCAGATGCAGAGGCCGGAGAAATATCCTTCTTTTCCAAAAAAAAAAATTTGATGTCGACCCGACGAACATGGCAGATATGGTTGTGCCACCCCTCACCATATTTAAATGCACTAGCAGGGCAGAAGTGGGCGCCCGTGTAAGTGCCGGTTGTTAGAATTATTTGAACCACTTAATACTGGTACATGTCACATAATAACAAGTATAATAAGATATAGTCAGCAGGCTGTAAGGATTAAACTATTATATCTCTGCTGAGGTAGATGAGAGAGAAGACGAGAGAGAAAGGAAGCGGGTTGTAGATTAACAGCCGGCTGCAGCACGGACTCCAAGAAACATTGTGAGAGTGTAAGATGGACCATTCATTTATAAAGCAGTATTACTTAGCAACTAGCTATTATACATGTTGGCTATTAGGTTGATTATATGTGAGGTGGCAACTTCATGTAGCCGGTTGTTGACTATACTATTAACCATGCTCTAAGTGTTTATGGATCTGGAGATGAAGCCAGACCCATGAAAAAATATCAGCTAAGAAGAGGGAACACCAAAAGCCTAAAAAAGCAAGTTCTTTAGTGTCCAAATGCCCAGATGAAACTTCACCATCCAATTAGAATCATAGTGCTACTGGCTCTCATTAAGTAAGATAATTATTCATTCCCTCAAAAAAAAGTAAGATAATTATTCATGGATCACTTTCAAGTAATGATAATTATTTACTCCCTCGTTTTTAAATATAAGCCTTTTTAGAGATTTCAATACTGACTACATACAGATGTATATAGACATATTTTAGTATAGTCCCTTCGTGCGCACTACAAGGACATGCTGCGGGAGGAGCGGGTTGACAAGTTCCGACAGATGTAGGTCGGTCAGGCCTACAACCTCGGTCTCCTTGACGAGCACCGGCACGCGGAGGAGCAACTCGCCGCCGGCATGGCCATCGTGCCGGACGTGTTAGAGATACGACAAGCAAATCAACTCGACGAAGAACGAAGAACAAGCAGGGGACACGAGATTTTAACATTGAAAACCCCTCCAACACGAAGGAAAAAAACCACGGGCGCCAGCCAGCCAAACTTCACTATATCGGGGAGGTTACAAATGCCGGGGATTTACAACTGATCAACTTATCCCGTGCGGCGGCTTACAAGAGGTATATATAACACAGGTGACCTAGGTCAATACTGATCCAAGAGTACCGGCGACGGGCCTCGCTCCGCTCACTCGTCAGAAGTTAGCTTCCCTCTTTATACTTGAATTTGGAGCATAACATAACAGGATGTGGACGTGGCGGAGTAGTAGGTGCTGCTCGAGCCCCGCCGCTCCTCCTGTGACCGCTGGCGGCACCGCCAAAATCAGGCGGAGTTGCAGGCCGCCTACAAGGAGGTGGGAGGATGTCGGAGAAAATTTGCGGGTCAGCGTTTGGAGTTGCCCTTATAGACCTTTGCATTATGGGGCCCAACATATTGCCATGTGGAGAAGTTAGTTAGCACTGTTAGGTTGATCTCTCTCCCATTCGAACCCAACGGGTCGAACGGGCCCCTGACTCGCGCCCTGATCGGGGGTGCCCAACCAAACCATGGTTGGTGGGCCCCTGTGACCCACGCTATATAAACAGAGGTGGGGGCCGGGGCACGTGATACGAGGTTAATCGCTGCCACAAACCCCACCGACAATCCCTACCGATCTAGGGTTAGTGCGGTGCTCACGGGAAGCTCCACCGCCGCCATCCACTCTCTGCCATCACCGGACACTACTTCGCCATGGCCGGCTCCGGCTCGAGTTCATCAACCCAAGGAGAAGGAGGCTTCCACTTGATGAGTTGCCTAAAAGATGTTCCGACACTCAGAGGTGACAACTACACTGAGTGGAGGAAGAAAGTAGACCTGGCATTTGTCTGTGCTGAGGTGGACTGGGTTGTGGATGAACCACAGCCGGTCAGACCTACAGAGCCAGTCAGAGAGGCCACTGATGATGATGATGCATGGGAGAAAAAGAAAAAGATCATGCTCCATTGGAGATGTTGTATTCCATCGAAAACCAAAAGTGGGTCAATGCAAACAAAAAGTGCATGGCATTTATAAAGAATACAATTGAGAACGCCATCGTGGGCTCGATTGCAGAGTGCACTTCCGCAGGGGAGTTGCTTACAAAGATAAAGAGCCAGTTCACTGGTTCTTCAAAGACATATGCCACCCAGTTGTTAAAGCAACTGGTGACAGAGCACTACACTGATGGTGGTCATGGAATAAGAGAGCACATCCTCAGGATGAGCAATATGGCAGCAAAGCTCAAGCCCATAGATGCGGATCTGGAAATCAAACCAGCACTCCTGGTCCACCTGGTGATGGCTTCACTGCCAAAGGAGTTTGAAGCCTTTGTTGTAAACTACAATATATCACCTGGAACATGGGACATTGAAAAGACAATAGCCATGTGCGTCCAAGAAGAGGAACGCCTTAAAGCCTCACATGGTGGTTCTATCAACTATGTGAAGGATAAGAAAAGGAATTACAATCATAATAGCAAAAGTTCCCCTTCAAAGCCGCATGGGAAAGCTCCCTATCTGCATCAGCACAGGTCTTTTCCAGTGGACAAAGACACATGTCTGCACTGTAAGAACACTGGGCACTATAAGAAAGACTGCCCTGATTGGGTGAAGTCTATCATGGCAAAGAAAGGTAACAACTTTGTTTCCTTTGTAAATGAATCCTTGTATACACAGTTTTCGAAATCTACTTCGTGGATTGACTCAGGAGCAACTGTTCATGTTGCAAATTCGTTACAGGGATTCCATTCGACGCGGACTACGCAAAGAAGCGAAAGACGCATTGAAGTGGCAAACGGAGTTGAAGCAAAAGTTGAAGCTGTCGGTGACATCTCCTTGGAGTTAGCTGATGGATTCAACCTTCTACTTAGAGATGTTTTATTTGTTCCATCATGTCATAGAAACTTAATTAGTGTTTCTTGTTTGGACAAAGATAATTATGAATGTTATTTTGGACATGGCAAGTGTGCCATATGGTTTAATAATGCTTATGTGGGTGATGCTTTACTTCACGATGAGCTTTATTTATTATCACTACGTGAAAAAGTTTATTCTGTATGTAATGTGAAAGAACATGTTTCCGCGTCGAATAAAGAACAAAGGAAAAGAAAGAGAACTCACGACTCATCGAAATTATGGCACTGTCGTTTGGGCCATATTTCCAAGGGGAGAATAGGAAGACTCGTTAAAAGTGAAATTCTTCCTCTGTTAGAGTTCTCAGACTTAGAACAATGCATAGATTGCATTAAAGGAAAGTATGTAAAACAAATCAAAAAGGGTGCAAACCGTAGCACAGGCACAGTAGAAATCATCCACACTGACATTTGTGGACCATTTCCGGTGAAAAGTGTGGATGGCTATGACTCGTTCATAACATTCACAGATGATTACTCTCGCTATGGTTACATTTATCCAATCAAAGAAAGATCTGAAGCGTTGGATAAATTTAAGATATTCAAAGCTGAAGTTGAAAATCAGCATGATAAAAGAATAAAGATAGTAAGATCTGACCGTGGGGGAGAGTACTACGGTCGGCACACTCCATATGGCCAAGTCCCTGGACCTTTTGCAAAGTTCTTGCAGGAGACTGGCATAGTAGCCCAGTATTCAATGCCGGGCGAGCCTCAGCAAAATGGAGTAGCTGAAAGGCGCAACCGTATACTTATGGATATGGTGCGCAGCATGATGAGTTACTCCACCTTGCCATTGGGATTATGGATGGAGGCGCTTAAAACCGCCATTCACATTCTCAATAGAGTACCAAGCAAGTTAGTGCCCAAAACACCATACGAGTTGTGGACAGGAAGAGTGCCCTCCCTACAACACTTCAAGGTGTGGGGGTGCCCTGCTGAGGCCAAAATGTTTAATCCAAACATTGCAAAGTTAGATCCCAAAACAGTGAGTTGCCACTTCATTGGCTATCCAGACAGATCAAAGGGTTTTCGTTTCTACTGTCCAGACAGATATACAAAGTTTGTAGAAACAAGACATGCAGTCTTCTTAGAGGACGAAATGATGAGGGGGAGCATGGTAGCTCGGAAAATTGATCTTGAGGAGAAGAGGGTGCATGCACCTAATCCGATGATTCAGGAGCCATTTTTCTCACTACCAGTTGCAACTCCACCCATGACAACTATGGGGGTAGACCCGGAACCTGTCCGTCAGGAGCCGACTGAACCCGTTGTTGAGCATGAAAGGGAGGTGCAGCAACAAATTTTAGAAGAAGTGCCAGAAGTTGAGGCACAGAATGTGCCAAAAACTGAGGCCCTTAGAAGATCCAATAGAACAAGAAGATCAGCTATTTCTACTGATTATAAAGTTTATAACACAGAAATGGTTCATATGGAAGGTGATCCCACTACATACAAAGAAGCCATTAAGAGCCCTCACTCATCAAACTGGATAGAGGCAATGGAAAACGAGATGAAATCGATGAGTTCCAAAGATGTTTGGGACTTAGAGGAAATTCCTAAAGGAGCCAAAACAGTAGGCTGCAAATGGGTCTACAAAACCAAGTATGACTCTAAAGGGAACGTAGAAAAGTATAAAGCCCGACTTGTGGCAAAAGGATTTACACAAAGAGAAGGGATAGACTACAATGAGACTTTTTTCCCAGTCTCATGTAAGGACTTCTTCAGAATCATAATGGCATTAGTTGCACATTTTGATTTAGAGTTACATCAAATGAATGTTAAGACGGCATTTCTGAATGGTGATTTAAAAGAAAAGGTCTACATGAAACAACCCAAAGGTTTTATCATGGAAGGCAAGGAAAATAAGGGATGCCGCCTGAAGAAATCCATTTATGGATTAAGACAAGCCTCTAGACAGTGGTATCTAAAGTTTAATCAAACGATTAAAAGTTTTGGTTTTAAAGAAAATATTGAGGATAACTGCATTTATGCAAAGTTTAAAAATGGGAAATATATTTTCCTAATCTTGTATGTGGATGATATCCTGCTTGCTAGCAGTGATGTTAGTCTACTACAAGAAACAAAGAAGTTCTTATCCTCAAATTTTGACATAACAGATCTTGGTGAAGCATCATATGTTTTGGGCATAGAAATTCACCGAGATAGGAACAATGGAGTCTTAGGACTATCACAGAAAGCATATTTAGAAAAGGTTCTTAAAAAGTATAATATGCATGCGAGTAAAGCCACACCTGCTCCTATAGTCAAGGGCGATAGTTTTGGGAAATTCCAATGTCCCAAGAACCAGTACGAGATCGATCAAATGAAAGTAGTACCATATGCTTCGGCTGTTGGAAGCTTACAGTATGCACAAGTGTGCACTCGCCCTGACTTAGCTTTTATCACCGGGGTACTCGGTAGATATTAAGACAATCTAGGCATAGAGCACTGGAAGATGGTAAAGAAAGCATTGCGTTATGCGCAAGGCACGAAGGACTACATGCTAACATACAGGAGAAGTGATTCTTTAGAGATAAAAGGGTATCCAGACGCAGATTTTGCGGGGGACAGAGATGATAGAAAATCCACGTCAGGATACGTATTCACTCTCGCTGGGGGAGCTATTTCATGGAAAAGCTCCAAACAGTCGATAGTTGCATCATCCACGATGTATGCAGAATTCATAGCATGCTTCGAGGCCACGGGGCAGGCGATATGGCTAAAGAAATTCATACCCGACTTGAAAGTGGTAGATTGTATTCACAAACCACTAATGATGTACTGTGACAACCAGCCCGCAGTATTCTATGCTCACAACAACAAGTCGAGTAATGCTGCCAAAACAATAGAGATAAAGTATTATGTTGTGAAAGATAAAATCCAGGATCACACTATAAGTCTCGAGCATATAAGGACAAAGGATATGCTTGTGGATCCGCTAACGAAAGGCTTACCACCCAATGTGTTCAAGGAACACTTAGCCGGCATGGGTTTAAGGGAAAGCCTATGATTCCTGGATCATGAGAGGCCCAAAAGGAACATAATTTGTTTCTGAACAAAACATATGTTGTAGCTGTATGATTCTATCGGAAATTAAGCTGTGACGATGAAGTATGCTCTATGTACCAATATGCGGTGAAACAAATAAACTAGAAAGTATAAGGTAAAAAGTAAAGTTGAGATCAAGGGGGAGAATGTTAGGTTGATCTCTCTCCCGTTCGAACCCAACGGGTCGAACGGGCCCCTGACTCGCGCCCTGATCGGAGGCGCCCAACCAAACTATGGTTGGTGGGCTCCTGTGACCCGCGTTATATAAACAGAGGTGGGGGCCGGGGCACGTGATACGAGGTTAATCGCTGCCACAAACCCCACCGACAATCCCTACCAATCTAGGGTTAGTGCGGTGCTCACGGGAAGCTCCACCGCCGCCATCCACTCTCTGCCATCACCGGCCACTACTTCGCCATGGCCGGCTCCGGCTCGAGTTCATCAACCCAAGGAGAAGGTAGGTTTACCGGATGATCTAGCCTACCTGATCCCATGGATCTAACAAGCACATGGCAACCGGTTCTCAAATTTCGAATTTGAATATCTAACACACAACATCTACTCTACTATGGTTAAAGCTTTCAAAATCTAACTTAAGAAAGATCTAGACTTGTAGAGTACAACATTGATGGGAAATACATCTTGGGTTTGCGATCATGAGAACAAGTATTTGAGGCCAGCATGCATGCATGGAGAGCCTACCAACATCGAGCTAGCTAGCTGGAGTAGATCTCATGCATAGAACTGACCATTCAGTCGCAGCTATCCCTGACTTGGAGGGAATAGCCACGTCACCGGGAAGCCTTTTAACGGCCGCACGGGCGTCTCGAGGAACAACTTCGACAGCCGTGTCCTCATGTCGTACACGCTGCAGTAGAAGGGTTCCAGTTGTTTCTGGTAGTATCGATGATTCGATGATTGTATCTCCCAGCGATGGCGTCCTCCGTGAAGAAGATACGGTCCCCGGTGTAGAGACAGTCCTGCTCGGCCTCAGCGGCGGCGGTAACATGAACCGCTCGGGAGCACCATGGCCCGACGAACAGCACCCGGTCGTCGCCCACGCTCTTCAGCCTCGCCCACCGCGACCGCGCCAAGTCCGCCTCGAGCACCTTGAACTTGGTCCCCATCTGCAGCTCGAGCGCACTCCACAGCACAACCGCCGGGTCGTTCCGGCACCCCTCCATCGTCGTGTGCTTCGCCTTGTTCTTAGGATCCTCCCTGCAGACCAGCAGCAACGTTCCGCTGGATTCTAGCAGGTATCGCGGCGAGTCTTCGAGGACCCGGCGGGGGTTACCCATGAGGTGGTCGACCCGTGACACGGTCGGCTCGCCGGTGCGCCTGTCGGTGGCGATGGACACGGAGAAGAGCCCGTCCCAGCTGTCGAGGGCGTAGAGCTTTCCCTCGAACGAGACAATGTCTTGGAGGTGGCGAAGCTCGTCGGGTGTGCTGGACCACCACGAGGACGCCCCTGGCCGGCACAAGGCAAGCTTGCTATACGTCCATGCCTCGTTATCATCGACGATCGCGGCGACGAGGTCGTCGGAGCACACGACGAGCTTCAACATATGCGGTTTCGGCTCGTCTTGCGCGACCCGGAGAGGCACGTTGGGGGCGTATGTGTCGGAGAGGCCGGGGAGCAGGATGGTGATGGACATGGAGAAGGGGCTGACCAGCGTGTAGGCGCCGTCGAAGCGCTCGAACACGAGCCACTCGCCGCACGAGCTCTGCGCGTGCGGCAGCTGCCGGTGGCGGTCGAGGTGGAGCGGCAGCGGCCGGAAGGCGGAGCCAGGCAGGCTGTAGAATGTCCTGTCGGGCAAGGCGAGCCATGGGTAGTGCGAGGGCGGAGAGCTCTGCCGCGCGGAGGCGCGCCACTGTTTGCAGACGGCGGCGAAGCGGACCCGGTCGGCATGGCAAGGGAGGCGGCGGAGCACGACGCCGGCGAGCTCGGAGGGGATGCTCGACCAGCAACTTGGTGCGCGGCGTGACATATCGGATCGACGAACGAGACAGCCTGCGGCGTGTGTGCCTCTGTACGTCCACGGTCCCTGCCGTGGGAGCCGTATATATGTATACGCGGTTGGCATGACACGAGAGTCCGAGACTGTCTCAAAAATACTTTCCAGTTTTTTTTACCAGTTTTTTTTAGGGAATTTTTTTACCAGTTGAGAAGTTTCCCACCCTGCGACGCGTAAGGCGCCAAATACTTCTATTGTTCTTGTTTTTTTAGGGCAACTTCTTAGGCAGCCGGCAGCCCATACCTCCTCGCTAGCTTTGTTCGGTAGTGGGCCAGCCCGTGTAGCGTTTCATTGTGCGCCAGTTTTGGGAAGAAAGGCAGCGGCTGCGGCAGTCTGCCGAGACAGAGAAGCGGGACCAATGAATTTTGAAAAGGCATTCACAAATACCACGAATTGACAGATATCAAAATTTTAAAAAGGTTTGTACCAATTAAAAAAGTTCATCGAATTTGAAAAACGATCACCGAATTTGAACAAGGTTCACCGAATTTGAAAAAAGTTCACCGATTGTGAAAAAAGTTCATCCATTTTGAAAAAAAGGTCATCGATTTGAATAAAACATTTCCCCAAATCTGAAAAAAGTTCATCAATTTGAAGAAAGTTCATCTAAATTGAAAAAAGTACATCGATTTTGAAAAAAGTTCTTCGATTTTTAAAAATTCATCAATTTTGTAAAAAAAGTTCACCAATTTTGAGAAAAAGTTCATCAAATTTGAAAAATAAGTTAATCGGTTTTGCAAAAGGTTCATCAATTCTACAAAAAAAAGTTCATGAGTTTCAAAAAAATCAGTTCATGGACTTTTGAAATAATTTCATCTATTTGAAGAAAACAATTACAAATTTGGAAAAAGAAAAAGAAAAGGACAGAGGAAAAAAAAGAGAGCCATGAAGAAATGGATGAAAAACGCATATGTTATCACACTTAGTGAGGTGGTCGGGTTGGTTAGACGTCGATCACTGGTAACCCGCGACGCAAGGTTCGAATCCTAGCTCTTGCAGAATTTTTGCAGTTTTAGTTTAGAAAACAGAAGAAAAATGAAATATGGGCCGGCCCGCGAGTATCTGCTGCAGGCGCCGGTTAGCAAAAACAGTAGAAACCGGCGCCTGCAGCGCTAAATAGGAATTGCGCAGAGAAGCCCATTACCTGGGTAGTTCTGCGTTGGGTTATTGCTGGAGTTGATGATCCTGCGACTCTGGAGGCCATTGCATGTCGTGAGGCCTTTGTTCTGGTGAAGATTTACATTTGCAACGTTTTATCATTGCTTTTGACTCGAAGCAAGTAGTTCATGATATTATCAATAGTAGTCGAGGTAGGGATGTAATAGTAGCCAAGTTTTCTTTGCCTCTAGGTCTGGGGCGCCATGACAAAAATTGTATCCCACCTACTGTGGCTTTTGATGAATAAATTTGGTTTCACACCTAAAAAAGAGTTTTGGGAAACTTTTGGATGTTTTAGGTCTGGTTTTTCTTTTTCCAATTTTTTTATTGTTTAGATTATTTTTTATGTTTACAAATTCATGGCATTTTTAAATTTTTAAACAATTTAAAATCTTGCATATTTTTTGAATTCATGAACATTTTTTTATAATGCGTGATCATTTTTTTTAATTCACAAGATTTCTATTTTTGCGCAAATCACAAGAATTTTTTCAAATTCATGATTTCTTATAATTCATGGAAAGTTTCCAAATTCATGAATGTTTGAAAATTTATGAAGAGTTTTTGAATGTATGATTTCTTTTATTTGGTAAAACAGCCGCTAGTCGGTTTTCCCCTTGAATCAGTAAGCGCCTTTTCACTCGATAATGCTTTGCTTTTGTGCTCAGTCCTACTCTCTTGTTTGATAAATCCATACTTTCATGGTCTCTCCTGAAATCACCAAACCTTTTATAGTGATGCCAGACTCGTTTGCAATCGTGCTGAAGTTGCGCCATTCATGATGAGCCAAGCAAGTGGAGTGGCAACTCGGCACCAGTCACCGGCGCTAATCCTCGCGCACAACATGGGTTATAGCCACTCTAACTTGTATATAAAACCAGAGAGACAACAAAACCAAGCTAGGGACTCCTAAGTGATGCCAGTAGGCCGACACCAGTAAGGGAACAACGACAGCGGCGCGCCAACGTCTTATTTCTGGCGGCGGCAATGGTTGTTCGGTGGTCCATTGACCTTGATGTAATTTTTTATATATTTGAAATACTTTGTACTTCCAGTGAATCTTTATAATATATCTGATCTTTTTCGCAAAACTGAGGCCAAACCCACATTAGAAAAGCTACATAATTTTCCTCCTTTGCAGGACCACATCAAACAGAACCCACAAGAAATTAACAACCAGCTTAACATTGTTGTCTTTGCACCACTTTCAACTTCTCAACGGTCATCTGGAAGAATTTTGTTGTGTCTCGCTACCCTACTGCTGAAGCAAGAAGGTAATATGCATTTCTTGGAAATCAGTAGGTTGCCCCAGGATTTTCTTCTCAAAAACCAAATGAATGGGAATTTTCCAAAGCTCCACCAAATGACCACCACACCATCACCGGCACGACCTCAGTCGTGGGTTTCATGTGCAAAAACTACAGAGCCAATGCTTCATCCTTAAAAATGTGTAATAAAATTCAACATACCATGGAAGGCTCTCCTCAACTACTATTATGTCAATAGTTTAATAATACTCCTTGCAAGACATCACAATGATTTCAATCCTACTTGTAAAATAAGTTGTCAAATGAAGCATAATACAACCTGGCTACATGTATAACTAAAAATTCCTTTGATATTGGACAATATCATTTATGAACATGTAAGCAAGCCATTTGTACACAGAAAAAAACACATCCCTGTAATTGACTTTACATAACTTTATCGATAATTAATGTGCAAACATCACCTACTTTTACAAGCTTGGTGATAGACATGCAACTACCACTACTGTAGGAATGCCTATAAGTGGCGAGCGGCAAAAGCCCAATCGTGGCGGGCTAGACTCTCAGGGTTACTCGCCACTGACCTCCCGCCACTGCTATCTCGCCCGCCACTGGTAATATATGTTATGTTGGCGGGCGACTGTTTGCGCCCGCCAGTGATGCCCGACGACAGGCAAAAAAATGTTGTTGTGGCAGTGTTTTTGGCTGTCGTGGCAACGAAAATAATAATAATAATCTCTCCAATCAATATACTAAATTTGACTAAACCAGCGTCAATTAATATGGATCGAAGAGAATAACAAATTTAGTTGCAGACATGCCAAAAACAAGCAACTACATGTGTCCGGCTTGTGTGCAACCGAAGGCAAAACAATTCAAAGGAAAAAAAAACATCAATTTAATTGCACATGTACGAGGAACATGCAATTACATGCAGCTATACCTGGCCATCCCTTGGACCGGGTCGGGCTTTGGGCTGGGCCTAAGAGCATCTCCAGCCGTGCCCCCAACAGGCCCCTTAGGGCGACTTTTTTCGCGCCGGCGCCGAAAAAACCCCCCAGTCGCGCCCTTAAGACGCCGAAATCCGCCGGCTCGGCCCGTTTTTGGGCCCGGCGATCCCAGGCCGAACCCAGCGCACTGGGGGGGCTCCGGCGGAAGGAAAAACCACGTCTGGGCCACACTGTCAGGCGAAAAGTCAAGACAAACGTCCAGATTCGCCCCCCTCCCCACCCCCCACCCAAAAAACCACACCACAAACACACCCCCGCACCCTCCCGCCACCTTGCCGATCCCGGCGTCGCCCACCACCCACCACCGCTATCTAGGCCATTCCCCGCCGGAAAAGAGAGAGGGTTTCGCCGCGGCAACCTCTCGACCACCTTCCTGGGCGAGTTTTCCGGCCTTCCGGCCGCGCAGGGCGAGATACCGGCGGCTGTGCGCCCACCACGCCCGCCAGGTGTTCAGCGATTTGTCCGCTCGATGATGGACTCGGACGACGAGGAGGCGCTTGCGGCGCTGCTAGAGGAGGAAGCCGATGTCGACGTCCAGGACGAAGAGCATCTCATGGTCCTCGCCGCCCTGGCCGGCCTGCTCGCGAGCAATGCAAAGCCGCGGCGAGGTGGCTCGGCGCCGGGGCGGCTGAAAGCAAAGAACCGGCATTGACTGGAAGGCTATTGCATGCTCTACTCTGACTACTTCGCCGATGCTCCACTGCACGGCGACAAAGTATTTCGGCACCGTTATCGGATGAGCCGAAACCTTTTCCTCAGGATTGTGAATTCCATCCGGGAGTTCGATAGCTACTTCAAGTGCAAGAAGGATTGCACCGGCAAACTTGGATTCACCTCAATCCAAAAGTGCACGACAGCTATGAGGATGCTTGCATACGAAGCTTCCGGTGATTCACTCGATGACTATGGGCGCATGGCCGAGTCCACGACCATTGAGTGTTTCTACAAGTTCTGCAGGGCAGTGGTGGCAGTGTTTGAACCGCAATACTTGCGATCACCCAATGCTGAAGACACTGCTCGGGTCCTAGCACAAAATGCAGCAAGAGGTTTCCTGGGATGCTTGGAAGCATCGACTGCATGCATTGGAAATGAAAAAACTGTCCATTTGCTTGGTAGGGGATGTACAAAGGTGCCAAAGGCGGTTGCAGTGTGGTACTTGAGGCAGTGGCCACATAGGACCTCTGGATTTGGCACTCCTTCTTTGGTATGCCAGGAACTCACAATGACATCAATGTGCTGCAGTGCTCCCCTGTCTTTGCCAAGCTTGTTGAAGGTCATTCTCCTCCGGTGAACTTCGAGGTCAATGAGCGGCACTACAACAAGGTATACTACCTAGCAGATGGCATATATCCGAGATGGTCTACATTTGTGAAGACTATCTCAAACCCTGTGCCAGGAGGCAAGAACTCCCACTTTGCGAAGGTTCAGGAGGCTTGCAGGAAGGATGTCGAGCGAGCATTTGGTGTGCTCCAATCTCGATTTGCTGTTGTCCGGTACCCCGCTCAGACCTGGTCGAAAGATCAAATGTGGGAGATCATGACTTGCTGTGTCATCTTGCACAACATGATCATTGAGAGCGAGCAGGAAGAGCCAGTGTTTGACACTGAACCATATTACAGGCAGGGTCCCTTGCCCAAGTTGATCACCAGCTACCGGCAACCTGGACTGCCTTCCTCAATATGTGTTAGGAGATCCGAGACCCACAGGTGCATCAACAACTGCAGCAGGATCTGGTGGAGCACCTATGGAGGCTCAAGGGCAACGCCTAGCTCGATGTGTGATGAAATATGAGTTTTTATTTGTTGAACTATATAATTTGTATTGAACTATTTGATTTCTATTGATTTTCTGCGATGAACTATGTGATAAAAAATAACTTCTGTTGAATTTGCGCCGAAGCACGGCGAATATGGGACGATTTGCGCCGATAGCGGGCCAATTTTGCGCCGAAAGTGGGCTGAAAAGCGGGCAAATTTGCGCCAAAATTAGGCCGATATCGACGCATGGGGGCGATCTGGGGGCGGCGGCTGGGAACCCAATCGCCCCCAAGCCGATTTTTGCACCGGTTCACCCCCAGGCGGCGATTTTTCAAGCCCCCTGAGGGGGCCAACGGCTGGAGATGCTCTAACCAAGCCCGACAAAGAAAACCCAGGCCTGGGCCGACCTGGCTCGGGCGTCGGGCCTAGAAATCAGGCCAAAACCCAGCCCATCAATGTAAAAGCCCGCGGGGCCTCTTCATTAAATCGCAAATATGGTGGGCCCAGGCCCGGACCGGCCTTGGGGCTCAAAATCTAGGCCCAGGCCCGACCCGTGAGCAATGTCGGGCCGGGCTGCCCATGGCCAGGTATACATGCAGCCAACAAGCGGGTAAAATGAAGAACCAAAAAAAGATGAAAATTTTAAAACAAACCTATCTACTGGCCGCCCGTGCACCTAGCGCCCTGCAACTTTGGTTGCACGTGCATCGTGTTCCTTACAATTATGTGCGGAGTCTAATACATACAATTGCCTGTGTGAGACGGACATGCAACTGGGTGACAAATTTGAAAAAATGCCCCTACATAGAAAAGAGAAAAAGAAAACAAAAAACCAAAAAAAATAAAAATAGAAAATAGAAAAGAAAAATATAGAAAAATGGGAAAGTGGAAAAAAATTAAACACAGCGAACAAAAATACATGCATGAAAAAAAACACAAAGCCATCTCCTCCTTCTAGTTACTTCCTTTGCCGAGGACAAAAAGAAAACCGTCCCTGCAAAAACAAAAAACAAGAACAATGATACTCCATAGAAAAAAATAATGAAACTAAGGCCCAGGCTGCTTCGCACGAAAGAAAAGGCCCCACAAACTGGGCCGCTTCGCACGATGCTGTACGAGCTACGAGGCAATCGCATATGTATGCGATGGGAGCTCCTAACCGGCGCTCTCAGCGCCGGTTCCTCGTACGGGCGCCCGAAGGGCCATGCGACTGGGCCGGCCCAGCAAAAATTCAATCGATACAGGTTGTTTCATGGGTAGCGCCAAAAAAGCGAAAAAATAACCAAAATTTGTTCGCCTCAAGGATCGAACTCGCGGCGTGACAACAGCTAACGAGAGATGCTAACCATCTGACCTACAACGCGCTACTGAATAGTTACAGAGCGAATTATTTAAGTACATTTGTAGCCGCGCAATTTATTACACATGTAAACACTACTGTAGTGCTTTGATTTTTAAATTATTTGGAAAAAGTTCATTTGTTTTGAAAAAAATTAAAGGAAATTTTAAAAAAGTTCTACGATTTTGAGAAAAAATCATGATTTCGAGAAAAATGTCTATCGATTTTGAAAAAAGTTCATCCGTTTGAAAATTAGTTCACAAATCTTGAGAGAAAAGTTCACATATTTGAAAAGGTTCATCAAAATTCAAAAAAGGTTCATCAATTTTAGAAAAAGTTCACCGATTTTGAACAAAGTTCATCAACTTTGAAAATAGTTCATGAATTTGAAAAAAAGTTCATCGAATTCAAAAAAAGATTCCAAAAGAGTGAAAAAAAGTTCATTGAATTTGAAATAAAGTTCATCGATTTTGAAAAAGGTTCATCAAATTTGAAAAATGTTCATCAAATTTGAAAAAAAGTTCATTGAGTTTGAAAAAAGTTCATTGAATTTGAAAAAAGTTCATTGAGTTTGAAAAAGTTCATCGAACTTGAAAAAGGTTTGATTTAAAAGGAATGTTCATCGAATTTGAAAAAAAAGTTCATAAAGTTGAAAAAAAGTTCAACAATTTTTAACAAAGTTCATCTATTTGAAAGAGAAACTTTGTGAATTTAAAAAAAGAGGGAAAAAAGGACAGAGAAAAAAAAGAAAAGAATAGAAAGGGAAGAAAGATGAAATAAGGGGAAAACATGTCTGTAATCACACCGACTAGTGTGGTCGGGTGGTTATCCCATCGTCCCTGGTCACGCGCGGTGGAAGTTCGAGTCCCAGCTGTGAATCATTTTTTGCGAAAATAGAAAAAAAAGTGAAAAAGGGCCGGCCCAACACGACAAGGGGGTGTGCGCCGTTTGGGAAATAAAGAAGGAACGGGCGCCGTTTAGGAAATGCCTCGCATGTAACCCGATTCTACTATTCTGGAGGCCGAGCTGGGCTCTCACCCATCACAGGTAGGAAGATCAATTCTGAAGGGTAGGGACGCACTCAAACATGGAATCATTCGAAGAATTGGCAATGGAGCAGGGTTTGGGACCAAAATTGGATTCCAAGGGAATCAAATATGCGGTCCCTGGTATGTCTAGCGCCGACCACCCCCCTCCCACCCGTCTATGTTAATGAGTTGATTGATCACACCGCTTCTTGGCGAGTTGATGTGCTGGAAAAGTTCATCCTCCCAGCGGATGTTCATGCTATCCGAAACATACCATTATGTACAAGTAACATTTGATGACTTCTGGGCATGGCAGTTTGAGAGATCAGGAGCTTTCTCTGTTAGTTCGTCATACAGGTTACTTGCTTCTATCAAGAAGAACAGGGAGGAGGTGTTGGAGGGCCGAGCTAGCTCATCAGATAACAGTTATGAGGAGAAAGGTTGGACATCATTATGGAACACTCAGGTCCCGGCAAAGATCAAAGTTTTTCTTCGGTGTCTTGCTAGACATTCACTGCCCACAGAGGTTGTCTGGCATCACCGCCATATGAGTTATGCAGACAATTGCCAATTATGTGGTTCAATGGACTGTTGGAAACACTCGCTTGTGGAATGCACATCAGCTAGATATGTTTGGGCTCTCGTGGACGAGGATCTGAAGGAAATATGCCCTAGAGGCAATAATAAAGTTGTTATTTATATTTCCTTATATCATGATAAATGTTTATTATTCATGCCAGAATTGTATTAACCGGAAACTTGATACATGTGTGAATACATAGACAAAACACAGTGTCCCTAGTATGCCTCTACTAGGCTAGCTCGTTAATCAAAGATGGTTAAGTTTCCTAACCATAGACACGTGTTGTCATTTGATGAACGGGATCACGTCATTAGGAGAATGATGTGATGGACAAGACCCATCCGTTAGCTTAGCATAATGATCGTTAAGTTTTATTGCTATTGCTTTCTTCATGACTTATACATATTCCTTTGACTATGAGATTATGCAACTCCCGAATACCGGAGGAACACCTTGTGTGCTATCAAACGTCACAACGTAACTGGGTGATTATAAAGATGCTCTACAGGTTTCTCCGAAGGTGTTTGTTGGATTGGCATAGATCGAGATTAGGATTTGTCACTCCGAATATCGGAGAGGTATCTCTGGGCCCTCTCGGTAATGCACATCATGGTAAGCCTTGCAAGCAATGTGACTAATGAGTTAGTTACGGGATGATGCATTACAGAACGAGTAAAGAGACTTGCCGGTAACGAGATTGAACTAGGTATGAAGATACCGACGATCGAATCTCGGGCAAGTAACATACCGATGACAAAGGGAATGACGTATGTTGTCATTGCGGTTTGACCGATAAAGATCTTCGTAGAATATGTAGGAACCAATATGAGCATCCAGGTTCCGCTGTTGGTTATTGATCGGAGATGTGTCTCGATCATGTCTACATAGTTCTCGAACCTGTAGGGTCCGCACGCTTAACGTTCGATGACGATTTGTATTATGAGTTATGTGTTTTTGGTGACCGAAGATTGTTCGGAGTCCCGGATGAGATCACGGACATGACGAGGAGTCTCGAAATGGTCGATAGGTAAAGATTGATATATTGGACGATAGTATTCGGACACCGGAATGGTTTCGGAGGGTTTCGGGTATTTATCGAAGTACCGAGGGGTTACCGGAACCCCCCGGGGAAAGTAATGGGCCACTATGGGCCATAGGGGAGAGAGAGGGCAGCCCACAAGGGGTGTCGTGGGCAGTCCGAATTGGACAAGGGGAGGGGGCGCGGCCCCCATTTCCTTCTCCCTCTCCCTCTCCTTCCCCCTTTCCCCCTCCATGAGAAGGAAGGGGGAAACCGACTAGGACTAGGAGTCCTAGTGGGTTCCCCCCCCCCACTTGGCGCGCCCCCTAGGGCCGGCTTCCTCCCCTCTCCTCCTTTATATACGGGGGCAGGGGGCACCCCAAAGGCACATCAATTGTTCTCTTAGCCGTGTGCGGTGCCCCCCTCCACAGTTTACTCCTCCGGTCATATTTGTCGTAGTGCTTAGGCGAAGCCCTGCGCGGATCACATCACCATGACCATCACCACGCCGTCGTGCTGACGAAACTCTCCCTCGACACTTTGCTGGATCAAGAGTTTGAGGGACGTCATCGAGCTGAACGTGTGCAGAACTCGGAGGTGACATACGTTCGGTGCTTGATCGGTTGGATCGCGAAGACGTTCGACTACATCAACCGCGTTAAGCTAACGCTTCCGCTTTCGGTCTACGAGGGTACGTGGACACACTCTCCCCCTCTCGTTGCTATGCATCTCCTAGATAGATCTTGCGTGATCGTAGGATTTTTTTTTGAAATTGCATGCTACGTTCTCCAACAGTGCCATCCGAGCCAGGTCTATGCGTAGATGATATGCACGATTAGAACACAAAGAGTTGTGGGCGATAATAGTCATACTGCTTACCACCAACGTCTTATTTTGATTCGACGGTATTGTTGAATGAAGCGGCCATAACCAACCTTACATGACCGCGTTCATGAGACCGGTTCCACCGACAGACGTGCAACATGTTTTGCATAAAGGTGGCTGGCGGGTGTCTGTTTCTTCAACTTTAGTTGAATCGAATTTGACTACGGCCGGTCCTTGTTGAAGGTTAAAACAACAAACTTGACAAAACATCGTTGTGGTTTTGATGCGTAGGTAAGAATGGTTCTTACTAGAAGCCCGTAGCAGCCACGTAAAACTTGCAACAACAAAGTAGAGGACGTCTAACTTGTTTTTGCAGGGCATGTTGTGATGTGATATGGTCAAGACATGATGTGATACACGTTATTGTATGAGATGATCATGTTTTGTAAAAGTTATCGGCAACTGGCAGGAGCCTTATGGTTGTCGCTTTATTGTATGAAATGCAATCGCCATGTAATTGCTTTACTTTATCACTATGCGTTAGCGATAGTTGGCGAAGCAATAGTTGGCGAGACGACAACGACGCTATGATGGAGATCAAGGTGTCAAGCTGGTGACGATGGAAATCATGACGGTGCATTGGAGATGGAGATCAAAGGCACAAGATGATGATGGCCATATCATGTCACATATTTTGATTGCATGTGATGTTTATCTTTTATGCATCTTATTTTGCTTAGTACGGCGGTAGCATTATAAGATGATCCCTCACTAAAAATTTCAAGGTATAAGTGTTCTCCCTGAGTATGCACCGTTGCGACAGTTCGTCGTGCCGAGACACCACGTGATGATCGGGTGTGATAAGCTCTACGTTCACATACAACGGGTGCAAGACAGTTTTGTACGTGCGGAATACACGGGTTAAACTTGACGAGCCTAGCATGTACAGACATGGCCTCGGAACACTGGAGACCGAAAGGTCGAACGTGAATCATATAGTAGATATGATCAACATAGAGATGTTCACCATTAAAAACTACTCCATCTCACGTGATGATCGGACGTGGTTTAGTTGATATGGATCACGTGATCATTTAGATGACTCGAGGGATGTCTATCTAAGTGGGAGTTCTTAAGTAATATGATTAATTGAATTTAATTTATCATGAACTTAGTCCTGATAGTATTTGCATATATATATATATATATTGTAGATCAATAGCTTGCGATGTAGCTCCCCGTTTATTTTTGATATGTTCCTAGAGAAAAATAAAGTTGAAAGATGATAGTAGCAATGATTCGGACTGGGTCCGTGATCTGAGGATTATCCTCGTTGCTGCACAGAAGAATTATGTCCTTGATGCACCGCTAGGTGATAGACCTATTGCAGGAGCAGATGCAGACGTTATGAACGTTTGACAAGCTCGGTATGATGACTACTTGATAGTTTAGTGCACCATGCTTTACGGCTTAGAACCGGGACTTCAAAAATGTTTTGAACGCCACGGAGCATATAAGATGTTCCAAGAGTTGAAATTGGTATTTCAGACTCATGCCCATGTCGAGAGGTATGAGACCTCTGGCAAGTACTTTGCCTACAAGATGGAGGAGAATAGCTCAGCTAGTGAGCATGTGCTCAGAATGTCTAGGTACTACAATCGCTTGAATCAAGTGGGAGTTAATCTTCCAGATAAGATAGTGATTGATAGAGTTCTCTAGTCACCATAACCAAGTTACTAGAACTTCGTGATGAACTATAATATGCAAGGGATGATGAAAACGATTCCCAAGCTCTTCGCGATGCTGAAATCGGCGAAGGTAGAAATCAAGAAATAGCATCAAGTGTTGATGATTAACAAGACCACTAGTTTCAAGAAAAAGGGCAAGGGAAAGAAAGGGAACTTCAAAAAGAATGGCAAGCAAGTTGCCACTCCCGTGAAGAAGCCCAAAGCTAGACCCAAGCCTGAAACTGAGTGCTTCTACTGCAAAGGAAATGGTCACTGAAAGCGGAACTGCCCCAAATACTTGGCGGATAAAAAGGATGGCAAAGTGAACAAAGGTATATATGATATACATGTTATTGATGTGTAATTTACTAGTGTTCATAGCAACCCCTGGGTATTTGATACTGGTTCAGTTGCTAAGATTAGTAACTCGAAACAGGAGTTGTAGAATAAACAGAGACTAGTTAAGGGAGAGGTGACGATGAATGTTGGAATTGATTCCAAGGTTGATATGATCAACATCGCACACTCACTCTACATTCGGAATTAGTGTTGAACCTAAAATAAATGTTATTTGGTGTTTGTGTTGAGCATAAATATGATTAGATCATGTTTATTGCAATACGGTTATTCATTTAAGTCAAAGAATAATTGTTGTTTTGTTTACATGAATAAAACCTTCTGTGGTCATACACCCAAGGTGAATGGTTTATTGAATCTCGATCGTAATAATATACATATTCATAATATTGATGCCAAAAGATGCAAAGTTGATAATGATAGTGCAACATATTTGTGGCACTGCCGTTTAGGTCATATTGGTGTAAAGCGCATGAAGAAACTCCATGCAGATGGGATTTTGGAATCACTTGATTATGAATCATTTGATACTTGCGAACCATGCCTCATGGGCAAGATGACTAAAACTCCGCTCTCCGGAACAATGGAGCGAGCTAATGAATTATTGGAAATAATACATACCGATGTATGCGGTCCGATGAGTGTTGAAGCTCGCGGCGGGTATCATTATTTTCTGACCTTCACAGATGATTTGAGCAGATATGGGTATATCTACTTAATGAAACACAAGTCTGAAACATTTGAAATGTTCAAAGAATTTCAGAGTGAAGTGGAGAATCATCGTAACAAGAAAATAAAGTTTCTACGATCTGATCGCGGAGGCGAATATTTGAGTTACGAGTTTGGCCTTCATTTAAAACAATGTGGAATAGTTTCACAACTCATGCCACCTGGAACACCACAGCGTAATGGTGTGTCCGAACGTCATAACAGTACTTTATTAGATATGGTGCGTTCTATGATGTCTCTTACCGATTTGCATTTATCATTTTGGGGTTATGCATTAGAGACAGCTGCATTCACGTTAAATAGGGCACCGTCTAAATCCGTTGAGATGACACCGTATGAACTGTGGTTTGGCAAGGAAACTAAGCTGTCATTTCTTAAAAGTTTGGGGATGCGGCGCTTATATGAAAAAGCTTCAGGCTGATAAGCTCGAACCCAAATCGAAGAAGTGCGTCTTCATAGGATACCCAAAAAGAAACTGTTGGGTACACCTTCTATCACAGATCTGAAGGCAAGATCTTTGTTGCTAAGAATGGATCCTTTCTAGAGAAGGAGTTTCTCTCGAAAGAAGTGAGTGGGAGGAAAGTAGAACTTGATGAGGTAATCGTACCTTCTCTTGAATTGGAAAGTAGCTCATCAGAGAAATCCATTCCCGTGATGCCTAAACCAATTAGAGAGGAAGCAAATGATAATGATCATGAAACTTCAGATCAAGTTGCTACTGAACCTCGTAGGTCAACCAGAGCACGATCCGCACTAGAGTGGTACAGTAATCCTGTTCTGGAAGTCATGTTACTAGACCATGACGAACCTACGAACTATGAAGAAGCTATGATGAGCCCAGATTCCGACAGATGGCTTGAGGCCATGAAATCTGAGATAGGATCCATGTATGAGAACAAAGTGTGGACTTTGGTGGACTTGCCCGATGATCGGAAAGCCATTAAGAATAAATGGATCTTCAAGAGGAAGACGGACACTGATGGTAGTGTTACTATCTACAAAACTCGACTTGTCGCAAAAGGTTTTCGACAAAGTTCAAGGTGTTGACTATGATGAGATTTTCTCACTCGTAGCGATGCTTAAGTCTATCCGAATCATGTTAGCAATTGCCGCATTTTATGATTATGAAATCTGGCAAATGGACGTCAAAACTGCATTCCCTAATGGATTTCTTAAAGAAGAGTTGTATATGATGCAACCAGAAAGTTTTGTCGATCCTAAAGGTGCTGACAAAGTGTGCAAGCTCCAGCGATCCATTTATGGACTGGTGCAAGCATCTCGGAGTTAAAATATACGCTTTGATGAGTTGATCAAAGCATATAGTTTTATACATACTTACGGTGAAGCCTGTATTTACAAGAAAGTGAGTGGGAGCACTACAGCCTTTCTGATAAGTATATGTGAATGACATATTATTGATCGGAAATGATGTAGAATTTTTCTGGAAAGCATAAAGGAGTGTTTGAAAGGAGTTTTTCAAAGAAAGACCTCGGTGAAGCTGCTTATATATTGGGCATCAAGATCTATAAAGATAGATCAAGACGCTTGATAAGTTTTTTCAATGAGTACATACCTTGACAAGATTTTGAAGGAGTTCAAAATGGATCAGTCAAAGAAGAAGTTCTTGCCTGTATTGTAAGGTGTGAAGTTGAGTAAGACTCAAAGCCCGACCACGGCAGAAGATAGAGAGATAATGAAAGTCATTCCCTATGCCTCAGCCATAGGTTCTATAAAGTATGTCATGCTGTGTACCAGACATATTGTATACCTTGCCATGTTTGGCAAGAGAGTACAATAGTGATCTAGGAGTAAATCACTGGACAGCGGTCAAAAATAACCTTAGAGGGCTAAGGAAATATTTCTCGGTTATGGAGGTGATAAAGAGTTCGTCGTAAAGAGTTACGTCGATGCAAGTTTTGACACCGAGCTGGATGAATCTGAGTCTCGGTCTGGATACATATTGAAAGTGGGAGCATTTAGCTAGAGTAGCTCCGTGCAGAGCATTGTAGACATAGAAATTTGCAAAATACATACGAATCTGAATGTGGCAGACCCGTTGACTAAACCTCTCTCACAAGCAAAACATGATCACACCTTAGTACTCTTTGGGTGTTAATCACATAGCGATGTGAACTAGATTATTGACTCTAGTAAACCCTTTAAGTGTTGGTCACATGGCAATGTGAACTATAGGTATTAATCACATGGCGATGTGAACTATTGGTGTTAAATCACATGGTGATGTGAACTAGATTATTGACTCTAGTGCAAGTGAGAGACCGAAGGAAATATGCCCTAGAGGCAATAATAAAGTTGTTATTTATATTTCCTTATATCATGATAAATGTTTATTATTCATGCTAGAATTGTATTAACCGAAAACTTGATACATGTGTGAATACATAGGCAAAACACAGTGTCCCTAGTATGCCTCTACTAGACTAGCTCGTTAATCAAAGATGGTTAAGTTTCCTAACCATAGACATGTGTTGTCATTTGATGAACGGGATCACGTCATTAGGAGAATGATGTTATGGACAAGTCCCATCCGTTAGCTTAGCATAATGATCGTTAAGTTTTATTGCTATTGCTTTCTTCATGACTTGTACATATTCTTTTGACTATGAGATTATGCAACTCCCGAATACCGGAGGAACACCTTGTGTGCTATCAAACGTCACAACGTAACTGGGTGATTATAAAGATGCTCTACAGGTGTCTCCGAAGGTGTTTGTTGGGTTGGCATAGATCGAGATTAGGATTTGTCACTCCGAATATCGGAGAGGTATCTTTGGGCCCTCTCGGTAATGCACATCATGATAAGCCTTGCAAGCAATGTGACTAATGAGTTAGTTACGGGATGATGCATTACAGAACGAGTAAAGAGACTTGCCGGTAACGAGATTGAACTAGGTATGAAGATACCGACGATCGAACCTCGGGCAAGTAACATACCGATGACAAAGGGAATGACGTATGTTGTCATTGCGGTTTGACCGATAAAGATCTTCGTAGAATATGTAGGAACCAATATGAGCATCCAGGTTCCGCTGTTGGTTATTGATTGGAGATGTGTCTCGATCATATCTACATAGTTCTCGAACCCGTAGGGTCCGCACGCTTAACGTTCGATGACGATTTGTATTATGAGTTATGTGTTTTTGATGACTGAAGATTGTTCAGAGTCCCGGATGAGATCACGGACATGATGAGGAGTCTCGAAATGGTCGAGAGGTAAAGATTGATATATTGGACGATAGTATTCGGACACCGGAATGGTTTCGGAGGGTTTCGGGTATTTATCGGAGTACCGAGGGGTTACCGGAACCCCCCGGGGAAAGTAATGGGCCACTATGGGCCATAAGGGAGAGAGAGGGCAGCCCACAAGGGGTGGCGCGCGCCCCCCCATGGGCAGTCCGAATTGGACAAGGGGAGGGAGCGCGGCCCCCCTTTCCTTCCCCCTCTCCCTCTCCTTCCCCCTTTCCCCCTCCATGAGAAGGAAGGGGGAAACCGACTAGGACTAGGAGTCCTAGTGGGTTTCCCCCCACTTGGCGCGCCCCCTAGGGCCGGCCTCCTCCCCTCTCCTCCTTTATATACGGGGGCAGCGGGGCACCCCAAAGGCACATCAATTGTTCTCTTAGCCGTGTGCGGTGCCCCCCTCCGCAGTTTACTCCTCCGGTCATATTGTCGTAGTGCTTAGGCGAAGCCCTGCGCGGATCACATCATCATCACCGTCACCACGCCATCGTGCTGACGAAACTCTCCCTCGACACTTTGCTGGATCAAGAGTTCGAGGGACGTCATCGAGCTGAACGTGTGCAGAACTCAGAGGTGACGTACGTTCGGTGCTTGATCGGTTGGATCGCGAAGACGTTCGACTACATCAACCGCGTTAAGCTAACGCTTCCGCTTTCGGTCTACGAGGGTACGTGGACACACTCTCCCCCTCTCGTTGCTATGCATCTCCTAGATAGATCTTGCGTGATCGTAGGAAATTTTTTAAAATTGCATGCTACATTCTCCAACAGGATCTACCGAAGAAACTTATTGAGATGAACAATCCGAGCGCGAAGAGATGGTTGTTTTAGCTCCGGGATTCACTACCGCATGCCCAGATTGTCAAGTTGGTTATGACTTTGTGGGCGATTTGGAGCTCGAAGAAAGGCTATTCATGAACAAATATTTCAAAGCCCGATGTCTACTCATTTATTTGTTCAACGGTTCATCTGTGATCTTGACTCCATCAGTACTATCATGACTAGAGCAGCGACGAGGTGCTCTCCTCGTACTGCTGCGCCAACCTCCTAGAGGCAGCCGGAGGAAGGGTTCTGTAAAATTCAAGTAGCGGGAGACCTTTCCACGGATGGCAAGGCCGGTGCGTCGGCTGCAATATGCAGGAGCAGAGATGGCAGATACTTGGGATCTTCTTCTATTGTTCTGCGTGGCACCACTGACACGACAACGTTGCAAATCCTAGCATGCCGCGAAACATTATCGTTATTTGAAGATCTCTCTATCTCTAAGATTGTTATTGCATGTGACTCCATGATAGCGGTGAATGACATCTTGGAGGGAAAAGGAGGCAGGTATGAGGCTATTGCTAGGGAATTCAATACTAGGGCTAGTAAGTTAGATAGTTGCTTTGTTACCTTTCAAAGTAAAGCTTCGAACTATCAAGCTCGTTCACTTGCCAGACACTCTTCTTTGCTCGATTAGGGTCGCCACTGGTGGCTAATTTCTCCGCATGACCCTTCCTGTATTCCCATGGACATCCACGGTGATCAATAAAATGTTGGCAATTCTAAAAAAAATGCAACCCGAACCATTACCCCCAAAAAAAGGTAACCCATACCAACGGCTCAAGGAAACAACCGCTCAAAAAATTGTAAACTGAACCAAGAAAACTCTCTCAATTAGCACGAATCTCAACACATATTGATCCAACGGCTGAAACATGTGACTGAGACTTTGCTAAATTACAGTAATCAACTAAGAAGAAATGAACGCTTCCAGTAAATGTCCTATACTTGACATTAATGCTTGCATTTTTCTGGATTTACTTCAGGCCTTCCGGCGATGTGCGTTTTGTGGGAGGAGACGTTTCCGTCGACTACGAAGACGTCTGTGGCGATTTCGCCAGTCTCAAGATGATGTGCCGACTCTGTCTCTTAGAGGTGCTCATAGGGGTAGGGTTTGCGTGCGTGCGTTCAGATGAGTGAGTGTATATGTGTATGTATGAGCATCTGCGTCTGTCTTGTCTTCAAAAAACAGTTTTGCTAGAACTCATCTAGATGAGATATAATTTGGTCTCATTCACTTTTTATAACCATTGGATGTGATGCTATAAAATACGTGTGTGCTGAAGTGGGTTGTATCTGTTCTTATTTTTCAGGTGAATGAGACCATATTATATCTCATCTAGATGAGTTCTAGGTACTCCAACAAAAAAAAAAGCCCCGATGCTTCATCTCTGCACCCAAACCGCCGTCCTTCTGCTCCACCGCCGCATGGTTGGCCCTTGCCCTTCCCTCACTGCGGCATCCTCTCCTTCCGACGCCCTCGCTCCCCAGCCCCTCCTCCACCTCTGCTCAGCCATGTGTCTGTTATCTCTTTCTCGCTTCTTATTCTCACATAGAGGCAACAAGGCGACAGGCAAATGACAGGAGCGGTGGTGCAGCAGTGCGGTGATCTTCCCCCGGACTCTTCCACCGGCACTGACTGTCCTCCCAAGTAGTCTCCCCTCGCCAGCTGCAGCAGCCGGCGGCCTGCCGGTCCCGGATCCAACACCGCCTGCCCCACTTCTCCGGCTTCTTGACGACTTAGGCGAAGGGGACGGAGGGCGTTGTGATTGGTGGGCCTAATTGTGTTGGAGGCCCCTGCTGCTCAATCTAGCTGTGTTGTGTCTCCCCCGAACTCCAGGGCTAGGCCTTAGCCGTTCATCGGTAAGAACCCTTTGCCCGAAACGACGAATCAGTTAACAAGTGTGCCATAGATCAATCGACAAGTATGTCACATAACTTAGTATTACTCATAGTTGTAGGCACTCCTTTTTCTTGCTACTCTGCTTCCCGTATTACAAACCATATTCAGGTAAAAAGTAATATAGCCATGGTCACCTTGTAAACTATCATGGTTCTACACAAAGAAATAAAATTTTGACCTTTATTTACACCTATTGATGATTCTTGATGAATATCTTACATCTTTTAAGAGATTGATTTTTGTATAAATACATATACATGAGGCCATGTGGGCATGAAAATCAATGGTTTGCCTAAATGTTTGTTAATAGATGTTCCTTCCCCTTTTGAAAAACTTAAAGATTTGAATATGTTTGTTTAATATGGTTAAAATTAAAATTCATCAGTCGAAATGAAAGAATTAAATCTGTGATTGCAGTGATGTGATGATAATTATGCTCAGTGTTCTTATTTGTCATCTTCTAATGTTATAAACTGGTCTTCATACGACATCACATGATTTTGATTACCATATCCAATTATCCATCTATGTGATGGGAAATTTTGCTTTGCATTAGACTAGAGCTTTTACATAGTAAGTGGTCATGTTCTTTATTTTGCTCAAGACTACTTGGGGAGTTCCCATAACTCTGATGGGCTTTGCGCTTCAGTTATCATTCACGCTAATGAATTCCCTGAAAAGACATCTGAATGTTCAATGAAGGTGTGTTAAATAAGTGTGCTCTGCTTGAGTATTTTTCAATGTTATACGAAAAAAACAGATTCATAGTCATTTGAAAAATATGTCATTTACTTTTAACTCTTGCTACTGGGTCTCTGTACACATTACTAACACCTTTTGTCTTAAAGCAATCTCGTTGTTGTTATCTTCCTCTGTTTGTTAACGAAGACTTCTTTTTTGCAAAATGACCAGCACAGAATAATACATGTTGTTCAGGTCAGATGCTTGACACAGGTTGCTCCCAATATCAAAAAATATTCTCTCCCTTTTTGATGTTTCCAGTTATGTATAGTAGTATTTTTCCTGACTTAGGCAAATAATCTGCTCGCTGCATCCTCGTGTAATGATATATTTTTCTCGCTTAATGTTTTTTCCAAGATGAAAATTAAAGGCTACCTACTCAATGTCAAACTGTAGATTAGTTATAGGTTTTTAGATATATATGGTTTCCGATTAAGTGGCTACGCTATGCACATAGTTCTATATTTTTCTACCTGTTTTTTCTTCAGCTACCAATTTTTTATAGCCTTACACTAGAAATGGAAGAAATGTCTGGCTAGCTTTTATCCAAATCCATGCAAAAGAGGCCTGCACTACTGAGAAAGGGCTTATAGGTGAACCCTAATAAGTGGCGGGCGCCACTTGTTACCCGCCACAGCTATTTCTGAAAAAGAGCGGTGGCGGGTATCAAAAGCCACCCACCACAGTTACAGGAGTAGTTGTGGCGGGCTGAGTTAAGTGCTCGCCACAGGTATAATCCTCAGGGGGACTTACTTGCTTAATTCAGCAGTGACGGGCTGTCCTAGTGCTCGCCACAGCTGTATGATATCGCAGTGGCGGGAGGTGCCTGGAAACCGCCACTAGTTATCGTGGCGGGGTGCTTAGTTTTGGCAGCAATTTGTAGTGGTGGGCGCAAACTAGCGCCAGCCAGCGCAAGATCGTGTGTACTATTTCCATAGCTTCCCCTCCCTACCACTCACTCTTCACTCTCCAATCTTCACTCTCGACACTCACTCCCACCCGTACGTCCCGGCCATCCCTCTCCTTGCGCGGCGCCGCCCTCTTAGCATTTCAGCCCTCCCCGCGCCGCCGCCCTCCCAGCGTCGTCGCCCTCCCACGTCCCGGTCCTCCCCGCGCCGCCGCCCTTCCTGCGTGCACCGGCAGGCCACTATGAGCACCTTACTCCGCCCCACCCACAGTGAGCACCTCCCTCTCTTTTGTCTTTAGTTGTAGCTAGGTTTAGTCTTTTATTAGATGGATTGTTAGATGTATGAATTGTTAGATGGATGGATGCATGGATGCATCATGCATTGATGCACTTTTAATTGTTTTGTTAGAAAATGTCACAAAAATGGATAGATCAATTTTTTTATAGGTTTTGTGTACTTTATTTTGTTTTTACATAGATAGATAATATGGATGGATGAAATAAAGCATCATTTTGTAGTGAACACCTCCGATTGGCCTATGTTTTGCCGGAATGTTGATTCATTTTCGTTCCGGCAATTTCAGGCGCTCGATTTGTCCTCTTTTAAGAAAAGGTCATGCCGAAATTTCGGCATGACTTGTGCTAAAAAGTATGATATTTCAAGTGCCCGGGACACTTGTGCTATATATTTAGGCATGACTTCTGCTTGAACTTTTGGTTGACTCTTTGGACATGTGTAACATTTTGTAGGGAACACCTCCGAGTGGCTTATGTTTTGCCGAAATTTCGGCATGACTTGTGCTAAAAAGTACGATATTTCGAATGCCCGGGACACTTGTGCTATGAAGAATCTTGACTGTTGTTTGTGGGGGTCGTTTCCTCCTATATACACCACCATATCATTGTGAGGGACTGCCCACCATATACACCTTGACGGACCTGTGCCGAGTTGTGTTGAGTTTCCTCGTATTTGTCGTCTATTTTTTTTAATATCTGAATTATGAGCACAGAAAATGTCTGACGATGATCGCATCCCCTAGTGTGATTACTGCTCCGACGACTGCGGTATGTGCGATAGACCTCACCTGGAAAACGGTAGGCGCTTCACACTCACGCTGAAGGAGTTTCAGAAATTCAATAAATCAATGAAATATGGCAATATCACTCTGAAATTCATGAAAAATTGGCAGTCGGAATCCCATGTGGTATACTTTAGGTGAAATTGTAAGGGCATAATTTATAATATTATTTATGGCACTTGCTTCAAAAAAAATAATCATGTATGATACTTGAAAAATGAGAAATTAATTTTTTATTTATGGTATTGTTAGTTTATCATTTTCCCCAGAAGCAATTGCACATAAGAGACCTCCATGCAAATGGATTTCAATTTTTTAGCCTTTTGTTTTAATTTATCTTAGTTTGTTGTCAAAATTTCATGGATGACTATTCATATATATGAAATGGTTGAGAACTTGAGTTTTTTTTGTGGATACTGCCTAGATTCCTAATGTGAAAGGTGAAAATGATTTTTCAGAATTTATTGAACCAAACTAGAGCACACTTGCAGTTCAAATTTTGAATTACTTGATGCAAATCGCCAGAAATTCAATAAATCAATGAAATACGGCAATATCACTCAGAAATTCATGAAAAATTGGCAGTTGGAATCCCATGTGGTATACTTTAGGTGAAAATTGTAAGGGCGCAATTTACAATATTATTTATGGCACTTGCTTCACAAAAAAGTCATGTATGGCTCAAAAAAATGGAAAATTATTTTTTTATTTGTGGTATTGTCAGTTTATCATTTTTCCCATGAGCCATTAAACATAAAAGGCCACCATGCAAAAGATTTATCATTTTTGAGTCATTTTTCATTTTATATAAATTTTCTCAGATTGATGTCAAAATTGCATGGAAAATCATACAAATTTGCATCCATTTTCTGATTTGCGCACATATTCAAACGAAATTCGTACAAATCATGAGTCATTCTAAGTGCATGCAAAAAAGTCAAAATACAATCCAATTACGAATTCATACATATTTTATTCAAATAAGACGACAAGTTCGGCGCGGCCCTACACCCAAATCCGAAACTAATCTTCTTCGTCAACCTGCGAAAGGCATGCGGCAATGACGACCTCGAAGCTAAGGCCATCTCAGAAGGCACGTTGCCCGACGATGTTTAAGTGCAGCACCAGGTTGGGGCCGTCGAAGTGCTGGATCCGAGCAGCGTGGTCCTGGTCGAGGATGTGCGGCCATAATGGGTTGTTAGGCTCGAAGTCTGGATGCGCCCTCTCCTCCGGTATTAGACCTGCCCGAAACCTACAGACGACGCGCGCAAAGGCGGCCGTACCGACGGCGGGGATAGGCGCCACAAGAAGACCCACCACACTCACAACCCATCCCACCTGCAGACGTGTGTCCGGCGGCGCTAGGATGTCGCAGATGGCGAGAAGCTCGGCTTCACCGAGAGTGATGCTACGTGACCACGCCATGGATGCGGAAAGGGGAGGAGGGAGAGAAGGGTTAGGGTTTGTGTTGCAGTGGCGCCGACGGCGGATAAGGTTGTGGAGGCGAGCGGCGAAATGGGATGGGGAGCTGCATATATGGCACGGGAGGGGGTGGGTTGCGGCGTTAAGTTAGCATTAATTGGCGCGACGACGCGACTCTCGTGTGTGGAAACGCGAGCAGACACTTATGTGGAAACAACATGCGACGTTATCCAGGTTTGCATATTGGTGGGTCCCATGCGTCAGTCGCAGACTGTGTAGTATCAACCGGCAACACGAAATCGATAACGGATGCGGCCAAAATGTGGGTCCCATGCGACTGTGTGCAGGAAAGAGCCGACGATGCGACATGCGGCCTTACATGTTGGTTCCACGCGTCAGTACCTGACGTAGTGACGGTCAAAGTTTTTGACCGGGCGGCAAGACACGGTTTTGTTTGATCTTTTATGAGGCGCGGACGAGTGGATAAGGGTAAAAGTGAGCAAATTTAGACGAGGGAAAAACTGAGTAATAAAACTAAGAAAGGTGGGTCGTGAAAATAGAAATAAAAAAAAAGGTCGGATGCAAGCAATCCACCGACCACACGTCTCCCCCACGCTCTCACACTCTCTCCGGTGTCCGCTCCGGCGGCCTCTCTCTCTCATGCAGCTTGCCGTTGAGATGCCCGCCGCCGCCACCAGATCCGTCCTCCCCATCGTGCAGTTGAGATGTGTCGCCGCCGCCGCCAACGACGACATCTTCCCCGGCCGCCGGAGCTCAGATCCGTCCTGCCCCTCCGGCTGCCGTGGAATCAGGTGATACAGACCACGACCGACGCCTCCAGTCATCTCCTATGTACTCCTACATCGACGGGGACGTGCTTCCTTCTCGGTCGCCATGGGTGTGGAGTGCCTGACCACAGCCTGTGCGTAAAATCCCCAAATTTCACACGGTGACAAACACCGTCTCCCCATTGACGCCCGTCTCCAGCGAGGGTTCCTCCTCAACCGCTCTGTCATGGCCCCCTTCATCTCCGCGGGTGAGACCTCTCGCTCCTTCCCTTCATCTCCCCTGCCGAGATCCCAACACCATCAACTATTAACCCTGCGTTTGATTTTTTGTTAGCGCTGGCTGGCAAACATAGTAATTCACCTCTTGTTGTTTCTCAAATAGGCTAGTCATCAAGAGTAAGTGTAGTTTGGTTTGGATGTTATCATATAACCCGCTGCTACATCTTTCGGCACCACAATCAGTTTACATTAGGTTCTCTGGACGGATCTGGTTATCTATATCTATACTTACTGAATGTGTCCGTGTGTTAATATTTGCTTAGGTATTTTATTACATGACCAAAAAAAATCTAATCACAGTGTCTTGCTTCATCCGCGGGCCCTGGGATGTGAGTGATTGAACTCTTCTCCTGGATCATCTAGAACTCAAACAATTTATATGTAGTCGTATGCCATAATGTCCACATGAGCAGCGATGCCAAATGTACTGCCTGCTGGTTACCCACATCTGGTTTGCGTCTTTGTCTTTTTCAAATTAGTTAGGCCTGAAAACATGAAAAGTGTTTGGGGATTAATCCCAGCACGGCATTCATCTTCTTGCTGTGACCACCCTCCTCCCTTGGGTAGGTATGCAGTGGTAATTTTATTCAAACACTTGAATATGGCGATGTAACCAGCGTCTACTTTACAGAAGTATTTTTACATCATGCATGAATTTTTGTTACATCAGCGATGCTAGTACAGTTATGTCAGGTCATGAGAAGTATCCCAACTGGATGTAATCTTTTATCTTTTTTTGTACATCCAGTATGATAGAAACATGTAACACTCGTACGTAGTTTTTTTAACCATCCTGGATGTAAACATTTTGATCTGAAAGTAGTTTCTACATCTTCATTTTTTACATCCTTAACGATTGAATGATATAACACCAGTTTAATCTGAGTTGTAACTTTTACTAAATGAAGCGAAAGCAACACCATCCAATTACTAATGCAGCAGAGGGTAATTCTGGCCCATACCCTGCATAATAAACAAAAATACAATTTTAAAATGGAGACACTAATGCGTCCACAAATATGCAAGAAACTAATCAGGGATTGATGTAACATCATCCAGTTACCAACTCTTAAATCCTACATGTTGCAGCATGAGCATATTTTTCTCTCATTCCGTTTCTATAACTTTTCTGTAAATGCCTTCTTTTTGTAGAATCTGGTTGTGTCGGCTTCCATCCGATTGAGTTTATGGTCTAAGTACCAACATATTGCGTTGTCTGCCTCATGCATCCAAACATTGCAAAATCAAACAAACTAAATTGCAAAAGTAAATCATAATTTTGGAACACGATTCTACTGGAAGCATGATCAGTTGCTAGTAGATTGCACCATAAACGGAATCTCTGAGGAAAATTAACAAAAGTTCAGGGAAGTCATCCCAGTTTCCTTACTGAACTTTCAATGTGTAAGCTGAGCCACCAACATTCTTACAGCATCCGGACTTGGCATTGCAGTCAGGTTCCAGAAAAGGTAACAAAAACAAAACAACCCATTAGCAAGATTTGTCATTTCTAGTCACCTACGCTATATTTCGCGGGCCCACGCATTGACCATGCCATCCCTATTTCCAGTAAGTATTTCTTTCGTCGTCTCATCGTAGAACATGGCGGTTACCCCTGACAGGGCCTTTGCAACTGTGTGTGTTATTGGAGGCTCCCCAGTTTGAGCAGTAAGCCCAGTTTGGTTGTCACTGATTTCAGCTAGCCGTTTCCCGTTGCAAATATTAGTTACACTGACCAGTGCACCTTCAAAGCCTGCAATAACAATGTCATTATCAGAAGTTCAGAACTACCCGATATTGGGTTAACCAGGGTTAGTTTAGTTAAAAGAATATTACCTCGAGCAGGTGCAAAGTAAGACATCAGGATCTTGGCATTGTCATTGATCGCAAACCGTTTCAGCTGTAAGGGCGGAGGGTATTGCACCTCTGTTAAAAGCTCAGCGTTGCAATTGAAAATCGAAACTTCAGCTGCTGATCCAATAATTATTAGATTATCGCCTAGAAATTCCACACCACAGGTTGAAGCTTTTAATATTTGCTTGTTCTTATTATCCTTGCATAACTGAACCAGGAAAAGCTGCAGTTTAGTATCGTACTTCAATGATATATTGATAATAATAGAACCTAGTTAATGTATTGGGGCATATGATACCTACTTTTTTTATCACTAGTGGCTTCTTGGCCTGGCTGAGAACTAGTGTATCTCGGATCAGGTTAATGTAATCGACATTGATTGTGTCCTTGATCTGAATCTTGTAACTTTTAGTTGCAGATCCTTCCTGTATTGAGAATACTTGTATGGGAATGCGACCGAACTGGTCCCTTCTGTACTCAAGGATCAGCATATTGTGACTGCAAGGTAGTCAGTATGAAACTATGATATTTATTTTTGCAAAGAGACACTTTAGCTAGGATGCAATTAAGTAACTAACAGAAATAAAAAAAATTACCTTCTGTTGAAGGATCGCATATTTTCCACCTGTACTGATCTGAGCATGCGGAAATCCTTCCAAGTCGAATATAGATATAGACTTCAACCTGACATTTTTTTATTTGTTTAGCTTATAGAAATATATAAGTGCGTATAGATATTTTTTGTACCATATTTATATACAAGTACCTATTGTTGTTCTGTGATGAAATCACGGCTGCCTTCTCAATATCTTGGAACATCTCCACGTTTACAGCACCTTCAATTTCTACTTCGTGGAACACCCTTCGACGTCGGTATGGATTGTTTTCTTTAATTGAACTGCAACATAAATAAAATCATCTCATGAATTTTCTGTCTATTGACTGTAGGTAACTTGCTCTAGAGGTTGTAATATGGTGGCTCACATTCTAGCAACATATGGGGTAAATCTAAAATCTAGCGATGGCGTCCACAAAACCCTCTGTCACAGATCTGATGCTGCTGGATTGAAAGGTTGAAAGGAAATTATCATCTACTCTAGCGATGGCGTCCTATGGTGCTAAACTGAGGCTGGTGGACTCAATGCTGATCTCGTTTGCAGTTTATGCCATGTGCTCTATTAGAATCCCTCCCAAGATCTTGGCACACCTCGGCAAACTACGCCACCTATGCCTCTGGAGAAGAAAAACTGATCAAGGAGAAACTTCAAACTCGCTGGCTGCATGGACGATGGTGTGCAAACCAAATCAACTCGACACCAAGATCTTAAACACTGCACTTCTCCTGAAGTTCCTAGACAAATTCTACAATCACCATGATGTGCCATGGGTCGAGTTGATTTGGTCCACGTACTCCACTAGTTCTGTACCGCACGCGGCGGGCCCGTGTGGATCATTTTGGTGGAGAGAGTTAATACCCTTATGCTGATTTAAAGCGGGATCACCTCTGTTTCTACTCTCTTCTGGAAGAATCAGTGGTGCGGGCAGATACTCTCGGATGCCTACCCGAGAGCTTTTCTCTTATGCTGTTTATGAAGATGCCACTGTCGAGCAATTTCTCACGATGCACTTGCTTGGTGAAGGCTTACATCTACCAATGTCAGTTCAGGTGCGCCAGGAGGTGGCCCAACTACAGATTGAGACTGCCAAAACCAGCATCAATACTATGGCTACTGATGACTGGGGGCCTAGGTACACGTCTGCTTGATACTACACATTCTTCTTCAGACAGTTCAGGAACCCTTCAAACGGATTTGGAGGTCCAGATGCGTTATGAAGCTGAAAGTGTTGGCTTGGTTGCTACTGTCAGATGGCCTAAACTCCAAAGATATGTTAGGTTGCAGGCATTACGTGGTGGGACCGGGCTCGCAGCGATCTGACTGCTGCGCCCTTTGCCTTACCCAATCCAATGAAACTGTAGAGAACTTGATCTTCTCGTGCACCTTTGCTAGGGAGTGCTGGAGCAAACTTGGAATAACGTGGGGGGCGGGAAACGACAGATTTGAATGGTTGACACATGCCAAGAGGGGCCAGGCCCGTGTTCATGGAAGTCTTTGTGGGGGTGCCTGTCGCAGGAGGTTTAAGCAGGACTTTGGTCTGCTCAAGTACAGATCATCTGCTGAGCTTGAAGGCTACACTAGTGCTTGCCTTCTTTTTTTGCCTGCTGTCAGAGTTCTTCCTCTTCTTTTATTTATTGCTTTGGGCAGCCCCCATGGCGGTGCCCCCCGTGTGTATTTTGTAAATCATGTAACTCCTACACATTTACTGTGCTTGCTTAATACAATGAGACTGTAGGAAACTCTCCTACAGTCAGTTAAAGTTCAAAAAAGAAAAATCTGAAATCTAGCGTTGGTGAACTGCAACAAAACTATTTATTTGACTGCAGTGTGTGTTCCTTTACAGGAAAAGATTGCTGTGAAGCTACCAATCAATCAGTGGCATGATCTTATATCTACTGTACTTCCTAGATAAGCAAGCACTATGATGATTACTGTAAACTTGATATTCGTCTGATGATTGTAAAGCAGTTCTATCAGTAGCATATTACTGTAAACCAGTTGTAGCAGAGTAGAAAGACTCACTCTATATCTATTGCCGAGCAATTGATGGCCAAAGATCTTGATTTGATAAAATGAGACACTAGGATCAGCGTCCTTGTGCTTGGAACCCATTCGATCTTCATGATCCGATCATCTATTTGTTTGTTCAGAGCGCACAGCCTGGTGTTTGTACCTGCGGCCACAAAACCCAACCAGTTTCTTACATTAGGACCTAAAATGCACTAGTGTTTTTACCAAGCAACATGACATGTTGAGAAAATTGCTTGCCTCTGTCAAAAGCTACGCACAGCCCTGATTCAGCAAGGGAAATAAGTACATTTTCAGCTTGTAGAATCGTCTTGATCTGTCTCATTCGTCGCAATTGTAGATGTACAAAACTGTAGCTTGCAAAATCATTGAAATTGTACGCTGCCTGCAGATGTAATGAAACACATTCAGTAAGAGGGGGAAAGGGGCAATGCCTAGCGTTTCAGTTTCAGTACATGACCGAGACAGAGAGCCGGGGAAGAAGAAGAAGAAGAAGAAGAAGAAGAAGAAGAAGAAGAAGAAGGGGGAGAGGGGAAGAATACCTTCAGAACGATGTTCTTGAAACCCTCTTCGAAAACCAGTGAGCTTCTGCCATTAGCGAGCCTTCCGAGCCCGAGCTCGCGGAGGTGGATCATCTGAAGGTAGTTCTTCTCGGGCGCAGGCCAGAGCTTCCGCTTGCGTCCGTCTTGGCGATCAGGCCCCGCTCCATTCTCGCCGGAGACGTCCTGGATTTCGCGTCCTGTCCCCGCGCCGGCCCCGCCGCCTTGCCCGGCAGCCACGCCCACTTGCCCGGCCGGCTGCCCCGGCCTCTTGCCCGGCCGCCCGGCTCTCTTGCCCGGCAGCCCAAACACATTGCCCTGCAGCTCCGCCGCCTTTCCCGGCCGCCCCGCCTTCTTGCCCGGCCACCACGCTGGCTGGCCCGTCCGCCCGTCCGCTCCGGTGCTCTGGAGCCGCACTTCTTTGCCACCCATTGGGAATCTCCCCGCTCCTGGGCCACTCTGACAGTTCTATACGACGCCTGGGAAGGCCCCTTTCCTCCCCTTCCCTGCAATTTCTCATCGGCAAGAACCAAGAACCGATCAAGAAAGCAGCAGCAAACCAAGAATCGATCAAAGAAAGAGAAGAGAGAAACAAAGAAAGTTACATTGGCGAAATGCTGTTATCTTGACAAGATTCCCGTTCCAAGAACTTGATTCAACCCGACTCTTCAAGAATTGGTTCGGGTTCAGAAGCAAGATGAAGAAGGCGGGAGGTGGAAGATGAAGTTTGTTATGTTTTTTTTTTCCCGTCCAGTAGGCCTGGGAGGTAAAGAGGGGCTGCCACTTATATACGGGCCTGGAAAATGTGGGCCTAGAAACGGGCCGGAAGATTTACCCAACGCGAGGGTTTTTCTTTCTTTCTCCTTCTATCTATTGTAGCGACAGATGTTCGTATGATTTGATTTCTCAAAAAAAAAAAGATGTTCGTATGATTTACCAAAGGAATTATTTTTCTTTGTGCGAAAATTTACGAGAGGAATTGAAGCAAGCCTTGCATCCTCCGACCGAAGCAATTTTTTTTTGCGGGGGACCGCCGAAGCAATGGCTGAAAAATATTTGGGCATGCGCGCGGATGTGGGGAAATACAAAAACAGAGCATTCACCGGATATCCAATTCGGCTTGGAGCATTTGCAGGGTTTGAGCCAAAAATGTTTATTTGCAAATGTTAAAAAGTATGGTTTTTTAGATATGGGTATATTTATGTCCAAATGTTTAGGTATAAAGCCCAAGCATTTTGATCCATGCAAAATTTGTACACCAATTTTTTTTGGCATTTCTCGACTATTTAATTTTGTTTTGTTTTTCACGGACAAAACACTATTGTTCCATTCCACATGGAAATTTTCAAGCACGTTTTTGAACACTATCTGAACATGTACAAAAACTTATTTCTTTAGAAAAACTTGTTTGCTTTTTTAATTTGTTGTTCATCGCGGGAGCATGGTCAACATGCACGATCAGAATTGTCATGTAAAATATGGATTTTTTTCAGAATTTATTTTTCCCTTTTAGACATTAAGTAAATTTCTAGGCATTTAATGGACATAATTCAAATTTGAACTACAAGCAAATGGAGCAGTGGTTGAAAAATCATATGTGTGTCGTTGGGTGCATGTTTATGCCCCAAGCAAGAAATGAGAAGAAATTTCAAACATCATGGTGTCATGGCTCGGCCGTAAACATTGAGAATCTTTGTTCTAAATTCCAGAAAATAAAAAGGTGCTCTGAAATACATGAAACTAGGCATGATGTCATGATATGGCACCAATAGGCTGTGGTAAACAATTTGACCAATTCCGAGATAAGTTTTGATAGAAACCTCTTGGAGATCGGAGCATCTCACAAAGAAGACTCGTGGTTACGAGAGGGAACATGTCACATTTGAGGGCAAACCCATAGTCGCTGACCCTTCTGTACTTGAAACTTTTTCTGCAATAACCATGAACCAACAAAATTCTCATGTTACATTTTGGAAATTTTCAGGATTCGTTTGGCCTTTTCATACATTAAGTGAGTTTCTAGGCATTTAATGGATATAATTCAAATTTTAACTACAAGCACTTGGAATGGTGCATCAAATTGAGTTGAAAAATAATATTTGTGTCCTTGGGTGTATGTTTAGGCCCCATGAGACAGATGAGAAAAATTTCAAACATCTCAGTGTCATGGCTCGGTCGCAAACATTGAGACTCTTGATTCTTAATTTCTAAAAAATCAAAAAGTGCTCTGAACTACATGAAACTTGGGTTGATGTCGTGATATGGCACCAACATGTTGTGGTAAAAAAATTATTCAATTTGAGATAAGTTTTGATAGAAGCTTACTAGAAACCGGAGCATCTCACAAGAAGACACGTGGTTTCGAGAGAGAACGAGTCACATTTAAGGGGGAACCGATAGTCGCTCCCTATTCTGGACTTGAAACTTTTTCTAACATCAACATGCAAAAATATAAGTGGCATGCTATAATTTGGAAAAAAAATTAGGGTTTATTTGGCCTTTTTAATACATTAAGTCTGTTTCTATGCATTTAATGGACATAATTCAAATTTAATTACATGCACATGGAGCAGTGCACTAAATTGGGTTGAAAAATTATATTTATGTTTTTGGGTTTGTATTTAGGCCACATGCAAGAAATAAAAAGGAACTTTAAACATCTCGGTATCATGGCTTTGTCGCAAATGTTGAGAAATTTGGTTCTTAAATTCTAGAAAATCGAAATGCTCTAAACAACATGAAACTTGTCATGATGTCATGACATGGAACCAATAAGTTATGGTAAAATAATTTGTCTAATTTCAGATAAGTTTTGATAGAAGCTTCTTAGAAACCGGATCATCTCCCAAGAAAATTTGTGGTTACAAGAGGGAAATGGTAACGTTTGAGGGTGAACCGACAGTCACTACATGTTCCGCCCTTTATCTACAGTCAGCATGCAAAAATATAATTATCTTGTTACTATTTGGAATTTTCAGGATTCATTTGGACTTTTTATAAATTAAGTGAGTTTCTAGGCATTTAATGGCACAATTCAAATTTGAACTAAACACACATGGACTGGTACACTAAATTGGGTTGAAAAATCATATCAATGTCCTTGGGTGTGTGTTTAGGCACCATGAAAGAAATAGAAAGAGATTTCAAACATCTCGGTATCATGGCTCGACCGCAAACAATGAGAATCTTTTTTCTTAAATCCTGGAAATCAAAAAGTGCTTTGAAATACATGAAACTTGGCCTGGTGTTGTGATATGTCACCAATAGGTTGTGGTAAAAGTTTTTCCCAATTTGAGATAAGTATTGATAAAAGCTTCTTGGAAACTGGAGCATCTCACAAGAAGACTCGTGGTTACGACAGGGAACAAGTCATGTTTGAGGCGAACCCACAGTTGCTGCCTATTCTAGCCTTGATATTTTTACAGTCAACATGAATAGAATTGTCATGTTAAAACTTAGAATTCTTCTGGGTTCATTTTGCCTTTTTTCATACATTAAGCGAGTTCATAGGCATTTAATGTGCATAATTCAAGTTTGAAATACAGATTGGGTTAAAAATCATATTCGTGTCCTTGGGTGTATGTTTACCCATGCAAGAAATGTGAAAATTTTCAAACATCTCGGTGTCATGACTCGATCACAAACATTGAGACTCTTGGTTTTTAAATTTTAGATAATCGAAAAGTGCTCTAAACTACATGAAACTTGGCCTGATGTCGTGATATAGCCCCAATAGGTCGTGGTAATGTTTTTTTTTAATTTGAGATAAGTTTTGATAGAGGCTTCTTAGAAACTAGAGCATCTCACAAGAAGACTCGTGGTTTCGATAGGGAATGGGTTGCATTTGAGTGTGAACCGACCGACGGTACGTGAGATCATCACTACCCTCACTAGGGTGCGAATGTGGCCAGAAGTACCAGAAAAGAGGTCGCACGAGGAGTCTAACCAGGTTCAGGCCCTCTGGAAAGGTAATACCATACGCCCTGCTTCTTGTTTGTTTTCATGGTGGAGTACCTCATGCGAGGGAGTACAATGGGGGAGATACTGAGAGTTTGTTCCTACGGGAGTAGATGGGGATGAGAGCGCCCTAGCCCTCACTTTATATAGGTGATGGGGCTAGGGTTTTACATGAGGTAGATCCAATCTGGCAGCCGCCATATTGACTTGTGGGTCAAGATGGTTTCCAGATGCATGTCCAGGCCTCTGGGTTCTTTACCGTCGCTAGATCCTTGGTGGGCCTCCTAGGCCCTGTGGCAGGCTTGATGCCGGGCTCCCCATCGAGAAGCCACCTCTGGTATATTGCACCGTCACCGACAGTCATCCTTGTTCTGGCTTTGAAACATTTTCTACAATCAACATGCACAAATAGAAGTGTCATATTACAGTTCAGAAATTTTTAGGGTTCATTTGGCTTTTTTTATAGGTTAAGTGAGTTTCTAGGCATTTCATGGGCATAATTCAAATTTGAACTCATGCACATGGAGCAGTGCACCTAAATTGGGTTGAAAAATCATATTTGTGTTTGTGGGGGTGTGCTTAGGCCCCATGCAATATATGGAAAGAAATTTCAAACATTTTGGCGTCATGGCTCGGCCGCAAACATTGATTTTTTTTTTTAAATTCAAAAAAAATGAGAAGTGATCTGAACAACATGAAACTTGGCCTAGTGTCGGGATATGGCACCAATAGGTTATGGTTAAAAAATGTCCAATTTGAGATAAGCTTTAATATAAGCTTCTTAGAAAATGGAGCATGTCACAATAAGACTTGTGGTTCCGAGAGAAAACAGGTCACGTTTGAGGGCGAACCGACAGTCACTGCCTCTTCTGGACTCGGAATTTGTTCTACAGTCAACATGCGCAAATATAAGTGTTATGTTGAAATTTGGAATTTTTCAGGGTTCATTTGACCTTTTTAATATTTAAGTGAGTTTCTAGGCCTTTGATGGGCATAATTCAAATTTAAACTACAAGCACATGGAGTGGTGCACCAAATTTGGTTGAAAATAATATTTGCATCCTTGGGTGTATTAGACCCCATGCAAGAAATAAGAAGAAATTTCAAACACCTCGTGTCATGGCTTGATCGCAAACATTGAGAATCCTGGTTTTTAAATTCTAGAAAATCAAAAAGTGTGCTGAAATACATGAAACTTGGCCTGATGTCATGATATGACGCCATTAGGTTGTGGAAATTTGCCAACTTTGAGATAAGGTTTGATAAAAGCTTCTTAGAAACTAGGGCAACTCATAAAAAGGCTCGTGGTTCTAAGAGGGAACATGTCACGTTTGAGGGAGAACTGACAATCACTGCCTCTTCTAGCCTTGAATGTTTCTCTGCAGTCAACATGCACCACTAGAAGTTTCATGTTAAATTGTGAAATTTTGCAGGGTTCAATTGCCTTTTTTATATATTAACTGAGTTTTTAGGTTACTAATGGTCATAATTCAAATTTGAATTATAGGCACATAGAGCAGTGCACAAAAACGAATTGGAAAATCATATTTGTGTCCTTGGGAGTATGTTCAGGCCCCATGCAAGAAATGAGAATTTTTTTGAAACATCCTGGTGTCATGGCCTGACGACAAACATTGAGAATCTTAGTTTTAAAATTGAAAAGTGTCCTGAAATACACGAAACTTTGCTCGATGTGATGATATGGCGTCAATAGGCTATGGTAAACAATTTTTCCTATTTGACATAGGTTTTGATAGAACCATCTTACAAACCGGAGCATCTCACAACCAAATCTCGTTAAATATATTGCAACTACTTCCCGCCACAACACGCAAGGTATCATCTAGTTTCTCTTAGTGTAACTATTCATCCAACCACTCTCACAACTTACATCAACATTCCATCCAATTTGAACTATCCTGTCCAACTAGTCAAAGGAACACACAAACAAGTTATATAATAGGTTACAAGGCTCAGCAGACAGTCAGGCTGAGCATGGGTGCTCTCCCTGGCTGCAGGGGCCGCGGGGACGAGCTAGCCGAGCTCCAGCGGTGTCCATGGCGTGCATCCACGGTGCCCTGCTCGAGGCTCGCATGGGCTGGCCCCGAGTCAACGGGCTCGATGGATGATGGTAGGGCAGAGGTGTTGGGTGTCGTGGCATAGTGGCATGCACGACAAGAGGTGGTGCTGGTGAGCTACCATGCCTGGTCTGTGGGCTCCTGGCACCCAGATTTGTCTTTTCCTCCGTGGCAGTAGCTCATCGGGGCGGTGGCTCTATGGTCGTGCCTGACCGGTCAGCAGTGGATGTTGTCGACGGGATATGATGCGACGGTGGTGAGGTGTTGCGAGCGATGGTGGGGGCTTGGGTGGCAACCGAGGCCGATGTGACTCTACATGTACGGATGCTCGATGTGAGCGGCTGTGTCATCAGAGCCTCTTGCTGGTCCTGGAGGGGACGCTCGCCGTGGCTGGCGGGAGGGTAGGGAGGTCTCGTGCTGCTAGACTCAGGGGCTGGCATCTGTGGAGATTTCGGGAACGGGATGCTCCAAGCGAAAGCCTTGGCCGACCTCGTCGACAACGATGACGACGACGCCTTCGGGCGCCGCTTTCCTACTGGAACGCGTCATTGGCGAACAATCATTGCCCGCTCTTTTGTGTGCCTGAGGGGAAATCCTTAGATCCTTCTCTGGATCGCACAATGGCGACATCTCAATATTGTTCTCCCCCATGGGGGCGTTGTTTTGGAGCGTCAGATCACTGTTGGTCGCCTGTTGTCTGGGTTGGTGCGGTTTGTTGGCTTGTTGGTGTGTTCGGTGGCGGCGGTGGAAGTGATCTATGGCGGCAATCAGTGCCTTGGTCATCTTGGTACTGATGGTTGACCTATCTCACGGGGGCTCGTGGCGGCGGTGAGGTCTCGGTGTTCGGTGCCCTTCAAGCGCGTCTGAGGTGTTGTTTCCTTGCATAGTGCTTCGGTTCCCTCTATTTGTGATGGTGGTCATGGTGTGGCCTAGATGAGGTGCAGAGGCTGTCTTGGCGGAACATTGCCCTTCGGCACGGTGGTGGCTCTCGTTATCCTGATGTGGCTAGGCAGTGGGACGCCCTCCGACTGTGACCGCCGCTTCTTAGCTCTTCAAGGTGCTGAGTTGTCGCAGGGCGGCAAGCGATTTCTTCTCTTCGTCTTCTCGGAGGCGGATCTCCCTTCGACTGAACCAACAAAGCTAGCTTCTGCTCTTCTTGGTCTACCTAGTGGTGATGGATGCTAAGTTCTTGACGTTGGCTGCTTGTTCGTAGCTCGCTTCTGGTTCTTCTTCAGTTGCTTTTTGTGTCCTTCTTTTTTCTTCTTGTGTTCTTCTGTTGTTTCTTATTTCTTCTTCTTTCGGGTGCTATTTGTTGTATCCGATATGTTGTATCCCACTTTTATTTATTATGAAAATGGTTCAGACTGCACCGTCCAAACAAAATATAAGGCTCAACGGTCCCATTCTCGGCCTGCAAGCCACTTGGGTAGTCTCTTCTCAGACCGGATGAGGAGGCCGGTCCAGTACGCCTTGAGCTTCATCAGGCGAGGCGTCGCTGACATGTGTGCATGTAATATATATAGAACCCATTAAATTTCATTAGTTTGCACATCCCTACATGGCTTATGCGTGGCTAGCTTTGAGCCCCGTGAGACCGTTCGCCTCTTCTGCCTCACTGCCATATGGGGCCGCGTTGGCAGCTGTCATAGCTGAGTGCTCCTCTGCCATCGATTGCTGCTGGTGCTGCGTAGCAAGTTGTGGCGTTAGTTTTTTTTTTTTAGGGACAGCCGTGGGGTGACGCTTCTTCATGGGCTTGTTTCTAACTTCTAAGGTCATTGGATGTTTGGTTCCACATGTCTCATCTCTCTCTCCTCTTGCCTAAAAAAAAGCATGCCTCATCTCTTATGCGAGCGTGCTAGATGATATAAATATTTACACACATGAACAAGTTTTCTAAAATGTATGTTTAAAAAATGATAACTTTTAATTCATAAGTACAATTTTCTATTTTTCGATAAAGGGTGAATTTTATTGACTCAAAATGAAGCATCAAGATGATACAAACACAGTGAACACACACCCGGCCTCTACATAGTTAGGATGCACACAGCCAACACAACACACACACAATAAAAACACGCCGGCAAATAGCAAAGTCATATAAGACCAAAGCTGTGCCTAAGCGATAAAAAAAATCCAAAATGATCAAATCCTCTCTCGACAAACTACAACAATAGCCATATCCGCACCAACCATCTCATGACACCACAAGGATAACGAGGTTCTTCAACAACAACGCCTTCAGGAAGGGAGCGACGCTAACGCCGTCGTCACTGGATCCAACCACCAAAGTCAGATTCTAAGTTTTCACTCTAAAGAACCAATCCAAGCATATCCGAGCAATGCCTTCAACAAGGTAACAATGCAAAAAACATCGTCATTGCCAGGTATAACCAACTCGGGTCAAACCTAGGTTTTCACCCCGGAGCTCGAGACCAGGTACTCATCACCATCGAAACCAATCATGTATTGTCGCCACCACTTTTCCACGATTTCAGCAGCTACCTGCGGTGGGCAAGAGAACCGACCGCTGTCGCCGCACAACCATAACCTCTGCGTCAAGTCATTGTCCATAGCTTGCATCTCAACGTCGTAGGCAACCACCGGATCTGAAGAGAGAAACCCTCACGAAGATCTTTCGGTGGCTACCGCAATCCGCAGCAAGGCCGTCAGTGCATGCCGAAGTGCTCACCACACGAACCAACACCGACGGCGGAGCAAACCAACGCCGACTGCTACCTTCCCGGAGAGGGCCCTGCCAAGGCACATTGCCTTAGGGTCCGACATGACTGGATCTGAGCCGGGGCGCCATAGCCCGCAGCACCAATGGCCCCTGGCCCACCATCATGTATGCACCAGCAAGCAGCGCCACAGCCGCCAGCAACTACGTGCGCCAAGAACTGGATGGAAAACACGCCAGATCTGATGGGCACGCGCCGCCGTGTTCAGGATCAGAGCGGATCCTCTTGGGCAGATGCATCTTTCCGCACAAGCAGCCACCCGCAGCCGTGCAAGAGGTGGCCCATGGACGTGCACATAAGCAAGCCAAGAGGCCGGCCGTGGATGCGTCGTCGTAGAGCAACTCATGCCTGCGCAGAAGCACTATCGGATCTGATCCCAGGGGAAAGCACCAGCACCACGCACGCTTCCTTACACAGAGGACCGCCGGCGACTGCGCCGGCAGCGGCGGCCAGGAGAGACACGGACGGGGGCTAGGGGATTTAGGGTTGGGGTGGCCTCCGGTGTCGCCCCAGCCGAGCAACACGGGATCTATGTATGAACATTCATGAAATACACCATGAAAGTTTCATTTCATATATGAACATTTTTATCCACGCAGATGAACTTTTTTTTTCAACTTCATCAACATAATTTTCCATTATTAAAACTAGGTTTTAACAATATTTTGAAATGTTTTTCTTAAAACACGATCTTAATGGGTTGCGCCCACAACTAAACCATGTAAGGCCGCACTTGACTATTTCCGACAACTAGAGAGAAACAAGAGAACTCCCCACGGGCTCCATGCCAACACCCATATCAACAACTACCAGGTCGATCGCCAAATAACAAATTACACATACCCCAGATCATGGAATTGTGCAACACACAGTACTGGAATTACCTTAGGGCATCTCCAACACTGACCCGTAAATTTGCTCTGTCATCCGTCCGCGGACAGTCATCCGTCCACGGATAGGGAATCAGTCCGCGGACACGAATGTGAGAGCCGGCCCTCCAACCATAGCCGCAGACATCCGCAACAGTCTTTTGTTAAACATACTAAACAACGGTCAATTAAAAAAACGAAACAACACCTTTCGCCAAAAAAGCAACATGTATTACATGCAACTTCCGCCAATGCATGCATTGCATTGCACGCACCTTCGGCCAAAGCAATGCATTTTGAAAAGAAAAAAAAGATTAACGTCAGTGTGTTTGACGGAAGGTGTTCTAATATTTGACGGAAGCAATGCATTTAATAATAATTTGAGCTTTCCGCTAAATAAATCATGTTTAGCTAGATGCATTTAATAATAATTTGAGCTTTTCGCTAAATAAATCATGTTTAGCTAGATGCATTTAATAATAATTTGAGCTTTCCGCTAAATAAATCATGTTTAGCTAGATAGTTATGTGCCTTCTACCAACTCAAGCAGGGCACATAGCTATCTAGCTTGGCGCACTATTTCTATAAGACATACAAAGACAAAATTACATGCAGGCCACACAGGTTGACACGCCAATGTTTATGGCAATGTGCAAACAACATGTCGCACACCGTGTGCATGCCTAGCAGACGCATTCACGTCGACTCATCCACAACAACTATCTACGCACTGCTAACCATCATGAGTAATCTCTCAGACCATGCCGACCAAAAGGAAAAATAATACTACTTTTAAAGGTAAAGAAGAGAATATATGTCACACGAGTCGTCCTACCATGGATACTCTATTCGTCCCAAGTTCATGTTGAACATAGTGGTCCACGCATATAACAAATCCCTGCAAGTTTATGCGGGGCTGACTACCTGCCTCCCCAGGCAACTCCTGTGCGAGCTTTATCTGCCATCAGATTCTAGATAAGAGCTATCTAAGTCACCAGTCCATGTTGGTGAACTAATTTGGCTTTACTCGGATCCAAGTCTCTCCCATGAGTCAGAGGGGGCTATTTTCCTCCGACGGACAGTTGAGTGCTCTTGCCTGTCGCATCGACATAATGGATGGGTTGTGAGGTATTTGCTATGGTTGTCTCTATGGGTGTGCCGTGTGTGGTCAATCTTTTTTATGGTCAGTTTCATGCGGTGGGGTCGCTGGTTTGTGGGATCGGTTGTCCCGGGGAGCTGATTCTGCATGTGTTTTGTCTAGACCGATATGTGATGAGCCTATTGTGTGATAGTCCCATTGATTGGTGCATGTTGATTTCTTTAGAGTTCATTCGTTTTTTTTTTTTGTGTCCTTGGGTTGGGGTTTGTTGTTGCCATTGTTTCCCCTGGTGCTGCTTTCACTCACATGCCCACGTTAAATTAGCACCCACACTTAATCGGCTTACATTGACCATCTTCTTAGAATGATGCATTGCACAAACAGTCAACAACAGTATGTGGCCCCTCGCATGTGCAGGATATAGCTATGACCGGGCGCAGCGGAGCGCGCCGGCCCGCCTAGTAACATATTGAACGCGGTTAAATTTCGTGTTTGAAGTGGGAGAAATTTTGAGTGATGGCTGACGTGGATGCCAGGCGAGATGTCTGCGGACACGTTCGTACATGTCCATGGACATTGAAGGGTGTTTGTTTGATGATCCCGTCGGAGAAGGCCTAACAACTTATAAATATTTTTGTTCTGTCATGAAGAAAAACTATATCGAAACAAATGAACTAGGAAAGTGAGCCGTACTCACCTGATTGATGGAGCGGATGTGTAATCGCACCATCCCGGTTCAAGTTGAATGTTAATTTGAGTTACTATTCATATTGTCAGCTTTCCTTTAAAGAAAAAAGGTAACGGGTAGTAAGTGATCCCGAGCTCTAGTGATCCCGGATGAATAGTAAAATCCGAAAAAATAGTAAAAAAATTCAAAAAAATCTGAATTTTTTTGGCAAGAAACTTTCATGTTTTTTCTACATGCGTGCAAAAATTCATGACGAAATGACATTCATGCAGATCTCGGCAAAAAAAACAAAATCAATGCTCCAAAATGCTTCCAAAAACAGTTTTTTTGGAGCATGATTTTGTTTTTTTTTGTTGAGACCTCCACAAATGTCATTTCATCACGAAAATTGGCACGCATGTAGAAAAAACATCAAAGTTTCTTGACAAAAAAATTCAGATTTTTTTTAAATTTTTTACAATTTTTTCGAATTTTACTGTTCATCCGGGATCTTGAGCTCGGGATCACATGAAAGTTTAGGGTCCTTCAATAAGCTAGAACACAGAACAGAGAACAGAAGACGGGATGGAAAACAGAGCGACGGACGGACGGAGAGACATAGGGGACTACTAGTAGGAGAGGAAAGTGACGGACAAGTGCGGAGCGTGGAGAGGCGACCATCCCAAACCGGCAAACCCCTACCTCGCACCTCCAGCTCCAGCTCCGGCTCCGGCTCCGGACAGAGCCCGACGAACGCCGAGCCGAGGAAGCCATTGTGAGTTGCTCTCAGTCTGCCTCCAAATCCAGGTCTCTCTCTTCCTTGGCCTCTTCGCAAATCCCGTCTCTGTGCCGCGGATCTCATCCTACTACTCTTCACCTTTTCTCCTGGAGATGAGGGTTTGTAATCCTCATCGACAATGTGCTGCTCCCCGCGGAGTATTTAGTACAGTAGCAGCGTGGGGTGGAGTAAACTCACTCGCCGGCACTTCACTTCCCCTTTCTGGCAGTGGCAGGCTTTCCCCCACTCTTCGTTTGATCTACTTTTATAAGCCAAATACAAGTTAGATGTTTCGACTGTTTCTTTTATAAACTAGAAGTAGATGTAATTTTATAGCATTAATTTCTTGGCAAAAGTCAAGGCAGGAATATGAAGAAATCCTAGCTCTGAATTCAACATGTCTAGCTAGTCATGTGTTTGAGTATTATTATTAGTCTCCTTATCTAGTAACACAAAGCAGCTGTTTGAGTGCTGGTCTTAATGTCTTATTGATTAGAAGCACTAGTACAGGCTAATGATATACTCCCTCCGTTTCTAAATATAAGTCTTTGTAGAGATTCCACTATGAACCACATACGGATGTATATAGATGCATTTTAGAGTTTAGATTCACTTATTTTGCTCCATATGTAGTTCATAGTGAAATCCCTACAAAGACTTACATTTAGGAACGGAGGGAGTACTATAAGAAAGTACAAGTATCCTCTGCTTTGTTCTGTTCTACCCCTGATTGGTGACATATGCGTTCAAGATTTTGATCATTTAATCACAACATAAAGAACTTATATGCTGTTGTTCACTCTTGCAGTTGTCGATATTGCACTCTGTTTATTTGGAACTGCAACATGCGCATGAATTTTCAAATAGCATGTCCTCTCTTTCTTTGTTTTGTAATTTTGAGTTATTGCACCTGTGCAAATATCAGCTCGTGCGCTCCTAGGAGAGGCCCATGTTGTTCCGGATTCAGAAGGGGGGATTCAGGACTTTGGAAACACTCATGTTCCAGATTTAGAATGGAGGATTAAAGGCTTTCCATCGCTGCTTGAGACGGGAGCTAAGTCAGCATCATCTGCCGCTTTCCACTACTCTGGGTATAACTGTTATGCACCATATATAATTGCAAAAGGAACTCTGCAAAATTCATGTATTAGATGTAGATACCATCTGGTTTGTCTTAGTAGAAAAAGTAATTAGTATATGTTATCCATATATAAACATTGGTTTAGGAAGCCGTTTATTCACAATGATGCTCCGATCGATCATCCATGTAATCAAATTAGCACTCACAATCTCGTAAACATACAGTCAGACGCAAAAGCTTGATACAGTGCATGAAGTGAAGAAATTAGACTGCACTCCTCCTACTTCAGTTATGAATTCTAGACTGACTTTGGTTTCTTCCTATGATTTAATTTACCAGCACTAATAAAAAAGGCCCATTTGTCCCGGTTCTGGAACCGGGACTAAAGGGTCGGGACTAAAGCCCAATATCTTTAGTCTCGGTTCGCCTACGAACCGGGACAGATGGGGCTCCACGTGGCCGCTGCGGATTACCCAGGCAGGAGGGCCTTTTGTCCCGGTTGGTAGCACCAACCAGGACCAAAAAGCGTCCACGCGTCAGCAGTTCAGAGGCTGGGGTTTTTTTTTTGAAAGGGAGGGGGGGGGGGGGGGGGGGTTGGGGGTTTTGTAGAGTTAATTTAGGGGTTTCATATATTGTGTTAGCTAGCTAATAGAGAGAAGTGTCCTCTCTTATCTCCATGCTTGGTCGACGCTACGTACTATACGTATAGAGAGGACTCGACACACTAGCTAGTAAGCAAATGAAGGAAACCATTAAGTACACAAGATCGTCATGAACATATACAAAGAGAAGTGATCGACCTCTCTTTCTCCGACAGATTGGTCGAACAACAAGTTTTCGTATATCTATCCGACGCTACTAGCTACATATATACAATATAAGATCTCTTACAATCCCTAACATCTGATGTCAAGTTTCACATGGTATTCTCCGTCTTTATTGATGACGTGGTCAAGAAAGAATCCCGCCAATTCCTCTTGAATTGCTTTTATGCGATCTTGTGGTAGGAGTTCATCCCGCAGCTGCCACATCTAATTTGAAGAAGGGGGTCAATACATATCTATGAATGAAACTCAACACAAATGATGGTAATAAAATAAAATTGTGAATATTATTGCTTACGCACTTCATATTGTTTTTCAGAGTAGCCCTGCTTAGAGGTCGTCGCGTTGTAGATGTACTTGCAAACGTAGTATCCAAAAAAATTATTCCCGCCTTCCTGCCACAACCACTTTACGAGAAATAGAGGTCAATCAAACTGATAATCAAGCATTATAAATGGTATTGATGAAACTAGCTAGAATCAATGGGAGATGCGCGGAAGTAGCTAGTAGTACTTACTTTCGGGTGTGTAAATCGTAGCTCCCCCGGCAGTCCCGGAGCTTCTGCGGTGAACACTTTCCAAACCCTGCGAGACAAAGAAAATAATTACTTGATATCAGGAAATGAACAAAGTTGCCGATATGGTGCGATAATGATCGATTGAACTTACTTCTGGAGCATTTCAGTCATGGCCGCATACTCCTTGGGATCTTTTCGTCTCGAATCTAAGACGATTACTAGTCCCTGCTCAAGCTTAATCTCTAGGAGAATAAAGTGGAAGCTGCGCACGCATGCATAACTCATCAATTACATTACTATAACCTCGAGTAATAAGGGAAACCGAATATGCACAAGACAGTAACACTCACTTGAAGTTGTAAGGAAAGATTATTTTCTCTTTGTTTTGATTTTTAAGCAACGATTTTAGCAAGTTGGCCTCGGTTTCTTTGGCATTAAATTTAACCGTCCATTCATCTATGAGATTTGTGTTAATGAACCCAATATCATAGATTTGTGCGTTTCTGCATTCGACGATCTTCAATCTGCATAATATAGTGAGGATAATTATATATACATGCAATGAAAGAGCTGAGCTATATATAGAGACTTATTTACAGAAGTAGTACTTACAGACAGTAGCAAGTGATGATTATTTTATCGAGGGCCTTTTGATTGAAAAACTGGAACAACTCCTCAAATGGAATAGACAACAGATCAATTCCAACGAGGTCGTGCTCCTCTTTAACTCTCAGCGTCAAAATATCCTTCCCAGACTTGCAGGTGTCCATGTACCACTTATGGAATCTTCGCATCATCGTTGTTAGAGGAGGATCACCAGGTTTGACGAGAGACTTCCCGTACCGGTATTTGTGTTCGTCCACCTCCATTGTATCAAAATGTGCATCGTCGGGCAGGTAATCACCAGGATTGGTACCGGGCAGCATCCCTGGCAGATTTGCGACGATATCGCTAGACACCTTGAGCGGGGGGGGGGGGGGGGGCACGATTGGTTCGCTTGTTCGCCGAGCTGGGGAATTTTTTTCCCACTTCTTCGTTCTTGTAACCTTTTGTCACTTGAAGTAGTTCCCGACCGGCGCGCTCCTTGCATTGCCTTTTTAAGAGCGCGGAGATGGTTGTCATCCGGGGAGGCGGTGGTGGTCGCTTCAGGGCATCCAAAGTGCGCTTCAATTTCACCGGATCTATCTTCTCCTCCGGAGGTGGATTTTTCTTTGCAAAAAAGTCCTTCACTTGGGCTTGACAGATCTGCGCGTTTTCCTCCTCGGTCATATCGTATGGTAACTTCTCTAGAGGCTTGAGAGATGGACCGAATCTGTATTGCCTCCCGTCTCTGGCTGTACTGCTAGACGCCGGAGCAGCCGGAGCGGCTGCGGCTGTCTTCCTTCGTTGCTTACGAGGCGGAGAAGGAGGCGGAGTGCTACGACGTGCCGGAGCAGCCGGAGCGGCGGCGGCTGTCTTCCGCTGTTGCTGACGAGGCGGAGGAGGAGGCAGGCTGCTCGGACGCGCCGGCGCAGGTGGAGAAGGAGGCGGAGTGCCGCCACGCACCGAAGCAGCCGGAGAAGGAGGCGGAGTGCCCTGATCACTCGCCAGAGGAGTAGGCGGAGGAGGAGGCGGAGTGCCCTGACTCGTCGGAGGAGGAGGAGGAGGCGAAGGCCTCCAGTTCGGAAGGTTGATGAGCTCCTTCCGCCATAGACATGGAGTCTTCAGAGCAAGACCCAGCTGAGTCTCCCCTTCACCGGTAGGGTGGTCAAGCTCGAGCTCCTCAAATCCCTCCGTTATTTCATCGACCATCACAACAGCATAGCCTTCTGTAATCAGAAGGCAGTGAAAAGTTGCGCCGGGTTCAGGAGGTGCAACAGAGCCGACAGCCGCCTTGACTTTGAGGTGCTGCCATTGCGTCATAAGGTGGCAATCTTGAGCCTCCGTGATAGCATCCACGGGGTAGCTGGGAGCCGTGAAGTCAGGCTACTGAAGGAGCTCGGTGGAAGCCACGCTGCTTCTCTGCTGAGATGGCGGGGTAGCTTCTGGGGTAGCTCCGGCAGGTCGCTGCCTCTGAACTAGTAGTGCTTGTTCCTCTAGCGCTCGTACCCTTGCATTCAGCTTCTGCAGTTCGGTCTGCTCCACTTTCCTCCTCCTCTCCCGGGTTTTGTAACCGCCTGCGCTAGGAAACCCAACCTTCCACGCAACGGAGCCTGCCGTGCCTCGTGTTCGTCCTGGGTGCTCAGGATTCCCGAGGGCCTGTGTGAGCTCGTCGTTCTCTCTGTCGGGAACGAACGTCCCTTGCTGCGCTGTGGCGATATACTTCTGAAGCTTCTTGATGGGTATTTCAAGTTGCTCCTCCGTCCAACGGCACTTCCCTGTTTCAGGGTCCAAGGTTCCCCCAACCCCGAAGAACCAAGTCCTTGAACGGTCTGGCCAGTTCAATGTCTCTGGTTCGACCCCTTTATCAAGCAGGTCCTTCTCAGCCTTGTCCCACAACGGCCGGGCTTTGAGGTAGCCACCTGACCCCGTGCGATGGTGATGCTCCTTCTTTGCAGCATTTTTCTTGTTTGTCGCTGACATCTTCTTACTCTTCTCCGATGTCTTGTGGGCCACAAATGCGGGCCAGTGATCTCTTATCTTCTCAAATCGGCCGGTGAATTCTGGAGTCTTCCCTTTGTCGACAAACGTTGATTTCAACTCATTCTTCCACGTCCTGAATAGATCTGCCATCTTCTTAAGAGCATGAGCCTTGACCAATGGCTCTATAACTGGCTTATCCGGATCCTCCTCTGGCGGTAGGGTGAAATTTGCCTTCAGCGCGGTCCAAAGACCATCTTTCTGTCTATCGTTGACAAAAGACACTTGAGGGTCTTCGCTCTTAGGCTTATTCCATTGGTGGATGCTGATCAGGATCATGTCCCTAACAAGAACCCCGCACTGAGCAGAAAATGCTTCCTTGGTCCGGCTGGGTTCAATCGGTTGGCCATCGCCCTTGATTGCTGTGATCGTGAACCTTTCATCCTGGCGCAACCTTTTCTTCGGGGCTCGTCTCGTTACCGAAGTTTGGCTCGATCCGGAGGGCTAGAAAAGAAGAAAGAAGAGAGTTAATATGTGTACATACCAAAATAATTAATGCATCAATTAGCTAGTCAGCACAGGCTTAATTAATATATATACCTTGCCGGACTTTGCAACAGCTCCTTCCTCCGTTCGCTTACCGGAGCAGTCATCACGGTCTCCTTCTTTCACCGGCATTCCGTCATCGGAGCCATCATAATCATGTCCTTCCACCTCCATTGTTCGATCACGAGAGCCTGCTTCACCCTCTCCTTCCAGACCATCGGTGTCGTTGAGATACGACAAGACATCACCTCCGCCGAGGATTATGTCCCCCAACAACTGTTCTGCTTCGATGTCTCGGTGCTCCATAGTTTCTGCAAATATTACAACATGGCAATTAATATACAAACATGACAGATGGATATATTAGTGCAAACGTAGACCTAGCTAGCTCGACGCTTCTACGGTTTGGGGTGGCCTCAACAAACATTAATATACAAACATGACAGAAGAATATATATATAGATGAGATCAGAAAAAATTGGATCAACTTGTGCATGATGGGGGCATTCTTGATAAATCTGGACCCTCGACCCCTGGACGACCCTCGACCCTCGACCCCTCGGCGACCCTCGACCCTCTACCCTAGTTCACGACCCTCGACCGCTCGGCGATCCATGACCCTCTACCCTAGTTCCCGACCCTCGACCCCTCGGAGTCCTCGACCCTCTACCCTAGTTCCCGACCCTTGACCCCTCGGCGTTCCTCGACCCTCGACCCCTCGGCGTTCCTCGACCCTCTACCCTAGTTCACGACTCTCGACCCCTCGGCGTTCCTGACCCTCGACCCCTCGACGACCTCGACCTCGAACCTTCGGCGACCCTCAACCCCTCGGTGACCCCTCGACCCCTGGACGACCCTCGACCCTCGACCCCTCGGCGACCCTCGACCTCTACCCTAGTTCACGACCCTCGACCGCTCGGTGATCCCGACCCTCTACCCTAGTTCCCGACCTCGACCCCTCGGCGTTCTCGACCCTCAAGCCTTGGCGTTCCCTGACCCTCTACCCTAGTTCCCGAACCTCGACCCCTTGGCGTTCCTCGACCCTCGACCCCTCCGCGTTCCTCGACACTCGACCCTAGTTCCCGACCCTCGACCGCGCGGCGATCTCGACCACCTCGTTCCCAATAAAAATTAAGAAGAGGAGGAAGAAGAGAAAACAAAAGAGGGAGAAGAAGAAAAAAAGGAGAAGAAGAAGGAATAGAGGAGAAGAAGAAAAAATAGATTATAATCTATTTTTTCTTCTTCTCCTCTATTCCTTTTCTTCTCCTTTTTTTTTTCTTCTTCCTCTCATTATTTTTTTTTCTCCTCTCTTCTCTCCTCTCTTCTCCTTTCTCTTCTTATTTTTCTCTCCTCTTCTTTCTTTTTCTCCCCTTTTTTCCTCTCCTTTTTTTTTCTTCCCTTCTTCCTTCTTCCTCTTTTCCATACATATAAAAAGTTTAAAAAATACATACATACATACATACACATAAAAAGAAAGCATATATATATATATATATATATATATAACAAAAAACATATATAAAAAAATAGCAACGCGGCGGAGGGGGATGGACAAGAGGAGTAGGGGAGGGAAGGGGAGGGCCAGGAGGAGTAGGGGGGGGGGTGAACGAGGGGGGGGGCGGAGGAGGAGGAGGGAAGGCACCGGAGGAGGGTAGGAGTAGGGGAGGGAGGGAGGAGGGGCGGGCTGCAGTCCGTAGGCAGGCGTAGGCGTTCGGGCTAAGAGGCACGCCGTCGGCGAGCAGGGGCGGGCCGGGCGGCGGGGCGGGCCTGACGGCGTCGGCGACGATGGTGAGGTGGAGCAGGGGCAGGGGCGGCGACGATGAGGAGAAGAAGTGATTTTTGGAGAAACTGCTAAGTTTTTCTTATATACACGAAACATTGGTCCCGGTTCGTGGCACAAACCGGGACCAATTTCCCCCTTTGGTCCCGGTTCGTTCCACCAACCGGGACCAAAGGTCTCTTTTCAGCAGTGGCTACCAACCGGGACCAATGCACACCTTTCGTCCCGGTTGGTGCTACCAACCGGGACCAACGGCCTTGCGCTGGCGCGGTGCGGTGGGATGTTTAGTCCCACCTCGCTAGTTGAGAGAGCTCGAGAGTGGTTTATAAGCGCTGCTGCGCCCACCCTCTCGAGCTCCTCTCAGCTGCAGGCTTTCGGGCCTACTCTATTAATCCTTGCCTGTGGGCCTACTGGGCCTGCTGCGGGCCTGAATCCTGGCCCATGGTTGGGTTTCTAGTCGTATTCAGGCCGTGGTGGCCCAGTAGGTGGCATTTTTTTATTTTTTTCCAGTTTTTTGTTTTCTTTTTTGCTTTATTTATTTTATTTTGTTTCTACTTACAACAAAATACTTACTGTTTTTCAGTGATTCTTTTTGCTTTTAGGTAATAAAAATTATAAACTTGCTGTTAGTGCCATTAGTTTTCCAATTTGAATAGTTTAAATTTGAATTCTTTGAAATTTGTATGAATCACTAGTTTGTGATTAACTTTACTATAAAAATAGATTTTGGAGTGATTCTTTTTCCTGCTATTTAATATTACTGTGTTTTATCATTATATTCAAAAACAGTTTTTGTTATTTTAGTTTCTAACAAAAAAAATCTTTATGATAATTCTTTTTGCTATTAAAGTTTCTAACAAAAAAAGTTCTTTATGAAAATTCTTTTTGCTTTTAATGTTTTGAACAGAAAATACTTGATAATTTTAGTGCATAAATTTATATAATTTTAGTTTCAATAAACTAGAGGTTTTATAAAGAGCTTTTTAGGGATTCCTTTTGCTATTAGAGTTTCATTAAAGTTTTCTAGTTCATTCTTTTTTCTATTAGAGTTTCATTAAAGTTTTCTAGTTCATTCTTTTATTTTATTATTTTTGCTATTAGAGTTTCATAAAAGTTTTCCAGTTCATTCTTTTTTATATTAGTTCATTCTTTGAGCTAAATGACCCTGAAATTGAAAAGCACTTCAGATGAACTCTGAAGAGGTTGAAAATTGGCATGGTATCATCATTTCACCCACATAGCATGTGCTAAAGAGTTGAGAGGGTTACGGCAAAAACTGGATGCACTTCATGTATAAAATGGACAATCTCTTTCGAAGTATCAGGGTTTCGGACGAAAACTCATCTGTTACAAAGGGATTTCATTTTTTTGAACTTATTTGAACTCCAGACTTTTTGTGTGTTCAAAATGAACCATTCAAAGCCACATCATCAATTTTCAACCCTTTCTGACTTCATCTGTTATTTTTCATGCATTTACTTATTTTTTTGAGCTAAATGACCTTGAAATTGAAAAGCACTTCAAATAACTCTGAAGAGGTGAAAATTGGCATGATATCATCATTTCACCCACATAGCATGTGCTAAAAAGTTGAGAGGGTTACGGCAAAAACTGGATGCCTTCGTGTACAAAAATGGACAATCTCTTTCGAAGTATCAGGGTTTGGACGAAAAACATCTGTTACAAAGGATTTCATTTTTTTGAACTTATTTGAACTCAGACTTTTTGTGTGTTCAAAATGAACCATTCAAAGCCACATCATCAATTTTCAACCCTTTCTGACTTCATCTGTTATTTTTCATGCATTTACTGATTTTTTTGAGCTAAATGACCCTGAAATTGAAAAGCACTTCAAATGAACTCTGAAGAGGTTGAAAATTGGCATGATATCATCATTTCACCAACATAGCATGTGCAAAAAGTTGAGAGGGCTACGGCAAAAACTGGATGCACTTCGTGTACAAAATGGACAATCTCTTTCGAAGTATCAGGGTTTCGGACGAAAACTCATATGTTACAAAGGGATTTCATTTTTCACTTTTTCTGTTACAAATGGACAATCTTTTTCAAAGCCACATCATTAATTTTCAACCCTTTCTGACTTCATCTGTCTTCACTTTTTCTTCGCTTGTGTCCTTTGCTTATTGCGCCGTAACCATGGATATTCTTCATCGCTTAACAGGGTGCTTGGGCCAGCCTTGACTTTGAAGGGAGGAATTTCATGAAACTTTTCATAATCTTCAGACATGTCTGTCTTACCCTCCACTCCCACGATGTCTCTTTTCCCTGAAAGAACTATGTGGCGCTTTGGCTCATCGTATGATGTATTCGCTTCCTTATCTTTTCTTTTTCTCGGTTTGGTAGACATGTCCTTCACATAGAAAACCTGCGCCACATCATTGGCTAGGACGAATGGTTCGTCTATGTACCCAAGATTGTTCAGATCCATTGTTGTCATTCCGTAATGTGGCTCTACCTGTACCCTGCCTCCTGACAGATTGACCCATTTGCACTTAAACAAAGGGACCTTAAAATCATGTCCGTAGTCAAGTTCCCATATGTCCACTATGTAACCATAATATGTGTCCTTTCCCCTCTTGGTTGCTGCATCAAAGCGGACACCGCTGTTTTGGTTGGTGCTCTTTTGATCTTGGGCGATCGTGTAAAATGTATTCCCATTAATCTCGTATCCTTTGTAAGTCAATACAGTCGAAGATGGTCCCCTAGACAACGAGTACAGCTCATCAGAAACAGTGTTGTCACCTCTGAGACGTGTTTCCAACCAACTGCCGAAAGTCCTGATGTGTTCACATGTAATCCAGTCGTCACACTGCTCCGGGTGTTTGGAGCGCAGAATGTTCTTGTGTTCATCGACATACGGGGTCACCAAGGTAGAGTTCTGTAGAACTGTGTAGTGTGCTTGAGACCAAGAATGCCCGTCCCTGCATATTATTGAGTCCCCTCCTAGCGTGCCTTTTCCAGTCAGTCTCCCCTCATACCGCGATTGAGGGAGACCAATCTTCTTAAGGTCAGGAATGAAGTCAACACAAAACCCAATGACATCCTCTGTTTGATGGCCCATGGAGATGCTTCCTTCTGGCCTAGCACGGTTACGGACATATTTCTTTAGGACTCCCATGAACCTCTCAAAGGGGAACATATTGTGTAGAAATACGGGGCCCAGAACGACAATCTCGTCGACTAGATGAACTAGGACGTGCGTCATGATATTGAAGAAGGATGGTGGGAACACCAGCTCGAAACTGACAAGACATTGCGCCACATCACTCCTGAGCCTTGGTATGATTTCTGGATCTATCACCTTCTGAGAGATTGCATTGAGGAATGCACATAGCTTCACAATGGCTAATCGAACGTTTTCCGGTAGAAGCCCCCTCAATGCAGCCGGAAGCAGTTGCGTCATAATCACGTGGCAGTCATGAGACTTTAGGTTCTGGAACTTTTTCTCTGCCATATTTATTATTCCCTTTATATTCGACGAGAAGCCAGACGGTACCTTCATACTGAGCAGACATTCAAAGAAGATTTCCTTTTCTTTGGTAAGAGCGTAGCTGGCAGGACCTTCATACTGCTTTGGAGGCATGCCGTCTTTTTCGTGCCAACGTTGCAGGTCCTCCCGTGCCTCCGGTGTATCTTTTGTCTTTCCATACACGCCCAAGAAGCCTAGCAGGTTCACGCAAAGGTTCTTCGTCAAGTGCATCACGTCGATTGAAGAGCGGACCTCTAGGTCTTTCCAGTAGGGTAGGTCCCAAAATATAGATTTCTTCTTCCACATGGGTGCGCGTCCCTCAGCGTCATTCAGAACAGATAGTCCACCAGGACCCTTTCCAAAGATTACCTGTAAATCATTGACCATAGCAAGTACGTGATCACCGGTACGAATGGCGGGCTTCTTCCGGTGATCTGCCTCGCCTTTGAAATGCTTGCCTTTCTTTCGACATTGATGGTTGGTCGGAAGAAATCAACGATGCCCCAGGTACACATTCTTCCTGCATTTGTCCAGGTATATACTTTGGGTGTCATCTAAACAGTGCGTGCATGCGTGGTATCCCTTGTTTGTCTGTCCTGAATGATTACTAAGAGCAGGCCAATCATTGATGGTTACAAACAGCAACGCATGCAGGTCAAATTCCTCCTGTCTGTGCTCATCCCACACACGTACACCTTTTACATTCCACAGCTGTAAAAGTTCGTCAACTAATGGCCTTAGGTACACATCAATGTCGTTGCCGGGTTGCTTAGGGCCTTGGATGAGAACTGGCATCATAATGAACTTCCGCTTCATGCACATCCAAGGAGGAAGGTTATACATACATAGAGTCACGGGCCAGGTGCTGTGATTGCTGCTCTGCTCCCCGAAAGGATTAATGCCATCCGCGCTTAAACCAAACCATACGTTCCTTGGGTCACCTGCAAACTCAGCCCGGTACTTTCTCTCGATTTTTCTCCACTGCAACCCGTCAGCGGGTTCTCTCAACTTCCCGTCTTTCTTACGGTCCTCTCTGTGCCATCGCATCAACTTGGCATGCTCTTTGTTTCTGAACAGACGTTTCAACCATGGTATTATAGGAGCATACCACATCACCTTGGCAGGAACCCTCTTCCTGGGGGGCTCGCCGTCAACATCACCAGGGTCATCTCGTCTGATCTTATACCGCAATGCACCGTATACGGGGCATGCGTTCAAATCCTTGTAGGCACCGCGGTACAGGATGCAGTCATTAGGGCATGCATGTATCTTCTGCACCTCCAATCCTAGAGGGCATACGACCTTCTTTGTTGCGTACGTACTGTCGGGCAATTCGTTATCCTTTGGAAGCTTCTTCTTCAATATTTTTAGTAGCTTCTCAAATCCTTTGTCAGGCACAGCATTCTCTGCCTTCCACTGCAGCAATTCCAGTACGGTACCGAGCTTTGTGTTGCCATCTTCACAATTGGGGTACAACCCTTTTTTGTGATCCTCTAACATGCGATCGAACTTCAGCTTCTCCTTTTCACTTTCACACTGTCTCCTTGCATCAACAATGACCCGGCGGAGATCATCATCGGGCACATCGTCTAGTTCCTCTTGATCTTCAGCTTCCCCTGTTGCAGCATCACCATATTCAGGGGGCACATAGTTGTCATTGTTCTCTTCTTCTTCGCTGTCTTCCATTATAACCCCTATTTCTCCGTGCTTGGTCCAAACATTATAGTGTGGCATGAAACTCTTATAAAGTAGGTGGGTGTGAAGGATTTTCCGGTCAGAGTAAGACTTCGTATTCCCACATATAGGGCATGGACAACACATAAAACCATTCTGCTTATTTGCCTCAGCCACTTCGAGAAAATTATGCACGCCCTTAATATACTCGGAGGTGTGTCTGTCACCGTACATCCATTGCCGGTTCATCTGCGTGCATTATATATAATTAAGTGTGTCAAAAACCATTACAGAACATCATGAATAGATAAGTGACCAAATTAATAGAAGTTCATCATCACATTAAAACCAAAGTACATACATAGTTCTCATTGAACAACATATAGCTCTCCAGAGCATCTAATTAAACCATACATTGAAACTATGTAAAACATTTCAATGCAACAACAAATGCGATCATAATCGTAACCAAGGTAACAATTGATCCAACGGCATAATGATACCAAGCCTCGGTATGAATGGCATATTTTCTATACTTTCTAATCTTGAAGCGCATTGCATCCATCTTGATCTTGTGATCATCGACGACATCCGCAACATGCAACTCCAATATCATCTTCTCCTCCTCAATTTTTTTTATTTTTTCCTTCAAGTAATTGTTTTCTTCTTCAACTAAATTTAACCTCTCGACAATAGGGTCGGTTGGAATTTCCGGTTCACATACCTCCTAGATAAATAAAATCTATGTCATGTTGGTCGGCATAATTGTCATAAACAATAAATAAACCAAATAGTTATAAAATATAATATATACCACATCCGAATCATAGACAGGACGAGGGCCGACGGGGGCGGATACCAAAACCATCGCACTATATAATAACAAACAATAATAAAAGTAAGAAAATTATACAAGTATCTATCTAAATCATACAAGTAAGAATTTTTCTCTTTTAGAAAGAAGATAAGAACAAGAGGCTCACCACGGTGATGCCGGCGACGAGATCAGTGCGGGCGATCGACGGCGGTGAAGACGGGGACGGGACGTGACGGACCGCTAAACCTAGACAAATCTTGAGGAAAATGGAGCTTGGAGGTCGAGCTTGGAGAGAAGAAAGCTTAAGTAGTGTGGCTCGGGCATTTCATCGAACACCTCATGTGCATAGGAGGTGAGCTAGAGCACCACAAAGCCCTTCCCTAGCCGGCCAGAAAAAACAGAGCAGTGGAGTGCTCTGCTTGCGGGCGAGGGGGTATATATAGGCACAACATTGGTCCCGGTTCGTGGTTGGAACCGGGACTAAAGGCTACCCTTTGGTCCCGGTTCCAGCCATGAACCGGGACCAATGGATGTGGGCCAGGAGCGAGGCCCATTGGTCCCGGTTCGTGTCTGGAACCGAGAAAAAAGGGTCCAGACGAACCGGGACCAATGCCCACGAGGCCCGGCCGGCCCCCTGGGCGCACGAACTGGGACGTATGCCCCCATGGGTCCCGGTTCGTGACTGAACCGGGACTAATGGGCTGGGCAGGCCTGGACCAAAGCCCTGTTTTCTAGTAGTGCAGGCACCTGCAAGTGAGTCCAATGCATAAAAAAGCTGGTTCGGAAACACCATATGTTGCTCTTCTTCTTGTGGCGTCCCGACTAACCTCGGTGCCAGGTCACACGGTGCATGCGGTGTTTCAGTTGTCAATATTCAACCATTCAAAAGGATTGTACTATGGATGCAAAGGTAGTCTCATGGATGTGTTCTTTCAAGCACATCCATCCTATTCCTATTACAGCTAGGAGTCAATTCTCTGTGTTTTATAAGTTTGAGATATAAATACCTTACGTACAAGTTCTTTGTTCTCTAATCTTCTAACCTTTCCCTAAAGGCAGCTAGCTACAACTTTGATTTCAAGAATACCTACTCGAAGGAGCATTGCTTGATTCCTCTTCAGAAGCTACTGAAATCATTTGCTTTTCTAGTTGATGGTACTTGTGTCTTTGCTATGAAGATATTAGATATTGGTGTCTCCTCTCCTGAAAATAAGGCTGTTGTGGTTCATAAGAAGGCTACCACAGTTCAGAACCTCTTTGTCGAGAAGGGACTCGTCAAAGGGACATACACTTGGACCATCAACAATTTCCTTGAATTGGACTTGAATCACTTCGTCCGTTCTCCTACATTTGAAGTTGGCGGACAGAAATGGTATGCATCTGTTACCAGTTAGGCATTTACATCACAAATGATTTATATAAACAGTAGGCATGTGTTATCCAACATTTTAGCTTATATGTATCCTTTAGCTTACCATACCTAGTCACTTTACTAATGTCATAGTGGACAGAAGCTTCCTGTTTAATGTTTTATGCCAACAGATATTAGCGCCAGAATTTTGTGCAAGGCAAGGTCCTTCAGATATTCCAACAGCATACTTTTGCTTGATCTTTAAGCATGCAACCAAAGAACTGTACCTCTAGTATATTTACAGATACGCGGGAGCACATTCCAATTTCAATAGAAAAAGGGTTTTGTAATCATGGCGTACCTAAATTCAGGAACAAATTTGGAACAATGTAATACTAAACTCTATATGTTGGCGTATAAAATTTCATGCTCATATGCTATGTTGTTTAGGAGATTTTTACCCAGAAATTTCATTCATATATTTGGTATCACTGGTTTGTTATGTGTCACATACCATCAATTATTTTCTCAGATTGTTTCTGTGTAACGTTGTATTATCTTGTATTGTAGTTATGGTTTACATAGATTTTTTGTGCAATTGTAATACCACAAAGTTGTGTATAAAGTTAATGGCGGGCTACACCCAAGCTCAGACACAACTTCCTGATGTCAATAACTAACCACATTCTTCCAATACAATTTCCCGGGTACCTAATTATATTTTTGTCAACAGTTACATCATCATGTATCCGCGTGGTGACAAGTACAACACTGATTGCCTCAGCTTGTACTTATCCCCTGATGGCTTGGATGATGAGCTCCATCCCGGTTCCAAGAAGGTGGTTGTAACGACTCTGTCCATCCTGGACCAAAAGAATGGGATACACTGGACTGGAACTTCAGGTTCAACTCTCCGTAGCAAGTACCAGTTCTACTGATATGTGTGATTCGAGCAGCTAGTGTCTGTAACCCCATGATGATTACAGTTGATTTTACTTTTGTGGTGATGTCAGGTCTGTGGGTATGTGAAAATGTAAGTGAAAACGGATGGGGATGCGCTGACTTCATTGGACTCAAGAAACTCAAGGACCCTTCTGAAGGCTATGTTGTAGGATCGAGGTGTGTTGTGAAGGCAGATGGCCACAACAGATTAAACTCCTCCATCGCCACATCCCAGTTCTGCATCAATATATCTGCTGCCATCTTTCCCCACAGGTCACTCAATCTTCTCTCACTATCTGTGCACAAAGCATGGTACATGGACAAGAAATCAGCAGCTCTTGAGTAGCTTCCACACTCGAACTGAAGCTTAGCATAGATACAGAGCTTCAGTACAGTATGTAAGAGTTCCAGTCTTACTGTCTTATCCATAGCAGGTAGAGTAGCTAACAAAACTGGACAAAAAATTTCTTTTGGGATCAGAAGGTATGCCAGTACCCACTTGAAATTCCATGTCATCTACTGGATGACGTGCTTGCCGGCAGAATCGTGATGTCCAACTTGGTGTGCATGGTGTCGACGTCATCCTCGACTCGAGGACACCTTCAGATTGCGTGCATGACTCCTTCAGATGCACACGAGCTTGTTGTTGAGGGTGAGCGTAGCCTTGTCAGTGCACCCGGTTGCGCTGCTTGGTGTATGCGATGCCTTGTTGTGGATCTTGGGCACTGCTGCAGTTGTGCAGGCCGACGACGCTTGGTCGATGTCAAGGAAACAACAACCATCATAGATGGCCCGGCCATTCAGAGCATCACGAGCTTGGTTCGCCTCTTGCTGCGATCCGAGCTGGATATAAGCCTCCACCGTAGTAGCTCCCTCCCTGGAGCACACGCATCTCCACCACCCGATGACCATGCACCTCAAAGACTTGGTGCGGCACCGCCACAGCCACCGGGTAGAGCACATGGGTAACGGTAACAGGAAGGGCACTGCTCATGGTTGCCTCTTGGTCGTTTGGCATTTCGCCAAACACTTGGTGAGCAGGAGCCAATTTGTAGCAACTTCCAAACGATGTGATCTTTACAGCAGCAGGACGAGTTCCACCTCGAGCCTCTCGCCGGAATTACGGATCAAGGCCGGAAGAACTCGGGCAACGGTGGCTCTGAATACCAGTTACCACGAACCAGCCTCTGACTGTGTAGAATAGCACAAGCTCTTGGATACAGGGTACTACTGAGTCTTGTGGCGGGTCATGACACCTCCGTCCATTCTTTTCGATCCCATATGGACCAGGTTGTAGTTAACTTCTAGCCACCCCTCAAAAAAAAAAAGAGGTAACTTCTAGCCCCCAAACTGAGCAAACTATGCCTTGCCAAGTGCTCCATGTTCCAGCTAAAAAAAAGGTCCATGTACAATTGCATCCTGAACTCTGGAGTCGGAAGTCATGAGACGACTAATTAAGCTAATACTAACATTTATTTCCCTACATAGTTTTAGCTTGTACTCAAACTCCCCTCTTGTGTACGTATGTATCAATGAAATGGTGAGCCGAGAGTTTTGAGTAATGTACTTCATTTCAGTTCGATATCATATCCCAGGGTTTGAACCTAGGGGATGGCGAGCTAGCTGAACGGAAGCAACGACGGACAACAACGAGAGGAGGAGGAGGAGGAACTAATTTCTCCGTAGAACTAGGAAGCTAGGAGTCAGTTTTTTTCTCCAGCTAGTAATAATGTACGTGCAACGCACGTTTATGTTAGGTAGGATATTAGTTGCATGTTATATTAGGTAAGATATAACTGTTGCACGTTGGTATTTGGTAAGATATCAATTACTTTTTTCGCGGGAATGGTAGGATTTTACTTACATGGCAGATTTCATGGGATAGCGTTGAGTCAAAACGTGTTTATAACCAATGGCAGTGGTGGGTAATTAGAGCGTTAAACGTGTTTGGTGCTCATAATTGGAGCGATTTGAACCGCTAGATAACATGATTTGACGGTCGAGATGGTTTGGATAAGCCCCTTTGGGTCTTTTTATACTGGTATACATAAAAACTAATTTCACCAAATTTGTTGTGGATGATATCTGTTGAGTATAAGGATTATTAGGAAGTATATGATAGACTAGGATTTGGTCCTGACTTGTCTTGTACACGAGGCTTAAGCAATACATCGACTATTTCACCAATCTCTCTCTCTATCCCTTCTAACATGGTATCAGCCTTACCTCGATCCTAAACCCTAGCCGCCGCCGCTTCCGCACCCGCGCGCCACCCCGGGGGCGGTCGGCCTCCATGACCGCCGTCGGGGGCCGCGCCGCCCATACCTAGGGTTCGTCCGCCGGTCGTGTTGACTGGCTGCCCTAGAGAGTCTTTTTTTCCCGATCCTTTGATCCGGATTTTTTTTCTCTCGCCGATTGATTGATCGGTGTTCTTTTTTGGTTCTCCGATCTAATATCGGATTGAGTCGCCCGTCGCCATCGTCATCTGCAATGCGCCTCTGCTTCTTCGACCTCGACGGTCTACAACGGACATCTTCGACTGTGCAGCCGCTGAGCCTCCGCCAACTCCCGCCGATCGATCTCCATGCTTGCTCGTGCGGTCCTGCGGTGGCTTGTCGTTCCGCACCGGCGCGGTGTGATTCTGGATGGCACGGGTTGCTCACGTCTGATGCATCTGGCTGCATACGTTGCATGCATCCGTGTGTACGATCTGCCAGCCTACACAACGAGCGACCTATCGACCTGCCACGGCCGGCCGCGCGACACACGGTATCTCGTCTGTCTGCGTCTTCTCGATCTTGCCTGCTGTGCGTTCGGTCTGATAAGCCATCTGCATGTAGCTTTGCATGATTCAGTGAAGTACATCATCAAGTATGCGCATCTCTCCGCCGATCGAGCAACGGACTGCAGCTGCGTCGTCCCTTCGGACAGCAGCGTAGCCGCCCCATGGTTTTCCCGGCGACTGCACCGATCCGCGCGCTACCGCTGCGTAGCCCCTTCGGGCCATAGTGTTGCGGCCGGCGGTCCATCGCCGTCCCGAGGCCGTCCGTTCTAGGCCATCCCCGTGGATGCATCGACCCTCGCGCCGCCGCTTCGTCGCCCCGTCGGGCCGTAGCGAGCGTGGCACGCGGCCCCTGCCGCCGTCCCGTGGTTCTTTCGCGGCTACACCGACCCGTGCGCTGCCGCTGCGTCGCCCTTCGGGTCGTAGTGCCGCGGCCCGCGGTCGACCGCTACCTCGGGGCCGTCCGCTCCAGGACGTCCCCGTGGCTGCACCGACCCTCGCGCTGCCACTGCGTCGCCCCATCGGGTCGTAGCAAGCGTGGCACGCGGTCCCTGCCGCCGCCCTGAGGTCTCCCCCGCCGTTGCCCCGATCGACCTGTGCGTTGCCGTTGCGTCGCCCCTTCGGGCCGTAGCGCCGCGGCGCGCGATCCACTCCGCCGTCCCCGCTTGTCGACTTCTACATGGTATGTGTCGTGCCGCCTCCTTAGGCGTGGGAACGCCACCGTCCGTGCCGGGCCTCGTCACGCTGTCGGGTTCTTCCTCGCCTATTTCGAGCACCGCTGTCGCGTTCTTGACCTGGCCGCCGCCGCCTCCTAAGGCCGCCGCCGCTCTTCTTCCCGGTCCACGGTGACTACCTCGACACCGGCCACCCCGACTCGACATCGACCACGGCGTTCTCCGCACGGCTACCTCGACCACGGCTACACCACCCTACACTCTCGGCTACCTCGACAACCGGCACAAAGGGCTATCGCCTTGCTTGAGCAAACTCGTCGGTTTCCACTCCAGCCACGACTTCCACGATGTATCGACCGTTACGACTGTGAGGGGGTGTCCGTCGGCTTATCTTTGGATTCTTCTCCAGTCTCACCGTCTGCATCGCTACCGTTATGACTGCGGGGGGATGTTGAGTATAAGGATTATTAGAAAGTATAGGATAGACTAGGATTTGGTCATGCCTTGTCTTGTACTTCAAGTTGGTCTTTGTACTCCTATTTATATGTGCACGAGGCTCAAGCAATACATCGACTATTTCACCAATCTCTCTATCCCTTCTAACAATATCCAAACTAATTAAGTTCAGGCCTCCAGGGTTAATTTTCTGTGGATGATATCCAAACTAATAGTATCTCCGTAGAACTAGGAAGGAATCAGTTTTTTCTCGAATCAATCAAAAAAATAAAAGAGAGCAAGGTTAATCACGTCACGTCCATAAAATGTCCTCCCCCCTCGCGCCTCAAGCCCACCACCGTCGGCCGTGGAAGCCATTGCCAGGCGCACACTAGCTCGATCTGCCCCCAAAACCCAGGTCTTTTTCTCCTCCCTGCCTCGTGCTGCCCATGGGAAATCCAGTCCTTTCTTCGCCCTTCTCTACCTTTTTACTCGCCTCTCTCGAAAAAAACGATTCCGGGAGCGGAGGGTTCTTCTAGACGAAGGGTTTTAGGGTTTTGCAGTACAAGTTCCTGTAAATCTACCTATTTATTTTCGACAAACCTGAATCTACCTGTTTATGGAGTGGGATTTTCCTTCTTGATCTCTTATTTATTGTTATTATTGTGATTGAGGAAATTTTGTCCTGAGAAAATGCTTTTACATCGGAGTGGTAAGTCATTAATGTACGGTGACTTATCTTTGTGTGGCGTGGTAATTATATTTAGTCAAGATTTTTGCACTACTTTTGGAGATTCCTCATGTTCTGGACTGCCATGTGGCACTTGCAGAGGAGGAGAGCAGGGGAAGGCCTGCCGGGGCTATGGGCAACACCGGGAGTAGATGTATGTATTCTTGGTCCTTTTCTAATTGAAATTCAGATTGTGCATATTATAAACAGAACACACATACCAATTAGCGCTCATTTCCTAAATAAAATCAGGTAAAAAGTACATGGTTCGTAGCCCTTAATTCTTATGGTCCTACAATTCTAGGTATATGCTGCAGAGAATGAACTTCTTATCATCGCTATCATCTTTAGTACTGGAACTAGCAAGACGATTAGCTACCGGTGATTGCTCTTCAGTGGGCTTGTCATGCTGGTGGCTGTTGTGCCCGGACTTGTGGTGCTGGTGCAACAGTCATCGAGGTCATGGTCGTCTGATTTGCCACCGTGAACACCCATGGTTGATGACTGTAATTCTTGCTACGTTGCCCAAAAACACACTTTTTTTCCTACGCTTTGTTTGGTCAAAGTGAATAACCATAGGGGCCACTTATCAAATTAAATCTATTAAGATTACATGCCTTCACACTTATTTATTTGCCCATGTACAAGGGTAATGGACAGAGTTTCAAGCACTCCTGGTGTGTCCTTGTTGTTTTAGGGTTTTTTTTTCCTTTTCTTTGATGAAAAAAGCAAGCCGTGGCCAAACTCTTGTACATTATTTGCATTTTCTGCTCAATGAAAAGACGTTCTGCTGCTTCCATTTTGCCCATGGTAGACATTGCAGCCTGTTCATCTGCAAATGCAAAAGCATATTAATTTTGATGCTGCCATTGTGGAAATTTCAGCTCCTGCAAGCTTAGGAAAGTCTCATGTTCCACATTTAGAATGGAAGATTCATGACTTCTCAGCGCTACTTGAGACAGGAGCTAAGTCAGCAAAATCTTCTCATTTTCACTACTCCGGGTATAAGTGGTATGCATCATAACTGCAGGAGGATTTGTTACGCAATTACTATGTGTTAGATGTAAATATGATGCTCCCCAGTCTAGCATTATTACTAGACCATTCTTTTTGTTTTAGTAGATCGAATCGTCATCTGTATATCCATATGCAATACTAATTTAGGATGTGCATTACTCTCGCTAATCATGCTGCTATGAAGTCAAATCGGCAATCATAATTACGTAGGATGCATGAAGTGAAGAAATTGGATCTCATTCTTACTTCAGTTATGATAACTTCTAGACTGATCTTGTTTTACATTTTTGTCCATCAATTGATTTACCAGGTTCCTGAAAGTGATACCAGTGCATAAAAAACCTGGCGCTGAAACTCCATATGTTAGTCTTTGTCTTAAGCTAGGCTCGAAAACCCTGAAGCCGTGTGACACGGTAAATGCAGTGTTTGAGTTATCAGTATACAATCGTGCAAAGAGGGTGTATTGTGGACGCAGAGGTATTTTTCAATGCTTCTTTTGTGCACATCCAACCTATTACAGTTGGGATTCCCTGCCCTAGTCCTTTGTGACTATGCTATATAAGTTTGAGCTACAATTCTACATGGGATTCACTATATTGCTACTCCGTCCGTTCCAAAATAAGTGTCGTGGTTTAGTTCAAGAACCACGACACTTATTTTGGAACAGAGAGAGTACCATGTTTGCATATATGCGTAATGGGTGTGAAAGGAGGTTATACATTGTTTGGGGTATGCTGCTGCTTACATGCAAGTTTTCACTCACTAATCTTCCAATCTTTACCTGAATGCAGCTAGCCACAACTTTGATTTGAACAATACACGCTCGAAAAATGAATGTTTGATTCCTCTTCAGGAGCTACTAAAATCATCTGCTTTTCTAGTTGATGATAGCTGTGTCTTTGGTGTTAAGATATTGAAAATTAAATTATTTTCTACTGAAAAGAAGGCTGCTGTGGTTCCGAAGAAGGTTACCACAGTACAGAACCTTTTTATCCACAAGAAAGGGCTCATCAAAGGGACCTACACCTGGACCATGGACAACTACCATGAATTGGACTCGAAGCGCTTTGTTTGTTCTCCTACATTTGAAGCTGGTGGACATAAATGGTACTCATATCTTTCATCAGTTACATATAAATGGTGTTTATTAATAATATGCATGCAACATTAGTCCATTTATCATAAATGTACCATGCCAAGTTACATTACTAATTTCATAGTGGCCAGAACTACTTCTCCAGTGCTTTGTGCCAACATACATTAGGGACATCCAGAAGTCTGTGTAACACAAGTTCCATTGCCACTTCAGATATTCCAACTGAATATATCAACCCAACTTCTATGAATGGAACCAAGCAACTCTGGTTCTAGTATATATTTAGAGACACACAGAAACACACTCCGATGCATCACCTAACGGTGTTACTGAATATTCAGTCTGCAAACTCGATGAGTATATTTTGATTGCCACTCTACATATGTGTCAACAGGCATGTTGGCATGTATCCGCATGGTCGCAGACACATCACCAACCATGTCTCCTTGTTCTTATACCTGGAGTCCGCGGATAAGCTCTGTGACGAGTCTGGGAAGGTAGTTGAATTGACTCTATCCATCCTGGACCAAAAGAACGGGAAACACTCCACCATAACTTCAGGTTCAGCTCTCCTTAGCAACTATCAGTGGCGATTAGAATTTGGGACCTCCTGATTTCAGTTGATCTTACTTTTGCGGTGATCGCAGGTCTCTTGGTGTTTGGAGGTGAAAGCAGCTGGGGATGGCCCAAGTTCCTTACGTAAAAAAATTCAAGAATTCGTCGAGAGGCTATGTTGTAGGATCAAGATGTGTCGTCAAGACAGATTTCACTATCGTTGGCTCATCCAATGATGGATAGGTCGTTAGCTCATGGCCCTTGCATCCTACTTGCTAGTATTATGTCATACTGTGCTTGTTTCTTTTTTGTCATATATTGTTTTGGTAGCAGTACTAACACGATCATCCTATGGTGCTAAGGACGAACTTAGCACTGGAAGTTGAGAACATGTTAGTTTAATTTTGGGCAATGCGATGTTTGAAAGTACTTCAACATGGCACGGATGATGCAATTATTTTGGTTGGCTTATTACCTCTATTTAATTCTCTATCATCTCTCCTCACCTTGTCCTGGTCTGCCAAAATATACTAGTTTTGGTGTTGGTACTGGTATTGGAAGAGCCATAGGGTTGCTTGTTTGCAAGAGAAGCTCAGAGATTGACACTTGCTGTTACTTGAACGAGAAATTTAATCTTAATTGTAGTTACAACCGGAGATGTACAGATTGAATGCTGGAACTCGCCATGTTTACAAAGCTACAGGAAACAATTGCGTCGACGCCTTTTGTTTTTCTTTTTCAGATGAGATTCCTTGACGGCCGAGGCACACGGGACGTGGGTATGATAGGTGCATCACACCTGAATTTCTCAAAATTTTCTCTTGAGCTCTGAACTTCACTTGTAACTGAAATTTGATGACATATTCCCTCGGGCGCCGACCGCCCTTTTTTAATGGTCACTGTGGGGAGGAGTCCCGCCTGAATATGTTTCATTCATTGTTGCCTATGAGGCTTTTTTTTAGAGTACACCACAGTGTACCATATTTTTATAGAAGGGAGAAGACAATTACAAAAGATTACCTCTCGCTGCGAACAACAAGTGTAGAATACCATCACACACATTACAACCCAACGCCTGCCCTAAGCAAAACATCAAAGCCGCATCTCGACCGACACCGCTCACCTTGATCAACCGAGACCCAACTATGATACTGCACCATCGAAGTAAATCGAAAGGCCACGCGCATTCGAGACTACACTGCACGTCGACACCGCCTGTGTGTTGGGTGTGTGTAATGGCTCGGACACACTCGCCGACGGTCGTTACTCCTGGCGAGATCTAGACTGGCTTGACAGATCAATACTAGTCTTTTCTGCGCACTTTGTGCTCACTCGTGCGCACTCGTGAGCAACTTCCCAGTCGGTCAGCCATCTTGAAACTACTCCAAGCTGAGCACGCTTAACTTTGGAGTTCTTTCCGAATTGGCTCCCGGAAAAGAAGGAATCCTTATTTCAGAGGAACCGACGTCCTCGTCGGGCCATAGGAACATTCCCTCTTGGCATATACTTCTGTGCGAGCAGTCCGGCACATGTGTCATGCCGTGTGCCACGACGGGTCACAAACATCATGCACAACATGACCACGCACCTGACCCGCAAGCATCCGTGTAACCGCGAGGGTAGGCTCTGATACCAACTTGCAATGCCCCGGACACACTCGCCGGCGGTCATTACTCCTGGCGAGATCTAGACTGGCCCCACAGATCAATACTAGTCTTTTCTGCACACTTTTTCCTTACTCGTGCGCACTCAGGGGCAATTTCCCAGTCGGTCGCCCATCTTGAAACTACTTCAAGCTAAGCACGCTTAACTTTGGAGTTCTTTCCGAATGGGCTCCTGAAAAAGAAGGAATTCCTTATTGATATGAGTAGTCTATCATCCCTATTATGCCATGCTATCACAATGTGGCCGAAAGATTGCGCACGGCCGAGACGACGCCACGGCACCTGTGCGCCAACAGCGAGAGTCAAAGGGCATCACAGTGAGAGACACACCATAGAGCACTCATGCATGGAGCACCCATACCACACATGGGGTCACCGACGTAGTCGAAAGGCATATCACCACCGAGGGCAATCCCAACCCCACCTAATTCCGATGTACCCGGAGGGCGGGCTAGCCGAGAGCGCACACATAGACCACCCACACCAGACACGCCATGGAGCTTTGACATGGATCCAACACATGACCGTATGAACCGGCAAGGAGAAGCCGCCACTACCATTGCCAAGGCTCCTCTCGCATCAGAGGGGAGACTGCACCCATAGCCTCCATCTGTAGAACCATGGGGCACGCCAGAACAAAAGTGAGAGAGCATGGTGCCCCCATGTTTGTGAAGGAAATATGCCCTAGAGGCAATAATAAAGTTGTTATTTATATTTCCTTATATCATGATAAATATTTATTATTCATGCTAGAATTGTATTAACCGGAAACTTGATACATGTGTGAATATATAGACAAAACAAAGTGTCCCTAGTATGCCTCTACTTGACTAGCTCATTAATCAAAGATGGTTAAGTTTCCTGACCATAGACATGTGTTGTCATTTGATGAACGGGATCACATCATTAGGAGAATGATGTGATGGACAAGACCCATCCGTTAGCTTAGCATAATGATCGTTAAGTTTTATTGCTATTGCTTTCTTCATGACTTATACATGTTCCTCTGACTATGAGATTATGCAACTCCCGAATACCGGAGGAACACCTTGTGTGCTATCAAATGTCACAACGTAATTGGGTGATTATAAAGATGCTCTACAGGTGTCTCCAAAGGTGTTTGTTGGGTTGGCATAGATCGAGATTAGTATTTGTCACTCCAAGTATCGGAGAGGTATTTCTGGGCCCTCTCGGTAATGCACATCATATGAAGCCTTGCAAGCAATGTGACTAATGAGTTAGTTGCGGGATGATGCATTACAGAACGAGTAAAGAGACTTGCCGGTAACGAGATTGAACTAGGTATGATGATACCGATGATCGAATCTCGGGCAAGTAACATACCGATGACAAAAGGAATAACGTATGTTGTTATGCGGTTTGACCGATAAAGATCTTCGTAGAATATGTAGGAGCCAATATGAGCATCCAGGTTCCGCTATTGGTTATTGACCGGAGATGTGTCTCGGGCATGTCTACATAGTTCTCGAACCCATAGGGTCCGCACGCTTAACGTTCGATGACGATTTGTATTATGAGTTATGTGATTTGATGACCGAAGTTTGTTCGGAGTCCCGGATGAGATCACGGACATGACGAGGAGTCTCTAAATGGTCGAGAGGTAAAGATTCATATATTGGAAGGCTATATTCGGACATCGGAAAGGTTTCAAGTGATTCGGGTATTTTTTGGAGTACCGGGGAGTTACGGGAATTCACCGGGAGAAGTAATGGGCCTTATTGGGCCATACGGGAAAAGAGGAGGCAGGCCAAAGGGGAGGTGGCACGCGCCCCCCCCCCCCATGGGTCCGAATTGGACTAGGGGAAGGGGGCGGCGCCCCCCTTGCCCTTTCCAACTCCCTCTCTCTTTCCCTCTTTCCTTCTCTCCTACTCCGAAAAAGGACAGGGATTCCTACTAGGACTTGGAAGTCCTAGTAGGACTCCATACACTTGGCGCGCCCCTAGGAGGGTCGGCCTCTCTCCCTCCCTCCTTTATATACAAGGGAGGGGGGGCACCCCAAAGACAGACCAAGATTTGTCTTAGCCGTGTGCGGTGCCCCTCTCCACAGTTACACACCTCGGTCATATCGTCGTAGTGCTTAGGCGAAGCCCTGCGCCGGTAACTTCATCATCACCATCGCCACGCCGTCGTGCTGACGGAACTCTCCCTCGTCCTCAACTGGATCAAGAGCTCGAGGGATGTCATCGAGCTGAACGTGTGCTGAACTCGGAGGTGCCGTACGTTCGGTGCTTGATCGGTTGGATCGCAAAGATGTTCGACTACATCAACCGCGTTAAGCTAACGCTTCCGCTTTCGGTCTACGAGGGTACGTGGACACACTCTCCCCTCTCATTGCTATGCATCTCCTAGATAGATCTTGCGTGAGCGTAGGATTTTTTTGAAATTGCATGCTACGTTTCCCATCAGTGGCATCCGAGCCAGGTCTATGCGTAGATGATATGCACGAGTAGAACACAAAGAGTTGTGGACGATAATAGTCATACTGCTTACCACCAACGTCTTACTTTGATTCGGCGGTATTGTTGGATGAAGCGGCCCGAACCGACATTACATGACCGCATTCATGAGACTGGTTCTACCGACGTGCTTTGCACACAGGTGGCTGGTGAGGGAGTCCTGGATTAAGGGGTCCTCGGGCGTCCGGGCTACGTAATGTGGGCCGGACTGATGGGCCATGAAGATACAAGACAGAAGACTCTCCCCCGTGTCCGGCTGGGACTCTCCTTAGCGTGGACGGCAAGCTTGGCGTTCGGATATGAAGATTCCTTTCTCTGTAACCGACTTTGTACAACCCTAGCCCCCTCCGGTGTCTATATAAACCGAAGGGTTTAGTCCGTAGGGACAAGGATAATCACAATCATAATCAGACAGGCTAGACTTCTAGGGTTTTAGCCATTACAATCTCGTGGTAGATCAACTCTTGTAATACTCATATTCATTAAGATCAATCAAGCAGGACGTAGGGTATTACCTCCATAGAGAGGGCCCGAACCTGGGTAAACATCATGTCCCCCGTCTCCTGTTACCATCGACCTTAGACGCACAGTTCGGGACCCCCTACCCGAGATCCGCCGGTTTTGACACCGACATTGGTGCTTTCATTGAGAGTTCCGCTGTGTTGTCGCTAGAAGACTCGATGGCTCCATCAATCATCCACAACGATGCTGCCTTGAGGGAGGTCTTTCTCCCCGGCCAGATCTTCGTATTCGGCGGCTTCATGCTGCGGGCCAACTCGCTTGGTCATCTAGAGCAGATCGACAGCTACGCCCCTGGCCGTCAGGTCAGGTTTGGAAGCTTGAACTATGTTGCCGATATCCGCAGAGACTTGATCTTCGACGGATTCGAGCCCATGGCAGCCGCTCCCTGCCACCGCGATGAACATGACCTAAATCTGTCATCGGACCACACCCGGGAGATAGCTCCTGTAACTGCCCTGGCCCTAGATCTGGAGCAGATTGCGCCATCCGAGGATGGGAAGCTCAACCCCGCCACGGAAGCCGCAGACTCAGCGGCGTTGGAGCCGCACACAGACCCAACTTCCAACGAGATCTGTGTCACCGAAACCTCGGACTCGTCTTCGGCAACAGGTTCCGAACCGCGTGTGTCCGCGCCCGTCGAGCTCAATCGGGCACCGATCGTCGAGTTCAGCTCCGCGGACATCTTCCGGCACTCACCTTTGGGTGATGTGCTTAACTCATTAAAAACCCTCTCCTTAGCGGGGGACTCGTAGCCGAACTATATCCGGTTTGAACTGGGGGCTGAGGACGGAGAATTTCGCTTCCCACCCACCGCCCACTTCATTGCCACTGTCAAAGATTTAATTGACATGCTCGATTACGACTCCGAAGACATCGACGGTATGGACGCCGATGCCGGAGAGGAGCAGGCCCAAAACCCGCCGTTTACTGGGCGCTGGACAGCCACCTCCTCGTATGACGTGTACATGGTGGATACCCCCAAAGAGAATAACGGCGATAACAAGAAAGATCCAGTCGAGGATACACCTCCTGAGACACGGCCAAAGTGCCGACGTCAGCGGCGCCGCTCTAAATCATGCCGCGGAAAAGATAGCAATGCCAGCACGAGAGAGAACAATACTCCGGATGAGGCCGAAGACAAAGAAGATCCCGTCGAGCCGACTTTCGAACAGGACGATAGGGAAGATGGGCAAGCCAGCCCTGATGAACAGGCCATAAACGAAGACTCGGAGGACAGCAACTATCTTCCACCCTCCGAAGATGAGGTGAGCCTCGGTGACGAAGACTTTATCGTGCCTGAGGAACCCGTCGAGCAGGAGCGCTTTAAGCGCCGGCTAATAGCCACTGCGAAGAGCCTGAAAAAGAAACAGCAGGAGCTTCAAGCTGATCAAGATCTATTCAACAACAGATGGACTGATGTCCTGGCAGCCGAGGAATACGGACTCGAGTGCCCCATTAAAAGTTATCCGAGGTGTAAACTGCTACCCCAATTCAACGACGAGGCACTTAAGCCCATGCCATCAACACATAATGCGGCTGACCGACCACCACGTGGCCGGGACAAAGCAGCAACTCAAGCCGAACACCAGCCCATACTACCTCGCCGCAAAAGCAAAGACATAGCAGCCCGGGCTCATACATATGACCTGCGGCAGGACCTGGACAATAGAGCAGGTCAGTCCAGATCAATCTATGGATCGCGGGGGCATGCCCTGGCGCGCGACGACGGCTATCAAGCCAGACGTGACAAACATAACCACGCCCGGGCCGAAGACTGCCGACGAACTCAATCCGAGCTACGTCGCAACGTGGCCCGATATAGAGGCGCCGCACACCCCCTCTGCTTCACTGATGAAGTAATGGAGCACGAATTCCCAGAAGGGTTTAAACCCGTAAATATCGAATCATATGATGGAACAACAGATCCCGCGGTATGGATTGAGGATTTTCTTCTCCATATTCATATGGCCCGCGGTGATGACCTTCACGCCATCAAATACCTCCCATTAAAACTCAAGGGGCCAGCTCGGCACTGGTTAAACAGTCTGCCTGAAAACTCTATTGGCAGCTGGGAGGACTTGGAAGATGCCTTCCGCGACAACTTCCAAGGTACATATGTACGACCTCCGGATGCCGATGACTTAAGTCACATAGTTCAACAGCCTGGAGAGTCGGCCAGGAAATTCTGTACTAGGTTCCTAACTAAAAAGAACCAGCTCTTCGACTGTCCGGATGCCGAAGCCCTAGTGGCCTTTAAGCATAGCATCCGCGACGAATGGCTCGCTCATCACCTCGGCCAAGAAAAACCGAAGTCCATGGCAGCCCTCACGGCACTTATGACCTGCTTTTGTGTGGGCGAGGATAGTTGGCTAGCTCGTAGCAATAACACTACAAGCGATGCCGGTACCTCTGAAGCCAAGAATAGCAATGGCAAGCCCCCACGCTGCAGGCACAAGAGCCAAAGCAATGGTGGCACTGCCGATGGCACGACGGTCAACGCCGGTTTCAGTGGCTCCAAGTCCGGCCAGTGGAAGAAGCCATACAAAAGAAACAATACGGGCTCATCCAGCTTGGACCACATACTCGATCGTCCATGCCAGATTCACGGCACCCCTGATAAACCAGCCAATCATACCAACAGAGACTGTTGGGTTTTTAAACAGGCCGGCAAGTTAAATGCCGAACACAAGAAGAAGGGGTCGCAAAGCGAGGACGATGACGAGGAGTCCTGTCCGCCGAACACAGGAGGGCAGAAGAAGTTCCCTTCCCAGGTTAAAACGGTGAGCATGATATACGCCACTCATATCCCCAAAAGGGAGCCCAAACGAGCGCTCAGGGACGTCTACGCGATGGAGCCAGTCGCCCCAAAGTTCAACCCATGGTCTTCCTGCCCGATCACCTTCGATCGCAGGGACCATCCGACCAGTATTCGTCATGGCGGCTCAGCCGCACTGGTCCTCGATCCAATTGTTGATGGATTCCATCTCACGCGCGTCCTCATGGACGGCGGCAGCAGCCTAAACCTGCTCTATCAGGATACAGTGCGCAAAATGGGCATCGATCCCTCAAGGATCAAACCCACAAAAACTACCTTTAAAGGAGTCATACCAGGTGTAGAGGCCCACTGTACGGGCTCAATCACACTGGAGGTTGTCTTCGGATCCCCGGACAACTTCAGAAGCGAAGAGTTGATCTTCGATATCGTCCCCTTCCGCAGCGGCTATCATGCACTGCTCGGACGAACCGCATTCGCTCGATTCAATGCGGTACCACACTATGCTTATCACAAGCTCAAGATGCCGGGCCCACGCGGTGTCATAACAGTTAATAGAAACACGGAGCGCTCCCTCCGTACTGAGGAGCACACCGCAACCTTGGCAGCGGAAGTACAGAGCGGCCTTGCCAAGCAGAATCTTAATTCAGCGGCCAAACTCCCGGACACTGTCAAGCGGATCCGGACTACTTCGCAGCATAACAGTACGGCTCGTCAGGAGTTAGACTAGCAATCTGGCCTCCGTCTCCGTCCCGGCCAAATGGCGGCATACGTACCACGAGTACATAATTATGCACTTAAAATACCATGGGCATATACGGAGGCATAACTATATTGTGGTCCATAATACGGCTCGACCTCCCCTGGATACATGTACTCTCACTTTTTCTTTTTTCATCCTTTTCAGGTTTTCCACATGCCCCTCAAGACGGCCTGATCATCGGTCCTTTCGAAGGATAGATACACCAAGATAGCAAGAAGCATTGCGGTATGCGGGAATCTCTAGGAAGTCTTTTTGACGGTCACTCTACCTGTTCTCAGGACCCTCACGCAGCTCTCCCTTGGTCATGGCATGTAAAATAGCCCTGTTGCTTATTGCACTACTTATACGCTTTTACGTATCCATAAATTTATAATGGAAACAGTTCGCGGCCCAACTTCTGCGGCACTAGCTTACTACTTTTTTTTTCTTGATAATCTTATCCATTGCACCCGTACACTTTGGTACGGCCTAAATTTGCCAGGGGCTTTATTGCGCCCCATAATACGGCAACCAAGTCCGAACACTTTTTATAGTATAGTTCGGCACCCCGAATTTAGCATTATATGCATTGGCTCCGAATTATGTCTTTGGTCAATAGTTGGGTTGCCCGGCTCCTGTGCTTACTACCTTACGTTCCGCTATATCGGCTAGGGTAGTAAAGGGGGAACTACTACGATTGTGCCCTGGTTCATCCGGATGAGCACCTCAGTAGAGAAAGCCGAAAACTGACTGTCATGATGCGGCGTGAGCCGGTCAGCTCTTCGGAGGTTACAAATCTTTTGTGATTTTTTCCGCATTATGCGACGAATCGGTCTTTACCCGATCCGGTGTTTACAGCACTCTAGTTCGGATTCACGAATACTAGGGGCTGCGCCTAAATTTCTATAAAACTCCTATGGCTAAGTGAGGGTGATAAAGCCACATAGTTCGGTTGCCTGGTTCGTTGCGCTAAACACCTCCTTCAAGGACCAAACTTTGGATAAAGAGTGTTTAGATTTTATCCCGAACACCCCCGTACTACCTACGTGGGGGCTGAAACCGACGACTGGCCAACTCTCAGATTTAATAAAATGGCTGCACAGGAGGAAAAATCTTGATATAAACAACTAACATTATATTACATATCAGTTTCGTTTTATTGTGCAGGACAGGATAACATATTCATCCGAAGATAATGTCTTTTGCACACTGCTCCGCTACAATGCGGGATCCCTCCAGGACATCATCAAAATATCGCTCGGGCGTGCGGTGCTCCTTGCCCGCGGGCGGTCCCTCGGTCGCGAGCTTGACGACGTTCATCTTCGCCCACTGTATCTTGACACGGGCGAAGGCCATCCGCGCACCTTCGATGCAGACCGACCGCTGGATGGCATCAAGCCGAGGGCAGGCAGCAACCAGTCGCTTCACGAGCCCGAAGTAGTTTTGGGGTATGGCTTCGGCAGGCCATAAGCGGATTATCAAGTCCTTCATGGCCAATTCGGCCGCCCTATGCAGTTCGGTCAGCTGTTTCAGCTGATCGCTAAGGGGCACCGGATGCTCTGGCGCAAGGTATTGCGACCAGAACAGCTTCTCTGTTGAGCTCCCCTCTTCGGCTCGGAAGAAATCCGCAGCATCTGCAATGCTGCGCGGCAGATCCACAAACGCTCCTGGAGAACTCCAAATCCGGGTCAGTAAGAGGTACCTTTCCTTCACAAATTTGCTTTGCATTATAAAGGCCTTACCCGCCGCGATTTTCCTGGCCTCTTGGATTTCCTGGAGGGCGCCCTGGGCTTCAACCCGGGCTTCTTGTGTGCTTTGGTGGGCCTTAGCAAGCTCGGACTCTTGATCCGTCATCTTGCGCTCCAAGGACTCGCATTTCTTTACAGCGTCCTGGAGCTCTTGTTGGACCTCACTGACCCTGGCCTCGTGCTTTTCGCGGACGGATTGTTCCTCCGCCGCTCTTTTCTGGGCCTCGGCCAGCGCCTTTTTAAGGGCCTCCACCTCAGTCGTCGCTCCTACAAATATCATGGCACTATGGTCAATGCAAATCATCTATCCTTTCTGATATACAGAAGGTCATGGCATACCTTGCTTATCCTCCAGCTGCTTTTCCACATGGCCGAGTTCTTCCTCGGCCCGCTCCAGACTCTGCTTCAGTCCGGAGACTTCAGCAACACGAGAGGTCGCAGCCAGCAGCGACGCCTGCTTTTTCACATAGACATGTATGGTTAGTCTCCTGCGAAAATTGTTTGATCCTCTGTCCGGCTTTTCTTTTTGACCACCGGATAGTGTCTCAGGGGCTACTGTCAATACTGTGATATTCTTTTTACATAATTACGTTTCATACCTCAAAACCTGTTAGAAGGCTTGTGCAGGCTTCGGTCAGTCCGCTCTTCGCGGACTGAATCTTCTCAATCACCGTACCCATAAGGGCACGGTGTTCCTCTACAATGGAAGCACTTCGCAGCGCTTCCAGTAGGGTGTTCGGTGCCTCTGGTTGGACAGAGGTCACCGGCGAAATGGGCACACCCCCTTCTTTCGAAGGAGGCTGCTTGCTGGATTCTGTAGCCGTATTGGTCTCCGGGATCGTATTCAGCTGGGGGCCGAATTGGACCTGGCCCCCATTGCCAGGCTCCATGGGGATTTGCTCCCCCATGTGTCCGGCGGCCGAGGTTTCACCCTCTGGCGCCGCGCTAACGGCCTCCTGCGTCTCTCCCTGGCCTGGGATCCTTTGGGACAACACCTCGGTGTCATCCATGGCCTTGGGAGAGGAGGCCGCCGGAAGGGACCCGCTGTCCATCACCTTCGGGTCCAGCGAATTTCCCGAGGAGGAGTATCGCTCGAGGTCGAAACGAACCGGACTGCAACTACATGATTCAACATGTTAAAACTATGGAGACAAGGGGCTGGATATATGAATGCGTCAGGATCTTTGAGTACTCACGATCCGGCCAGGGGCTTATCTCGGGGGCGCCGCTCTGGGCTGCTGTCGACATCCCACGCGGAGTTATCCGCGAGGGAGACCTTTCCCTTCTTGGACGCCTCTGCCTCCAGATTTATGGAGGCCGCCCTTTTCTTCCTTCCCCCCTCAAGGGGAGAGTTTCTTTCCTCCTCCTCCTTGTCATCCTCTGCGGCGGAGGAGTGAGTTTCGGCATCTTCGGACATCGCGTCCGAAGTTCCCTTGCGACGGAGGCCACTTCTGGTCTCCTTGCCCTTTTTCTTGGCCTTCTTCTCCGGCGCCTGGTAGGGCGCCGGGACCAGCACCTTCGTCAGAAGCGGGATGGCTGGTTCCTCGGGCAGTGGAGCCGGACACTTGATCCGCTCTGCCTTCTTCGTCCAGACCTGAAAAAAATAAATAGGGAGGCTTAGGCATTTTCCCTGAGCAAGCAAGTAAAGGATACACCTTGAAAGCACGAAAAGCTTACCGGACTGGCGGGATGGGCCAGGTCGTGCCCGCGGTCCTTGGTCGTCTCCGGCCATTTCTCGCTGGCCTTAAAAAGCACCTTCCAGATGTCTTCGTGCGTAGTTCCGAAGAACTGTTGCAAGGTTTGGTGCTCGGCTGGATCGAACTCCCACAGATGGCAAGTTCAGCTTTGGCATGGAAGGATCCGGCGAACTAGCATCACCTGGATCACATTGACAAGCTTGATGTTCTTGTCTACCATGCTCTGGATACGCGCCTGCAGCGCTGTCAGCTCGTCCGACGATGACCAGTTTAGGCCCTTCTCTAGCCAGGAGGTGAGCCGCATTGGGGCTCCGGACTTGAATTCGGGAGCCGCGGCCCAGGTAGCGTCGCGGGGCTCTGTGATATAGAACCACAGTTGTTGCCACCCTTTGACGGTTTCCACAAAAGTACCTTTGGGCCATGTGACGTTGGGCATCTTGCTCACCATGGCGCCTCCGCACTCTGCGTGTTGACCATCCACCACCTTCGGCTTCACATTGAAGATCTTGAGCCACAGTCCGAAGTGGGGTGGGATGCGGAGGAAAGCCTCGCACACGACAATAAATGCCGAGATGTTGAGGAAAGAATTTGGGGCTAGATCATGAAAATCTAGCCCGTAGTAGAACATGAGTCCGCGAACGAAAGGGTGGAGAGGAAACCCTAACCCGCGGATGAAGTGGGGGATGAACACCACCCTCCCATGAGGCTTGGGGGTGGGGATGATCTGTCCCTTGGCCGGAAGCCGATGGGCGATTTCCTTGGCCAAATACCCCGCCTCCCGGAGCTTCGTGATGTCCTTCTCCTTGACGGAGGAGGCCATCCACTTGCCTTGCGCTCCGGATCCGGCATGGTCGGAGTGCTTCTTTGAGGCGGAAAAGATGAGAACTTGGGCGCTGGAGCTCGAGAATGGAGAGGCAGAGAAAGAGAAGGCGTGGGTGAAAGGGGTGAATCCTTATCTCCTTATAAAGGCAGTGAATATCAAGCGCCTCCCCACTCGCCTTAAAACTCGCCTATTCCCAAGGGCCGTGCAGATGGCACGGTTGGATTACCCACGCCCGTATTGATGAGAATCCCGTAATAAAGGAACACGATCTCTGCTGTGATGAGGCGTGCCACTGGAAACCGCATCTTAAAGGAACGTGGTATCGCGTTATAAAAAGTTGTCAGCGGATTAGATTCGTGAAATATTATACTCTCTGCGGTTGTGTGTGGTACTTGTTTTGCAGAGCCGGACACGTTTTCTGCGCTTGAAGTCTGTTTTGGAGTATTCAGAGGAGGAACCCGCCTTGCAATGCCGAAGACAATCTGCGCGCCGGACACATCGTCATTGAAGCCCGGTTCAGGGGCTACTGAGGGAGTCCTGGATTAAGGGGTCCTCGGGCGTCCGGGCTACGTAATGTGGGCCGGACTGATGGGCCATGAAGATACAAGGCAAAAGACTCTCTCCCGTGTCCGGCTGGGACTCTCCTTAGCGTGGACGGCAAGCTTGGCGTTCGGATATGTAGATTCCTTTCTCTGTAACCGACTTTGTACAACCCTAGCCCCCTCCGGTGTCTATATAAACCGGAGGGTTTAGTCCGTAGGGACAAGGATAATCACAATCATAATCAGACAGGCTAGACTTCTAGGGCTTTAGCCATTACGATCTCGTGGTAGATCAACTCTTGTAATACTCATATTCATCAAGATCAATCAAGCAGGACGTAGGGTATTACCTCCATAGAGAGGGCCCGAACCTGGGTAAACATCGTGTCCCCTGTCTCCTGTAACCATCGACCTTAGACGCACAGTTCGGGACCCCCTGCCCGAGATCCGCCGGTTTTGACACCGACAGCTGGCGGGTGTCTGTTTCTCCAACTTTAGTTGAATCGAGTTTGACTACGGCCGGTCCTTGTTGAAGGTTAAAACAGCACACTTGACGAAAAATCATTGTGGTTTTGATGCGTAGGTAAGGACGGTTCTTACTAGAAGCCCATAGCAGCCACGTAAAACTTGCAACAACAAAGTAGAGGACGTCTAACTTGTTTTTGCAGGGCATGTTGTGATGTGATATGGTCAAGACATGATGTGATACACGTTATTGTATGAGATGATCATGTTTTGTAAAAGTTATCGGCAACTGGCAGGAGCCTTATGGTTGTCGCTTTATTGTATGCAATGCAAACGCCATGTAATTGTTTTGCTTTATCACTAAGCGGTAGCGATAGTAGTAGAAGCAATAGTTGGCGAGACGACAACGACGCTACGATGGAGATCAAGGTGTCAAGCCGGTGACGATGGAGATCATGACGGTGCTTTGGAGATGGAGATCAAAGGCACAAGACGATGATGGCCATATCATGTCACATATTATGATTGCATGTGATGTTTATCCTTTATGCATCTTATTTTGCTTAGAACGACGGTAGCATTATAAGATGATCCCTCACTAAAATTTCAAGGTATAAGTGTTCTCCCTAAGTATGCACCGTTGCAACAGTTCGTCGTGCCGAGACACCACGTGATGATCGGGTGTGATAAGCTCTATGTTCAAATACAACGGGTGCAAGACAGTTTTGCACACGCGGAATACTCAGGTTAAACTTGACAAGCCTAGCATATGTAGATATGGCCTCGGAAAACGGAGACCGAAAGGTCGAACGTGAATCATATAGTAGATATGATCAACATAGAGATGTTCACCATTGAAAACTACTCCATCTCACGTGATGATCGGACATGGTTTAGTTGATATGGATCACGTGATCATTTAGATAGCTAGAGGGATGTCTATCTAAGTGGGAGTTCTTAAGTAATATGATTAATTGAACTTTAATTTATCATGAACTTAGTCCTGATAGTTTTTTGCATATCTATGTTGTTGTAGATCAATGGCCCGTGCTATCGTTCCCTTGAATTTTAATGTGTTCCTAGAGAAAGCTAAGTTGAAAGATGATGGTAGCAACTACATGGACTGGGTCCGTAACTTGAGGATTATCCTCATTGCTGCACAGAAGAATTATGTCCTTGATGCACCGCTAGGTGACAAGCCCGCTCCCGCAAATGTAGACGCTTTGAACGTCTGGCAAACGCGTTTTGATGACTACTCTATAGTTCAGTGTGCCATGCTCTACGGCTTAGAATCGGGACTTCAAAGACGTTTTGAACGTCATGGAGCATATGAGATGTTCGAGGAGTTGAAGTTAATATTTCAAGCAAATGCCCGAGTTGAGAGATATGAGGTCTTCAACAAGTTCTATAGCTGCAAGATGGAGGAGAACAGTTCTGTCAGTGAACACATACTCAGAATGTCTGGGTACCATAACCACTTGACTCAGCTGGGAGTTAATCTTCCGGATGATAGTGTTATTGACAGAGTTCTTCAATCACTGCCACCAAACTACAAAGGCTTTGTGATGAACTATAATATGCAAGGGATGAATAAAACAATTCCCGAGCTCTTCGCTATGCTCAAAGCTGCGGAGGTAGAAATCAAGAAGGAGCATCAAGTGTTGATGGTTAACAAGACCACTAGTTTCAAGAAGGGCAAGGGAAAGAAGGGAAAATTCAAGAAGAATGGCAAGCAAGTTGCCACTCCCGAAAAGAATCCCAAGTCTGGACCCAAGCCTGAAACTGAGTGCTTCTACTGCAAAGGGACTGGTCACTGGAAGCGGAACTGCCCCAAGTATTTGGCGGATAAGAAGGATGGCAAAGTGAACAAAGGTATATTTGATATACATGTTATTGATGTGTACCTTACTAATGCTCGTTGTAGCGCCTGGGTATTTGATACTGGTTCTGTTGCTCATATTTGCAACTCGAAACAGGGGCTACGGATCAAACGAAGATTGGCTAAGGACGAGGTGACAATGCGCGTCGGGAATGGTTCCAAGGTCGATGTGATCGCCGTCGGCACGCTACCTCTACATCTACCTTCGGGATTAGTTTTAGACCTGAATAATTGTTATTTGGTGCCAGCGTTGAGCATGAACATTATATCTGGATCTTGTTTGATGCGAGACGGTTATTCATTTAAATCAGAGAATAATGGTTGTTCTATTTATATGACTAATATCTTTTATGGTCATGCACCCTTGAAGAGTAGTCTATTTTTGTTGAATCTCAATCGTGGTGATACACATATTCATAATGTTGATGCCAAAAGATGCAAAGTTGATAATGATAGTGCAACATATTTGTGGCACTGCCGTTTAGGACATATTGGTGTAAAGCGCATGAAGAAACTCCATGCTGATGGACTTTTGGAATCACTTGATTATGAATCATTTGATGCTTGCGAACGTTGCCTCATGGGCAAGATGACTAAGACTCCGTTCTCCGGAACAATGGAGCGAGCTACAAACTTATTGGAAATAGTACATACCGATGTATGCGGTTCGATGAGTGTTGAGGCTCGCGGCGGGTATCGTTATTTTCTAACCTTCACAGATGATTTGAGCAGATATGGGTATATCTACTTAATGAAACACAAGTCTGAAACATTTGAAAAGTTCAAAGAATTTCAGAGTGAAGTGGAAAATCATCGTAACAGGAAAATAAAGTTTCTACGATCTGATCGCGGAGGCGAATATTTGAGTTACGAGTTTGGTCTTCATTTAAAACAATGTAGAATAGTTTCGCAACTCACGCCACCTGGAACACCACAGCGTGATGGTGTGTCCGAACGTCGTAACCGTACTTTATTAGATATGGTGCGATCTATGATGTCTCTTACCAATTTACCACTATCGTTTTGGGGTTATGCATTAGAGACAACTGCATTCACGTTAAATAGGGCACCATCTAAATCCGTTGAGACGACACCATATGAACTATGATTTGGCAAGAAACCTAAGCTGTCGTTTCTTAAAGTTTGGGGTTGCGATGCTTATGTGAAAAAGCTTCAGCCTGATAAGCTCGAACCCAAATCGGAGAAGTGCGTCTTCATAGGATACCCAAAGGAAACTGTTGGGTACACCTTCTATCATAGATCCGAAGGAAAAATATTTGTTACTAAGAATGGATCCTTTCTAGAGGAGTTTCTCTCGAAAGAAGTGAGTGGGAGTAAAGTAGAACTTGATGAGGTAGTTGTACCTTCTCTTGAATTGGAAAGTAGTTCATCGCAGAAATCAGTTCCAGTGATGCCTACGCCAATTAGTGAGGAAGTTAATGATGATGATCATGAAACTTCAGATCAAGTTACTACCGAACCTCGTAGGTCAACCAGAGTACGTTCCGTACCAGAGTGGTACGGTAATCCTGTTCTGGAAGTCATGTTACTAGACCATGACGAACCTACGAACTATGAGGAAGCGATGATGAGCCCAGATTCCGCGAAATGGCTTGAGGCCATGAAATCTGAGATGGGATCCATGTATGAGAACAAAGTATGGACTTTGGTTGACTTGCCCGATGATTGGCAAGCCATAGAGAATAAATGGATTTTCAAGAGGAAAACTGACGCTGATGGTAATGTTACTGTCTACAAAGCTCGACTTGTTGCGAAAGGTTTTCGACAAGTTCAAGGAGTTGATTATGATGAGACCTTCTCATCCGTAGCGATGCTTAAGTCTGTCCGAATCATGTTAGCAATTGCCGCATTTTATGATTATGAAATCTGGCAAATGGATGTCAAAACTGCATTCCTTAATGGATTTCTCAAAGAAGAGTTGTATATGATGCAACCAGAAGGTTTTGTCGATCCTAAAGGTGCTAACAAAGTGTGCAAGCTCTAGCGATCCATTTATGGACTGGTGCAAGCATCTTGGAGTTGGAATATACGCTTTGATGAAGTGATCAAAGCATATGGTTTTATACAGACTTTTGGAGAAGCCTGTATTTATAAAAAGGTGAGTGGGAGCTCTGTAGCGTTTCTAAGATTATATGTGGATGACATATTATTGATTGGAAACGATATAGAATTTCTGGATAGCATAAAAGGATACTTGAATAAGAGTTTTTCAATAAAAGACCTCGGTGAAGCTGCTTATATATTGGGCATCAAGATCTATAGAGATAGATCAAGACGCTTAATTGGACTTTCACAAAGCACATACCTTGATAAAGTTTTGAAGAAGTTCAAAATGGATCAGTCAAAGAAAGAGTTCTTGCCTGTATTACAAGGTGTGAAGTTGAGTAAGACTCAATGCCCGACCATTGTAGAAGATAGAGAGAAAATGAACGTCATTCCCTATGCCTCAGCCATAGGTTCTATCATGTATGCAATGTTGTGTACTAGACCTGATGTGTGCCTTGCTATAAGTTTAGCAGGGAGGTACCAAAGTAATCCAGGAGTGGATCACTGGACAGCGGTCAAGAACATCCTGAAATACCAGAAAAGGACTAAGGATATGTTTCTCGTTTATGGAGGTGACAAAGAGCTCGTCGTAAATGGTTACGTCGATGCTAGGTTTGACACTGATCCGGATGACTCTAAGTCACAAACCGGATATGTATTTATATTGAACGGTGGAGCTGTCAGTTGGTGCAGTTCTAAGCAGAGCGTCGTGGCGGGATCTACGTGTGAAGCGGAGTACATAGCTGCTTTGGAAGCAGCAAATGAAGGAGTTCATATCCGATCTAGGTGTAATACCTAGTGCATCGGGTCCAATGAAAATCTTTTGTGACAATACTGGAGCAATTGCCTTAGCGAAGGAATCCAGATTTCACAAAAGATCCAAACACATCAAGAGACGCTTCAACTCCATCCGCGATCAAGTCAAGGAAGGAGACATAGAGATTTGCAAAATACATACGGATCTGAATGTTGCAGACCCGATGACTAAGCGTCTTCCACGAGCAAAACATGATCAACACCAAGACTCCATGGGTGTTAGAATCATTACAATGTAATCTAGATTATTGACTCTAGTGCAAGTGGGAGACTGAAGGAAATATGCCCTAGAGGCAATAATAAAGTTGTTATTTATATTTCCTTATATCATGATAAATGTTTATTATTCATGCTAGAATTGTATTAACCGGAAACTTGATACATGTGTGAATACATAGACAAAACAAAGTGTCCCTAGTATGCCTCTACTTGACTAGCTCGTTAATCAAAGATGGTTAAGTTTCCTGACCATAGACATGTGTTGTCATTTGATGAACGGGATCACATCATTAGGAGAATGATGTGATGGACAAGACCCATCCGTTAGCTTAGCATAATGATCGTTAAGTTTTATTGCTATTGCTTTCTTCATGACTTATACATGTTCCTCTGACTATGAGATTATGCAACTCCCGAATACCGGAGGAACACCTTGTGTGCTTTCAAACGTCACAACGTAACTGGATGATTATAAAGATGCTCTACAGGTGTCTCCAAAGGTGTTTGTTGGGTTGGCATGGATCGAGATTAGGATTTGTCACTCCGAGTATCGGAGAGGTATCTCTAGGCCCTCTCGGTAATGCACATCATATGAAGCCTTGCAAGCAATGTGACTAATGAGTTAGTTGCGGGATGATGCATTACGGAACGAGTAAAGAGACTTGCAGGTAACGAGATTGAACTCGGTATGATGATACCGACGATCGAATCTCGGGCAAGTAACATACCGATGACAAAAGGAATAACGTATGTTGTTATGCGGTTTGACCGATAAAGATCTTCGTAGAATATGTAGGAGCCAATATGAGCATCCATGTTCCACTATTGGTTATTGACCGGAGATGTGTCTCGGGCATGTCTACATAGTTCTCGAACCCGTAGGGTCCGCACGCTTAACGTTCGATGACGATTTGTATTATGAGTTATGTGATTTGATGACCGAAGTTTGTTCGGAGTCCCGGATGAGATCACGGACATGACGAGGAGTCTCTAAATGGTCGAGAGGTAAAGATTCATATATTGGAAGGCTATATTCGGACATCGGAAAGGTTCCGAGTGATTCGGGTATTTTTCGGAGTACCGGGGAGTTACGGGAATTCACCGGGAGAAGTAATGGGCCTTATTGGGCCATACGGGAAAAGAGGAGGCAGGCCAAAGGGGAGGTGGCGCCCCCCCCCATGGGTCCGAATTGGACTAGGGGAAGGGGGCGGCGCCCCCCTTGCCCTTTCCTACTCCCTCTCTCTTTCCCTCTTTCCTTCTCTCCTACTCCGAAAAAGGAAAGGGATTCCTACTAGGACTTGGAAGTCCTAGTAGGACTCCATACACTTGGCGCGCCCCTAGGAGGGCCGGCCTCTCTCCCTCCCTCCTTTATATACGGGGGAGGGGGGCACCCCAAAGACAGACCAAGATTTGTCTTAGCCGTGTGCGGTGCCCCCCTCTACAGTTACACACCTCGGTCATATCGTCGTAGTGCTTAGGCGAAGCCCTGCGCCGGTAACTTCATCATCACCGTTGCCACGCCGTCGTGCTGACGGAACTCTCCCTCGTCCTCAACTGGATCAAGAGCTCGAGGGACGTCATCGAGCTGAACGTGTGCTGAACTCGGAGGTGCCGTACGTTCGGTGCTTGATCGGTTGGATCGCGAAGACGTTCGACTACATCAACCGCGTTAAGCTAACGCTTCCGCTTTCGGTCTACGAGGGTACATGGACACACTCTCTCCTCTTGTTGCTATGCATCTCCTAGATAGATCTTGCGTGAGCGTAGAATTTTTTTGAAATTGCATGCTACGTTTCCCATCAGTTTGGTTTTGGTAATTGATGACAATCCCTATGGACTAATGGTTGCCTTGAGCTATATTTGAAGGGTTTGTCCATAGGCATTTCTTGAAGTTTGTTGGTGCAAGGAGATCATGTGATGACCAAGGTGCTACTCAAGGAATTATTCAAAGATTGGTCATAGAGAAGTCATGATACAAGGTTGGTCAAGACTAAGTCAAAGAGTGAATCAAGTTGATCAACACACAAAGCGTACAAGACGTACCGAGATGGATCAAGTGATCCCATGGTTGGTAAGCATTGTCCATTACGCTTTGTGTACTAACCCATGGTCTACGTGAGAGTTCTTTGTGTGGTTAGGTTGCATTGTGCAAGTCCAAGTGGACCATCACGAAGCGATCACGTGCTTGAAGCTTGCCGTCCATTGTGGTGACAATGGACTTGTGAAGATGTGCTGAAGAGAGGCTCACCCATAGTGGATTATGGGGGAGCAATCTACTAGTCTTCATCGAGCGTGCGGAATCAAGAAGGGTGGTCCAACTTGAGGAGGTCAAGATCATCCTCATCTAGCTCAAGTGGATTATGTGCAAGGTAAATGTTCGTCTTTGATAGGTTTTCTATTTTACCGGTCTAATGGTATTAGTTGGGAGGCCGGATTATAGGATCGATAGCCGTACTATCAAGGGAGTCTCTCGAGTGAGTAGCTTGTTCGTATCGTTCGTAGAGAGCTCAAAACTTTGCATCCTTGGCATCATCTTTCTTGGTCCTTGTTTGCCTTTTCTCTTTGTGAGGTTTTAGAGTTTGTGGTTTTCTTCCTGACTAGCTCTAGTCCATCGAAAACAGATTTCCTATGCATCTTCTATTGCGTTTTCGGAGATGGAGAATTTACCGGGCTTATTTGAGGAAGATTTCTCACCATTATATTATGGGTATGTTCTCCATTGCTAGTTATTATTATTTCTATCAAGTTTGTGTTAGCCCACCTCGTTAGCTTTCCAACAAACTTGATTTCGTTTGATTCGGAGTACACTTGCAATAGTTATGTCTGTTTTAATTTTTTGACCGGGTTCTACCGGGTCCGTGTGCCCGGGGTCCCAAGTCCGAGTGCCCAGGGTCACCCGAGAGTCCCATTGCGATTTCTCGGCAGGCCGTTGCCACATCCCATCCATATGTTGATGCCCTCTCGTGGGATGCCGGGTCTCCCGCGCCGACGCGTGTGCTCCTTGACCTGGCAATCATAGTTGTGTTGGTGTCAGGGTTGCTCCGCACCAAGGATCTGCCCTGCTACCGGCCGTGTCTCCCGTGCCTCCGTGATTGGTGGTAGACTCGACATGTACTGCCATGTTCTTCGGTCGCGGCAGCGGCCACGACGGTGAGCTTCATTCATTCATAATTATGTTGCAATTTCAATTAAGCTATGCATGTCATGTATGTGTTACAATTCTAGGATGCATGTAATTGTCTTGCTATGAATCTTACAATTGTTGCATGTTCACATGTACCTATGAATATTAGAAATTATTATATATTATGCATGTTATATGTGATAATGTAGTGAATATGTTATAAAATCATATAAACGCAAACAACTACCTCATTAGGCATTCTTTGCGATTACAAGGTGGGAGGGAGATATAGTGGGATACGGTTCAAGTGAACGTCATACTTAGTCTACGCATATTACTTTAGTTTTCGATGTCTAATAAAACTCAACTGGATTTATATAAAATATTTCTATTGCAGCTACCTTATATTTTAGTTGCACTGCACAAAATTTAAAGAAGAGAAAAGGAAGTCGGAGGGGTAGGCTCAAGCTACTGCAGACTCCTCATTTCGGATATGGGTTGTGTGCACGGCAGAAGACTTCAAGTGTCAGGATCATGCGATGAAGATAGTTCCTTAGGATCTGAATCAAGTCTTGCAGATTCTGCAATCTCCAGACACATGACAAATATATATTTATGTCGTTACCTCCTCCTTCTTTGAGAAGCCGAGAAAGTCCTCGAGTGGAGTGTAATTAAACTGAACTTAAGGTACGATATTCTTAACTACATGTGCATTAAATGAATCAATGAATATCTTATGTTAATTGTCTTGACAAATTTCCTTGTGTGCAGACTAACATTTTAATGACACTGCACAAAATAAGATGGCCAAGGGGTTTATGAAGTAGGATAGAGAGCAGTGAAAAAATATATGTCCTCGTTAAGAGGCTCAACTAGTAGACTAATCTGATATATTCAATTATAGTATTGTGAAGTGTGTAGCTTTGGTTAGTATTCTCTACATGTTGGTTGTGAGCTATGTAAATCTATATGTGAATTGTGTCATGAAAAGCAAAGTACTTGGTGTGCAAATGAATGATTTATGCCTATGCATTGTGTTCCTATGTTTTTGTCAATTTTGTTTGCATTGCCGGTAATCAAACATAAATAAAGAACAAACATGCAAAAGTGAATGGAATTATTATCACTGACTGGCCAAAGATTAGTACTGGTTAGACATCACTGACTGGCCACTCGGCTAGTTGATGATGGCAATGTCATCACTGACCCCGAGTCATTGATGGACAAAAAGTGCATAAGTGATGATAGTATTTGGCCGGTCAATGCTATATGGATCTATAGGAGTGTCATTTGCTGGAACTAGAGACATAGTTCGTTACTTATTAGGGACCTATGACGCCGCATGCTGAAACAGGGACGCTACATGCTACAACCGGCAAGGCGGCGTGCTACAACCAGCGAAGTGGCATGCTATGACGGGGGACACGACGATGAATTTTGCTGGGATCAGCAATTGGTGGTGCCGCGACCGGCGACGGATATTGCTGCAAGCGTTGGTGACTTTTCCTGGATCAACAACAGCTTTTTGCTAGGATCGGCAATCGGTGGTGCTGTGACCGGTGAGGATTTTGCTGAGACCAGCAATGGGGGTTGTTGCGATCAGGTCGTGCCATACTTTACTAGCACATCCACCTGTCATGCCCAGCGCCATGCCGATGATACAAAGGTGCTGCAATCAGTGATGCTGGGTGCTGTGAGGCGTGATTCCAAGTGCTACGAGCGGTTGCGGCGGTGCTGGGAGCCGGTGGACGCGTGAGGCAACGCTGGGTGGGCTGCGAGCGACATCTTGGGGGTGTTACAAGCGACCTTCCATGGTGCTACAAGCATTCTCGCCGGTGCTGCGAGTCTTGGGGCGCGCGGTGAGCCAGGAGCAACGCAGCGAGCGGGTGGCTGTTTTTTGTAACAAGAGGCGGCGTGCGTGCACTGCAGCGCTGTAGCAGGTCAACGGTGTGTTTCTCTCTTTTATTTGAGATGAAGCCGTGTGAAAAGGATGGCAGGGGACAAAGCGGTACAGAGGGGATGACGTGGGGATACAAATCCAATGGTTATAGATAGACAAATCCAACGGATGCGCGGCGACCGGAGCGAAACAATTCATGAAAAATAGGTAGAAACGGAGAATAAGCAAGATACTATAGTTGCCTCCGTTTTTGACTAGAAACCTATAAAGGCTGAAAGGCCTCCAAGAGGCTTTAAGCAACAGATTGGAAAAAACTCGCTTGCAGCAACGAGACAGACTTCACCTTTGACTCATGAGGAGAGCGCACCATGCATTGTTTGGGATATGATACAAAAACATTGCACGCATACATTTGACATATGATCTCTATATATTAATCATCATACAATTTATCATCTTATTATTCGAGACAAAAAGATACTTAATAGAATTTATCTTATACAAAACATATAGCTGAAACGTATGGGTGCAGAAGTAGCTAGGCGAGGGCGCCGTACGTAGGAGTCATGAGATGATGATGATGATGATGATGGGAAGCAAGCGAGACTATATGGATGGGATGGGTGTTCATGGGTTCTCGGGTGCGTCCTTGAGGTCGTAGGCCTGGAGGATGCCGCCGCATTCCTTGCGCGGCTCCTTGGGGAAGAAGGCGATGGGGTTGGCATAGCGGGTGCCCTGCTGCTTCATGCCGTTGTTGCTGGTGAGCGGGACGCGCGCACGGTCGCGGAACTCCTCGATCTCGGCGCACGACGGGTCGGGGCTCTTGGTCAGCACCACCTCGCAGATCTCGTCCTGGTGGTCCTGGTCGATCTCGATCTTGTACCACCCCTGCTTGTCCGTCGTCGCCTCCGCCTTCAGCTTGCTCTCGCCGCCGCCGAACGGCCGGCAGTCCATCGCCACCGTCGCCCCTGCATGCACGCACGCACGCATGGGTCACTCAAATGTAAATTGTAACGTTACCCCCTACGACTACGAGGAGTAGGTACGTACCTTCGACGTTTTTGGAGACGTTGGTCTCGAAGCCGGCGCGGCAGGGGTCGCAGTAGACGCGGCCGGTGACGATGAAGCCGCCCTCGGGGGCCTTGTCGGCGGAGGCCACGCCGGCGAGGGCCAGCAGCAGCAGGGAGGCGAGGAGGGGCATGCACCGCGCCATGGTGTCGGTCAATCGATCGGGGGGTCAGTCACAAGCGGGCGGGGAGGGAGGGATCGGGAGCGGTGAGGCCGTCCAGGAACGGGCATTTTATGCATGGACGGCGCGGTCGAGAGTGGTGGCGCGGCGGGGGCGGGAGGCCGACCGAGCTCGTCCAGGCACACGCGGGGAGAGCGCAGAGCCCATCAAATTTCAGTTCATCTTCTTCAGAAAATAGTCTTAGGATCCATCCATGCATGCATGCACGCAAAAGCGTGTGCTATTTTCTGTTTGGTTGACGTGCCATCTATGCAGGGTCGACGTGGCAAAATAATGGGTTTTGTGATGCCACGCTGGGGGAAAGAACGTTTTGGAGTTCAAGCAGCATGTAGCACTTTAGGTCATATACAATAGTTGATAAGATAGTTTTATCTTAAGTCTTGCATGCAATTTAAAAATGATAAAAAAAATTGTCTACAATGAATCATCTTTTAACCTTATCTTGAGTAACTAGCTATTCCTAAAAATATGGTGAGACATATTGTGCTAAGAGATCATCTCTTAAATAAAAAAAAAACATTTTCATGAGTTATCTCTCCTCCACCTCATCATTTATCCTACATGGCACTTCTAAGATAGCACCATTGTACATGCCCTTATCCCTCCCACTCGACGAAGGCACTTTGGGGATGCATTCGCAACAGCTAATGAGCGGTATACATGTGTAGTCCGCGCCACATGTGAGTCGTGTCATAACCGAATTATGGTCTGCATCACAGCAACGAACGTTCAGGGGCCAAGCGTGTTGTAGCATCATGTTCCTAGCTCACCGGGAATCACTGATCAGGGGTAGCAACAGCGACACATATATAGGCCCAGTCTTTTTTTTGGCCGATTCTCTCAAAATCTTGAGAATCGACTCTTCACCCAGCTTCTCCCAGAATCTTGAACCCCATATTTTTTTGACAATTCTACATGTTTACATCCTAACTAGTTAGGATTGTAAAAAGTAAATGGGTTCAAGATTCTGAAAGAAGCTGGGGGGAGGCCCGATTCTCAAGATTTTGGGAGAATCGGCCAAAAGAACTAGGCCATAGTGGCCGGCGCACGAGCGCGCATGGAAGGAAGACCACCAAGTGCTGCTCCGAGCCGCCGCTACTCGTCGCGCGCTGGCTGCAGCCGTGAGGATTTTTTTTTTGCACACGTTTTGTGAATATCTTTTGGCTTTTAGATTTTGTTTGGCTTTCCTAGTTTTTTAAAATCTTCTGTGAAACACCGTGTGAAAAAAGCACAGTTGTGCTTCACGGTGAAGCAAAGTTGTGCTTCGGTCTGAAACACAGTTATGCTTCCAGAACTGAGCTTTCCTGAAAGTAAAAAAGTACAGCTGAGCTCCCCAAAAAGTAAAAATCACAGTTCTAATTCCTTCAAATTTGTAAAGCACATTTATACTTCTGGTTTCCTTTTTTTGGGGTTTCTTTTTTTCGGCTTCTTTCATTCATATTTTGTTTTTTTTGGAAAAAATTCTTTGTTTTAGGAAAAAGTTCGACCAAACCAATTAACACGGGAATTAGTTTTGAAGATCTCGACGCGAGAACCGCAAAGATTAAAACGGTTCATGATTTGGACACATGGTTGAAGTGATAAAATGATTTAGAAAAACGAATCTAAAAAAAGCACAAAAATTCCAAGTTGCAACAAGTGTTACACATGCAACGCGTCAGTGGTCACCACAAGAGATGGGGACGTTTGCAAGGAGTTCCCTCTAACTAGTGATTTAGTTTTTTTTTTGAGACATAACTAGTGATTTAGTAGCTGACCACTTTCTTCGGCAGACATTGGGCTTGTATACATAGTTCAAAGTCAACTGGTGCGAGCCTATGTCTAGCGTGCTGCGAGCACAAGATCTTGCCTCGCGCACAGCACGCCGGAAGTGGGTGGCCCAGTAACCATTTGTTTCGTCACACTAATGTCATGTTGATATCACGACATATAATTTTCCTTTTTTCTTTTGTTTATATTTTGAAAAAAATTAATACATATATTATGAAATAATAATTTAATTAATATGTGACATTTAAAAAATATTCATGGGTTTAAAAAAAGGTACGTGACAAACATAACACACTGCAAAAAATGTTCGTGTAAGTAAAAAAATGTTTCATACCATTCAAAACAATTACATTACATTTAGAAGAATGTTCACAAGTTCCAAAATATATATTCATGACATTTAAAAAATACAATGTAAAAACAAACATACACATAGTTTAACAAATCCTCTGTATCATTAAAAAATATTCCAACATGTACTTGCAAAATGTTTAACTCGTTTTCAAAAAAATATTCAAAAGATATATTTGAAAAAAATGATAATCATGTTTTTTCAAATGCAAATAAAAATATTTAGATGTATGCCAAAAATGTACAATGTGTGAAGAAAAATATACATCAAAACATATAGCTGAAATTTTTTAAAGGTGTATAAAAGAATGTTCCTACTATATATAAAAGATATACAATGTGTATAAAAAAACTAGATATGTGTTGAAACAAAAGGAGGGGGGGGGGGGGGGGGGAACCAAAGAAAACACTCCATATCATGTTTCATCCCATTCGGAGCTTGTTTCCATGCTATTTTCCTATCGAAGATCGTTCTGACCTTTTTAGTTGCCAGAAAATCAATTAATGCCTTCAAAATAGAAGGCCAACTCAAAAGGTGGCTAAATTTGAGCATGACCCTTTGGATGGTGTATAATAGTCAAAGAAAAAAATTTGAACTTCAAATGTTTTAAAAAATGACTTAAGTGTGGCAGGCTGTGGTTTTTCCTTTGGAAACTCTTACGCTTCGGTGAAGAGTGTCTGGTTTGTACATGAGGTGCAGCAGTTTTTTGCCGTAACTATCTCAAATTTTTACAACACCCAGATGGGTAAAAATAAGAGACCATGTCAAGTTCCATCCCTTTCGGAGCTCGTGTACGCATTATTTCATGCCAAAGAGACTTTTTAGTGGCTGGAAAATCAATTAATGCCTAAAAATTGGTCATCTTTGAGCATGGGGCCTTTGGGTGGTGTGTTTTAATCAAAGAAAAAGTTTTGAGTTCAAATGATTTACGAAACAAGAGTAGATGACGTACATGAGCAAATTTAGTACAAGGACGTAGAAGTGGCGGGCCCCCGCCACTAATGGGCATAGCAGCCACGTGGCGGGCTTTTGATTGCGCCCTCCACTACTATTCCCGCGTGGACGCTGGTTCCATTTCCCCCCAAAACCACCTCTCTCACGACACCAAAAATTGAACCGAAACTTCAAATCACAACTCCCCACACTCTCTCAAATCGCACCGCCCTCTCGCCGCCCAACCCTTCCTCCGTCGCGGCCCCCCCTCGCCGCCGCGGTCGTCCTCCTCCGTCGCGGCCCTCCTCCGCACGCCGTCACGAGTCCGCCTTCTCGCTCCTCCTCCGCCATGGCCTCCTCCTCCAGCAGCGGGGGGCTCACACCGCCGTCGCCGCCAAACTACTCCTCCGCGGAGGCCACTCCCGATCCCTCCTCCTCGCGCTCCAGTAGTGTACAGGTAAGTAAACGTGAATAGATTGTAGATGAACATTTGTATTTGATTCACATATGTATAGATAGTAGATGAACATTTATAATGGATCCACATATTAATATATTGTAGATGTATTTTAGATTTGATTCTCATGTTTATAGATTATAGATGAATTTTAAATTCAATCGTTGATTGGTATCCTTTTATTCCATTCGTCCATCCATATTCTGTAAAATTGATTGATATTTCATATATGTAAATATTTTGTAGCCTTTTATTCTAGTCGTCTCTTATCCATACAGAGTCTCAGATGCATGCATATTTATTTGGAGTGTTCAAGCTATGCAGGGCTTGAAAAGAGTGTCGAAATTAAGGAGAAATGTTAATTAATTTATGTTTCGCAAAATTTCTGACACTCAATGTTTTCATTTTTTAGCACAAGTCATGCCCAATTTTTTCGTCCATTGATATTCTTTAATATTGGTTGATGTTTCATATATGTAAATACTTTGTAGCATTTTATTCCAGTCATCTCTTATCTATATGGAGTCTCATATGCATGCATATTTATTTGGAGTATTCAAACTATGTAGGGCCTCAAAGGAGTGTTGAAATTAAGGCAAAACGTCAACTAATTTTCATTTCGCAAATTTTCTAGCACTCAATGTTTACACTTTTTAGCACAAGTCAAGCCCAATTTTTTCGTCCATCCATATTCTTTGATATTGGCTGATGTTTCATATATGTAAATATTTTGTAGCCTTTTAATCCAGTCGCCTCTTTTCCATATGGTGTCTCATATGTGTATTTACTTGGAGTGCTCGAACTATGCAGGGCTTCAAAAGAGTGTCGAAATTAAGGCGAAACGTTGATTAGTTTCCATTTCGCAAAATTTCTGACACTCAATGTTGACATTTTTTAGCACAAGTCATGCCCAATTTTTTCATCCATCCATACTCTTTAATATATTCCATAACGCATTGAACTGTTCCTTAACATGAACTTATTAGGCAACCAACAACGAAGCATGCCATTGGTGTGGTGACACCAGGGTAGGTGCGTGCAACAAGGTTGACCCCACTTGCAATGAAATCCGTGTAGATCTTCAAGATGACTTTCTTGAGTGGGCGGTATGTTTCCATTCAATTATTGTTGTGGCTTATCATTTGGTAACGTATATAAAGTTGCGTCCACAATTCGCTAATTGATGTCTTATTTTAGTTGTGCTTAGCGCATCCCTTGTTTGGGAATGATCGAGTTCATGCATGTGGCGAGCTTACCAATCGATGTAGAGGGCATAGTTCAGTTTAACATGGCGCTGTTAAAAAATGGCATAGACTTGACCCTTAGTGTCACCAAAAAGGCAGGCAGAACGTATTCCAGTGGATCAAATTGGATGCAGATTGCCACAGAATTAGCGATGCAAATTGGGAAGACATTCTTATTATTTCTTCACGAATTAGAGGAGTGCAACAAAATATATCTGTGGTGCGATGTTCCACAGTCACCATAGTTGTTTCCATGGTCATCTCAATGTTGTATGCAGGCTTGTATCGCACTAGCGCTTTATTGAACATATATGCACATTGTATGCACTTATTATATTATCATGTGTAAGTATTATAGATTAGAGAGTTGTTAAACTAAATTGCGCTTTTAAAGTGTGCTTTTTATGACTTTCCTATACTAATATTACTTCTAAGCCGAAAACGCTACCACGGCAGCCAAAAACGCTACCATGGCAACATATTTTTCTTTTTGCCTTCTGTCAGGTATCACTGGCGAGCGCAAATAGTCGCATGCCACCGGAAGATATATTACAAGTGGCTAGCGAGCGCCCGCTGATAACCCACAAGTATACACTACTAGGGAAAAGCCTAGCAGTAGCGCGGGTATAAGGGCTATCAGTAGCGCGGGGCACCGCGCTACTGATACGGCGCTACAGCTAACGTTTAGCAGTAGCGCGATTTGATCCGCGCTACTGCTATACCTACTTAGCAGTAGCGTTGTCCATACCAGCGCTACTGCTAAGTGGCTTAGTAGTAGCGTTTTCCTGTCCAGCGCTAAAGAGCGCTACTACTATATTTTCACATATCTTTTTTTGCTACGTATTTGCGATGTTTTTGTACATGTTATATACAATATTCTAATCATATCATAAACATGCAATATGCTCATCATATCATACACATAATAGTCTCATCATATCATCCAACACAAATCATGTCGTCACATCATAATCACGGTATAGCGATACAAGTTAACTGACATGTCTCATCATACATAATGTAGTACTTCTTGAGGCACCGGTTCGGATCCCTCTCTCGCACTAGCGTGAACCTAAACTAACTATTTTCCGCTATGGCTCTGCTATCGAACCCTCTCTGGCTGTCGCTCGGAAACTTGTACACCTGGGCCTGACACTCAGGCCACTCGTCGTATACTCCTAGCGTAGCACTTCTTCGCCATCGATGATCTATGTACCTGCATCTTCACATGAGTCGATAATATGCAACATATACAGTTGAGCAACAGAAAGAGACAGAGTTGGCAAAAATAGAAGCAACATATCATAAGCATAAATAGCATAGTTCATCGTACCCAAAATGCCTTAACTAGAGTGATCTTCGCTAGTTGAGGAGGACGGTTTAATTACATCACAAAGTTTCATCGTGCATAACTCAAAGTTTCGTCATAGAGAAAGTATGGACTAAACGGACACATTGTCATATATCGTCAATCACTCCAACATGTCGTGCCATCCATCCAAATCAGGGAGATAGTCCCCGAGCGCAGTGAAAGGCTTCAGGTCGAGACGCTGAGCGGTTACGCGTGTTCGGACGTCTTCCCACGACATTTCCCCTTCTTCGTAGAACAACCCTGTTTTTTCGAGGACCTCCTTCCCGATGATTTGGGCAAGTTCACATTGGATGTGATAGAACTCAGCTCGGAGTCGATGATCCGGCACATCTCCTAGTTTCTTTGCCCATTGTAGAATATTGGCATCGCCGGATCTAGGTGACATGAGAAGGTTCTGGTGATCCCGTCTGTACTCCAGCATGTGGTGGAGGACATAGAATCCATCACTGAGAGTACCACTCGGTTGCTGGATGCAGCAGAAGTCGGTCTTATGGCCGAAGGCGGGCGCGCGGTTCCTTGTCTTATTGAGCGTGATCTCTCCACCCCGTAGGCCGTAGCTAAAGATAGCACTGTCAAGAACAGAGTTGATGTGGGTGTAATTCTTTTTCTTCATGTTCTTCGATGAGTCCAAGTAAAGAGCGTGGGAGAATCGGGGGTAAAGGATGATGAGGACGGCGCGCCCGTCGCTGCGCAAAATAAGTACACCTCAAATTAGCCTCCACGCGTGCAAATGAATGATTGAAATCGAAGGAAGGATATCCGCGGATGACTTAAATGGGATGATAAGGCACGCAAATCGTCTCCTTGTCCTTATTGCCGACCATGAAATCGGCGATGTAGTTACTCGCGTATTCATGGTGCTTTGGGCAGACTGCCAAGAAGCCCTCATGCATGAAGTACGGGTCAGCGACACAGATATAAGGTATCTGCTCAATCCTGATGATGTAGTTCACGTACAAGGCAAAAAGGCGGACAAACGTAAAATCCAGCTTTTTCAAGTGAAACATGTCGAAGATGTAATCGAATCGAAGGAAGAACTTTTCCGCGGGGAATGTGTCGACGTACAACCTTTGCTGCGGCATGTTAACCACGTAGAGTGGGTATCCTGGATTTTTCGAGGCGATCAGGCTTTTCTCTCTCCGCAACACATCGTCATGAAATCTCCTTAGATCGCCGTATATGGCCTCTACCGCTGCCTTAGGTAGGATCGGATCACCGGAGATATGGTATTTCTCCGCACCTATGATAGGTATACGGTCTTCAACCCGAGGCTGCGGAGGCGGCTGGCTCATAGAAGTAGCTTTGTCTTTCGTCGGTCTCTTCCTATGCTTCTTTGCTACTAGAAGTGAGCCTATAATACGTTCATCCTCCGGCAATTCAGGCACCAACTCATCACGCTCAAACCCTGAGTACTCATACTGCTGAGCCATCAATCCTCCGTCGTCATAGGCACCGGTATTGAGATACTGTAGAGGGTCATCGTCATCCTTGTCGATGGCATCATGCATTGCTTCTTCGACGGCGGCGACGTCATAAGCCACTAATGGAGCCTCTTCCTCACGCCGTCCGCTATCACCCGGCACGATAGGTGACGCTAATTGGGTAGGTGGGGTGTTGGTGTTCATACCTTGCTGAGGCTTCTTGGTCGTGGGTGTGCTCCTGGCCGCCTCCAGTCGAAGCAGACTCTTCGGCCACAACAGGACCCAACTCTTGCAATCACCAAGCCACCGCAGGGTCTCGTTGTCATCTTCCCCTAGTGCTACTGGAGGAGCCAAATTCTCATGGCCCGATTTGACACTGGCCACAGAAACCTTGAAGACGTCAGGGGGGATCGGCCGGCTGTGGAACAATTCTTCCTTCGGCTTCACTATCGTTGCCTTCCCCACGTCCACCTTCTGGCCGCTAATAGTGTACAGTATGGTGCACGGGGTTACGTCGGCCTGCAAAGACATGTCTGCAATGTGAGACATCCGAAAGGCAACAAAAATGGGATATTATACATATATTGAAGAGGGCCGGTGTGGCAGGTACCATGAGGGCGTCGAGCTCAGCCAAAGACGAAGCCCTGCTGAGCACACCAGAGACGGAGGACGGGCTGCTATGAGCAGGTGCGGGAGCAGGTGCAGGAGCAGGTGCTGGTGCAACGCTAAACGAGCTGCTCCTGAAGAAGTTGGAAAGGGAAAGTCCGCAGCCTCTTTATCTGGATTTTGCTTGGTCCAACTAACGATAGCCAGAATCAAGACACTATACGAAGCTGCCATTTCCTCTCTTGCGGCAGCTACCGCTGCTTTGACTGTCTCAGCTGATTTCTTATCAACCGCAATCTCAACCTTCTTGTCGATGTTTTCTTTGATTAACCTCCATCTTTCCTTTCTCTCCTCCGTGGTCTCATGGTAGTAGTTCTTCCATGTGGCGCCATCTTCGACGCCGTGCACGCGTCCATATGACGGCCGAGTGTCCACCGGGAGTCCTTTCGATATGTTCAAGGCCCGGTTGAATGGGGTGTCCCACTTGGGCCTCGCCAATGCCTCAGATGGCAAGTCGCTTTCGGCCGCAATCCTGTCCTACTCTTTCTGCAAAAGGAACATGGATCATTTACAAATGTGACTAAACGTGCAGTCGAATTGATCAGAAGCTAAAATTAGGGGGTAAATTAATAATTACCAGCAGTCTCATGAACTCCTTCGTGACCGCGTCTGTATCGAAAACCTTGTTGACTCGGTCCCAATGGTACCGGGCCCTGATGGCGTCACACTCCTGCGGGACGGTGAACTCTGTCAAGGGGTCTGGGATCCCCAGACTTTCGCGTTCCGCGTCCTCCTTGGCCCATATGGGCCTCTTCCTCGCGTAACCATGGCTTCCGAGATGGTGGCACCGCATGTTCCTCTCTTGAAGCCCCTTCATGTACTTCGACTTTTCTTTGGCAGCTTCGGCAACGCAAGCCTTCTTAAATATTTCAAACTACTCTTCCGTAATTGTCGGATTATCCTTTACAATCTCGGAGTAGGGTTCCTCTTTAACGATGATCCGATGTTTCACCCTTACTTTCCAGGCGGACAACGCGCCGCTAAACTTGCCCATGGCGCGTTCGTTTATCTTCTTCATTGCCGGGTCTTGCCACGGTCGAGTATATTTGATTTCATCCCGGCTCGGGAAAAAGAATACCTGGTGCAGCTTCCTTAGGAGGGAGTGCTCCATATTTGGTATCTTCTTTAATTTCTCATCGTTGATGGTGGCGGTTGCCCATAGGCTGCAGCCTATTTGATTGCCGTAGCATGCGCGCGCTTCCGCAGGCTCTTTTGGCTCAAAATTGCCGGAGTCCACCTCCGTGACCACCAGTCTAGTAGTGTTGAACTGGTTTGGGCGCCGTATCCTCTTCGGTTTTGGTTCTATACCGGCTTCGCCAGTCTCGGTGCCGGTGTTGGTACTGGTCTCGGCGCCGGTCTCGATGTCGGTCTCAGTCTCGAATGTGATAGGTGGGCACTGCAACAACCGTTGCTCCTCAAGAAGGTTCAAATAGGCGTCTGCCGCCTCGTAGACGTTGCAATCACCAAAACCCTGTCCTTCATCGTTGCTAGCCATGTTTCCTACGATTAAATCTAGTCAATTAATTCTAGACCTAATAAAATGAATAATGACATAAAAAAGGCCTATGTTTTGCAGGAATGTTGATTTATTCCCGTTGCGACAAATCCCGGGCACTCGATATGTCCTAGTTTGTAGCACAAGTCATGCCGAAATTCACGGAAAATTTTGGCATGACCTTTGCTACAAAGTGGACAAATCGAGCACCTGAAATTTGCCAGAACGGAAATGAATCAACATTCCGGCAAAACATAGGCCACTCAGAATCATTCCCTGCAAACAACAAAAGGCCACTTGGGCACAATCGAACCACTTCAATGTTGCATATAACAGGACCACTTAAGAACCTGTACATGAGCAACTACAACAGTAGATATACATGAGCAAACACTCTTGAGGAATTTGCATATAACATGACCACTTCAAATTTGAATCTCCTAGTGTTTGACACTTCAAGAAAATCTACACAAATCTCATGCTCTCTCATATTGAATATAGATGGATGAACCCTAGAAACCTAGAACCTTTACATATTTCTGTCCTAAATTGTTATCCTAATAAAAATTATGTCCTAATATAAATTATGAACCCTAGAACTCAATTTCTGTCCTAAATTTCAAATTATGAACCCTAGAACTCAATTCAAATTATGTCCTACATTTTTGTCATAATAAAAAATCAGTAAAAAATTCAGTTAAGTACTAATAGAAGAAAATTCAGTTAAGTTTAGTGCTCTATAATTATGAAATGAAAAAAATTCAGTTAACTACTAATTTGATTCATTTAGGTCATTCATTTAACTTCACCTAATTAACCTACTGTACCACTACTACTAGCAGCACTACTAACCTAGTAAAACCCTACTGCCCTAACTAAAAAACATCTAATTAGCATCTACTAGTACCACTACTGCCCTAACCTTATTAACATCTACTAGTACCACTATATACTACTAGCAGCACTGCTGCAACATTTTCTTCATTTTGTTCTTTTAAAAAAACATCTATGAAAACAAAAACCATAATTAAACCCTACTGCCCTAGTTAAACCCTACTGCTCTAACTAAATTTTTGCTCTAAACCCTACTGCCCTAACTAATTTTTTGCTCTAAACTAAATTTTTGCTCTAACCTAGCCAACCTAGTTAACCTAGCTAGTTAACCTAATGAACCTAATTAACCTAGCCAGTTAACCTAGTTAGTTAACCTAGCTAGTTAACCTAGATAATTAACCTCATTAAACTAGTTAACCTCGCTAGCTAGTTTTTTGTCAAATGTTTGTGCTATGCATGAGAAAGGGAGAGGAGGGGTGGGGGCTTACAGAGGATGGCTCCGGTGGTGGCGAGGGAGGCAGGGGCGTCTCCGGTGACGGCGAGGGAGGCAGGGGCGTCAAGGGTGGCTCCGGTGGCGGCGAGGGCGGCTCCGGTGGCGTTGATGAGGCCGCGCGGCTCTGGTGGCGTTGGGGGCGGCTCCGGTGGCGTCGACGGCGCGCGGCTCTGGAGGCTCTGGGGGCGTCGACGTCGGCAGGAGACGGCGGCGAAGTGGGACGACGGCTGATACGTCTCCAACGTATCTATAATTTATGAAGTATTCATGCCATGTTTACAATAATTTTATATGGTTTTGGTATGATTTGCATGGAACTAACCCGGACTGACGTTGTTTTTAGCAGAACTACCGTGGTGTTGTTTTTTGTGCAGAAATGAAAGTTCTCCAAATGAGCTGAAACTTTTTTGACGATTTTTTTTGGAACAAAAGAGACCCCTGAAGCTTCGTGGAAGGACTAGAAGGTGAAGGAGTAGGGCACAAGACACCGGGGCACGCCAGGGGGCCCAGGCGCGCCCCGGTGGGTTGTGCTCACCTCGAGGCCCATCTTCGCGTGAAACCGATGCCAAAAAATCCTATAAATAGAGAAACCATCATAAATAACCCTAGATGAGAAGTTCCGCCGCCGCAAGCCTCTGTAGCCACGAAAAACCAATCTAGACCCCGTTCCGACACCCTGCCGGAGGGGGGAAATCATCACCGGTGGCCATCTTCATCATCCCGGCGGCCACCATGATGAGGAGGGAGTAGTCCACCCTCGGGGCTGAGGGTTTGTACTAGTAGCTATGTGTTTAATCTCTCTCTCTCTCTCATGTTCTTGAGATGTCACGATATTGATATATCGCGGGCTTTGTTAATATAGTCGGATCATATGGTGTTTTCCCCTCTCTATCTTGTGATGAATTGAGTTTTCCCTTTGAGATTTCGTTTTATCGGATTGAATACTTTTATGGATTTGAGAGCACTTGGTATATGTCTTGCATATGAATCCCCGTGGTGACAATGGGGTATTATATTGATTCACTTGAGATATGTTTTGGCACTCAACTCGCGGATTCCCGAGGTGACATTGGGGTAATCTATGCATCGAGGTTGATGCACGTTCTCGTCTTTTGTTTCTCCGGTAGAAATCTTGGGGCACTCTTTGAGGTTCTTTGTGTTGGATTGAGTATTATGAATCTGAATTTGCTTTGGTGTTATTTTAGTACAAACTCTTGATAGATCGATCGGAAAGAATAACTTAGTGTTATTTTAGTACGAAATCTTGATAGATCGATCGGAAAGAATTACTTCGTGTTATTTTAGTACGAACTCTTGGATAGATCGATCGGAAAGAATAGCTACAAACAATTTCTTCTTATGTTCTCCACTGGATAGGAACTTTGGAGTGATTCTTCATCGCACTTTGAGGGATGGTTATATGATCCAACTATATTAGCATTGTTGAGAGATTGCACTAGCGAAAGTACGGACCCTAGGCCTCATTTTCAAGCATTGCAATACCGTTTGTGCTCCGTTTCATCAATTGCTACCTTGCTGTTTTTTATTGTTCTTATTACAAAAACCAATATCTACTATCCATATTACACTTGTATCACCATCTCTTCGCCGAACTAGTGCACCTATACTATTTACCATTGTATTTGGTGTGTTGGGGACACAAGAGACTTTTTATTATTTGGTTGCAGGGTTGTTTCAGCGAGACCATCTTCATCCTATGCCTCCCACAGATTGATAAACCTTAGGTCATCGACTTGAGGGAAAATTGCTACTGTCCTACAAAACTCTGCGCTTGGAGGCCCAACACGAGTCTACAAGAATAAAGTTGCATAGTAGACATCAAGCTCTTTTCTGGCGCCGTTGCCGGGGAGGTGAGTGCTTGAAGGTATATCTGTAGATCTTGCAATTGAATCTTTTAGTTTCTTGTTTTATCACTAGTTTGGTTCATAAAAGAAAACAACAAAAAAATGTAATTGAGGTGGTCTCATACCATTCATCTGTATCATGTCTTTCTTGAAAATGATGGAAACGAAAATTGTGCTCAATTGATAGAAGAAGAATTTAATGAAATGTTTGGCATAAACGATGAGCATGATTGCAATGTTGTTAGTATGAATTCTTTGATTATCCATGATGCTAATGATATGCAAAGCCATACGCTTGGGGATGCTATGTTTGATGAAGATGATATTTTTTGTCCCCCAAGTTTTGATGAGAAAATTTATTATGATGAAAGCATGCCTCCTATTTATGATGATTATATTGATGAAAGTGCGCTTGGAAGAGTGTCAACTCTAGGTACTAATGATCCCACTATTTTGGAGGGTGTTGAATCTTATTGTGATAATTATGAAAGTGGATTTGGAGAGGTCATGACTTTATTTAGTGATGAATCCACTATTTTGGAAGAGGTTGCAGTTGATTATGACAACAAAGTTCCTATATATGATGATTATGGTGATGACATGTATGCTATATTGAATAATGATAACCATGAAACTTGTCATCATGATTTTAATTTCCAATCACATGATAGTTATTTTGTTCAGTTTGCTCCCACAATTATTGATGAGAATAAATTTGTTTATGTGGAGAGTAATAAAATTGCTATGCTTATGTATCATGAAAAGAATGCTTTATGTGATAGTTATATTGTTGAACTCATTCATGATGCTACTGAAAATTATTATGAGAGAGGAACTTTATGCTTTTACATATTGCAACAATATCAAGTTTTCTCTCTACGTGTTGAAAATCTTGAAGTTTTGCTTGTTTTGCCTTCCTATGCTAGTTGATTTTTGCTCCCAAAAATTGTTTGCTCAGAAAACCCCTATGCATAGGAAGTGGGTTAGACTTAAATGTGCTAGTCATATGCTTCATGATGCTCTCTTTGTGTTTAATTCTTATCTTTTATGTGTGCATCATGGAAATCATCATGCCTAGCTAAAAGGCATTAAAGAAAAGCGCTTGTTGGGAGACAACCCAACATTTACCCCTACTGTTTTCATGTGTTCACATGATTAGGCTACATTTTCATTCGTCACATGATATGAGTTTTACTTGAAGCATCATTTTATTTTGTTAGGATTTGCTTGCTGTTATTTATAATAATGTTTTGCATCTTTTACTTCAATAAAAATGGCAAGGATAGCCTTTACCATGCTTATTTTGCAAGTATATGAGTTGCTGTTTCAAAACAGAAAGTTTGTCACTATTGCAAAAATTCTCCAGAAAAGTCAGAATGTGATAAAATTTTGAAATTTTTATAAGCTATGATAAATTTTCTACAGTGTGGTAAATTTTCAGAATTTTTGGAGTTAGGGAAGTATGAGTACAATTGCACACTTTACAGACTGTCCTGTTTAGACAGATTGCTGTTATGTTTGCATTGTTTGCATATATTTGCTTGTTTAATGATTCTATTTGAGGATAGGAGTGTTAAATATGCAGAGGCATTTAGTATGCAATGTTGAATAATAATTTTAGTGATTTGCTACAGTAGAGAATGATAAGGTTATGCATTGATTTATACTAACTTATCTCACGAGTTCTTGTTGAGTTTTGTGTGGATGAAGTTTATAAGAATTTAGGAGACCGTGATATAAAAGGAATTAAGGAGACACAAAAGCTCAAACTTGGTGATGCCCAAGGCATCCCAAGATAATATTTCAAGAAGTCTCAAGCATCTAAGATTGTGGATGCCCCAGTAGACATCCCACCTTTCTTCATCAACAATTATCGGTTAGTATCGGTTGACCCTAAGTTTTTGCTTCTTCACATGAGTTGTGCTATTCTTGGAATTTCATTTAATTTTTGTTTTGCTTGCTGTTTTAATAAAATACTTAGATCTGAAAGTTTTTTAAATAAGATAGAGTCCTCACATAGCTACCCATTTACTTAACTACTCGCATGATCTTCACTTATATCTTTTTGGAGTAGTTTGTCATTTGCTCTAGTGCATCACTTATATCTTTTTGAGCATGGTGTGCTTTATTATTTTTGAAGAAATTCTCTCATGCTTCACTTATATTATTTTGAGAGACGAAAATTGTTATGCTCATGTTCTTCACTTAAATTTGTTTGAGCTTGTCAAAAGTAACCAAAGTGATAGATATTCAAGGGGGATATAATGAAAACTTTCATGAAGATGATTGGACAAAATAAACTTGATTCTTTGTAATAGTTATGAGATATGGAGATAATAATATGTGAGTCATGTTGGTGAGTAATTATGCTTTAGTAAGAATATTGGTGTTAAGGTTTGTGATTCCCTATGCAAGCATAAAGGTCAATAGTTATGCAATAAAATTACATCCTACTTGTGGTGCATTGATACGTCTCCAACGTATCTATAATTTTTGATTTTTCCATGCTATTATATTGTCTGTTTTGGATGTTTTATATGCATTAATATGCTATTTTATATTATTTTTGGGACTAACTTATTAACCTAGAGCCCAGTGCCAGTTTCTGTTTTTTCCTTGTTTTTTAGCTTCGCAGAAAAGGAATACCAAAGGGAGTCCAAACGGAATAAAACCTTCGCAATGATTTTTCTTGGACCAGAAGACACTCAGGAGACTTGGAGTGCAAGTCAGAAGAGCCACGAGGCGGCCACAAGGGTGGAGGGCGCGCCCAGGGGGTAGGGCGCGCCCCCGTACCTTGTGGGCCCCTCGGTGACCCCTGACCTAGATCTTCCTCCTATATATTCACATATATTCCCAAACCACCAGAAGCATCCACGAAAACACTTTTTCACCGCTGCAACCTTCTATTCCCGTGAGATCCCATCTTGGGGTCTTTTTCGGCATCCTACCGGAGGGGCATTCGATCACGGAGGGCTTCTACATCAACTCTATTGCCCTTTCGATGAAGCGTGAGTAGTTTACCACAGACCTACGGGTCCATAGCTAGTAGCTAGATGGCTTCTTCTCTCTCTTTGATTCTCAATACCATGTTCTCCTCGATGTTCTTGGAGATCTATCCGATGTAATCTTCTTTTGCGGTGTGTTTGTCGAGATCCGATGAATTGTGGATTTATGATCAGCTTATCTATGAATATTATTTGAATCTTCTCTGAATTCTTTTATGCATGATTTGATATCTTTGTAATCTTCTTCGAACTATCGGTTTGGTTTGGCCAACTAGATTGGTTTTTCTTGCAATGGGGAGAAGTGCTTAGCTTTGGGTTCAATCTTGCCGTGTCCACACCCAGTGACAGTAGGGGTAGCGAGGCACATATTGTATTATTGCCATCGAGGATAAAAAGATGGGGTTTACATCATATTGCTTGAGTTTATTCCTCTACATCATGTCATCTTACTTAAAGCGTTACTCTATTCTTCATGAACTTAATACTCTAGATGCAGGCAGGAGTCGGTTGATGTGTGGAGTAATAGTAGTAGATGCAAGCAGGAGTCGGTCTACTTGACACGGACGTGATGCCTATATTTCATAATCATTGCCTGAGATATCGTCATAACTTTGCGCTTTTCTACCAATTGCTCGACAGTAATTTGTTCACCCACCGTATTATTTGCTATCTTGAGAGAAGCCTCTAGTGAAACCTATGGCCCCCGGGTCTATTTTCCATCATATAAGTTTTCGATCTACTATTTTGTAATCTTTTACTTTCCGATCTATAAAACAAAAAAACCCCAAAAATATTTACTTTATCTTTTGTTTAGTTTTATCTATCTCTATCAGATCTCACATTTGCATGTGACCGTGAAGGGATTGACAACCCCTTTATCGCGTTGGGTGCATGTGTTTGATTGTTTGTGCAGGTATTGGTGATTTGTGCGTTGTCTCCTACTGGATTGATACCTTGGTTCTCTAACTGAGGGAAATACTTATCTCTACTTTACTGGATCACCCTTTCCTCTTCAAGGGAAAAACCAACGCAAGCTCAAGAAGTAGCAGGAAGAATTTCTAGTGTCGTTGCTGGGGAGATCTACACCAAGCCTACCAAGTACCCATCATAAACTCTCATCTCTTGCATTACATTATTCGCCATTCGCCTCTCGTTTTCCTCTCCCCCACTTCTAAAATGATTTTCGAAAAGATTTTCCTTTTTATTCGCCCTTCTTTCGTTCGTCTTTTCGTTTGCCTTTATGTCTTACTTGGCTCGTTTGCTTGTTTGGTTGGAATAATTGTGTATTTATTGAAAATCAGAAACCAAAAAGTTTATGGATCCTCATCCACTTGCTAATCTTTTTAAGAGATCCAATTATGACGAACCAATTCCTAGTGAGTTGTGTGCACTAGATTATCTTTATGATGTTTTGCTTGAAATTCGTGAATCTGAAAATTGTGATGAAGAAATTTATGAAGAGATTCACGATAGCTCCTTGAATAAAAAGCATGATTGCAATGATGTTATTATAAATTTTGTTAATGTCAATTGTGCTAATATTATGCAAAACCCTAAGCTTGGGGATGCTAATTTTGCTATGTACATTACTTATTGTAATGATCATGATTGGGGTGATTCTTCTTATGATCTTGAAAATTTATTTAAGCCTTATGATGAATATATTTGCAATAATATTGAAAGTGGGTTTGGAAGAGTGTCAACTTTAGGAAATAATTATCCCACTTCTTTGGAGTGTGATCAATCTTACGAATTTTTTGATAAAAGTGTGTTTGGAGAGGTCATGACTTTATTTGATGATAATCCCACTATTTTGGAAGAGTGTCAACTTTGCATGCATGTGGATCATGTTGAGAATATTTTATGTGATAGTTATATTGTTGAATTTGATTATGGTAATATGGTGGTGGAAATCTTCATGCTATTAAATTATCTCTCGTTATGTTGAGATTGCTATTGTTTCTTTCTTCTCCTTTGCATATGCTAGGATTTGCTTGCCTTGATAATTTGTTTGCCTATAAGATGCCTATGCATAGTAAGTATGTTAGAATTAGATGTGTTTTTCACATACTTTATGATGCTCTCTTTGTGCTTCAATCCTTGTCTTTCATGTGAGCATCATTAAAATTATCAACGCCTAGCTAAAAGGCTTTAAAGAAAAGCGCTCGTTGGGAGACAACCTAATATTTTTCCTTGCTGTTTTTCAATAAATAATTCATATAGCCTCTTGTTAGATGTGTTTTTTTGTTTTAATTAGTGTTTGTGCCAAGTAAGACCTTTGGGATGGCTTACGGTGATAGTTGATTTGATCCTGCTGAAAAACATAAACTTTTGTGTCCAGTCACAGAATTGTTTAAATTCACTGGAGAGTGGAAAAACCCTGAATTTTTTACACAGGATTTATATACGAATTTATTATGTTTTCCTAATTTTTCAGAATTTTCGGAGTTACATAAGTATTAGAACAATTCCGATCTTTGCAGACTGTTATGTTTTTGATAGATTCTGTTTTCTATGTGTTGTTTGCTTATTTTGATGAATCTATGGGTAGTATCGGGGGGTATGAACCATGGAAAATTTGGAATACAGTAGATATTACACCAATATAAAAAAGAATGAGTTCAAAACAGTACCAAAAGTGGTGATTTATTTTCATATACTAACGGAGCTTATGAGATTTTCTGTTGAGTTTTGTGTTGTGAAGTTTTCAAGTTTTGGGTAAGGATTTGATGGACTATGGAATAAGGAGTGGCAAGAGCCTAAGCTTGGGGATACCCAAGGCATCCCAAGGTAATATTCAAGGACAACCAAGAGCCTAAGCTTGGGGATGCCTCGGAAGGCATCCCCTCTTTCTTCTTCGTCTATCGGTAACTTTACTTGAGGCTATATTTTTATTCACCACATGATATGTGTTTTGCTTGGAGCGTCTTGTATGATATGAGTCTTTACTTTTTAGTTTGCCACAATTATCCTTGCTGTACACACCTTTTGAGAGGGACACGCATGAATCGTGATTTATTAGAATACTCTATGTGCTTCACTTATATCTTTTGAGCTAGGCAATTTTGCTCTAGTGCTTCACTTATATCTTTTTAGAGCACGGCGGTGGTTTTATTTTATAGAAATTGTTGAACTCTCATGCTTCACTTATATTATTTTGAGAGTCTTTTTAAGCAGCATGGTAATTTGCTTTGGTTATGAATTTAGTCCTAATATGATAGGCATCCAAGAGGGATATAATAAAAACTTTCATATAAAGTGCATTGAATACTATGAGAAGTTTGATTCCTTATGATTGTTTTGAGATATAAAGATGGTGATATTAGAGTCATGCTAGTGAGTAATTGTGAATTGGAGAAATACTTGTGTTAGTGATTTCCGTAGCATGCACGTATGGTGAACCGTTATGTAATGAAGTTGGAGCATGAGGTATTTTTTGATTGTCTTCCTTATGAGTGGCGGTCGGGGACGAGCGATGGTATTTTCCTACCAATCTATCCCCTAGGAGCATGCGCATAGTACTTTGTTTTGATGACTAATAGATTTTTGCAATAAGTATGTGAGTTCTTTGTGACTAATGTTGAGTCCATGGATTATACGCACTCTCACCCGTCCACCATTGCTAGCCTCTCTAGTGCCGCGCAACCTTCGCCGGTACCATACACCCACCATATACCTTCCTCAAAATAGCCACCATACCTACCTATTATGGCATTTCCATAGCCATTCCGAGATATATTGCCATGCAACTTTCCACCGTTCCGTTTTTATTATGACACGTTCCATCGTTGTCATATTTCTTTGCATGATCATGTAGTTGACATCGTATTTGTGGCAAAGCCACCTTTCATAATTCTTTCATACATGTCACTCTTGAGTCATTGCACATCCTGGTACACCGCCGGAGGCATTCATATAGAGTCATATTTTGTTCTAAGTATGAGTTGTAATTTTTGAGTTGTAAGTAAATAAGAGTGTGATGATCTTCATTATTAGAGCATTGTCCCATGTGAGGAAAAAAATAAAAGGGATGCCAAAGAAGCCAAACAAAAAAAGAGAAAAAGAAAAAAATGAGAGAAAAAGAGAGAATGGGCAATGTTACTATCCTTTTTTCCACACTTGTGCTTCAAAGTAGCACCATGATCTTCATGATAGAGAGTCTCCTATGTTGTCACTTTCATATGCTAGTGGGAATTTTTCATTTTAGAACTTGGCTTGTATATTCCAACGATGGGCTTCCTCAAATTGCCCTAGGTCTTCATGAGCAAGCAAGTTGGATGCACACCCACTTAGTTTTCTTTTGAGCTTTCATAAACTTATAGCTCTAGTGCATCCGTTGCATGGCAATCCCTACTCACTCACATTGATATCTATTGATGGGCATCTCCATAGCCCGTTAATACGCCTAGTTGATGTGAGACTATCTCCCTCTCTTTTTTTATCTTCTCCACAACCACCATATTCTATTCCACCTATAGTGCTATGTCCATGGCTCACGCTCATGTATTGCGTGAAAGTTGAAAAGGTTTGAGAACACCAAAAGTATGAAACAATTGCTTGGCTTGTCATCGGGGTTGTGCATGATTTGAATATTTTGTGTGATGAAGATGGAGCATAGCCAGACTATATGATTTTGTAGGGATAAGCTTTCTTTGGCCATGTTATTTTGAGAAGACATAATTGCCTTGTTAGTATGCTTGAAGTATTTTTTTTATGTCAATATTAAACTTTTGTTTTGAATCTTATGGACCTGAACATTCATGCCACAATAAAGAAAAATTACATGGATAAATATGTTAGGTAGCATTCCACATCAAAAATTCTATTTTTATCATTTACCTACTCGAGGACGAGCAGGAATTAAGCTTGGGGATGCTTGATACGTCTCCAACGTATCTATAATTTTTTATTGTTCCGTGCTATTATATTATCTATTTTGGATGTTTTATATGCATTAATATGCTATTTTATATTATTTTTGGGACTAACTTATTAACCTAGAGCCCAGTGCCAGTTTCTGTTTTTTCCTTGTTTTTTAGCTTCGCAGAAAAGGAATACCAAACGGAATAAAACCTTCGCGATGATTTTTCTTGGACCAGAAGACACCCAGGAGACTTGGAGTGCAAGTCAGAAGAGCCACAAGGCGGCCACAAGGGTGGAGGGCGCGCCCAGGGGGGTATGGCGTGCCCCCGTGCCTTGTGGGCCCCTCGGTGACCCACTGACCTAGATCTTCCTCCTATATATTCACATATATTCCCAAACCACCAGAAGCATCCACGAAAACACTTTTCCACCGCTGCAACCTTCTGTTCCCGTGAGATCCCAACTTGGGGCCTTTTCCAGCATCCTGCCGGAGGGGGATTTGATCACGGAGGGCTTCTACATCAACTCTATTGCCCTTCCGATGAAGCGTGAGTACTTTACCACAGACCTACGGGTCCATAGCTAGTAGCTAGATGGCTTCTTCTCTCTCTTTGATTCTCAATACCATGTTCTCCTCGATGTTCTTGGAGATCTATCCGTTGTAATCTTCTTTTGCGGTGTGTTTGTCGAGATTCAATGAATTATGGATTTATGATCAGCTTATCTATGAATATTATTTGAATCTTCTCTGAATTCTTTTATGCATGATTTGATATCTTTGTAATTCTCTTCGAACTATCGGTTTGGTTTGGCCAACTAGATTGGTTTTTCTTGCAATGGGAGAAGTGCTTAGCTTTGGGTTCAATCTTGCATTGTCCTCACCCAGTGACAGTAGGGGTAGCGATGCACGTATTGTATTGTTGCCATTGAATATAAAAAGATGGGGTTTACATCATATTGTTTGAGTTTATTCCTCTACATCATGTCATCTTACTTAAAGCGTTACTCTGTTCTTCATGAACTTAATACTCTAGATGCAGGCAGGAGTCAGTCGATGTGTGGAGTAATAGTAGTAGATGCAGGCAGGAGTCGGTTGTCTTGACACGAACGTGATGCCTATATTTCATAATCATTGCCTGAGATATCATCTTAACTTTGCGCTTTTCTATCAATTGCTCGACAGTAATTTGTTCACCCACCGTATTATTTGCTATCTTGAGAGAAGCCTCTAGTGAAACCTATGGCCCCCGAGTCTATTTTCCATCATATATGTTTCCGATCTACTATTTTGCAATCTTTTACTTTCCGATCTATAAACCAAAAAAACCCCAAAAATATTTACTTTATCTTTTGTTTAGTTTTATCTATCTCTATCAGATCTCACTTTTGCAAGTGACCATGAAGGGATTGACAACCCCTTTATCGCGTTGGGTGCAAGTATTTGATTGTTTGTGCAGATATTGGTGAATTGTGTGTTGTCTCCTACTGGATTGATACCTTGGTTCTCTAACTGAGGGAAATACTTATCTCTACTTTGCTGCATCACCCTTTCGTCTTCAAGAGAAAAACCAACGCAAGCTCAAGAAGTAGCATGCATTATTCGGTGTTAGTTATGCTCAATGCTCGTTTATGTGAATTTTCGTTTCTTGGTTGGTTGCTTGTCAATCTATTTGCTAGCCTCCATTTGTACTAAGTGGGAATACTACTTGTGCATCCAAAATCACTAAACCCAGTTTTGCCACATGAGTCCACCATACCTACCTATATGCGGTATTCCCTTGCCGTTCTAAGCAAATTTGTATGGGCCATCTCTAATTTTCAAAATAAATTTCCTTTTTGTGTGCTCGTACCGCTCATGAAGCAGCAGGAGTGGCCAATATTTTCCATGCTAGATGTGTTATTCTCAAGATGAGTGTTTATTCACTTGTCATTGCATGAGAGTACGGCAAAGGTATTAGGATGCCCAGTCCCGAAATGAAAAAGAAATTTACTTTATGTTGTCAAATAATAAATTCCTTGGAAAGTGTTGGTATGGAGGGCACCCGTGGATACGGCTAGCCATGGATTGTGAAAGAATGGTGGAAAAAGGAATAAAATTTATTTTCTGTTTGGGAACTGCCTATGATATATCTAGCATAGAAAGTGTTGGGAATTACTCGGTCGTTTTCGTTGACGGGAAAAGTATGCCTCCCAAAATCTTTTATCTCTCAATTTAAGCTTTGAGCTCTGGCACCTCCACAATCCCTACTTCCCTTTGCGAAGGGCCTATCTATTTACTTTATGCAATTTTTATTTTTTTATTTGAGTCTCCATCTTCTCTTATAAAGCACCAACTAAGGGGCAATATGATCGTACTCGAGCATTGGATGTAGCTAATATGCGAGTGTGTTTCATGAATGGATCAATGATTGAGCATTATGGGCTAGGGATAGCTTTCTTTAGTGTCAATATTTTGAAAGACATGGTTGCTTGTTGATATGCTTGAGTATTGATGTCCTCATGTCAAATTATAGACTATTGCTTTGAATCATTCAAGTCCAAATGTCCATGCTACAAAAGAAAAGAGTATATGATAAATATGATAGGTAGCATTCCACATCAAAAATTCTGTTTTCAATTGCTACTTTAACATGAGAAGTTTTATGAGAAAGAATTGCTGTTATGATGCTAGGAAAAGTGATTGAAATTATCATTGATCAAACTTGTGCACTTTGCTAGCATTCACACTTCATAAGTTATTTCTTTTATCATTTACCTACTCAAGGAAGAGTAGGAATTAAGCTTGAGGATGCTGATATGTCTCCAACGTATCTATAATTTATGAAGTATTCATGCCATGTTTACAATAATTTTATATGATTTTGGTATGATTTGCATGGAACTAACCCGGACTGACGTTGTTTTCAGCAGAACTACCGTGGTGTTGTTTTTTGTGCAGAAATGAAAGTTCTCCAAATGAGCTAAAACTTTTTGATGATTTTGTTTGGAACAACAGAGACCCCCGAAGCTTCGTGGAAGGACCAGAAGGTGAAGGAGTAGGGCACAAGACACCGGGGCGCGCCAGGGGGCCCAGGCGCGCCCCGGTGGGTTGTGCTCACCTCGAGGCCCATCTTCGCGTGAAACCAACGCCAAAAAATCCTATAAATAGAGAAACCATCAGAAATAACCCTAGATGAGAAGTTCCGCCACCGCAAGCCTCTGTAGCCATGAAAAACCAATCTAGACCCCGTTCCGACACCCTGCCGGAGGGGGGAAATCATCACTGGTGGCCATCTTCATCATCCCGGCGGCCACCATGATGAGGAGGGAGTAGTCCACCCTCGGGGCTGAGGGTTTGTACCAGTATCTATGTGTTTAATCTCTCTCTCTCATGTTCTTAAGATGTCATGATCTTGATGTATCGCGGGCTTTGCTAATATAGTTCGATCATATGGTGTTTTCCCCTATCTATCTTGTGATGAACTGAGTTTTCCCTTTGAGATTTCGTTTTATCGGATTGAATACTTTTATGGATCTGAGAGCACTTGATATATGTCTTGCATATCAATACCCGTGGTGAAAATGGGGTATTATATTGATTCACTTGAGATATGTTTTGGCACTCAACTCGTGGATTCTCGAGGTGACATTGGGGTAATCTATGCATAGGGGTTGATGCACGTTCTCGTCTTTTGTTTCTCCGGTAGAAATCTTGGGGCACTCTTTGAGGTTCTTTGTGTTGGATTGAGTATTATGAATCTGAATTTGCTTTGGTGTTATTTTAGTACGAACTCTTGATAGATCGATCGGAAAGAATAACTTAGTGTTATTTTAGTTCGAAATCTTGATAGATCGATCAGAAAGAATAACTTCGTGTTATTTTAGTACGAACTCTTGGATAGATCGATCGGAAAGAATAGCTACAAACAATTTCTTCTTATGTTCTCCGCTAGATAGGAACTTTGGAGTGATTCTTCATCGCACTTTGAGGGATGGTTATATGATCCAATTATATTAGCATTGTTGATAAATTGCACTAGCGAAAGTACGGACCCTAGGCCTCATTTTCAAGCATTGCAATACCGTTTGTGCAATGTTTTATCTATTGCTACCTTGCTGTTTTTATTGTTCTTATTACAAAAACTAATATCTACTATCCATATTACACTTGTATCACCATCTCTTTGCCGAACTAGTGCACCTGTACAATTTACCATTGTATTTGGTGTGTTGGGGACACAGGAGACTTTTTATTATTTGGTTGCAGGGTTGTTTGAGAGAGACCATCTTCATCCTATGCCTCCCACAGATTGATAAACCTTAGGTCATCCACTTGAGGGAAAATTGCTATTGTCCTACAGAACTCTGTGCTTGGAGGCCCAACATGAGTCTACAAGTATAAAGTTGCGTAATAGGCATCAACGGCGCGTGGTGCGACTGGAGGCGAGGGATTTGGGGGAGAAGTGGTGGCCGGGGGTGAGAGAAACTGCGCGGGGGTTAAGTCAAATGTAGCGGTAGTGCTGGTAGGCAAAAAGCGCTATAGCAAAGTTAGCTATGGCGCTTGTTACCAAAACACGCTACTGCTATAGGAAGTAGCTATTTGTTTTCCTTTTTCTTCTCTTTTTTCCTTTTCCTTTTCTATAGCGGGGGTCTACAAAATGCGCTGCTGCTATTTTATCTATAGCGCCTGTTCTGAACTGATGCTACTGCTATGCCTTTCTCCTTTATTTTTCTTTTTCTTTTATTTTTATTTACATTTTCTTTTTTCCTTTCTCCTTTTTCTATTTCTTTCATTTTCATTTACTTTTCTATTTGTTTTTCATTTTATTTTATTTTCATTTGCAATAGCGCTTTTCCCAGGAAACGCGCTCTACAATAAGCTTAGCGGTAGCGCGTTTTCCACAAGATCACTACTACTATTCCTGGCCTGCCGGCAATAGTGTGGAAATTTTAGTGGTAGTGCGTTCTCCAGCAGAGGCGCTACTGCTACAGCCATATCTGTAGCGTCGTTTGTGTACACACGCTACAGGTAAGTAGCAGTAGCCCTTTATTTTAACAGGCGCTACTGGTAAGATTCTGTGTATAAGGTTTTCCCTAGTAGTGATAGGGGATCGCAACAGTTTTCGAGGGTAGAGTATTCAACCCAAATTTATAGATTCGGCACAATGGGAGCCAAAGAATATTTGCAAGTATTAGCAGCTGAGTTGGCAATTCAACCACACCTGGAGATTAATTATCTGCAGCAAAGTGATTAGTAGCAAAGTAGTATGATAGTTTTGATAATATTGGTAACAACAATAGTAACGGTAACAGTGATAGCAATGATTTTGTAGCAAGTGTAACAGTAACAGCAGCAGTAGTAACTTAGCTAGAGCAATATAAGAGAAATTCGTAGGCATTGGATCGGGGAATTCGTTGGATGATATTCATCATATAACAGTCATAACCTAGGGCAATACAAAACTAGCTCCAATTCATAAATATAATGTAGGCATGTATTCTGTAAATAGTCATACGTGCTTATGGAAAGAACTTGCATGACATCTTTTGTCCTACACTCCCATGGCAGCGGGGTCCATAAGGAAACTAAGGGATATTAAGGCCTCCTTTTAATGGAGAACCGGAACAAAGCATTAACACATAGTGAATACATGGACTCCTCAAACTACGGTCATCACCGAAAAGTATCCCGACTATTGTCACTCTGGGGTTTATGGATCATAACACGTAATAGGTGAATATGACTTGCAAGATCGGATCTAGAACATAGATATAATGGTGAAAACATAAAAGGTTCAGATCTGAAATCAAGGCACCCGGGCCCAAAGTGACAAGCATTAAGCATGGCAAAGTCATACCAACATCAATCTCAGAACATAGTGGATACTAGGGATCAAGCCCTAAACAAACTAACTCGATTACATGATGAATCTCATCCAACTCCTCACCGACCAGCGAGCCTATGAAGGAATTACTCACACACGGTGGGGAGCATCATGCAATTGGCGATGAAGGAGGGTTGGTGATGACGAAAATCGAAGATCCCCCTCTCCGGAGCCCAAAACAGACTCCAGATCTGGCCTCCCGATGAAGAACAGGAGGTGGCGGCGGCTCCGTATCATGAAATGAGATAATTCTTCCTCCCTGGTTTTTTTTCTCCAAATATAGGTATTTATGGAGTCAGAGATAGGGTCTGCGGGGCCACCAGGTGGGCACAACCCACCTGGGCGCGCCTGGAGGTGGGGCGCGCCCTGGTGGGTTGTGCTCACCCAGGGCCCCCCTCTGGTGGTTCTTGGCTCCAGTATTTTTCTTTTATTCTGAAATAAATCTCCAAAAAGTTTCGTTCCATTCCGAGAACTTTTATTTCTGCACAAAAACAACACCATGGTAGTTCTGCTGAAAATAGCGCCAGTTTGGGTTAGTTTCATTCAAATCATGCAAATTAGAGTCCAAAACAAGAGGAAAAGCATTAGGAAAAGTAGATACGATGGAGACGTATCAACTCCCCCAAGCTTAAACCTTTGCTTGTCCTCAAGCAATTCAGTTGATAAACTAAAAGTGAAAAAGAAAAACTTTTACGAACTCGTTTGCTCTTGTTTTCACAAATAATCTTAAGTAGCACCCAGGTTTTCAGCAAAGATTATAACTAACCATGTCAACAATAACTCTTAGAAATTATATTAACTCATATCAATGACATATTCAACTAGCGAGCAATAATAAAATATCTCAAATGACAACATCTTTTCAAAACAACCATGATATAATATGATAACAGTGGTATCTCGCTCGCCCTTTCTGAGACCGCAAAACATAAATGCAGAGCACCTTCAAAGTTCAAGCAACGACTAAACATTGTAATTCATGGTAGAAAAGATCTTGTCATGATGCATCCAGCATTAACTATACACAATGCATGAGGATGGCAATAGTGCTCTCAGAATCTGGCGCTTATTTGAGAAGGTGATGACTCAACATAAAATTAAATAGATAGTCCCTTTGCAGAGGGAAGCAGGGATTTGCAGTGGTGCCAGAGCTCAGTTTTTAAGACAGAGGTAAATGAAATTTTGAGAAATGCACCCTTCCTGTTTATGTCACGACCGAAAGTCATCTATATCTACCATGCTAAACACATTATTGGCGGTTCCCAAGCAATAAATGTAAAGATTTACTCCCCCTCCACCAACAATCACACTCCACGGTAGCCGAATCCACAGGTACCATCCATACCAACAACAATCCTGGGGGAGTTTTGTTTAATTATTTGCATTTTTTGATTTCGGGACCAGGAATCCCTATTACCGCCCTTCTCGTGCAAGGACGAGTGAATAAACACTCATCATGAGAATAACCCGCTTAGCATGGAAGATACCAACTACCCCCTGTCGCTCTATGAACAATCTAGGCACACAAAAATAGATATTTATTTGTAGTTTTTAGAGGTGGCTGATGACCCAAAAGTATTGGGGATCAATCATAGTCCTTTCGATAAGTAAGAGTGTCGAACCCAACGAGGAGCAGAAGGAAATGACAAGTGGTTTCAAGCAAGGTATTCTCTGCAAGCATAGAAATTATAAGTAACGAGTAGTTTGATAGCAAGATAATTTGTAACGAGTAAGTAACGATAGTAGAAACAAAAGTGCAGCAAGGTAGCCCAATCCTTTTGAGGCAAAGGACATGCCAAAATGGTCTCTTATGATAAGCAAAGCGTTCTTGAGGGTACACGGGAATTTCATCTAGTCACTTTCATCATGTTGTTTTGATTTGTTATCGCTACTTTGATAATTTGATATGTGGGTGGACCGGTGCTTAGGTGCTGTTCTTACTTGAACAAACCTCCTACTTATGATTAACCCCCTCGCAAGCATCCGCAACTACGAGAAAAGTATTAAGAATAAATTCTAGCCATAGCATTAAACTTTTGGATCCAAATCAGTCCCTTATGGAATAGCGCATAAACTAGGGTTTAAGCTTCTGTCACTCTCGCAACCCATCATCTAATAACTACTCCATAATGCATTCCCTATGAAGTGTCATGTAGTCGATGTTCACATGACACCACTAAGGGAATCACAACATACATACCATCAAAATATCGAACACATATAAAATTCACATGATTACTTGCAACAAGATTTCTCCCGTGACCTCAAGAACAAAACTAACTACTCACAAATGATAATCATGCTCAAGATCAGAGGGGTATTAAATAGCATAATGGATCTAAACATATAATCTTCCACCAAATAAACCATATAGTAGTCAACTACAAGAGGTAATCAACACTACTAGTCACCGACAAGTACCAATCTATAGTTCCGGTACAAAGATTGAACACAAGAGATGAACTAGGATTTGAGAGGAGATGGTGCTATTGAAGATGTTGATGGAGATTGCCCTCCCCAAGATGGGAGAGTTGTTGATGATGATGATGACGATGATTTCCCCCTCCGGGAGGGAAGTTCCCCCGGTGGAATTGCTCCGCCGGAGGGCAAAAGTGCTCCTTCCCAAGTTCCGCCTCGAGACGGCAGCGCTTCATCCCGAAAGTCCTCTCCTTATTTTTTTAGGTCAAAATGACTTATATACCAGAAGAGGGGCACCAGAGGTGGGCCGAGGAGGGCACAACTCTGGTACTTATTGGCTCCAATATTTCTTATATATTCCATAAAAATTCCCCGTAAAGTTTCAGCTCACTTGGAGTTGTGCAGAATAGGTAGCCTGACGTTGCTTTTTCAGGTCCAGAATTTCAGCTGCCAGTATTCTCCCTCTTTATGTGTACCTTGCATATTATGAGAGAAAAGGCATTAGAAATACTCCAAAAAGCATTATTATGCATAAAAACAATATAAATAACAGTAGGTAAACATGATGCAAAATGGACATATCAACTCCCCCAAGCTTAGACCTCGCTTGTCCTCAAGCAAAAAACTGAAATCGAAAAACATGTCCACATGCTTAGAGAGAGAGGTGTCGATAAAAACAAAATACGGACGTAGAAGCATCATGTAAGTTATTATAACAGCAAAAAACTTTTATCATAGAACTTTTATCATAGACTTCTCATGAATAAGTAACAATTCATCACAACATCAAAGTATAAAGCATAAACTCTATTGAAAACCAACAAACTATGTTCTCAGTCAACTTTGCAACTACAATTCATCATCTTTTCAGGAAGGGTCACGTATCGGAGCCTTTAGGCAAGTCCACATACTCGACCATCATATAGTCTTCTATGATTGCTAACACTCATCGCATCCACATGAGCAAAACGTTTCAACTGGGCACATAGAAAGATAGGGGATTATAGTTTCGCCTCCCAACGTATTCACCTCAAGGGTGATGTCAACAATAATAACTCGTGCCACCCATATCCAACTGGATATATGTGCCTAGATCTTTCCTCACCACATGATGCTTGCCAAAAGAGAAAATAAAAAGGAATAGAGAGAAAAACTTTGACTCTTGCATAAAAGTAAATACATAAAAGTAAAAGATAGGCCCTTCGCAGAGGGAAGCAGAGGTTGCCATGCGCTTTTTGTTTGTATGCTCAATCTCTTAGTGCAAAAGAATGTCACGTTATATTGCCCCTTATGATAGCAACCTTTATTATGCAGTTTGTCGCTTTTATTCCATCACAAGTTCGTACAACGCTCAATTTTCTCTTAGACTAAATGATCTAACACTTTTAGAAGCAATTTTTATTGTCTTATTGCACCGATGACAACTTACTTGAAGGATCTTACTCAATCCATAGGTAGGTATGGTGGACTCTCAAAACAAGATTTGGGTTTAAGGGTTTTTGGATGCACAAGTAGTATCTCTACCTAGTGCAGAATTTTTTGGCTAGCAAAGATAGGGGCAAGCACCACATGTTAAAGGATCTATGACAATATAACTTCTATGTGAATATGAACAAACATAAATCATTACATTGTCTTCCTTGTCCAACGTCAACAATTTTGGCATATAATATTTTGATGGGGGCTCACAATCACAAAAGATGTCCAGGATGGTGTATTTGCATGTGAATCTTCTCTTCCCTTATTAATTATTTCATGAATTGCATCATTGACCAATGCTATGTTTGTAAATCTCCAATAAAATTTTCTACTTATACTCTTTCTTATGTGATGTCATTACTTACCATAAGATTAGCATATGATCTTTTTCATTTATTTCATTTCTTTTTATTGAAACATGAAAGTAAAGAAAGCAAAACTCAAACTAAACTTTATTATATATCTCGCACACGATTACAAGGATAGATCACTAAGCAAACTCTCAAAAAGAAAGGATCGAACTAAACTTTTATTCATCTAAAGCAAAAGATAACTATGGATCGAACTAAGATAAGTAAAGGAAAAAGATAGTGGAGGTGATACGATACCGGGGCACCTCCCCCAAGCTTGGCACAAGCCAAGGGGAGTGCCCATACCCGATACTCAAGTTTCTTTTGGTGATGAAGAAGGAGGTGGTGGTGATGAAGTAGCAGGTTTGTCCTTCTTCCTTGGCTTACACTTGAGGAAGAAATTTTCCTCCTTCAATTCACCGATCTCCTGCTCAAGCTCCAATACCTTTTTGCATAAATCTTGCTTGTTTTCCTGCAAAAGACGAAAGGGTATAAACTGGATCTTAGGCTTCTTTGCTTTGTTGGGGAGACTTGACTTCTTGAATTCCATGTGCATGTCCCCAGGTTGAGGCAATGGGACTTCATCCTCGTCTGAGCTCGTCTCTTCCTCCCCTTTAGGATCATAGTCTTCCTCTTCCTTCGAAGTCCAGCTATAGTGCTCCACATCCCCATAAGCCTTGGCGTTTGCGATATAATCAGCAACATAGCTCTCACCCTCCAAGTCTTGGGATGACATATTTTCAAATCTGTCAGGAAAACAGCAAGAAAGGAAAACAGAAGATTTCTCCGCGATACGGTGGTCAATAGATTCGGGGGGTATATAAAGATTTCTTTATCTTGGGAAACAAGCAAACGGAAGAAAAACAGAGTCCAAAAGGTACCCGAGGTGGGCACAACCCACCTGGGCGCGCCTGGCCAGGCGCGCCTTGGTGTCTTGTGCCCACCAGGGTCACCTTCCTGGTAGTTTCTTATTTTCCTAATTTTTTAAAAATTCCAAAATTGACAAAAAATATTTTTGCGGATTTTTCGGAGTCCGTTTACTTACCGTATCATGTACCTCCTCTTTTTCATGATTCTGGAGTGTTCCAGAAGGTTTCCTTTATGTGTTCTTCCGGTGTCATAGTTTGGATAATATTGCTTTCGACATTAATGGGCGTACCTGAGATATAATATTTTATTCTTTGCCCATTGACGACCTTCGGGTTAGTACCTTTGGCATTATTTATTTTGATGGCTCCCGATCGATAAACCTCCTCGATAACATATGGTCCTTCCCATTTGGAGAGGAGTTTTCCTGCAAAGAATCTGAAACGAGAGTTGTACAAAAGAACATATTCTCCAACTTTGAACTCACGGTTTTGGATTCTTTTATCATGCCATCTTTTAACTTTTTCTTTAAATAACTTGGTATTTTCATAAGCTTGGGTTCTCCATTCATCTAGTGAGCTAATATCAAATAACCTCTTTTCATCGGCAAGTTTGAAATCATAGTTGAGTTATTTAATTTCCCAATATCCTTTATGTTCTAACTCAAGAGGCAAATGACAAGCTTTTCAATAAACCATTTTATAAGGAGACATACCCATAAGATTTTTATATGTTGTTCTATAAGCCCAAAGTGCATCATCTAATTTATTAGACCAATTCTTCCGGGACCTATTGATAGTCTTTTGTAAAATTAATTTTTTTCTCTATTGCTAAGTTCAACTTGACCACTACACTGAGGATGATAAGGAGATGCAATTCTATGGTTAACATCATACTTAGCAAGCATTTTACGGAAATCACCATGAATAAAGTGTGAACCACCATCAGTCATTAAATATCTAGGGACTCCAAACCTTGGGAAAATAACTTCCTTAAGCATTTTAATAGAGGTGTTGTGATCAGCACTACTAGTTGGAATAGCTTCTACCCACTTAGTAACATAATCAACAGCAACCAAAATATGTGTATACCCATTAGAGGAAGGAAAAGGTCCCATATAATCAAAACCCCAAACATCAAATGGTTCAACAGCAAGAGTATAATTCATAGGCATTTCCTGACGCTTACCAATATTACCAATTCTTTGACATTCATCACAAGATAAAACAAACTTACGGGCATCCTTGAAGAGAGTAGGCCAATAAAAACCAGATTGCAATACCTTGTGAGCAGTTCTATCGCCCGCATGATGCCCTCCATAAGCTTCGGAGTGACATTTTCGTAGGATTTGTTCCTGTTCATGCTAAGGTACATAATGTCTAATAATACCATCTACTCCTTCTTTATAAAGATGTGGGTCATCCCGAAAGTAATGTCTTAAATCATAGAAGATTTTTTTCTTTTGTTGGTATGTGAAGCTAGGTGGTATATATTTAGCAACAATGTAATTAGCATAGTCAGCATACCAAGGAGTTTTATGAGAAACATTTATTGCAACTAATTGCTCATCAGAAAAACTATCATTAATAGGTTGTGGGTCGTCAAGAATATTTTCTAGCCTAGACAAGTTATCAGCCATGGGGTTCTCAGCTCTTTTTCTATCAGTGATATGTAAGTCAAATTCTTGTAGCAACAGAACCCACCTAATGAGTCTAGGTTTAGCATCTTTCTTTTTCATAAGATATTTTATAGCAGCATGATCGATGTGAACAGTTACCTTAGAATCAACAATGTAAGATATGAATTTATCACAAGCAAACACCACTGCTAAGAATTCTTTTTCAGTAGTAGCATAATTTCGTTGAGCACTGTCTAGAGTTTTACTAGCATAATGAATAACATTTAATTTCTTATCAACTCTTTGTCCTAGAATAACACCAACAGCATAGTCACTAGCATCACACATAATTTCAAAAGGCAAGTTCCAATCAGGTGGTTGAACAATAGGTGTGGAAATCAAGGCTTTCTTAAGTGTTTCAAAGGCTTCTACACAATCATCATAAAAAACAAATGGAACATCCTTTTGTAAAAGATTTGTAAGAGGCCTAGAAATTTTAGAGAAGTCTTTAATAAACCTCCTATAGAAACCAGCATGACCGAGGAAACTACGAATACCTTTGATATCTTTAGGACATGGCATTTTCTCAATTGCATCAACTTTAGATTTATCCACCTCAATACCTCGTTCAGAAATTTTATGTCCCAAAACATTACCTTCATTAACCATAAAGTGGCACTTCTCCCAATTCAAGACAAGATTAGCTTGCTCGCGTCTCTGCAAAACTTGATCAAGGTTGCTTAAGCAATCATCAAAAGAAGTTCCGTAAATGGAGAAATCATCCATGAAAACCTCAACAATCTTTTCACAAAAATCAGAGATTATAGCACTCATACATCTTTAAAAGGTAGCAGGTGCATTGCATAAACCAAAAGGCATACATCTATAAGCATAAGTTCCAAAAGGACAAGTAAAGGTGATTTTCTCTTGATCAGGTTGTGAGACAGGTATTTAAGAAAAACCAGAATATCCATGAAGGAAACAAAATGTGTGTGCTTTGACAATCTTTCTAGCATTTGATCAATAAAAGGCATAGGGCACTACAAGAGATCGGGCCTACTATGACGAGCTAAAAAATGTCATCAAATAGCTAATAACGTCACAAATTACCCCCGGTGACATTTTATGGGCGTCACAAGCATCGTCACGGAATCCCCGTCACAGATTACTCCTAGTGACGGCGCATGCGCAAAAACGTCATCGAAATTGGGACCTTCGATGACGTTATATAGAATGTCATCAACTTGCTATTTCCATGACGGTCAATTAATGTCACATGTTAGGAGAAAATATGCCATATTGTACCATATACGGTGACAAGGCAACGTCACTAACTTTATGCCACATCAACACCCTAACGGCTATCCCACTACTAGTGCCACTACTTTTATTATGGATAAAGATGACATCATCAGAATATATTTACTTTCTTTCGAATCTAAATTACGATGGAAATAAGTATTTAATTCACATCACATCACATCAGATTATATAAAAAAGTTAAAGAGAAAAATCACATCATAAATTTATATGAAAGTCAAATCATATTATATATGAAATCGTCTCAGCCAAATCATTCTGTAAACAAAAATGACAGTAAAAAATTGACTGAAGTTTGACACAGACAATAGAGAAGATGAAAACTAATATTAACTAAAGACCACATATGTTGTCATGATGATTCCAATGTAAGGATGGCATTCATGAACCATCTGGTTTGGACTGGGACTGCTGAGTTGCTTGAGCCCTCAAGAGAAAATCAAGCAGATTATCCGTCTCCTTTTGCTTCTTTGCCTAGGCTTTAGTCTTCTCTTGGTGGCTCTTCTTTAGAGCTTCCGATTCTTCTTGCTGCTTCTTTTGTATCTCTTCAAATGCTCTCTCTTGTGCTTCAAGTCTTGCGGCTAACTCCTCCTGATGCCTATAAATGATAAAACACAACAACATTGCATCATAATGAGATGAAAACAGATAAGATAACAAGGTACAAGGGTACCAATTTGAAATAGAGAAGTACATTATTAAATGTCAAGGCAAGCATGCTGATGGGCCAATGAAACAGTAAACCCAAGAATAACTTATAGTGTTTTAAAATATGCATAACCAATAGCTTGATTACAGGAAGCATCACCAAAAAGATATCAAGTCAAGTACCAAGGTTAAAAGAAGCACTCCTTAGTTGAACTTTCGTTCACTGCAATGAGTGCACTGTGCACACAGAAGCACGCAAAAAGAAACAACAAGAACAGACATGGAAATAAGATAATTACCTGTCATTTGCATCTCTTGCCTCTCTATCCTTCTGTTCAGTTCTTTCTTCTAAAACTTTGATTTGGGCTATTGAAGTAGAGCTCCCAGACCTCCTGGATCTTGATGCATACCCCATGCTGGAAAGGAAGGTGCTCTGGGCGCTTTCTTCCTTTAGAACTTCAGCCACAATAGCTGTATCGGATACTGGCTTCTCACCTTCTGATTCTGTTTCCCTTTTCTTTTCCATCGCATTCTATAGTATAAAGAAAAATGTTGATGCTAAGGCAAAGTTCATATGCTAGATTACACTTGATCAATATGAGAATCTATTTCATGTCAGAAACAATAGAGGAAAAAATCTTACATGAGCTAGAAGTGTCAGCTCGCTCATGCTACCAGTCCTGCTGTTTGTATGGGTGTCTTTGAAAAACTCAATGGGACTTGGGTCCTGATTATTGTACTTGTCTTTTTTCTACAAGATATAATAAATTGTAACATTACTATTACATATATATTGGCCAGATGAAATAGACATAGGACTACAAGTAAGATATTTGGAATTCTTACAAGTTTGCTGAAATAAGTGACATAAGACATAGATATAGTCTTTTGGTGATGCTTGACAGCTTCTCGGTTTTCCTTATTCATTTGACATATTTTCTATATAAAGAAAATAAATATAAGTATTTACATACGGTACAGTAGATGTGAGTGCAAAAACTATTGTTGGTCGCATATCTTTTTACAAACCTTGTTTCGTTCATCAGACCATTTATTGACAAGGCTGGTCCAATTCTCATGAGTAATCTTCGCTGGCTTATTTGATAATGCTTCCTGAGCAGTATAACCATCCAAGTATTTCTTCTTTAGCCTGTAGCGTTGTTGTCGAACACCCTTCTGGATTACTTTTATGCATACATCATTCCCAACCTTGTCATCCTTTTCCATCTCAAAGTTAATCTGAAATACCAATCATATATAGGATATATCACTAAATTGACTATGCAACATGTGAACACGTGAATGAAAATTGAAGGAAACTATCCCACTGCGATATCTTTAATAGCATGGGGAATAACATGTTTGAGTGAGCTTTTGGCATAGTCATTCCAGTGTGTAGCAACATGCATTCTGCTCCTGATGTGAATACCACACTTAGAAGAAAGCTTTGCTGCTTGGACTGGGTCTGTAGGTCTCACTTTCCCTGCTATAAAATCAATACGCATTTTCCTCCCTCCATTTCTGCTTGCAGACTCCTGAAGCCCATGCCCCATGGTTGGTCTACGTCCACGACCTCTCCTTGACAGTCGAGGATCAGTTGGACCAATGGAGCATGCTAATGCATCTACACTACAAGATGGCAGATAAATTAGAAGGTTACAATTTCAAGTGGAAAATAGAAGGGGTGAAGCGATGATGTCGCATATACCTTGGCCTTGTAATGTAATCATGTTATCTGATTGTCCGGATGTGCCTATCATGTCTTGAGAGTCTTGTACCCCTGAATCAGCATAGGCGAGTTCTATCCTTAGAAGTTAGGTGAGGTGATGTGTTTGTTGGATTTGGTGCAGACTGTTCTTGATGGTTTGTATCTTCAACTGACTCAGTTGTTGTGTTAGCACTAGATCTTGTTATTCTTGAGGTAGCAGTTGCACTATTTTTGGATCTGACACACTTTTTCGTTTTTGGCATGGTAGAACCTTCAGGTGCCTGAGTCAAACAAGTGAGTAAAACAAGGCAGTTAATCAACACTAACTTATGCAATGTCAGCACAGGTTCAAATAGGAATGTAGTGAACAGAGATATCATCATCTAGATTAATTAGGAAAGGTGGAGGGACAGAAAATGTGAATAAATCTTTGAGTCAACTATTTGTGATACGTATAGTGCACAGTGGCATACACATGATACAAGCAAGGCGAAATTAAAGCCAGTGAATCCACATTGTACATTTTATTTAAGATGGAAGTCTGCATGATATATTACCATTGCTTTGGACTTAGCAACAACGACCTCCTCTTCATCTCTCAAATTCTCTTCCTCTGCATGGGCCTCCTCTTCAGCATCTAGTTCATACTCTGAGTCGCTGTGATCATCAGCACCTCGTGCATTTTGTGTCGGTTGCGCATTAGAGGCACTATGGTATACAAGTCTACGAGCTAAGCTTTGTATGTCTTTAAGATACTCCCGCTCCGCAGCCATGTGTTCCGCAATCCTTGCATCCCTTTCGTTCAAATATGCCTCACCCTTGTGTTTCTGTTCCACAATATTCCCTACTATGCATATCACTCTCCAGAACTAGTGGCATCATTTTAGTAACTGAAGCTGGAAAAGATGACAGAGAGTGAACTTAATGAATTGCCAAAAGATCTACCAGCCTACATTATCAACACTAGATGACTGAAATCTGCTTAAACTTGTTTGGAGGAGTACTTGTAACGTACATGATTACATTAAATTATCTCTTGAAACTTGGCTTTCATTGCTACCAGACAAAAAAGGCTAGATTGTGTAAAACTGTTATAAACAAGCAGCTCTGCTAACAAGTAGTTCATGTGTTCCATTATACTCAAACTTGGAATTGATGCTTGTCTAATTTGATATGGCAAAGACATTACTATACGATGCTTTGGTGGGTTGCAGAACAGATCAAAATAAATAACATACTTGGAAATATGGAGCATCCAGAATTCAGTTAAACAAGAAAAAGTGCAGACTCGACCTTTATTCAGTTTCGAGCAAGTGCAGACTCTGTCTTTGTTCAGTTTTGAATAAGAACAAGTGCAAACTAGACCTTTATTCAGTTTCAAACAAGTGCAGACTTTGTCTTTATTCAGTTTTGAACAAGAACAAGTGCAGACTTAGTCCTTATATAGAATTTGAAATAAAGAACATACACTATGAACTCCATATGGTAATATACTTGATCAAGAACAAGTGCAGACATTCAGTTTTGGCGATCGTAGGTAAGGATGATTTATGGGGTAGGAGAACCACAAACAGGGAAGCCACATGGTCGTTGTATTACAGGGAATCTCACGACAACTGAATAAAGACCGAGTAAATCTTACAGAGCTAATGGATTTGCCACATGGTTGTTGTACAGAGGGGTCTTAAGTATGTGATCTGGAAAAAAAATAAAATGCAAATGAGTGATTATTTTAACTACTTGTGTAAATTAAATTGGTAACTTGGGACCGACGACCGTGCGGCGCGATGTTTGCTGCAACCGGCATCTCTGGTTGCTAGAACCGGCGATTCGGGATGCTGGAACGGGCATTTTGGGGTTCTAGAACGATTTTGGGTGCTGGAACGGCAATGCCATTTCTGCTGAACCAGCGACTAGCGGTGCTAAAACTGCTCATGATGGGAGCTGCGATGGTGATGGCGGTCAATGGTGACAAGAGCACTGGGCCGAGGACGAGCACGATGGCGCGATATCACAGATGGCCGACGCCCGTCGGTCGTTGAGCCCCTCAAAGTAGAGGTGCGGTCGCCGGCGAGTTAGACTATGACATGGGACCCGGACCTGCTCACGAGACTCGAGTCGCCGCCGTCTCCCATGCCCTACTTTTCCTCATTGGAGCCTGTGGCATGGACGTCATCAGTGGTTGTGATGTCGATGATGCATTCGTCGTGGTCGAAGCCCAACACGTTCACCATGACGCGGTTTCTGTCAGTGTTCTCGGAACCAGGGTACCCAGACTTGCCTGCCTGCGGCCCTGAGCGTGGCTCCCTCAATAGCCTGGTGTGGCCCAACTGCGAGACCGCCAATACAAGACCCTCGCGAAGGCCCCCCGGCCTCGCAAGGCCTCTGGAGGAAGTGGCCGCCCCAGGCTGCCTCCTGAGGAGCGGAGTTTCCTATGCAGGTACCCAGCATCATGAGGCTGCCGTGACGCAAGCCATGACGACCAAGGCCAGGCGGGCGCCAGCGGGCGCAGAGGAGACAGTTTCCTCTTTGGTGCTAAGGAGGCAAGGCCAGGCGTGGGTTCCCGACGAATCTGCCAAAGGTTTCCATTCCGGTGCTACAAGACCAAGGCGACGGGCGCGGCAAGGTGGACGTCATCGCTGAGCCCACTCCTGCGTCACGGCCAGGAGCTTTGCAGGCAAAGACCACCTTTTGTCAGGATTAGATGTACTACTTGTCCCCTTTCAAATTGGCCACAGTGGGATCCCTTCCCGCCTACGATTCGGGAGAAGAGGACCGAGGTCACTATAAAGATAGGTTAGCCACCACCGTAGAGGGGATGGGATCCTTTCCACCCTGATCTCCTGAGCCCCCTTCAAGGCAGCTCATTCACTGTACTAGTTCATCCTCAATCCTCCCCGTGAGGCCAACCTACCACAAAGCAGGAGTAGGGTATTACACCGCAAGGTGGACCGAACCTGGGTAAACCGCTGTGTTCATCTTCTTCCCCGCTCACGCGAATCCGGCGAAGCTAGGCTGTAAGGCGACGAGATGGTAGACTAGAGAGGTTGAGATCTTCGCACAAGCCCCAGAGTTTGAACCTTCTTGGGTCTGCTGAGCCCTGAATACGACATTTGGCGCGCCAGGTAGGGGCGTGTCAGAGATTCATCTTTCACCAAGCCGCATTTCTTCCCTGCCTCATGGTTCCCATGGCAGATGCCGCGTCACCGGTGTGGCCGACCGTGGCTTATGGAGGCGCTGCGGGCTGCCCGGATTTCGCCCCCGGCCTGCTTCGAGTCCAGTGGCCGGCGAAGTTCAGGCCGGTGCTGCCCCCGTGCTATGACGGCGCGGCTGACCCCAAGGAATTCCTCCGGCTGTATGAGCAAGCCATCTAGGAGGCTGGCGGCGACAAGAAGGCCGCGGCCAACTGGCTCCCTCTGGCCCTTACAAAGGTGCTGCGCTCCTGGCTCCGCGACCTCCCCGCGGCCACGGTGTCTTCCTGGGAGGAGCTCTGCGGCCAGTTCATCACGCATTTCGCGGTCCCTGAGCCTCACGTGGTCGCGTGTATCCACGGTGGGTCGCGGGCACCCGCGTCTAGTCGCCACGTCAAGCAACTTCTTCGTCGGACAGGCGCCCCTCGGACGCGGCCAGAGGCCTCGCGGGGCTGCGCTAGGCTAGAGACTGACATCACCTTCGACTTCAGGGACCACCCTGTGTCGCGGGAAACCGCGGCCACCTATGGGACCAAAGGGCCCCTTGCTGGTTCGGCAGGGGGGACGTCGCGTTGCACAAAGAGCAGACGAGCGTGCGGCAGCACGGTAGAGATCACACAGGCAATTTTACCCAGGTTCGGGCTGCTGTGAGGCGTAAAACCCTACTCCTCCTTTGGTGGATTGATGGTGGAAGAATGATGGTGAGGCGTAGTACACTGCCCGGCAGGGGTTGCCTCAGGGCGACAGTGGCTACGCGCGTATGGGTGTCTGCGTTGTCTAGCTTTCCAACCCTTTCTACGATTGCCATGGGCCTCCTTTTATAGATCAAGGGGTTACCACAATGGCAAAGTAGTCATTATGCACTGATAAGATAGCAAACAGTGCTATCATACCTAACTCTGCAGGCTGACAGGGCGCATTAAATGCACCGCTCAACGTCACGTCACTGGTTGCCCGGCAAGCCTTGCCAGGCTGTCTCGCCAGCTCCACGCCTGCTTGCTTGACACGTTGCAGGACGGGTGTCATCTGTAGGCATTTCTTGTAGGAAGAGGCCGCCATGTGGCAAATGGCTGCCACTTAGTAACTTTGCGGCTTGACACCACACTGCTAGACGACGTGGGTCGTGGCGGAGTGGTTGGGTGAGGTGGTTTTGCCTTCGTGAGCCCCGGCAGGCCCTGCCGGGATGTCTTTGATATCTTCTTCCGGGGGTGACCCCGCCCTTGCCGAGCTCGCCTGCCCAGCAAGGGAGGCTTTTCTCCTGGTGGTGTCTTGTTCTTCTGACTTGATCTTGGTCCTCTTGATTTGCATGTTGATCCTTTGATGATCTCGGTCTCTTGCACTCTGGCATGGCTTGATGCTATAACCTTATTCTCGTGCCTGTGCACAGTCTGGGCAATGGACCCAGGGTTTGTTGCACCGACAGAAGACCCCGGGCCTGCCCCGAACGCGCTACCGAGCGTCGTCGGGGTAGGGCCTAATAAGTGCACCGGCGGGGGTGGTGAAGAGGCTGGTCTCTTGGTGTCTTCTTTGCTTCTTCATTAATCTTGAGCTTGGGGCAGCTTCCAATTTCCCCCCGCGTCATGTAAAGCCAATAGTGGTGGGGCCGCCCTTGTAATGGCCCGTGAATGACTTTAACGCGCGGGGTAGAAACTGCCAATTCATTTTTCCCACCACGCCCTTATCCTCAGCCACGTATGCCGCATGCATCGCATGGGGTAGGCAACGGAGGTGCGTGGCGCGGGAGAGCATCAAGGCGAGGGCCCGGCCTTCTTGAATTGGTGGAGGAGTACGGTGGCTGCCCGTTGGGGGAGCGGCTCCCCTCCTCGACCCGCCTATAAAAGGAGAGGTGAAGAGAGGGCGGAGCCATTCATCCTTGCATTCCCCTTCCTCTGCTTTCTGCTTCTTGTTGGTTATGCTGAAGAGAAGAGCCTGGGGCCAGCCCCCGGGCTCCATTCTGAGGCTTGCGTCGCAAAATCGGGTGCTTGGGGAGTGAGCCTGGTCCCTGCTGTGGAGAATGTCACCTCTCCTCATCGCGAGGAGGGGTTTGCCCCTCTCGCCTTGGTCGGCCGCCCATTATACAGCTTGGTACCCCGCCCCGGTCCGCTGCTGCTTGTGAGCTCAGCAGTTGGGCTTTTGGCGTCTTCAGGGCTTGCCCGGGAGGCGGGGCTGGAGATTGCTGATAATCCCAACACTGCCCCTCCCGGAAGTCTCGGGGCTGATGTCGACGAGAGGTGTTCCTCCCTACCCGCCAAGGTGGCGAGTGGCGCGCTTCAAGCACCCTGGTCTTCTTGGTCACTCGCCGTCTCCCCGGAGAAGGTGCCGGACTGGAGTTCCGACTTTCTGCCGGAACGGTGTTGATGAAGACGAAGCCAGGGGAGAAGCAGAAGACGGGAGGCAGGCCGCCCAGTAGGAGCACGACTGCATTGACGGGTTCTTCTCGTACTGGCGACCTGTTCCCATCTGTCTGACTCTTCCCCCTTCCCCCGGCGCCGTCATCACTGTTTTCCTGGCTACCGGGGGAAGGTTTTGCTCCTCTGGTGCTCCCGCTTCCTCCAGTGGTCTTCCAGCTGGGCCCCGGCGTCTTCATCTGCCGGGGCTTGTGCTGGAGTCTTTTGACTGGTCCTGGAAGTGGTGACCAGGGGGCCGCTACGATGCTCCTTCCGCCCTCCTCCTTCGGAGCCTCGCTACTCTCGATCTTGTCAGGCCGTGTTTAGTAGGCCCTGATGGGATCGGGGTGGTGTTGTGCCGGTGCGTGTCCCACCCTCTTCTCTTCCCACCGCACTACCTGGGACAGGGAGAGGAGTTTACAGAGCACTTATATTTTTTCAATCTTAAACCTGTAGGCATTTGCCAAATTTTAATTCAAATAATGTAATCTCTCGTGTCCATGTTTGTGTTCTGTAATGCTTGTACTTGTATTACCAGCATATTAATGAAAAAGATGAACCTTGCCGGGAACCCGTGCATGTATATGTCCATGCAGAGGTAGGATGCCTCCTTAGTGTAAATAAATGAGTTTTCCCTGGCAGGCTATCCTGCCGGCGCCCTTTTGCTTGCCAGAGAACTGTGTCTACCGGGCAAAAAACAAAGGGACCAGCCCCCCGCCAACTTCCTTTTACCAAAGGCCACCGCGACCATCTTGACCGAAGCAGCGTTCGAGTCAAGGATGGGAGCACCTAAGTTTCAAGAGAGTGGCGAGGTTTTCTCATGCACAAGTTATAGCTTATAGAACACTAATGGACAAGAGGTAGAACTTGTCTGTTTGGCTTGCCGGGGATCGCAGTGCCGGGCAATCTTCTCAACTCCTTGTTGAAGCCAAGTTCACGGCAGGAACCTGCAGCTTCATGCAGATGAGAATGATGTAAGATGCGACCCTATCTATATGCATATGCAAATGCTCATGAAATGCTTATGCAGTGATCTTGGAATGCTTATGCATGCATGCAACTTGGTCGAGGGCCCCCCAGCGCTTCGTTTATTTTCTCTTGCACAGGGTCATCACCCTGGCTTTGTACAAGGGGTTACATGCAACTGAGGCAAGGCCTGTACAAAAGGGTGGCTGCCGGGCAGGGCCCGACAGCCGCGCCTTACGGGTAGAACTTGCGGAGATGCTCAATATTCCATGAGTTTTGCAATTGAATGCCATCTCCGGTCTCCACACGGACTGCGCCGGGTCTGGTGACTCGTACTACCCGGTAAGGGCCTTCCCACTTTGGCGTCAACTTGTTTGTACCCTTGGCGGACTGAACGCGCCTAAGGACAAGGTCGCCTTCCTCAAAACACCGGGCATGAACCCTGCGGCTATGATAGCGACGCAGGGCTTGCTGATAGCGTGCAGCACGCGTAGCAGCCCGGAGACAGTTCTCCTCAAGTAGCACAGCGTCATCACGCCGGTGCTGATCTTGCGCTACTTCATCGTAGGCAAGCACTCGAGGCGACCTGTAAATGAGTTCTGTGGGGATAACTGCTTCTGCCCCGTAGACCAGGGAGAAGGGAGTCTGCCCGGTAGCTCGATTTGGTGTCGTTCTGAGGGACCAGAGAACTACCGGCAGCTCATCAATCCACTGCCTGCCGTGCTTCTCCAGCGTATCAAAGGTTCTTGTCTTGAGTCCTCGCAGCACTTCAGCGTTCGCCCTCTCAGCTTGTCCATTGCTTCTGGGATGTGCAATAGAGGCAAATGAGATCTTGCATCCGAGGGCATGAACATATTGCATGAAGGCGTGGCTCGTGAACTGGGTGCCGTTGTCAGTAATGATCCTTGCCGGGACTCCAAAACGGCACACCAATTCTTTCAAGAACTTGATAGCTGACCGAGCTGTCACCTTTCTCACGGCAGTCACTTCCGGCCACTTTGTAAACTTGTCGATAGCAACGAACAAGAATTCAAAGCCCCCGATTGCTCGGGGGAAGGGGCCAAGGATATCGAGCCCCCAGACAGAAAATGTCCATGATAGAGGGATTGTCTGAAGAGCTTGAGCAGGCAGGTGGATTTTCTTGGAATGGAACTTGCTGGCTTCACACTTGGTGACTAGCTCGACCGCATCTTGGAGGGCTGTGGGCCAATAGAATCCTTGCCGGAATGCTTTCCCAACTAACGCCCTTGATCCAATGTGGGAGCCGCACATGCCTTTGTGTATCTCAGCCAACAGTTCCTTTCCTTCTTCCCGGCAGACGCACTTCAATTTCACACCGTTGGGCCTCCTTCTGTATAGAGTGTCATCGACAAACTGATACATACTGGCCCTCCGGGCTACTCTTTCAGCTTCATCTTGGTTGCCGGGAAGCTCTCCGGTTTGGAGGAAGTGGACTATGTGCCTTGCCCAAGTTGGAGCCTGGGGCTCAGCAACGAGGACTAGCGGCACCTCCTCAGCTGCGGGAGCACATGCCTCGTTCGCGGGGTCCATAGGCCCGGCTGGAGGGTGCGGTCCGGCAGGTGGCGAGGAGTTGTTTCCGGCAGGGTCTCTGCCAGGAGCGGACGGCTCTACCGGGAGAGGCTTACCGGAGTCCAACTTTCTCCTTTTCCGGGCCATTGTCGCTGGGGATACGGAGGGCTGAGTAAGATGGAGAACAAAAGTCCCTGGTTCCACAGGAAGCTTTTGCGCAGCACACTTTGATAGATGATCAGCTATGCTGTTTTCCGCACAGGGTACGTGCTTTGTTTGTAATCCGTCAAAGTGCTCCTCCAATCTTCTCACTTCCTCAACGTATGCCTCCATCAATGGGCTTTGATAATCCTTGTTTACTTGTCTCACCACAAGTTGTGAATCTCCTAGAATGATCAGCTTCTTAATTCCTAATTCTGGAGCAATCCTGAGCCCGGCAAGGAGCCCTTCATACTCTGCTGTATTGTTGGTTGCCTCTTCCCGGGCAAAATGCATTTGGACGACGTACTTCAAGTGCTCCCCAGAGGGGGCAACAAGAAGCACGCCAGCCCCTGCACCTTGTAGGGAAAAGGCACCATCAAAATACATGATCCATTCTTGGGGGGATTCCTTGCCGGGGATAACTGTCTCTGGCGTCCATTCTACAATAAACTCTGCCAATGCCCTGCTCTAGATAGTTGATGTGCTCTCAAACTTCAAACCAAAACTGGGTAACTCCAAGGCCCACTCCACTATTCTGCCAGTAGCTTCAGGGCTCCAGAGTATCCTTTGCAACGGGAAACGAGTGAAAACCGTAATCTCATGGGCTTGGAAGTAGTGGTGTAGTTTCCTTGAGGCCATAATGAGACCAAAGATCAATTTTTGCACGCCAGAGTACCTCGATCTAGCCCCCTGTAGCAAGGTGCTGACGAAGTACACTGGGCGCTGCACCACTTTCTTCCTTGTCATGTCCTTGGGGTTGCTCTCGCTGCCGTGCTCATCGCTGTCTTGATCCTTCTCTGGCTCTGCCGGTCTTTGTTCATTCTCTGCCTCGTCTACTTCCCGCTGCGCCACCAAGGCTGCACTAACCACTTGGTTGGTTGCCGCTAAGTATAGAAGCAACGGCTCTTGTGGTTTGGGGGCAACCAAGGTAGGCACAGAGGACAAGTAGGTCTTCAACTCTTGCAAAGCAGCATCTGCTTCTAGGGTCCACTTCATGGGCCCTGCATTCTTCAAAATTTTGAAGAACGGCAGGGCGCGCTCGGCAGACTTAGAGATGAATCTGCTTAGTGTGGCAACGCATCCTGTCAGGCGCCCCACATCCTTAACTGTCCTTGGTGCCCGGATCTGCTCAATAGCTTTAATCTTGTCAGGGTTGGCTTCGATCCCCCGATGGGACACAAAGAACCCAAGCAGCTTGCCAGAGGGAACGCCAAACACACACTTCTCCGGGTTGAGCTTCAAGTTGATCTTGCATAGATTAGCGAATGTCTCCTCCAAATCCTGAATACGGGTGGCTCTATCCTTTGTCTTGACCACAATATCATCCATATAAGCTTCAACGTTTCTGTGCAGCTGTGGCTCGAAACCAATCTGGACTGCCCTTGCAAAAGTGGACCCAACACTCTTTAATCCAAATGGCATGCATATAAAATAGTACGTACCACAGGGAGTGATGAATGAATGTCTTCTCCTCGTCTTCCTTGGACATGAAGATTTGGTGATAGCCAGAGTATGCATCCAAAAAGGAGAGCAGATCACAGCCTGAGGTGGAATCCACAATCTGATCGATGCGCGGCAAGGGAAACGGGTCTTTCGGGCAGGCTTTGTTGAGATCCGTGAAATCTATGCAAAGCCTCCACTTCCCGTTAGCCTTCCGGACTACCACTAGATTTGCCAACCACGTGGGGTGTAACACTCCTCTGACCAAACCAGTTGCTTCAATTTTCTTGATCTCTTCCGCAATGAACTGCTGCCTCTCCAAGGCCTGCTTCCGGACTTTCTGCTTGACAGGTCGGGCGTGTGGGCAGACAGCAAGGTGGTGCTCAATTACCTCCCTGGGAACACCGGGGATATCAGATGGTTGCCAGGCAAACACATCGATATTCGCCCGCAGGAAGGCAATGAGCGCGCTTTCCTATTTGTCATCGAGGGTGGCGTTGATAGTGAAAGTACCATCAACGCCAGCCAGCCCTGCCAGGACCTTCTTCACTTTGGGTGCAGTAACCTTGGATCTCTTACTGTTGGAACACTCCGGCACGTCATCAACGGGTGCCGTGCACTCGGAGGGGGCACGCTTCCCGGATTCTTTGCCGGAGTCCCTACAATCCTTCTTCTTTCCCTTGTTCTCCTTGGCGGGAACTGCTGCTGCCGCTGCTTCTACCGGACTGCATCTCGGTACATCTTGTCCACGCAAATGATTGCATCCTTCTCGTCCGATGAGATAGCAATGACTCCCAGCGGGCCAGGCATCTTCATAGTGTTGTAGGCATAGTGGGATGCCGCCATGAATTTAGCTAGGGCTGGGCGTCCAAGAATCCCATTGTACGGCAGGGGGAGGTCAACCACATCAAACACAATCTTCTCAGTCCGGTAGTTCAGCTCTCCCCCAAATGTCACCGGCAACGTGATCTTTCCCTTAGGATGACTCCTGCCGGGATTAACTCCTTGAAACGTGCCGGTGGCCTCCAACTCATCTTCTGCTATCTGAAGTCTGCTGATAATTGTCGGGGAAATCAGGTTCAACCCGGCCCCGCCGTCCACCAACATCTTTGTGACCTTGAGGTTGCGAATTGTTGGAGAGACCAACAATGGCAAACACCCTACCCCTGTGGTGCGGTTAGGATGATCCTCCTCATCAAATATGATGGGCGTGCGTGCCATTTGAGCGGCTTCCAGGCCTCTGGCGCTGGTTCCACGGCATTGACCTCTCGTGCCCATCGCTTGAGCTGGCGGTGAGAAGTGTGCAGAGATGCACCCCCGTCAATGCACAGGGCGTCAGTGGCCTTTTGAAACTCTTGCTCACTGGTTTCCTCTTCATCCCCTCCATCACTCTCATCATCACAGGTTTCCTTCTCTCGACCCCTGGTGGGTTTTCCTTGGTTTCTAAAGGGTTTGCCGTGGCAATTTACTTCACTGCCTCGGCCCTTACCGCCAGCGACATTTTGACCTTTTTCCTTGTCGCGCTTCTCATACTCTGCTTTCTGTCTCTTAACAAGCTGCTCAACCTGATAACACTCTTGAAGGTCGTGGCCTTTGGTCCGATGAATCTTGCAATATCGCCCATCACCTTTCACGGCCTTCTCGGCAGCCGCGGCCTCCCGGCAGTCAGCGCACACAGCAGCTTCCTTGCCGGGGACCTCAGTTTTGGCCTTCTTGCCAGTACTAGGCGTACCCGATCCTTCAACAGTCATCACTGCCTTATCCTTCCGCTTCTTATTACGCTTCTTGCTCTTCTTCTGACTGGTTGATTCATCATCATCTTCTGAATCAACATTGATGCAATCTTCCTCTCCGGGCAACTTTCTTCCCTCCTCCATCCGAGCACACTTATCCACCAAGGTGTAAAGCTCCTTCACAGTCTTGGGCAACCGCACGTTCATCTTGGAACGGATCCGGCGGTTGTGCACATTGGACTGGAAGGCGGCTATCATAGCTGCCGGATGGATACTCGGGATGTTTCTATGAACTTTGCTGAATCTCTGTAAATACTTACGGAGGGTCTCTCCTTCCTTCTGCCGGATAAGCTGCAAATCGCTAGGTCGACCTGGCTCTTGATGTCCGCCGGTGAAGGCGCCAATGAACTCGTGGCATAGGTCAGCCCACGACGAGATGGAGTTCTCCGGCAGGTGCATCAGCCAAGACCTCACATTGGACTTGAGAGCCAAAGAGAAGTAGTTGGCGAACACCTTCTCATCTCTTCCCCCGGCAGCCTGAACAGCCATGGTGTAGATGCTCAGAAACTCTGCCGGGTTCAGCCTCCCATCGTACTTCTCAGGTATCTCTGGCTTGAATGTGCGAACGGACGGCCAACGGACTTGCCGCAGTTCACGAGTAAAGGCAGGGCACCCAACCTCGAAAGGTAGGCACCCGCTAATACCAAGCGCAGGCTCGTTGACGTCGGGGCCATCGCACCTGTTGGTCTGGCAGTGGTTGTCGCAGCGTCGCTCGACAACGACGCGCGCATCTCCCACCCGCCTATCCTCCGGAGCTCGCCGTCGGCCTGGACGTGCTTGAGGGTCAGAGGAGGCCATCGAGACGTTGTCAGGGTCTTGATTCTGGTGCGCTCGCGCTGGCTGCCGTGGCGGGGACTGTACCATGGGGGCGGCCCCTTCCGTACGGCCAGCAACACGGGCTGTCGTCGTCGCTTGGGGAGGCCATGGCGGGCCAGCTCGCTGTAAGCCCCCAGCCTCGGCAAAACCGAGCCGACTTTGGATGGTGGCACGCCATTCGTCCATCTGCTCGGCCGCTGGCGGAAACCTCAGCAGTTATTGGGCCCGCGCCATGGCCTCTGTGGCTGTGCTTGGCATGGCTGATGATGAAGTGGATCGCGCCGTCGCTCTGCTCCTGACGGCGCCAGCGGCGGCGGCACAGCGCCCCTGCTGTTGCGGGGTGGCCGCTTGGATGGCAGGGGGACACGGCGAAGGCACTCGAGGGCCAGCGGCTCCGTCGCGCGCAGCAATTTGGTCAACCCGCCCCAGGGAAGGCGCACGCGCTGCGGTCGCCCCCGTGGTGGGGGCGGCCGGAGGGCGGTGGTTCGCCCCGGACCGAGTGCCATTTCTATGGCTTTGCCCGTCGGCGGGAGGAAGGGGCGCAGATGGAATAATCCCTTCATCCGTACCTTGTGGAGCGTGGCCATCAGGGCGTTGTTGATGTTGTTCCCCTCCGGTGTTTCCCGCTCCTGCGTCGGCTGTGGGCGAAGTGGTGATGGCGCCGCCTGCGCCGACCACGCCCCCAGCAGCGTCCACGTCCTCGCGTGCCTCCGCACCCCCTGCAGCGTTAGAGGTCGTGGGCGGCGGAGCCTTCGAGGTGGATGGATGAGCAGAAGCACCGGGTTTCTTCTTGGGCGCCATGGTCGATGGCGCTGTCGAAGGCGAGGATGGTGATGAAGATGACGCGCTGCACACGCTTTCAGGTACGTGCAAGCGATCCCCCTACCTGGCGCGCCAAAGATGTCGCGGGAAACCGCGGCCACCTATGGGACCAAAGGGCCCCTTGCTGGTTCGGCAGGGGAGACGTTGCGTTGCACAAAGAGCAGACGAGCGTGGGGCAGCATGACAGAGATCACACAGGCAATTTTACCCAGGTTCGGGCCGCCGTGAGGCGTAAAACCCTACTCCTACTTTGGTGGATTGATGGTGGAAGAATGATGGTGAGGCGTAGTACACTGACCGACAGGGGTTGCCTCAGGGCGACAGTGGCTACGCGCGTATGGGTGTCTGTGTTCTCTAGCTTTCCAACCCTTTCTACGGTTGCCATGGGCCTCCTTTTATAGATCAAGGGGTTACCACAATGGCAAAGTAGTCATTATGCACTGATAAGATAGCAAACAGTGTTATCATACCTAACTCTACAGGCTGACAGGGCGCATTAAATGCACCGCTCAACGTCACGTCACTGGTTGCCCGGCAAGCCTTGCCGGGCTGTCTCGCCACCTCCACGCCTGCTTGCTTGACACGTCGCAGGACGGGTGCCATCTGTAGGCATTTCTTGTAGGAAGAGGCCGCCATGTGGCAAATGGCTGCCACTTAGTCACTTTGCGGCTTGACACCGCACTGATAGACGACGTGGGTCATGGCGGAGTGGTTGGGTGAGGTGGTTTTGCCTTCGTGAGCCCCGGCAGGCCCTGTCGGGACGTCTTGGATATCTTCTTCTGGGGGTGACCCCGCCCTTGCTGAGCTCGCCTGCCCGGCAAGGGAGGCTTTTCTCCTGGTGGTGTCTTGTTCTTCTAACTTGATCTTGGTCCTCTTGATCTGCATGTTGATCCTTCGGTGATCTCGGTCTCTTGCACTCTGGCATGGCTTGATGCTGTAACCTTGTTCCCGTGCCTTTGCACAGTCTGGGCAACGGACCCAGGGTTTGTTGCACCGACACCCTGGGACCACAGTTGGTGCCGGTGCGCTTCCCCTGCTATGCACACCCACCATTAGCAAGGTTGCGGTCACCAAGACCCTCATCGACAGTGGTGCTGGCCTCAACGTCCTCTCCGTGGAAGCCTTCGACATGCTCCAGGTGCCCTATGACCAGGTTGCACCCACCAGGCCCTTCTCGGGGGTGGTGGACGGCTCTGCCACCCCACTGGGGCAGATTCGCCTCCCCGTCACCTTCGGCACGCGCAACAACTATCGCACCGAGCCCATTGACTTCGACGTCGCCCACATCGGCCTCCCGCACATCAGGCATTTGTACCATTGCAGGCTGTAGCAAATGCAAAACCATGTTCACTAGAATGTCTATGACTGGAAGTCTGCACTTGAATGTTCATTACTTTGGTAAAATACAAATATGCATTACACGATCTACTCATCATCACTTGAATGTTCATTCTCACTCAATGCACCATCTTCCTGTCCATCATCATCAGTACCACTATCTTCATCATAGTTGTTGTCATCCTTCAGAAGATCGTCAACAATACTAGCATGAACAGGCGTGCCTTCTTCATCATCACGGCTATAAGTGTCCAACAACTGATCAATATACTTCACAATGGAAGTTGTCGAGGGCATTTCTTCCTGGTATGCATCTGTAGCGTTGAGCTCACTTGTCTCCAGTTCAGGGACATCGTAGAAATGTCTACGACTGAAAGTCTGCACCACATTCCAGTCCTTTCCATATTTTGTGTCCTCCATGTAAAACACTTGTTCTTCTTGAGAAGCCAAGATGAAAGAATCCTTCTTGTATCGAAGCGCCTTAACATTCAGACTTTTGAAGTAACCATCATCTTTCATGCCGGTCGCCTTGCCATGGAGATCAAACCAATCACCACGAAACAAAAAGACCGACCTTTCTCCATGCTTGTTTTTGGGGTACTGCAACTCAAGAACTTCTTTTAGAACACCATAGTACTGAGTCTCTACATTATTGACAATTGCCTTCACCATGATACCTGAATTTTGAGTTTTTCTCTTCTTTTCACGATCAAAGGTGTTATACCGAACACCATTCACATTGCAGGCAGAGTATACCACCAACCGCTTGTTTGGCCCACATGCTAGTGAGTACAAATCCTCTGAAACATATTGTTCTCCTAAAGTATATATCTGTCACAAGATGCGCACACAGTAGTTACATGGTCAGGTTATTAACATTAAAAAATGCAAGATGGACATAACAAAGACATAAACAGATAACTTACATGCTTTTCGAACCATGTAGGGAATTCTTTCTTAAGTGTCTGCTCAATGTTAATGACACCTTTCCTTCGTATTTCTTCTCGACAAACCCTACAACAATAAAGCAAGAAATATCATTATAATTCAGTTTTGCTAAGAGCCAATCACATACTTTACTATTAATGATGATGACAACTTGACAAGTGAACTTACTCCATCTACTCCTCTATTTCAGGACAATTGGTAAGCACATACCAAACCATTTGGTCGTACTCAGTTGGATAACAATGGAGTTTGGATGACCCAAAACCTTTTGCGGCAACTGTAAAAACTTCCAATTCATCAAGAGAAACACTCTGCTTCCCATCCCTGTTCCTATCTTCCTTGTTAAACCTTGTCTCAATATTAATCAAATATCTGGAGCAAAAGGTTAAGCACTCATCCACGATATAGCCCTCTGCAATCGACCCTTCTGGCTTTGCCCTATTATGAACAATTCCCTTTAGGTACCCAAGCCTTCTTTCTACTGGATACATCCAGCAATAATGTACGCCCCCCCCCCCTCAAAATTGCCTCTTCAGGTAGGTGAACAGCTAAATGGACCATTACATCAAAGAAGGCAGGTGGAATTTTTTTATCAAGCTTGCATAGAATTATAGGAATATCTTCCTTCATCTGATGAAGCACATCAGGTCTAAGAGTTTTTTAGCACAACTGCCTAAAAAATTTACCCAATTCAGCAATGGCTTCATATATATCATTTCTGACAAGTCCTCTTAGCACAGCTGGCATTACTTGTTGCAAAAGTATGTAGCAGTCATGGGTCTTCAACCCATGCACTTTACATGATTCAAGATCCACGCATCTTGCTAAATTACTAGCATATCCATCTGGGAATTTCACATTAGCTAGATACTCGCAGAATTTTTTCTTGTTTTCCCTCTTAAGATTATACTCTGCTTTTGGCTTCGTAAATCCACCTTTTCCATCAGGTTTCATATGCAGGTCTGTCCTTATTCCAAGTTTTTGTATATCCACTCTTGCACTTACTGTATCCTTATTCTTTCCATCACTCTCTAGTAGAACCCCAAGTATATTCTCACATATGTTCTTCTCAATGTGCATTACATCAAGGTTGTACGCTAATTTCAGTTTGCGACCAATATGGCAGATCATACAAACTCACCTTTTGACTCCAGTTTGGTTCGCCTTTTTCAGGGCGCTTCCTCTTATTTCCTGATGGCTCTTGTTGGCATGTTGGCCCCAAAACAATGCACAATCAAACTTGCAAACATGAATTGTCTCATAACCCAGCCCGACTTCACTAAGAACATTATTACTTCAGTGAATGATTTAGGTATATCAACATGTGGAAACGCCACACCAATCAGCTCAACAAACTGATTAAATGCTCTATTTGTAATCCGGTTGTATGATTTGATATGGAGGAGCTTAATAATGAACGACAGCCGTGTGAAATCACTACATCCTTCATAAAGATCTTTCTTTGCTTCATCCATTAGCTTGGAAAAGAGGTTAGGCTTACCCTTCCTTGCCTTCCAGACATGAACATATCATCTACCATATACGCAACATCACCTTTGTTGGCTACATCACGGTCATCATCATCATCTGATTGATATGCAGCACCCTCTGTATTATCACCTCATCATCACTCACCGCTTCACCATGAAAGACCCACCTTGTATATGTAACGGACATACCATTGCACAGTATGTGCTCCTCTACTTCAGCCTGGCTGCGGTGTTCCACATTCAGACAGTCCTTGCATGGGCACAATATGTCCTGATTTTCTCTCAAATTTTGGCGAACGAAACCCATAAACTCTTCAACACCTTTCATGTATGGTGGTGTGAAACGCGTTCCTTGTATCCAACTTTGATCCATTGCACTACAACAAAATAGTTTACCGTTAGCAAAATTATGTTTACACCGCATTGAAGCAAAATCTACTACTAACACAACTAGTGAACCCACTACTAAACTGAAACAACAAAATAGCACAAATTTAACCCTTTCAAGGTTGATGAGAACATCTACTCAGGCAATGAATTTAGTAAAACAAAAGCTTCTTCACATTGTCTTTCCTAAGTACAACATATATGCTTGGTTTCCAAAGGCCACGGACTTGTGCATGTCTTATACACAAACATATATATGCTCAGTATCATTGCAAAACCATGCATCTATCTATGCTACATCATAGTAACATTCGTACACACAATACAACAGCAGAAGTAACAGTTCAATCGTTCACACAATTTACCTTGCAGGGGTCGGCTGGATCGATGCTTTGGGAGTTGGGGCCAAGCCAGGAGCACTAGCAAGCCTAAACTCTGCGCCTTCGTCAGGTGATGGATAGACTGCAAACTCTGAGCACAGTTGGTGACGGGACGGTGGCCAGTTGGGGATAGGTTGGGGACGAGCGACGTTGTCCCTGTCATCGACGAGCAAATGCGATGCCTGTGGTGGAAGAGCGGAGGTAAGAGGGAGAGGCGGAGGCGCGGTGTGGTAGCCGGTGTGATGCGGCGGCGCTGTAACACCTCGTACGATATGGTGGCTGGATGGATCCGCGTGAGGTGGTATAGAGGAGTGGATGCACTTACGTGGAATTGGCAACAGCCAGCCGGAACCGATCTGTATCGTGCTTCGGCTATCACCGTCCTGCTTCTCCCCGCCACGAAGCGTCGCCAGCTAGAACCAAGACGATGATCAGATTGAGTCACATATGCCCCGGGAAGAAATAACTAACCTATAGATATAGTCTTCCTCAAAAAAAAAAAAACTACAGATATAGTCACACACCCTCAGGCGTATAGTCCAAGAATATGATAGCACGATTTGTATAGCGTCCGAACTATTTCGTAATGGCAACTTATAGTCCAAGAATATGATAGCACGATAGTGGTGTCCGAACTCTTTCCTAATGCCGGTTCGAACTCCTGTACCAATCCTTTTTGCATCAACTCTCCTAATTTAATTTTAAGTTTTTATAGATAGAACGAAACAGCATGACCTCACGAGCGCCCCATTCAAGTATTTTTGCCCAGTCAGTTTATACATAAGAACAAAAAAAAGTAAGATGCCATTGACTCCTATTTCCATTTTAACTTTTGAGATAGAACAAAACAAAATTGGCTCACGAGCGCCCAATTGAAGTTTTCAGCATAGACACTGCAGAATAAAAATAATTGTGTAAAATTTATATTTTTAATCCCGATTAAATTTTTGTCGAGCCACTACCAATTTATATTAGAAAGAACAAAATTACCATATAAAAAAGAACAAAACAAGGTTTTCCCTTTTTAAGAATATAATAGTCATAAGTATTTCCATGGCCACTACCTACTTATATTAGATAGAACAAAATAATTACAACACTCAATACGCTTTGAAAAAATGATGGCGGGTCCCACTGCCAAAATCGACGCATGGCTCCTACCTCTCAATAACTCGTGAACTAGCTATGGTGGGTCCCATTGCTAGACGCTACATGACAAAAAATGATCATCACACATTTGTAGTATTCAGTGACTCTAGCTAGTTCATCATGCAAAATACCAAACCATCACAGAAATTGGAAACCAGGTGTGCTGAATGGCCGAGGCATTCCAGTGACGTCTAACGTCACCAATTTGCAGTAATTGGTGACGCCACCTTTGAGAACATCACACATTAGGCATTTCGGTGACATTGTCCACCATCGTCACGAGGATTTTCGTCACAGTATGTCAATTTTGTTGTAGTGGGGTAATGATCTTTTCTAGTAGCTTTGTTTAATTTCCTAAAATCAATTACCATTCTGTAGCCAGTGACAATTCTTTGCGGAATAAGTTCATTCTTATCATTAGGAACAACAGTAATACATCCCTTCTTAGGGACACAATGAACAGGACTTACCCATCTACTATCAGCTATAGGATAGATTATACTGCTTCCAGAAGCTTCAGTTTTTCAGTTCACTTCTTTCATCTTAGGATTTAAACATCATTGGTGATCAACAACGGGTTTAGCATCAGGTTCCATATTAATTTTGTGCTGACAGAGAGTGGGACTAATGACCTTTAAATCATCAAGAGTATACCCAATAGCAGCTCGGTGCTTCTTCCGAACCTTTAATAATCTTTCTTCTTCATGTTCTGAAAGGTTAGCACTAATAATAACAGGATATATCTTTTTCTCATCAAGGTAAGAATATTTCAAAGTGTCTGGAATTGTTTTAATTCAAACACAGGATCACCTCTAGGTGGAGGAGGACCTCCTAGAGTTTCAATAGGCAAATTGTGTTTAAGCAGAGGACGTTGTTCAAAGAAAATCTTATCTATTTCATTTCTTTCATGCATATGCATATCATTCTCATGGTCTAGCAAATATTGTTCTAGTGAATCAGTAGGAGGTACAACAATAGAAGCAAGACCAATTATTTCATCCTTACTAGGCAATTCTTCATTATGATGCTTTCTACTAAACATAGAAAAATTAAACTCATGAGACTCATGACCAAAACTAACACCGACAGTTTGTTTCTCACAATCTATTTTAGCATTAACGGTGTTCAAGAAAGGTCTACCAAAGATAATGGGACAAAAGTCATCTTGTGGGGAACCAAGAACAAGGAAATCAGTAGTATATTTTATTTTCCCACACATGACTTGAACATCTCTAACAATCCCAAGTGGTGTGATGGTGTCTCTATTAGCAAGTATAATAGTAACATCTATGTCTTCTATCTCAGCGGGTGCTATATCATTCATAATTTCTTGATATAAGGTAAAAGGAATAGCACTCATGCTAGCACCTATGTCACATAAACCATGATAACAGTGATCTCCTATCTTAACTGAGACAACAGGCATGCCAACAACGGGTCTATATTTATCCTTTTCATCGTGTTTGGCAATTCTAGCAGCTTCATCATAGAAGTAAATAACATGACCATCTATATTTTCAACCAGGAGATCTTTAACCACAGCAACACTAGGTTCTACCTTGATTTGTTCAGCTGGTTTAGGTGTTCTAATATAGCTTTTATTGACCACAGTTGAAACTTTAGCATGTTCCTTTATCCTAACAGGAAAAGGTGGGTTTTCAATATAAGCAGTAGGAACAACCGGATCAACATTATAGATAATAGTTTCATCTTTAGCTATTATCGGTTCTTTAATTTCTTCTTTAATAGGTGGGTGATATTTAAACCACTTCTCCTTAGGGAGATCAACATGATTAGCAAAAGATTCAGAAAAGGAGGCTACTATCTCAGAGTCAAGTCCATATATAGTGCTAAACTTTTGAAAAGCATCGGTATTCATAAAAGATTTAACACAATCATACTTAAGCTTAATACCTGACTCTTTACCTTCATCGACTTCCCAATCTTCAGAGTTATGTTTAATTCTTTCTAAAAGATCCCACCGGAAATCAATAGTCTTCTTCGTAAAGGAACCAGTACAAGAAGTGTCAAGCATGGATCGATCATCATGAGAAAGCCGAGCATAAAAATTCTGAATGATAATTTCTCTTGAGAGCTCATGATTGGGGCATGAATATAACATTGACTTAAGCCTCCCCCAAGCTAGAGCGATAGTTTCTCCTTCATGAGGCCAAAAATTATATATGTAATTCCGATCACGTTGAACTAGATGCATAGGATAATTTTTTTGGTGAAACTCCAATTTCAATCGATTCCAATCCCAAGATCCAATATCATCGCATAGCCTATACCATGCCAATGATTTTCCCTTCAAAGATAAAGGGAAAACCATCTTCTTAGCTTCATCTCCGGGTAAACCTGCAAGCTTAAATAATCCATAAATTTCCTCCACATATATCAAGTGCATATCAGGATGTTCGGTTCCATCTCCTGCATAAGGATTAGCTAGCAGTTGTTCTATCATACCCGAAGGAATTTCATAACCAATATTTTCAGTAGGTGGAGTAGGTTGAGGGGTGAATAATTGTGGTTCCGGTCGAGGTGAAGATACCCCGAACAAACCCCTCAAATGATTGTTTTCCATAGTAACAAGTGACAGTAAATTTCAGCACGTAGTAATAATTTTTCCATACCAATTTCCACTTACCAAGAGCGCTTCACTCCCTGGCAACGGCGCCAGAAAAGAGCCTTGATGAGCCACAAGTATAGGGGATCAATCGTAGTCCTTTCGATAAGTTAGAGTGTCAAACCCAACGAGGAGCAGAAGGAAATGACAAGTGGTTTTCAGCAAGGTATTCTCTGCAAGCACTGAAATTATAAGTAGCGAGTAGTTTGATAGCAAGATAATTTGTAACGAGCAAGTAATGATAGTAGTAACAAAAGTGCAGCAAGGTAGCGCAATCCTTTTGAGGCAAAGGACAGGCCAAAACCGTCTCTTATGATAAGCAAAGCGTTCTTGAGGGTACACGGAAATTTCATCTAGTCACTTTCATCATGTTGGTTTGATTTGTGTTCGCTACTTTGATAATTTGATATGTGGGTGGACCGGTGCTTAGGTGCTATTATTACTTGAACAAACCTCCTACTTATGATTAACCCCCTCGCAAGCATCCACAACTACGAGAAAAGTATTAAGAATAAATTCTAACCATAGCATTAAACTTTTGGATCCAAATCAGTCCCTTACGGAATAGCGCATAAACTAGGGTTTAAGCTTCTGTCACTATCTCAACCCATCATCTAATAACTACTCCACAATGCATTCCCTTAGGCCCAAATATGGTGAAGTGTCATGTAGTCAACGTTCACATGACACCACTAAGGGAATCACAACATACATACCATCAAAATATCGAACACATATAAAATTCACATGATTAGTTGCAACAAGATTCTCCTGTGACCTCAAGAACAAAAGTAACTACTCACAAATGATTATCATGCTCAAGATCAGAGGGGTATTAAATAGCATAATGGATCTGAACATATAATCTTCCACCAAATAAACCATATAGTAATCAACTACAAGATGTAATCAACACTACTAGTCACCCACAAGTACCAATCTATAGTTCCGGTACAAAGATTGTACACAAGAGATGAACTAGGGTTTGAGAGGAGATGGTGTTGTTGAAGATGTTGATTGAGATTGCCCTCCCCAAGATGGGAGAGTTGTTGGTGATGATGATGATGATGATGATGATTTCCCCCTCCGGGTGGGAAGTTCCCCAGGCGGAATCGTTCCGCCGGAGGGCAAAAGTGCTCCTGCCCAAGTTCCGCCTCGAAACTGCGGCGCTTCATACCGAAAGTCCTCTCCTTATTTTTCTAGGTCAAAATGACTTATATACCAGAAGAGGGGCACCGAAGGTGGGCTGAGGAGGGCACAACCCACCAGGGCGCGCTTGGGCTCCCTGGCGCACCTAGGTGGGTTGTGCCCACCTGGTCGGCCCCCTCTGGTACTTTTTGGCTCCAATATTTCTGATATATTCCATAAAAATTCCCCGTAAAGTTTCAGCTCATTTGGAGTTGTGCAGAATAGGTAGCCTGACGTAGCTTTTTCAGGTCCAGATTTCCAGCTGCCGGAATTCTCCCTCTTTGTGTGTACCTTGCATATTATGAGAGAAAAGGCATTAGAATTACTCCAAAAAGCATTATTATACATAAAAACAATATCAATAACAGTAAGTAAACGTGATGCAAAATGGACGTATCAACTCTCCCAAGATTAGACCTCGCTTGTCCTCAAGCGAAAACCGAAATCAAAAAACATGTCCATATGCATAGAGAGAGAGGTGTCGATAAAAACAAAATACGGACATAGAAGCATCATGTATATTATTATAACAGCAACAAACTTTAACATAAAACTTTTATTGTAGAACTTGCATCATAGACTTCTCATGAATACGTAACAATTCATCACAACATCGAAGTATAAACTATAAACTCTATTGAAAACCAACAAACTATGTTCTCAATTAACTTTGCAACTACAATTCATCATCAGCGGGGGTCTACAAAATGCGTTGCTGCTATTTTATCTATAGCGCCTGTTCTGAACTGATGCTACTGCTACTGTTATGCCTTTCTCCTTTATTTTTCTTTTTCTTTACATTTTCTTTTTTTTCCTTTCTCCTTTTTCTGTTTCTTTCATTTTCATTTACTTTTCTATTTGTTTTTCATTTTATTTTATTTTCATTAGCAAAAGCGCTTTTCCCAGGAAACGCGCAGCTACAATAAGCTTAGCGTTAGCGCGATTTCCACAAGATCGCTACTACTATTCCTAGCCTACCGGCAACAGTGTGGGAATTTTAGTGGTAGCGCGTTCTCCAGCAGAGGCGGTACTGCTACAGCCATATCTGTAGCGCCGTTTGTGTACACGCGCTACGGGTAAGTAGCAATAGCGCTTTCTTTTAACAGGCGCTACTGGTAAGATTCTGTGTATAAGGTTTTCCCTAGAAGTGATAGGAGATCGCAGCAGTTTTCGAGGGTAGAGTATTCAACCCAAATATATAGATTCGGCACAAGGGGAGCCAAAGAATATTTGCAAGTATTAGCAGCTGAGTTGGCAATTCAACCACACCTGGAGATTAATTATCTGCAGCAAAGTGATCAGTAGCAAAGTAGTATGATAGTTTTGATAATAGTGGTAACAACAATAGTAACGGTAACAGTGATAGCAATGATTTTGTAGCAAGTGTAACAGTAGCAGCAGCAGTAGTAACTTAGCTAGAGCAATATAAAAGAAATTCGTAGGCATTGGATCGGGGAATTTGTTGGATGATATTCATCATATAATAGTCATAACCTAGGGCGATACAAAACTAGCTCCAATTCATAAATATAATGTAGGCATGTATTCCGTAAATAGTCATACGTGCTTATGGAAAGAACTTGCATGACATCTTTTGTCCTACCCTCCCATGGCAGTGGGTTCCGTAAGGAAACTAAGGGATATTAGGGCCTCCTTTTAATAGAGAACCGAAACAAAGCATTAACACACATGGACTCCTCAAACTACGATCATTACCGGAAAGTATCCCGACTATTGTCACTCCAGGTTTATGGATCATAACATGTAATAGGTGAATATGACTTGCAAGATCGGATCTAGAACATAGATATAATGGTGAAAACATAAAAGGTTCAGATCTGAAATCATGGCACCCGGGCCCAAAGTGACAAGCATTAAGCATGGCAAAGTCTTACCAACATCAATCTTAGAACATAGTGGATACTAGGGATCAAGCCCTAAACAAATGAACTCGATTACATGATGAATCTCATCCAACTCCTCACCGACCAGTGAGCCCTATGAAGGAATTACTCACTCCCGGTGGGGAGCATCATGCAATTGGCGATGAAGGAGGGTTGGTGATGACGAAGATCGAAGGCCCCCCTCTCCGGAGCCCAAAACGGACTCCAGATCTGGCCTTCCGATGAAGAACAGGAGGTGGCGGCGGCTTCGTATCATGAAACAATATAATTCTTCCTCCCTGGTTTTTTCTCCAAATATAGGTATTTATGGAGTCGAAGATAGGGTCTGCGGGGCCACTAGGTGGGCACAACCCACCTGGGCGTGCCCTAGTGGGTTGTGCTCACCCAGGGCCCCCCTCCGGTGGTTCTTGGCTCCAGTATTTTTCTTTTATTCTGAAATAAATGTCCAAAAAGTTTCGTTCCAATCCGAGAACTTTTATTTCTGCACAAAAACAACACCATGGTAGTTCTGCTGAAAATAGCGTCAGTCCGGGTTAGTTTCATTCAAATCATGCAAATTAGAGTCCAAAACAAGAGGAAAAGTGTTAGAAAAAGTAGATACGACGGAGACGTATCAACTCCCCCAAGCTTAAACCTTTGCTTGTCCTCAAGCAATTCAGTTGATAAACTGAAAGTGAGAAAGAAAAACTTTTACGAACTCTTTTGCTCTTGTTTACATAAATAATCTTAAGTAGCACCCAGGTTTTCAGCAAAGATTATAACTAACCATGTCAACAATAACTCTTAAAAATTATATTAACTCATATCAATGACATAATCAACTAGCGAGCAATAATAAAATATCTCAAATGACAACATCTTGTCAAAACAACCATGATATAATATGATAACAGTGTTAGCTCACTAGCCCTTTCTGAGACCGCAAAACATAAATGCAGAGCACCTTCAAAGTTCAAGCAGCGACTAAACATTGTAATTCATGGTAGAAAAGATCTAGTCATGATGCATCCAACATTAACTATACACAATGCATGAGGATGACAATAGTGCTCTCAGAATCTGGCGCTTATTTGAGAAGGTGATGACTCAACATAAAATTAAATAGATAGTCCCTTCGCAGTGAGAGGCAGGGATTTGCAGCGGTGCCAGAGCTAAGTTTTTAAAACAGAGGTAAATGAAATTTTGAGAAATGCATGTGACGCCCTCGATTCAATCGTACACTAATCATACACGCAAACGTGTACGATCAAGATCAGGGACTCACGGGAAGATATCACAACACAACTCTAAAAGTAAAATAAGTCATACAAGCATCATAATACTAGCCAGGGGCCTCGAGGGCTCGAATACAAGTGCTCGATCATAGACGAGTCAGCGGAAGCAACAATATCTGAGTACAGACATAAGTTAAACAAGTTGCCATAAGATGGCTAGCACAAACTGGGATATATATCGAAAGACGCGCAGGCCTCTTGCCTGGGATCCTCCTAAACTACTCCTGGTCGTCGGCGGCGGCCTGCACATAGTAGTAGGCACCTCCAGAGTAGGGGTCGTCATCGACGGTGGCGTCTGGCTCCTGAACTCCAGCATCTGGTTGTGACAACCAGAAAGAAAAGAAAAGGGGAAAAGGGGGAAGCAAACCAACCGTGAGTACTCATCCAAAGTACTCGCAAGCAAGGAGCTACACTACATATGCATGGGTATATGTGTAAAGGGCCATATCAGTGGACTGAACTGCAGAAAGCCAGAATAAGAGGGGGGATATCTAATCCTGTCGAAGACTACGCTTCTGGCAGCCTCCATCTTGCAGCATGTAGGAGAGAGTAGATGGTAAGTTCACCAAGTAGCTTCGTATAGCATAAACCTACCCGATGATCCTCTCCTCGTCGCCCTGTGAGAGAGCAATCACCGGGTTGTATCTGGCACTTGAAAGGGTGTGTTTTATTAAGTATCCGGTTCTAGTTGTCATAAGGTCGAGGTACAACTCTGGGTCGTCCTTTTACCGAGGGACACGGCTATTCGAATAGATAAACTTCCCTGCAGGGGTGCACCACATTACCCAACACGCTCGATCCCTCTGGCCGGGCACACTTTCCTGGGTCATACCCGGCCTCGGAAGATCAACACGTCGCAGCCCTACCTAGGCCTAACAGAGAGGTCAGCACGCCGGTCTAAATCCTATGCGCGCAGGGGTCTGGGCCCATCGCCCATTGCACACCTGCACGTTGCGTGGGCGGCCGGAGAGCAGACCTAGCAACCTCCATTACAAAGGAAGTTGCGTTACGCGGTCCAACCCGGCGCACGCCGCTCAGTCGCTGACGTCTAGGAGGCTTCGGCTGATACCACGACGTCGAGTACCCATAACTGTTCCCGCGTAGTTGGTTAGTGCGTATAGGCCAGTGGCCAGACTCAGATCAAATACCAAGATCTCGTTAAGCGTGTTATTATGAAGTAAACGCGAACGCCGACCAGGGCCAGGCCCACCTATCTCCTAGGTGGTCTCAACCTGCCCTGTCGCTCCGCCACAAAGATCCACACAAAGGGCCGTTGGGACAAAGGTCCTTTCAGCCCCCAATCCGTGAATCACTCGCGGGTACTCTTCGAGCCGATCCAACTTTAGTCACCATATGTATAGTATGTATATATGTATAGTATATACCCGTGATCACCTCCCGAGTGATCACGGCCCGATAGTATAGCAAGGCAGACTGACAAGAATGTAGGGCCAATGATGATAAACTAGCATCCTATACTAAGTATTTAGGATTGCAGGTAAGGTATCAACAGATGTAGCAACAATGTCAGGCTATGCATCAGAATAGGATTAACGGAAAGCAGTAACATGCTACACTACTCTAATGCAAGCAGTATAGAGGAGAATAGGCGATATCTGGTGATCAAGGGGAGGGGGGCTTGCCTGGAAGCTCTGCAGACAGGTACGGATCTTCAAACGAAGTAGACGACCATCAGATCATCAGCGGCCTCGAGGTCTACCGGAAAGAGGTAACGGAGGGGGAACACAATAAATAACAGAGCAATCAATGCAACACAAAGCAAGACGCGGCAATACGTTGTGCTAGGGGCGATCTAACGCAGGTTACACGGTACCGAGGAAGGGGGAGCCCATCCGGGAAAGTATTCCCGGTCCCGGACATTTGTCAGACAAATGACCGGAGGGGAAATGGAATAATAAATACACTGCCATGGTGCAACAGGGATGCATGACATGTCTAAAAGCAGTGCTAGTGTGTTATACTGCCTATCTAAGTGTTCTAGTTAATTTAGGAATTTATTTGGGATTATTTTACTAAAGTCATGCACTATTCACCTGCCAGAAATAGGCAAAAAGTTGCATGTTCAGATAGTTAGAGGCATCTGACAGGTATGTGGTTTACGTATTTGGATTCGTCTCGTCGTTCTGAGCAACTTTCATGTAGAAAGTATTTTCATCTGAGCTACGGTTTATTTTATATTAATTTTAAAAGATTTAAATCATTTTTAGGATTAATTTAATTAATTTAATTCAACATTATCCAGAATAATGTTTGCTGATGTCAGCATGACATCAGTAGTCAACAGGGTGTTGACCGGTCAAACTGACGTGTGGGTCCAGTGGGGCCCACCTGTCATAGACTAAACAGGTTAATTAGGGTTTAATTAAGCAGGATTAGTTATGTTTAATTAAACTAGATTAATTAAGTTAAATAATTAATTAATTAATTAATATATATTTTTATTTCTTATTATCATTTTTTTAACCTTTTCTTTTTAATCCATTTTCGTTCTGGGGACGGCCCCACTTGTCATTAGCCCATAGGGGCCTAGCGGGTTAGCGGGCATGAGGGCGTCGGGCGCCGGGCGGAGCCGGGTGACGGGCGGTGGTGCGGGCGGACCCGGCGACGGGCGCCGCGAGCGGGGGTGCACTAGCTGCGGCGGTGGCCCGCCGGGGCGAACGGAGGGGGCCGCGGGGCAGTGGGGCGCGGTGGTGGAGGCGGTCAGCGGGGCGGCTATGGGCGCAGGCCTCACGTGGCCGTGGCAAGGGCGAGGCGGGCGGAGCAGAGCATCTCGCAGCGCGCAGCAGGAAGCGAGGAGCGGGGTGGCGCGGGCGCGGCCATGGTCGCGCAGGCGATGGCCATGGCGGGGCAACGACGGGCGCAGTCGGGCGCTGCGTGGGGAAGGAGGCCGCGGCATCGGGCGCGGGGAGCGCGAGCGCGCGCGCATGGCCGAGCGGTGCGGTGAGCAGGGGCGGACGGGGCATGCGGGAGCGCGGCCTGGTCGCGGCGAGTGCGGAGGCCAGGCGCGGTGAGTGCGACCGCGGGGCAGTGGGCGTGAGCGAGACCACGGCGGGCGCAGGAGTAGAGGCGGGGGGCGACGGGGTTCTCACCCGCGTTGGTGAGCAGGGGGGGCGGCGAGGCTCGGTGGAGCCTTTGGGGAGGAGGACGAGGACGCGTTGCCGGCGAGGAGGAGACAAGGAGGACGAGGCGACGGGCGACGGCGGGGTCCAGTGACGGCGTCAAGCGGCGGCGTCCGGGACGTCGAGCGGGGATGGGGTCGCAGCCCCGATCCAGATCGGATCGGGAGGTGGGGAGCGAGAGGGAGTGGGGGAAGTGGGGTGGTTCGATCTAGGGTTTCCTAGACAGGGGGGGATATGGGGAGTGGGGTGGGTGGCCGGCTGGGCCTGGTGGGTTGGCCCAGTTGGGCCACGGCCCAGGGGGGTTTTCTCCTTTTCTTTATTTTCTTTTAGTCCTGTTTTTCCTTTTCTTATTTATTTATTTTTGTTTTGGCTAATTGTTTGGGCATCAAATGAATTTTGTAAAATATGAGAGCTGGCCCACAAATCACAGCACCATATGACCTACCACCAAAAACTAATTTGGGGTAAATATCATTTCATATTTATTTTGTATTAATTAAAAGGTTATTAAACAATGTTTTCAGCCACTGTTTGAGGATGTTTAAGTCACTTATCAAATTTCAATAATGTTGTTTACAATTTTATCATAGCCTCTGATTTATCTACTATTTATTGAACATTTTAGTTTTAATATTTGAAAACTTTTATTGTTTGCTTGATTTTGAATTTTGAATTTGAATCAGTTTCGAATTAACGCGAGATTAGCAACAGTAATCGTAGTGACGTGGCATCATTACCAGAGGGTTACTGTAGCTTGATTACCCGGGCGTCACAATTCTCCTCCACTACAAGAAATCTCGTCCCGAGATTTAAGAGGGGGACTAAGGGGAAAATTCTGGTTACGAAATTCTAACGGGTCTTCTCGGTCTTGGTTGCTCTTCTCGAAGAGGTCGATCCATTACGTTGAAGTCTTTATTTCTCTGCTCCAGGTCATCATGATCAAGTCGTCATCCTTTCTTCGGGATCTCCATCGTCCTATGAACGCGACCAATGGGAAAAACTCCAGAAGAACGCATCTCCACAAAGCTGGGCATCTGATGGTGAACTCAATGGGAAATACATAAGGTACCCCACGAGTTGTATTTCAGTGAATTCGCTGAGTGCAATATACGATGGTACCAAAGTTTCAAACGGGTAGGCATTCATTCAATGACTGGACAGAAGCTGGAATGGGGGTTTGAACAACGAGAATAACATGGTGTTTGATTCCAGGATGATTAATGGTATATCATTTAGCTCGTGAATCACACACGAAGCTAGGTGCAAAGGATACATTAGAATTCGGTTGTAAAGAAGAGTCAGGTTTCGATCCAGTGGACCTGTGTGTTATGCGCCCACCATGTGGTTTAAAAGTAGGAAGGGCGCTATCATGTTACATATCCATGATAGCAAGGCATGTTAGAGAATAACCTGTCAGTTATGTCGGTAACAATGTTGGTACCAAGGGCGAGGGACGAAGAGAACCATTTTCCTGCTCGTTGAACGAGGCGGACCAAATAGGCAAAGTTCTCGTCCATCGGCGGCTACCGAAATGTCATCAACAATAGGAACAGGGTCTTACTGGCAGAGTTGTACACCGAGGTGTTTGCATAAGCAGGAAAATATTACTGCTTAGATCATATAGATCACAAGAAAGGTTAAACAAAACAATGGAAAGGAAACTATGTCTATCAGATTAAACAAAACAATGGAAAGGAAAATGTGTTTAAACACAAGTAAATAGGAGTATATCCTTCCCAAGGACAAGCAGAGCATGATATTCATGACAGGATATAAAGTAGAAAACTCTTTAGGTAAGGGGAGAAGAATTTCATGACATTACCCATACAACGGTGTTTGGATAATTGATAAGGAAAATTTAGTATTGTGCTTCAAATGCTCTTATTGAAAATCGGAGTACCACAGACATGCTTCGAGATAGCATTGACATGGTCGTCAAGTAAGGGTAAGATTTTGGATGCAGGAAGGATCCATCAGGAACAATTTGTGGAATAAGTCTTACGATTTCCTCATGGAAGAATGGATAACCTTGCTAAAAAGGAAAACTATAACAATAGGGCCTCCAGACAGGTGTGCTAAGCATGACATCACCTTACTGGGTTGTATAAAGAACAATGTTATGACCCTTGGAAATATGTTCCAGCCATCATATCTGACCGAGGTTCAGATCTGATTAGTGTCGGGATACCTCAGACCCAGGATGCCTGAGAAGGAAGGGGTGCAACACAATTTGACGAGATGGCGTTGCAAGATTCTCGGGTAATGAACTATAGGAGCGGGTTCCCAAAACAATAGTTCATCATTAAACCAAGGAGAGGATGAGGAGGTGGCTGATGGACTCAGCGACAATTCATCGAGAATTCCACATGGATGGATTTCCACAATTATGTGAACAAGGAGATGACATATGACAATTCAAATGATATAATGTTGTATGCCCGAGGAAAACATACACCATTAATCATTAGTTGAAAGGTGTGACCGAAATACGACCTTGGGCAGCAAGATCAATGTTAGAGTGACGATTCAATAATCAACAGTCTAAGAACGAACTATCGATCGTTAACATTCAAAGCAATAGGGTTGCTAGAAGTACAGAATCCAAGCAGCACCGCTTGTTAGATGGTATCCCGGTTAGAATCAACACGGGGACCAAGAAAGAAGGGTGACGGTGAGAAGTATCACTATGCCAAGAATTTTCAAAGAGGTGAAGCAATCCTCACAACATACTCGGCATAAAGGACAGTAATACTTCAAGGTAGAATATAATGCAAACAGGATAGCAAGTTGCATCCATAACACAGACAAGCTCGCGATGAAAAGAAGTTCAGGGTGTTGTCGATGATAACAAAAAGCATCAAGGGCAAGGAGGATATTTCTCAACATGAACACAGTGGACATCTCGAAAGAAGTCAAAGTGTTGAAGGTGATCCGACACATTTGCCGGGAGGTTTCAAGAGGACGCAATCAAACAGCGACGGCGCCAAGCAGGGAAAGACGATGTGAAAGTCATAGGAACAACAAGTAAGATGCTAGCTCAGAATCAAAGTTGCCTTTCAGAACAAGAAACATGATGTTGAAAGCTCGACGTAAGTCGTGCTCGCACTCTGAAGAATTTGTGCACCGAAGAAGGTCGAGGTAGCACAATCAAAGATAGCAAGATAAGGGTGTAGCCGATGGCCTAGGACGACATGACTGAGTTTAAATTTCCCAGTAACAATTACTAGGGGTATTTGAATTTTAGAGCGGATTTGATTTACTAAACGGTGTCCTCGGTTGATGGCAACCTAGAACCCGTAGAGTGATTACGATTAGGAAAGTTATTACTTCAACAAGTTAGTAAGATGCCGTGCAAAGGCATGATATCCTCGAGATACCACGGGGTAAACTCGAAGGTAGAACATGATAGAAGTTGAACTAGGTCATTGACCTATGACAGTAGATACCTTAACCTTGTCAAAATTTTGACGAGGCACTGGAATGAATTTCTTTCAGATATATTGGAGAAAGAACAGTATGGTCGAACCATAACTGCAAGGTTCAATTTAAGGATACCAAAAGAATTATACAGATGGAAATCACTTTGCAAGAAGCTTCCGAGATGGTCTACATCATTTCCATGGGCATGAACACAAAGCTCAAGGTCGACTCCCACTTCTTCAATGCATATCATTTCATTCACCTCCCGCTTAGACAAAGCTGTAGTGCTGGAAATTTATCTGGCAAAACACCAGAAGAGTATGACTCGTGAACACTTTCGGGTTCACACGAATTAGTGAAATCATAGGTTCAACCCATCGGGGTATCTTAGGAACATATACTACAAACTTCAAGAGTAATTAACACGTGCTCGAAGGTAGAGCATGGTTGACAAAACAGAGGATACAATTTACCAAGGGCATCATGTATCAGGGGAAGAACTCACAAGGTGATTGAATATGAAAGACACTGTCGGATAACAATCCAACGATGGATCGGGCGATCCACAACGGAGCTGATGTGAGTAATGGTACTCAATCAGAGGAAGAAGAAGTATGCAGAGGCATCAGGTTATACAAACAACTGACTAACTCAAAGTTCAATGCAAGGGAATTTATGTTTTCCAAATCAAGAGATCAGGAGCAAGGGCTCTGATTAAGGATGGGTAAGTCGAGTAGGCTTAGGGGCACAATCGATGACAATTTGATTGGTCGAGAACCAGCTCATGTTCAAAAGGACGTCTGAGCCGGAAGATAATTAGAAAAGGATCAACTGATGAATGCGTGCATTCGCACTCATGTTGAATCAATAAGATGAAAATGACGGTGTCAAAGGATACTAATGAATATTGCCAGTCGTATGGAAAGCATCCATAATGCAAGTTGACAAGTATTTGCAGAGCAATAAGCTGTTAAGAATTTTTGAAAGATCGAATAGTATTTGTATGCATCTTGTGAATCATATGAACAAAGGGGGAGGAACGGATACTCGGTAAGTGCGAGGAATTATTCGTAGGGGGTATTCATGAGGTAAGAACTGCAAGGCAGTAAGCTCAAAGGATTGTCGGAACAACGAAAAGTTGTTCGGGGCATCTTGTAATAACAAGATCAACTGGATTGAATGTATGAATGGCAAGTGTATGTAATTATACATAAGGATATATCGGTGGTAAGGAATTTCAAAAGCGATGAGCACAAAGGTCTCGGGAAAACATCGAAGGGTATCTTCTGAATCTTCTGGTGAAGTAGGCGATCATCTCCAGTGAGGGGCTCTCCGGGAGAAAATATTTACGAGAACCTAGAGTTACATTTAGCAAAACCATTTAACCCGAATAGAAGAGAGAACAGAGTCCCAGAGTATAGACAAGGAATAAAAGATCCTAATACCACCTAATGGCGACTTGGGCCCGTAAGACACACAACCATGTTAGTAAAACAGTTTTCTTTGTCTAGACTCAACTTCGGCCAAGGAGTGTGGAAGGGGGGTTCCTACAGGCAGTCGGCTCTGATACCAACTTGTGACGCCCTCGATTCAATCGTACACTAATCATACACGCAAACGTGTACGATCAAGATCAGGGACTCACGGGAAGATATCACAACACAACTCTAAAAGTAAAATAAGTCATACAAGCACCATAATACTAGCCAGGGGCCTCGAGGGCTCGAATACAAGTGCTCGATCATAGACGAGTCAGCGGAAGCAACAATATCTGAGTACAGACATAAGTTAAACAAGTTGCCATAAGATGGCTAGCACAAACTGGGATACATATCGAAAGAGGCGTAGGCCTCCTGCCTGGGATCCTCCTAAACTACTCCTGGTCGTCGTCGGCGGCCTGCACGTAGTAGTAGGCACCTCCAGAGTAGGGGTCGTCGTCGACGGTGGCGTCTGGCTCCTGAACTCCAGCATCTGGTTGTGACAACCAGAAAGAAAAGAAAAGGGGAAAAGGGGGAAGCAAAGCAACCGTGAGTACTCATCCAAAGTACTCGCAAGCAAGGAGCTACACTACATATGCATGGGTATATGTGTAAAGGGCCATATCAGTGGACTGAACTGCAGAAAGCCAGAATAAGAGGGGGGATATCTAATCCTGTCGAAGACTACGCTTCTGGCAGCCTCCATCTTGCAGCATGTAGGAGAGAGTAGATGGTAAGTTCACCAAGTAGCTTCGTATAGCATAAACCTACCCGATGATCCTCTCCTCGTCGCCCTGTGAGAGAGCAATCACCGGGTTGTATCTGGCACTTGAAAGGGTGTGTTTTATTAAGTATCCGGTTCTAGTTGTCATAAGGTCGAGGTACAACTCCGGGTCGTCCTTTTACCGAGGGACACGGCTATTCGAATAGATAAACTTCCCTGCAGGGGTGCACCACATTACCCAACACGCTCGATCCCTCTGGCCGGGCACACTTTCCTGGGTCATACCCGGCCTCGGAAGATCAACACGTCGCAGCCCTACCTAGGCCTAACAGAGAGGTCAGCACGCCGGTCTAAATCCTATGCGCGCAGGGGTCTGGGCCCATCGCCGATTGCACACCTGCACGTTGCGTGGGCGGCCGGAGAGCAGACCTAGCAACCTCCATTACAAAGGAAGTTGCGTTACGCGGTCCAACCCGGCGCGCGCCGCTCAGTCGCTGACGTCTAGGAGGCTTCGGCTTATACCACGATGTCGAGTACCCATAACTGTTCCCGCGTAGTTGGTTAGTGCATATAGGCCAGTGGCCAGACTCAGATCAAATACCAAGATCTCGTTAAGCGTGTTATTATGAAGTAAACGCGAACGCCGACCAGGGCCAGGCCCACCTGTCTCCTAGGTGGTCTCAACCTGCCCTGTCGCTCCGCCACAAAGATCCACACAAAGGGCCGTTGGGACAAAGGTCCTTTCAGCCCCCAATCCGTGAATCACTCGTGGGTACTCTTCGAGCCGACCCGACTTTAGTCACCATATGTATAGTATGTATATATGTATAGTATATACCCATGATCACCTCCCGAGTGATCACGGCCCGATAGTATAGCAAGGCAGACTGACAAGAATGTAGGGCCAATGATGATAAACTAGCATCCTATACTAAGTATTTAGGATTGCAGGTAAGGTATCAACAGATGTAGCAACAATGTCAGTCTATGCATCAGAATAGGATTAACGGAAAGCAGTAACATGCTACACTACTCTAATGCAAGCAGTATAGAGGAGAATAGGCGATATCTGGTGATCAAGGCGGGGGGCTTGCCTGGAAGCTCTGCAGACAGGTACGGATCTTCAAACGAAGTAGACGACCATCAGATCATCAGCGGCCTCGAGGTCTACCGGAAAGAGGTAACGGAGGGGGAACACAATAAATAACAGAGCAATGAATGCAACACAAAGCAAGACGCGGCAATACGTTGTGCTAGGGGCGATCTAACGCAGGTTACACGGTACCGAGGAAGGGGGAGCCCATCCGGGAAAGTATTCCCGGTCCAGGACATTTGTCAGACAGATGACCGGAGGGGAAATGGAATAATAAATACACTGCCATGGTGCAACAGGGATGCATGACATGTCTAAAAGCAGTGCTAGTGTGTTATACTGCCTATCTAAGTGTTCTAGTTAATTTAGGAATTTATTTGGGATTATTTTACTAAAGTCATGCACTATTCACCTACCAGAAACAGGCAAAAAATTGCATGTTTAGATAGTTAGAGGCATCTGACAGGTATGTGGGTTGCGTATTTGGATTCGTCTCGTCGTTCTGAGCAACTTTCATGTAGAAAGTATTTTCATCTGAGCTACGGTTTATTTTATATTAATTTTAAAATATTTAAATCATTTTTAGGATTAATTTAATTAATTTAATTCAACATTATCCAGAATAGTGTTTGCGGACGTCAGCATGACATCAGCAGTCAACAGGGAGTTGACCGGTCAAACTGACGTGTGGGTCTAGTGGGGCCCACCTGTCATAGACTAAACAGGTTAATTAGGGTTTAATTAAGCAGGATTAGTTATGTTTAATTAAACTAGATTAATTAAGTTAAATAATTAACTAATTAATATATATATATATTTTTATTTCTTATTATCATTTTTTTAACCTTTTCTTTTTAATCCATTTTCGTTCTGGGGACGGCCCCACTTGTCATTGGCCCATAGGGGCCTAGCGGGTTAGCGGGCATGAGGGCGTCGGGCGCCGGGCGGTCGTGCGGGCGGACCCGGCGACGAGCGCCGCGGGCGGGGGTGCACTAGCTGCGGCGGTGGCCCGCCGGGGCGAACGGAGGGGGCCGCGGGGCAGTGGGGCGCGGTGGTGGAGGCGGTCAGCGGGGCGGCTATGGACGCAGGCCTCGCGTGGCCGTGGCAAGGGCGAGGCGGGCGGAGCAGAGCATCTCGCAGCGCGCAGCAGGAAGCGAGGAGCGGGGTGGCGCGGGAGCGGCCATGGTCGCGCACGCGATGGCCATGGCGGGGCAACGACGGGCGCGGTCGGGCGCTGCGTGGGGAAGGAGGCCGCGGCATCGGGCGCGGGGAGCGCGAGCGCGCGCGCATGGCCGAGCGGTGCGGTGAGCAGGGGCGGACGGGGCATGCGGGAGCGCGGCCTGGTCGCGGCGAGCGCGGAGACCAGGCGCGGTGAGTGCGACCGCGGGGCAGTGGGCGTGAGTGAGACCACGGCAGGCGCAGGAGTAGAGGCAGGGGGCGACGGGGTTCTCACCCGCGTTGGTGAGCAGGGGGGGCGGTGAGGCTCGGTCGAGCCTTTGGGGAGGAGGACGAGGACGCGTTGCCGGCGAGGAGACGAGGAGGACGAGGCGACGGGCGACGGCGGGGTCCAGTGACGGCGTCAAGCGGCGGCGTCCGGGACGTCGAGCGGCGACGGGGTCGCAGCCCCTATCCAGATCGGATCGGGAGGGGGGGAGCGAGAGGGAGTGGGGGAAGTGGGGTGGTTCGATCTAGGGTTTCCTAGATAGGGGGGGATATGGGGAGTGGGGTGGGTGGCCGGCTGGGCCTGGTGGGTTGGCCCAGTTGGGCCACGGCCCAGGGGTGTTTTCTCCTTTTCTTTATTTTCTATTAGTTCTGTTTTTCCTTTTCTTATTTATTTATTTTTGTTTTGGCTAATTGTTTGGGCATCAAATGAATTTTGTAAAATATGAGAGCTGGCCCACAAATCACAGCACGATATAACCTACCACCAAAAACTAATTTGGGGTAAATATCATTTCATATTTATTTTGTATTAATAAAAAGGTTATTAAACAATGTTTTCAGCCACTGTTTAGGATGTTTAAGTCACTTATCAAACTTCAATAATGTTGTTTACAATTTTATTATAGCCTCTGATTTATCTACTATTTATTGAACATTTTAGTTTTAATATTTGAAAACTTTTATTGTTTGCTTGATTTTGAATTTTGAATTTGAATCAGTTTCGAATTAACGCGAGATTAGCAACAGTAATCGTAGTGACGTGGCATCATTACCAGAGGGTTACTGTAGCTTGATTACCCGGGCGTCACAATGCATCCTTCCTGTTTATGTCACGACCGAAAGTCATCAATATCTTGCATGCTAAACACATTAGTGGCGGTTCCCAAGCGATAAATATAATGGTTTACTCCCCCTCCACCAACAATCACATTCCACGGTAGCCAAATCCATGGGTACCGTCCATACCAACAACAATCCTGGGGGAGTTTTGTTTAATTATTTGCACTTTTTGATTTCAAGACCAGGAATCCCTATTACCGCCCCTCTCGTGCAAGGACGAGTGAATAAACACTCATCATGAGAATAACCCGCTTAGCATGGAAGATATCGACTACCCCCTGTCGCTCTATGAACAATCTAGGCACACAAAAATAGATATTTATTTGAAGTTTTTAGAGGTGGCTGATAACCCACAAGTATAGGGGATCAATCATAGTCCTTTCAATAAGTAAGAGTGTCGAACCCAACGAGGAGCAGAAGGAAATGACAAGTGGTTTTCAGCAAGGTATTCTCTGCACGCACTGAAATTATAAGTAACGATTAGTTTGGTAGCAAGATAATTTGTAAAGAGCAAGTAACGATAGTAGTAACAAAAGTGCAACAAGGTAGGCCAATCCTTTTGAGGCAAAGGACAGGCCAAAACGGTCTCTTATGATAAGCAAAGCGTTCTTGAGGGTACACGGGAATTTCATCTAGTCACTTTCATCATGTTTGTTTGATTTGTGTTCGCTACTTTGATAATTTGATATGTGGGTGGACCAGTGCTTAGGTGTTGTTCTTACTTGAACAAACCTCCTACTTATGATTAACCCCCTCGCAAGCATCCGCAACTACGAGATAAGTATTAAGAATAAATTCTAACCATAGCATTAAACTTTTGGATCCAAATCAGTCCCTTAAGGAATCGCGCATAAACTAGGGTTTAAGCTTATGTCACTCTCGCAACCCATCATCTAATAACTACTCCATAATGCATTCCCTTAGGCCCAAATATGGTGAAGTGTCATGTAGTCGACGTTCACATGACCCCACTAAGGGAATCACAACATACATACCATCAAAATATCGAAGACATATAAAATTCACATGATTACTTGTAACAAGATTTCTCTCGTGACCTCAAGAACAAAATTAACTACTCACAAATGATAATCATGCTCAAGATCAGAGGGGTATTAAATAGCATAATGGATCTGAACATATAATCTTCCACCAAATAAACCATATAGTAATCAACTACAAGAGGTAATCAACACTACTAGTCACCCACAAGTACCAATCTATAGTTCCGTTACAAAGATTGAACACAAGAGATGAACTAGGGTTTGAGAGGAGATGTTGCTGTTGAAGATGTTGATGGAGATTGCCCTCCCCAAGATGGGAGAGTTGTTGATGATGATGACATTGATTTCCCCCTCCGGAAGGGAAGTTCCCCCGGCGGAATCGCTCCGCCGAAGGGCAAACGTGCTCCTTCCCAAGTTCCGCCTCGAGACGGCGGTGCTTCGTCCCGAAAGTCCTCTCCTTATTTTTTATAGGTCAAAATGACTTATATACCAGAAGAAGGGCACCGGAGGTGGGCCGAGGAGGGCAAAACTCTGGTACTTATTGGCTCCAATATTTCTTATATAGATTCCATAAAAAATCCCCATAAAGTTTCAGCTCATTTGAAGTTGTGCAGAATAGGTAGCCTGACGTAGCTTTTTCAGGTCCAGAATTCCAGCTGCCGGTATTCTCCCTCTTTGTGTATACCTTGCATATTATGAGAGAAAAGGCATTAGAAATACTCCAAAAAGCATTATTATACATAAAAACAATATAAATAACAGTAGGTAAACATGATGCAAAATGGACGTATCAACTCCCCCAAGCTTAGACCTCGCTTGTCCTCAAGCGAAAAACTGAAATCGAAAAACATGTCCACATGCTTAGAGAGAGAGGTGTCGATAAAAACAAAATACGGACATAGAAGCATCATGTAAGTTATTATAACAGCAACAAACTTTAACATAAAACTTTTATCATAGACTTCTCATGAATAAGTAACAATTCATTACAACATCGAAGTATAAAGCATAAACTCTATTGAAAACCAACAAACTATGTTCTCAGTCAACTTTGCAACTAAAATTCGTCATCTTTTCAGGAAGGGTCACGTATCGGAGCCTTTAGGCAAGTCCACATGCTCAACCATCATATAGTCTTCTATGATTGCGAACACTCAACGCATACACATGGGCAAAACATTTCAACCGGATACATAGAAAGATAGGGGCTTATAGTTTCGCCTCCCAATGTATTCACCTCAAGGGTGATGTCAACAATAATAACTCATGCCACCCATATCCAACTGGATATATGTGCCTAGATCTTTCCTCACCACATGATGCTTGCCAAAAGAGAAAATAAAAAGGAATAGAGAGAAAAACTTTGACTCTTGCATAAAAGTAAATACATAAAAGTAAAAGATAGGCCCTTCGCAGAGGGAAGCAGAGGTTGCCATGCGCTTTTTGTTTGTATGCTCAATCTCTTAGTGCAAAAGAACATCACGTTATATTGCCCCTTATGATAGCAACCTTTATTATGCAGTCTGTCGCTTTTATTCTTTGCCATCACAAGTTCGTACATCGCTCAATTTTCTCTTACACTAAATGATCTAACACTTTTAGAAGCAATTTTTATTGCCTTGTTGCATCGATGACAACTTACTTGAAGGATCTTACTCAATCCATAGGTAGGTATGGTGGACTCTCAAAAAAAGATTTGGGTTTAAGGGTTTTTGGATGCACAAGTAGTATCTCTACTTAGTGCAGAATTTTTTGGCTAGCAAAGATAGGGGCAAGCACCACATGTTAAAGGATCTATGAAAATATAACTTCTATGTGAATATGAACAAACATAAATCATTATGTTGTCTTCCTTGTCCAACGTCAACAATTTTGGCATATAATATTTTGATGGGGGCACACAATCACAAAAGATGTCCAAGATGGTGTATTTGCATGTGAATCTTCTCTTCCCTTATTAATTCTTTCATGAATTGCATCATTGACCAATGCTATGTTTGTAAATCTCCAATAATTGTTTCTACTTATACTATTCCTTATGTGATGTCATTACTTACCATAAGATTAGCATATGATCTTTTTCATTTATTTCCTTTCTTTTTATTGAAACATGAAAGTAAAGAAAGCAAAACTCAAACTAAACTTTATTATATATCTCGCACACGATTACTAGGACAGATCACTAAGCAAACTCTCAAAAAGAAAGGATCGAACTAAACTTTGATTCATCTAAAGCAAAAGATAACTATGGATCGAACTAAGATAAGTAAAGGCAAAAGATAGTGGAGGTGATACGAGCCAAGGGGAGTCCCTATACCCGATACTCAAGTTTCTTTTGGTGATGAAGAAGGAGGTGGTGATGATGAATTAGTGATCTTATCCTTATTGCTCAGAAGATATTCCAATCTACGGATGACGCTCCGGAGGAAGGTGATGTGCTCTTGCAACAGGATATTTTCATGTATGAGATATTTATTTTGCACACGGACCATTTCGATGATCCAAAAGGCTTTAATCTCAGTAGGGGTAAGATGAGCATAGTAAGGTTTAAGGATATCTTCTTCTTCCTCCTCGGCAGGCAAGGCTTCCTCGACCTCCGGCACTTGATCTCCGATGGCTGATACGTCTCCAACGTATCTATAATTTATGAAGTATTCATGCCATGTTTATAATAATTTTATATGGTTTTGGTATGGTTTGATTAGAACTAACCCAGACTGACGCTGTTTTCAACAGAACTACCGTGGTGTCATTTTTTGTGCAGAATTAAAAGTTCTCGAAATGGGCTAAAAATTTACGATGATTTTTTATGGACCAAAAGAGAACCCCGAAGCACAAGAGTTGGACCAGAAGAGTCCCGAGGCGACGACAAGGTAGGGGGGCGCCCTACCACCCTAGGAGGGTGCTCCTACCTTGTCGCTGTCTTGTGGACCCCCTTGACATGAAACCGACGCCAACAATTCCTATAAATATAGAAACCCCCGAAAAGAAACCTAGATCGGGAGTTCCGCCGCCGCAAGCCTCTGTAGCCACAAAAAACCAATCAGGAGCCCGTTCCGGCACCCTGCCGGAGGGGGAAACCATCACCGGTGGCCATCTTCATCATCCCGGCGGTCTCCATGACAAGGAGGGAGTAGTTCACCCTCGGGGCTGAGGGTATGTACCAGTAGCTATGTGTTTGATCTCTCTCTCTCATGTTCTTGATATGGCACAATCTTGATGTACCGCGAGCTTTGTTATTATAGTTGGATCATATGGTGTTTCTCCCCCTCTACCTTCTTGTGATGAATTGAGTCTTGCTCTTTGAGGTTTTGTTATGTTGGATTGAGTATTGGATTTTAGAACACTTGATGTATGTCTTGCGATGGGATATCTGTGGTGACAATGGGATGTTCTATTGATTCACTTGATGTATGTTTTGGCACTCAACTCACGGATTCCCGAGGTGACATTGGGGTAATCTATACATAGGGGTTGATGCATGTTTTCGTCCTACATTCTCCGATAGAAACTTTGGAGTGATTCTTTGTTGCACGTTGAGGGATTGTTATGTGATCCAATTATGTTATCATTGTGTGGCGCCCCCGGCTCGATCGTACACTAATCATGCACGCAAACGTGTACGATCAAGATCAGGCACTCACGGGAAGATATCACAACACAACTCTAAAACATAAATAAGTCATACAAGCATCATAATACAAGCCAGGGGCCACGAGGGCTCGAATACAAATGCTCGATCATAGACGAGTCAGCGGAAGCAACAATATCTGAGTACAGACATAGGTTAAACAAGGTGCCATAAGATGGCTAGCACAAACAGGGATACAATAGATCGAACAGGCGCAGGGCCTCCTGCCTGGGATCCTCCTAACTACTCCTGGTCGTCGGCGTCCTGGACGTAGTAGTAGGCTCCGTCCTGGTGGTAGTAGTCGTCGTAGGTGGCGTCTGGCTCCTGGGCTCCAGCATCTGGTTGTGACAACCAGCAAGAAGGGAAAGGGGGAAAGGAGGGGGAAAGCAACCGTGAGTACTCATCCAAAGTACTCGCAAGCAAGGATCTATACTACATATGCATGGTATATGTGTAAAGAGGCAATATCGGTGGACTGAACTGCAGAATGCCAGAATAAGAGGGGGATAGCTAGTCCTGTCGAAGACTACGCTTCTGGCAGCCTTCGTCTTGAAGCAATAGAAGAGATTAGTTGGAAGTTAACCAAACAACAACGTAAAGCATAATCCTACCCGTCGATCCTCTCCTCGCCACCATGCGAGAGAGCGACCACCGGGTTATATCTGTCACTTGTAAGGGTGTGTTTTATTAAGTATCCATTTCTAGTTGTCATGAGGTCGGAATACAACTCCGGGTCGTCCTTTTACCGAGGGACACGGCTATTCGAATAGATAAACTTCCCTGCAGGGGTGCACCACATATTCCCCAACACGCTCGATCCCCTTTCGCCGGACACACTTTCCTGGGTCATGCCCGGCCTCGGAAGATCCACACGTCGCAGCCCCACCTAGGCTCAACAGAGAGGTCAGCACGCCGGACTAATCCTAGGCACTCTGGGGTCTGGGCCCATCGCCCAGTGCGCTCCTGCACGTTGCGTACGCGGCCGCGAGCAGACCTAGCAACCCACACGATCACGGCGGTTACGTTAGCGCGGTCCAACACGGCGCGCGCCGCTCAGTCGCTGACGTCAAGAAGGCTTCAGCTGATACCACGACGCCGGGATACCCATAACTACTCCCGCGTAGTTGGTTAGTGCGTATAGGCCAGTGGCCAGACTCAGATCAAATATCCAATCTCGTTAAACGTGTTATTATGAAGTAAACGCGAACGCCGACCAGGGCCTGGCCCACCTGTCTCCTAGGTGGTCTCAACCTGCCCTGTCGCTCCGCCACAAAGATTCACTCAAAGGGCCGTTGGGACAAAGGTCCTTTCAGCCCCCAATCCGTGAATCACTCGCGGGTACTCTTCGAGCCGACCCGACTTTAGTCACCATTTGTATAGTATGTATATATGTATAGTATAACCCGTGATCACCTCCCGAGTGATCACGGCCCGATAGTATAGCAAGGCAGACTGACAAGAATGCAGGGCCAATGATGATAAACTAGCATCCTACACTAGGCATTTAGGATTGCAGGTAAGGTATCAACAGATGTAGCAACAGTGTCAGGCTATGCATCAGACTAGGATTAACGGAAAGCAGTAACATGCTACACTACTCTAATGCAAGCAGTATAGAGGAGAATAGGCGATATCTGGTGATCAAGGGGGGGGCTTGCCTGGTTGCTCTGGCAAGTAGGGGTCGTCAACAACGTAGTCGGTCGGGGCACCAGCAGCTGCGTCGGTCTCGTAGTCTACCGAAGAGAAGAGGGGGAAGAAACAGTAAACACACGGCAATAATGCAACAGGGATGCATGACATGTCTAAATGATATGCCGGGGTGATATACAGCCTAACTAAGCGATTTAGTTAATTTAGGAATTTATTCGGACTTATTTAATTAAAGTTGGACACTATTCATTTATCGGAATCGGTCTAATTGTTCAACGTTCTCATAGCTGCGGGCATCTGACGGAGATACCGAGGGCGTATCCGGGTTCGTATCGTCGTTCTGAGCAAGTTTCATGTATAAAATATTTTCATCGGAGTTACGGTTTAAAAGATATGATTTTCTAAAGTTTTTATTAATTTCTGAAATTTTAATTAATTATTTAATTCAACATTATCCGAAACAGTAATTGATGACGTCAGCATGACATCATGCTGACGTCAGCAGCCACCTGACAGGGTGGGTCCCACCTGTCATAGGCTGTTAGGTTAATTAGGTTTAATTAATTTAATTACTGATTACTGTTTAATTAACACTAATTAGTTAATTAGATTAACCTAATCAGGATTAATTAACTAATTAATTAATTAATTAATTAATTAATTATTTTAATTATTTATTTTTATTTCTATTTTCTTAAAACTGTTTCTGGGCCGTGGGCCCCATTCGTCAGCGTCACAGGGGTTCGGGCCCCACTGGGCAGTGGCCCAGGGGCGGACACGTCCGGGGCGTGCCCCTTTCGGGACCGGACATGTCCGGTGCCCAAAGGGGACGCACGGGCGGTCGGCGGGCGCGGGCGCCGGCGAGGCCACGGCAGGGCCGGAGGCGGGGCGGCGGCGCGGTGGCTGGAGCGGCCGCGGGCGGCAGCGCGGTGGCTGGAGCGGCCGCGGGCGGCAGCGCGGTGGCTGGAGCGGCAGCGGGCGGCGGTCGCGCGGAGGCGAAGCGGGGGGGGCCGGAGCGGGCGGTTGGCGGCGAGGAGCGACGCGGGCGCGCGAGCGAGGGCAGTGGGCGGCGCGCGCGCGCGTGCGGCAGAGCGCGGCGAGACTGCGGTGCGCGCTGGCGCGTGCGCGAGCAGAGAGGGGGGGAGAGGCCCGAGGCCTCACCGGGATCCGTAGGGACGGGGCAGCGGGGGTCGGGGTGGTCGACGGGGACGACGGCGATGGGGAGGCAGGCCGGCGGGGACAAGGCGGCGACGTAGACGAGGCAGATCGGCGAGGGAGAGCTCCGGGCGGTGGCGTCGTGCGGCGAGGGCGAGGCGGCGCGGTCGGGCGCGTCGGGGCGAGCGGCGTCGAGGGAGCAGGCCGGCGAGGAAGAGCGGGATCCGGGCGGCGGCGTCCAACGGCGACGGCGAGGCGGCGCGGTCGTCGCCGCGACCGAGGGCGACGGGGTCGTTCCCGCGATCCCGATCCCGATCTGGATCGGGAGGTGGGGGCTGACGAGGAGGAGGCGGCGACGGGGCGGCGTCGGCGAGCGGCGTCGGCGACGAGGCGGACGGGATCGGGCCTGCGCCCGATCTGGATCGGGGGGGGGAGTGAGCGAGGGGGGGGTGGGGAGCGGCTAGGGTTCGGGTCTCCTGGGGGAGGCCAGCTAAGTAGGCGCCGGCTGGGCCGGCCTGGCGGCCCGGTGGCTTGCTGGGCCGAGGCCCAGTCGGGGGGGGGGGGGTTCCTTTATTCCTTTTTTTTTTCCTTTTCTTTGTTCTCTTTTCTCTACTGTCAAATTTTTAGGCCCCAAATGGTTTTTGTAAAAGTGTGACCTATTTCATAAATACCAGTGCATTATTCCTTAACACTAAAACTATTTTGGACAAAACATAATTCCTATTTATTTCAGATTTAATAAATGGTTATTAAATATTATCTTTATCCACTTTTGAGGTTGGTTCCGAGTCACTTATCCATTCCCACTGATGTTGGTTTCAATTTAGAATAGCCTCTGGAATATTGTGTATATTTATCTGACATTTTAGTTTCTATTTGGACAACTTTTATATCCCACTTTCATTTAAATTTGAATTTGACTAGGAGTTGAAATGCAATATGATGCTAATGATGATATGCACTATTAATCATGATGACATGGCCTCATCAAAAGTGTGATCTCTGTACTTAATACAGGGGTGTATACAATCTCCGCCACTAACAAGAAATCTCGTCCCGAGATTTAGGAGGTAGAAAGAAACAAAGCGTGGGTATTCATCGCGAAGACGATCTCGCGTTCCCAGTGGTTCATCCTCAGAATGGTTTGACCACTGAACCTTGAGGAAACTTGATAACCTTCTGGCGTGTGCGACGCCGGCTTGATCAGAATGCGGACCGATGCTCTTTATAATAAGAGGTTCTTGTTGCGTTCAAAGCAATTCGTGATCTACTCCGCGGATAGGGTCTTTGAAGCAGCGGCGGAGTTGTGATACTTGAACACAATCGTGAACCTGAGAAAGGTTCGGTGGACGGTTCCAAACTGATATGCCACTCTACCACGCCTTTCAAGAACAGTGAAAGGACCAATATAGCGAGGGAGCTAGCTTGCCCTTGAATCCGAATCGTGTGTACCTTTCATCGGTGTGACGAAGATAAGCCTTTTCGCCAGGTTGATAGACCATAATCTTTGTGTTTGCGGTCATACTGACTCTTTTGACGTGACTGAGCAGTCTTCAAATGCTCGCGGCAACGCGAACTGACTTCGCGCAATTTGGATAATATCCGGACCGAAGAGTGGACGTTCCCCAGTTTTCTGACCAATTTAGAGGGGTTCGGCACGTCGTCCGTACAATACTTCAAGGGGGCCATCTTCAAGACTGGCTTGATAGCTGTTTATTGTAAGAGAATTCGGCATATGGGAGAGATTCTTCCCTTTCCTTCACGAAGGATTGACACAAGCTCGAAGCAGGTCTTCGAGAACTTGGTTGACTCGTTCAACTTGTCCTTGAGACTAGAGGTGAAAACGGTGCTGAAGGACGATGAGTTCCCATAGCTTCTGGAAACTAGCCCAGAATCTTGAAGTGAATAGCTCCACGGTCTGAAACTGATAACCATTGGAATACTTGAAGTGAACATTCTGGACATGTAGAGAGTTGCGAGCTGACTAGCAGTGATCGTCTCTTTGACGGCTAGAAAATGTCAAACTTTGGAAAGTCGGTCCAATGACGACAGAATAGCATCATTCACCTTTCATGTGATTTGGGAAATCCAGTGATAAGTCCATTTCAACAGGGTCCCATTTCCATTCAGAACAGCATTGGTTGCAGAGTTCCGGCGGGCCTTTGATGTTCTGCTTTGACGCGACGGCAAACATCACATTCAGCAACATAGCGAGCAATGTCTTGCTTCATGTTTGACACAGAATCTTTGACGGATTTCTTGGTACATCTTCGTACGTCCTGCCGGGATGAATAGACAACGGAGGTCGTGAGCTTCTTGCATGAACCTCCTAGTCATAACCCGGTTACCTTTAGAGGGACCACTACTGACGACCTTTAAAGAACAATGTGCCATAATCATCAATAGTGAAGAACAAGGCCTTCCTCACGAGATGCGCTTAATCTTGTGGGCTTGATAGATCTACCCTGCAGCGTCTTGATGCTGTCCACGAGATCTGTTTAGCAACCAGGTTATTAAGTGAACCCTGGGAACAACGTGGGATTTCATTTTGTAGGAACCTTCAGGAGGGGGAGCGAGTGCTCCAGGAGGAACCTTTGGAGATTCGCTTTTCTGAATTCTCATTATCGAAGGTTGAACTTCGTGAAACTGGAGGTGCCTGCAATAAGACTTACGGCTCAAGGCATCGTCCATTACCATTAGCCTTGCCAGGGTCTAAAGTAAATACCCCAAGTAAAATCCGCTATCGGTCTCCATTCCATCTCTGTTGACGGAGTTCAGGTCTGGCTGATTGTAACAGATACTTTCAACTTTGATGATCGTGTAGGATCTCGCAACGATTACGAGCAGGTAAATGTCTCCACTATGTTTTAGATGCATGAGACGGCAGCAAGCTCGAGGTCATGTACTACTGGGTAATTCTCTTCGTGCGGACGCACTTGACGCGAAGCATAAGCAAATTACTCTGCGGTCTTGCATTAGGACACCGCCTAATCCTTGACGGGATGCATCACAATAGAATGACAAAATCCTTCTGGAATCAGGAGGGGCAAGCACTGGGCAGAAGTCCTTGTCTTTGAGCGTCTGGAACTTTCCTGACACTTTTTTTCCGTCCAATCGAACTTGACGCCTTTATGAAGCAGTTAGTCGGGGCTTGGCGATCTGGAGAAGTTCTCGACAAATCGACGGCAATAGCTTGGCGAGTCCGAGAAAACTTCGAACTTGCTTGACGTTCTTTGGAGGAGCCCAATCAAGAATAGCCTGAACTCGCTCGGTGGTTGACGGCAATACCATCACTTGGAGATGACATGCCCAAGTATGTTACTTCGGGAAGCCAGAATTCACACTTGGAAAACTTAGCATATAGTTGATTGCTCTCGAAGTTTTCTCCATAACAAGTCGAAAGATGTGTTCAGCATGTTCCTCTTGTTCTTGGAGTATACATAGATATCATCCAAGTAAACCACGACGAACTTGTCAAGGTATTCCATTAGATATATATTCATCAGGGCGGAGAATGTGGCGGAGCATTGGTTAAGCCGAATGACATGACAGTGTACTCGTATGAGCCATATCGAGTAACGAAGGCGTCTTGGGATATCCTCTTTCACGAACACGGATCTGGTGGTAACCCAACCTTAAGTCGAGTTTAGAGAACACTGATGAACCCGCCGTTGATCATACAGATCGTTTTATCCGAGGAAGGGGATATTTGTATCTGGATGGTGCTTGGTTAATAGGACGGTAATCTTGGACCAAGCGGTTTGATCCATCCTTCTTCCTACAAGAGAAGGTGCTCCCCAAGCGGTAACTTGGGGCGAATGAAACCTTACGAAGTGAAGCGTCGATTTCCTCCTTAAGTTCAAGAGTTCATGCGGCGGCATCTTGTAGGGTCGCTTGGCGATAGGAGTGGTGCCTGGTTTCAAGTCGATGACAAATTCGACAGAGCTCGAGCAGGGGGTATCCCGGGAGTTTCTTCTGGGAAAACACCTTGGAATTCGCGAACAACTGGAATGTTCTCGATGCCTTCAGTGGTGATGCGTTTAACGCATTCACGGCATAAGCCTCGCCTCGGCATTTTGGATGATTTGAGCCTGGTAGCTTATTATTTCATTCATCAGAAGGGTGTAGAAGATGGACGATCTTCGTGGCGCAAACTATAGAAGCAGTAATGCGCTTCAACCAATCCATTCCGAGAATGAGGTCGATACTACAAGACTTTAGTATGAAAGGGGAGGCGTGAAACTCCAGCCCTTCAATTTCACACGGTGACGTCGTTGCCACCCATGGAGGTTTGACATTGACCCGCGGGGGTGTGTATTACTATTGCAGTGTTCATGACCTCACATTTAATGCGTGTTTGGTATGCAAATTCTTTCGGACATGAATGATGCGATCTCCCGCTACACCTCGAATCAAAAACAGAAGCTCTGGTACTGAATAAACCAGAAAGGAGAGTACCCACCTCACGGTGGCATGGCGGCTGGTCCCTGAGCTTCTTTGAAATCGGTGTGGTTGGCCTGAATACGATACCCCATAAGTCTTGGCATTGTTGTTGCGAGGCTGATTGTTCCTACGGCCAGTTGTCAGGAAGTGCCAGTTGGTTCTGGTTCTGATATCAGTTTCCTGGAAAAATGACCTGGCTGCCCACACTTGTAGCACAGACTATCATTGGGATTTAGGAGCAGGAGCTTCGGGGTGGTGGAGCTGGAAGTCCTGGCTGCCTAGGTGGTGAGGCAGGCGTGGTGCAGTATAGGACCGTCTTGGAGCAGGTGCAGCTGGACGGTACACGCTGTTTGGAATACCCGATCCGACGGCTTCTTGCGGGATGGCTCGAAGATGAACCAGTGTCACGGTTGCCCTAAGAGAGCCCTGGTGTGCCTGAGCCATTCTCCGACCTGGATAGCCTTGTTCACCAAAGATGGAGAAATTATCAAATTCATGCACAGATAGCTAGCTTGATGTCAGCTTGAAGTCCTTGGCGAAACCTTTCCTGACGGCGAGTATCAGTGGGATGTCTTCTTCAGCATAGCGGGATAATTCCAGAAACTCCCGCTGATAAGCTTCCACTTCTCCACTGTCTGTTGCCCTGGGTGAGGTTGCGGAACTCTTGCTTCTTCCGGTCCATGATTCCTGGGGAATGAAAGGCACGGAAGGCAGCTTGGAATCCGGCCAAGTGATTGACTGTGCCAAGCTGGTTGAGTGCGCCTGTGGCTGTCCCACCATTGAGCAGACGGGCCCTTGAGAAAGAGGAGGCGAAAGGTGACATAGTTAGCAGGGCAACGCCACCAGATTCCAATTCATAGGTGATGTCGCGAAGCCAGTCATCCGCATCCAGGGGCTGTAGTTGAGCCCGGTAGACGTTGGGTTGAGGCGCTAAAGTCCTGGCAAGGTCCCTGGGCCCGGATACTGGTTCATATTGGGAACGAGGAAACTGATCCATGATCCCTTGATGACCGACGTTGCAGTTCAAATTCCTGCATCATTCCATCCAGCCATATAGTTCGGCGGTGGTGGATCGTTGGCCACCACGGCCACGACCACGACCAGCGGTCTAACCATCCTGCTAATTTTTCAAACAGGGGGTAGTTAGTTAGTAAAAGCAAGCACGATGCTTAGCGACAAGACATCAGATGTAACTCGACAATAGTTTAAGCATTGCATCAAATACATAAAAGTAGTCGATTAAGACATACAGATCCATACACCACGTCGGGTACAAGCGGACAGCATACAGGCGCAAATCAAAAGCTAGACATACTAGGCGGCGCGCAGGCACGCGGTAGAAGTAACACACGAGAGATAGCAAAGGCTACATCAACGTCGGAGAAACCACTGTATCGGGTAGCTGCGATGCGGACGACGAATGTTCGTCGCGGAAAGATCTTGCTCCATGTGCCACTCTGATGCAGAACCCGTCTCTCGAGCTTAGAAAGGTCCACGTGTCGGTGTGAGGGGGTGACCCCCACATAGGCCAGTCAATACCAGCATACATCTGATCCTGTGCGGATAAAGGATGTGCTCCGGATGTATCCCTGCACGAACAGCGGGTAGCAACTGCTTCATAGCAATCATCGTAACGAGACGTGCCTATGGCAACCAACTCGACGGCAAGACCCGAACAGTGCTTATCCAGAGCCTGAGTGGCCATGAATCAGAACGCGCGGGTCGTAGCGACGGGCTCGTACGGGGCACAGATAGCTGTGTTAGTATCCGGTAGCAAAAATCG